>CM060439.1:39232062-40482062 GCA_030545235.1 Helianthus tuberosus | reverse complement strand
CAATACACAGGTAGCTACTCCTGCATACTTATCACACGAAATGGCAAGTTGGCATACCTGTTATCCATTTCCTGAAAACTTAAATCCTAGGATCCGATCCATACGCCTCCTAATATATGTACCACACTTGTACTTAAGAGACGCCGTGAACTAATCTCTCCGTCACGGATGGAGCACATGAGGTTGATGCCACAACAACATGCTCGTGGGACACTCCACGAGAAGCGATACTCAGGGTATCAGAGTACAAATGGTCTTATTCACATAACTTATAAAACTTATATTCAGAACAGAACGGAACATATATTGGAACATGCGATAATGAATACAACTTAACAGAAAACTATCGCATGACATGAGAGCTAAAATCAAATGATTAAAACAGGAATCGAACGGACTTATCAAAGGAATCTATAATCAAAGATGTGAGGAGTTTTATAATCAAAGAGTGGAACCAGTTACCAAGGTATGGATATCACTCCTATCTTGACAATTTCATCCCCAAAATGTGGTTTATTAAACGAACAAGATAAAACCTTGACTTGTTAATAAAGAACCACTAGAGTATGACATGAAAACCAATTTCTTAAATCTTTTCAAAACGTTTTCCAACATGTATTTCCTAACTTAATCTTAATCCGGAACTTGTGCTCAATATCAAAAGAAAGGATTCTATTCGTACCTAACGGACATAAATCGAAAGAAAGGAATTCTATCCGTACCCAACGGACATAAATCTAAAGAAAGGAGTTTATCCGTACAGAACTTATAACTTATTTCATAACTTAATCTTAATACGGATCTATTCGTACGAAACTTATAACTTAATCTTAATACGGATCTATTTATAACTTAATCTTAATACGGATCTATTCGTATGAAACTTATAACTTAATCTTACTATGGAATCTATAATCAGGAATGATATACTTGTATCAAAACGATCTAAATCGAAAGAAAGGATTCTATCCGTACCCAACGGACATAAATCGACAGAAAGGGTTCTTATAAAAACTATATAAATCGAAAGGAAGGAACTTATCCTTACAATATATCAGAATTGACAGAAATCGAAAGAAAGGAATCTACCTGTACGATATATCAGAATTGACAGAAATCGAAAGAAAGAAATCTATCCTTATCCAATTGACATAAATCAAAAGAAATGAATCTATCCGTACTGAACTTTATAACTTATAACTTAAATCTTAATACGGACTTTAAAATCAGAAATGTCCAAACGAAAGGAATCTATCCGTACCTAACGGACGTAAATTGAAAGGATTCTATACGTACGGAACTTATAACTTATTTCTTAACTAAATCTTAATACGGAATTTAAAATCAAGAATGATATGACGTAAATCGAAAGAAAGGAGTCTATCCGTACGATATATCAGAATTGACAGAAATCGAAAGAAAGGAATCTACCCGTACGATATATCAGAATTGACAGAAATCGGAAGAAAGGAATCTACCCGTACGGTATATCAGAATTGACAGAAATCGAAAAAAAAGAATCTACCCGTACGGAACTTATAATTTATACTTAGATCTTAATACGGACTTTAAAATCAGAAATGATATACTTATATCAAATGACACAAATCAAAAGACAAGAGTCTATCCGTACCTTAAAATTTCCAAGTGATGCTACCTTGTTTCCAATTGTAGATTTATACGGGCAGAGTTTAGCCTACTGATTATTTTCTTAACCTAATTTGCTCACAAACTAGGTATTTAACTTAATACAGCATTTACGATAACTCACGAGATCAAATTCTCACAATAAATGACAAAATGCAATACTTTGTCCATCGAATTAACGATGATCCATTGAATTAACAATGAACGACAAGGTATAATACTTTACCCATCGAATTAACGATGATCCGTTGAATTAACAACGAACGATAAAGTATAATACTTTACCTATCGAATTAACGACAATCCGTCAAATTAATGACGAATGATAAAGTATAACCCTAATGTGGGCGGCACTTAAACATTCATTAGATATTTGAATCAATCGGACAATGAATCGTATCAGCGATTGAGTTAATACCCTGTTCTGCAGCACCCCGCTATGCTTAATTTGTGATTAGTGTGTGTTAATTGAGTAATCGGACGAAATCTCAGCGTGTATTTTGAGTTTCTTCGTCGATTTTGTGCCCAGATTCAAGTGCCAAGGCCTGCTATTTATACACGAAATTGGACTAGCTTACGGACCGTAAGCTTCCTGATGTTGCGGTCCGTATGACAGCTTACGGACCGTAAGCTTGGTAGTGTTGCGGTCCGTAAGGTACACCAATGCACTATAGGGTTGCCACGCGTGGGACTAGGCCTGCTGAGTCGACAAAACTAATAAATTCAACTTCCTCCGCAAGTTTATGAAGATAATCGTCAAGTAGGAAATACCCCCCCTGAGTTTTAGGGGCCCTAATCCTGATTCTGAAAATTCTGAAAATTCTAGGGTTTGTACAGAATCACTTGGGTGTCTTAATTAGGGTTTCCTATTGGACTATAAATCATAAGAGTTGTTTACTTTTTATGTTTTAAAATTTTCGGGTGTTACAAATCTACCCCTCTTAAAAAAATTTCGTCCTCGAAATTATGACATACATATATATATAATAATAATCATACTTAAACGCGACCCACTATGATCAATAGTTATACTTGAAATAAAGCTAGAGTAAAAACAATGAAGATGACGAAATACTTATGTTCGAGACTACCATGAAGTGAAAAGAAAAGTTACTAACCGATGTATCGACTGATTGGACATCGAAATCCTAACCCAATGTCTACCCATTACCTCACAGGTCTTAACTTATGTTTAAGTTTTCTACAGGAAAGAGCCTTTGCTCTGATACCATAGCTGTAACACCCCGTCCCGGAAACGGGCCGGCGTGTCACAATATCGGTAGTCAGATCAAAAACATAATTCCATTTATACTTAAATGTATTACATGGCTTTACAGCTTAATGAAGGATATCTAATCCATTACAATTATTTCTACCGTCTTTTCTAAACACTCGAGCATTCTTCCATATTCCGTCCCAGCTTGTCTTGATAACCTGACGTAAAGAAGAAAACAACAACAACAAAAACGTACGTCTGAGCAAAATTTTGAAGAGTTTTGCCCAGTGTGCGGATAGAGGAAAACAAAAGCTTATTTTATTTAATATCCGAAAGTAACTTATTTTGAAAACGTTATGATGCAAAAACATAATCATAATCATATCTTACGGATGTACCCATGAGCAAACTGAAAACGTGACAATACACAGGTAGCTACTCCTGCATACTTATCACACGAAATGGCAAGTTGGCATACCTGTTATCCATTTCCTGAAAACTTAAATCCTAGGATCCGATCCATACGCCTCCTAATATATGTACCACACTTGTACTTAAGAGACGCCGTGAACTAATCTCTCCGTCACGGATGGAGCACATGAGGTTGATGCCACAACAACATGCTCGTGGGACACTCCACGAGAAGCGATACTCAGGGTATCAGAGTACAAATGGTCTTATTCACATAACTTATAAAACTTATATTCAGAACAGAACGGAACATATATTGGAACATGCGATAATGAATACAACTTAACAGAAAACTATCGCATGACATGAGAGCTAAAATCAAATGATTAAAACAGGAATCGAACGGACTTATCAAAGGAATCTATAATCAAAGATGTGAGGAGTTTTATAATCAAAGAGTGGAACCAGTTACCAAGGTATGGATATCACTCCTATCTTGACAATTTCATCCCCAAAATGTGGTTTATTAAACGAACAAGATAAAACCTTGACTTGTTAATAAAGAACCACTAGAGTATGACATGAAAACCAATTTCTTAAATCTTTTCAAAACGTTTTCCAACATGTATTTCCTAACTTAATCTTAATCCGGAACTTGTGCTCAATATCAAAAGAAAGGATTCTATTCGTACCTAACGGACATAAATCGAAAGAAAGGAATTCTATCCGTACCCAACGGACATAAATCTAAAGAAAGGAGTTTATCCGTACAGAACTTATAACTTATTTCATAACTTAATCTTAATACGGATCTATTCGTACGAAACTTATAACTTAATCTTAATACGGATCTATTTATAACTTAATCTTAATACGGATCTATTCGTATGAAACTTATAACTTAATCTTACTATGGAATCTATAATCAGGAATGATATACTTGTATCAAAACGATCTAAATCGAAAGAAAGGATTCTATCCGTACCCAACGGACATAAATCGACAGAAAGGGTTCTTATAAAAACTATATAAATCGAAAGGAAGGAACTTATCCTTACAATATATCAGAATTGACAGAAATCGAAAGAAAGGAATCTACCTGTACGATATATCAGAATTGACAGAAATCGAAAGAAAGAAATCTATCCTTATCCAATTGACATAAATCAAAAGAAATGAATCTATCCGTACAGAACTTTATAACTTATAACTTAAATCTTAATACGGACTTTAAAATCATAAATGTCCAAACGAAAGGAATCTATCCGTACCTAACGGACGTAAATTGAAAGGATTCTATACGTACGGAACTTATAACTTATTTCTTAACTAAATCTTAATACGGAATTTAAAATCAAGAATGATATGACGTAAATCGAAAGAAAGGAGTCTATCCGTACGATATATCAGAATTGACAGAAATCGAAAGAAAGGAATCTACCCGTACGATATATCAGAATTGACAGAAATCGGAAGAAAGGAATCTACCCGTACGGTATATCAGAATTGACAGAAATCGAAAAAAAAGAATCTACCCGTACGGAACTTATAATTTATACTTAGATCTTAATACGGACTTTAAAATCAGAAATGATATACTTATATCAAATGACACAAATCAAAAGACAAGAGTCTATCCGTACCTTAAAATTTCCAAGTGATGCTACCTTGTTTCCAATTGTAGATTTATACGGGCAGAGTTTAGCCTACTGATTATTTTCTTAACCTAATTTGCTCACAAACTAGGTATTTAACTTAATACAGCATTTACGATAACTCACGAGATCAAATTCTCACAATAAATGACAAAATGCAATACTTTGTCCATCGAATTAACGATGATCCATTGAATTAACAATGAACGACAAGGTATAATACTTTACCCATCGAATTAACGATGATCCGTTGAATTAACAACGAACGATAAAGTATAATACTTTACCTATCGAATTAACGACAATCCGTCAAATTAATGACGAATGATAAAGTATAACCCTAATGTGGGCGGCACTTAAACATTCATTAGATATTTGAATCAATCGGACAATGAATCGTATCAGCGATTGAGTTAATACCCTGTTCTGCAGCACCCCGCTATGCTTAATTTGTGATTAGTGTGTGTTAATTGAGTAATCGGACGAAATCTCAGCGTGTATTTTGAGTTTCTTCGTCGATTTTGTGCCCAGATTCAAGTGCCAAGGCCTGCTATTTATACACGAAATTGGACTAGCTTACGGACCGTAAGCTTCCTGATGTTGCGGTCCGTATGACAGCTTACGGACCGTAAGCTTGGTAGTGTTGCGGTCCGTAAGGTACACCAATGCACTATAGGGTTGCCACGCGTGGGACTAGGCCTGCTGAGTCGACAAAACTAATAAATTCAACTTCCTCCGCAAGTTTATGAAGATAATCGTCAAGTAGGAAATACCCCCCCTGAGTTTTAGGGGCCCTAATCCTGATTCTGAAAATTCTGAAAATTATAGGGTTTGTACAGAATCACTTGGGTGTCTTAATTAGGGTTTCCTATTGGACTATAAATCATAAGAGTTGTTTACTTTTTATGTTTTAAAATTTTCGGGTGTTACATCCATAGTGTGTCCAATTTGTTCCTTGAACATCATATTGACTAGCCTTTGATAAGTAGCACCTGCATTCCTTAGTCCAAATGGCATAGCAATATAACAATATATACCAGTTGGGGTCATAAAGGCTATATCCTCTTGATCAGATGGTTCCATCTGAATTTGTTGAAATCCAGATGAAGCATCCATAAAAGTCAACAACTCATGACCCGCGGTAGCATCCACCATGGAGTCAATGTGGGGTAATGGGAAAGGATCCTTGGGACATGCCTTGTTTAACTCAGTAAAATCGACACATACCCTCCACTTTCCATTTTTCTTTTGAACAACAACCACATTGGCTAACCATCTTGGATACTTAAACTCTCTTATCATACCAGCCCGGAGTAGTTTATCTACTTCTTCCTAGATAATGGCATTCCTTTCAGGTGCAAACTTCCTCCTTTTTTGATGAACTGGCTTGAATGACCTGTCAATGCCAAGTTTATGAGTAATTATATCTTTAGATATACCTGTCATGTTCTCATGCTTCCAGGAAAAGGTAGTTTTCCTCCTTTTGAGGAAGGATACTAGGTCCTGTTCAATGTTGCTGAGGATCCCTGATCCTATGAGGACTATGGATTCAGGATCATGAGGATCCATAAGGATTTCTTTCACGTCCTGTTCTCTTGCCTCCAAGACATCTCTTGGAGGATGCTTTAATTGCTATTGCTCCCTTGGTCTTGAGGCTGGCTTCATTGATGACGTGTAGCAATTCTTAGCTTCTTGTTGATCACTCTCAATTTTCACCACCCCCCATGGACTAGGAAGCTTCACGCATTGATGATAGGTAGATGGGACTGCCTTCATGTCATGTATCCATGGCCTGCCAAGGATAACATTACAACAGGATAAGCAATCTATAACACATATTTTTTTATAAGAATGAAGTCCTTCAATATAGATGGGGAGTTTGATGTCCCCCAATGTATTCTTGGTTTCTCCGCTGAATCCCACAAGAACTGAGGATGTTCATCTTCTTGAGGACATCAAGCTGAATGATGTTTACTGAGCTTCCTCCATCTATCAGGATCCTGCGAACAAAATGGTTAGAAATAAACAGAGTAAAAACGAGACCATCATGATGAGGATCTTGAACATCAACATGATCATCCTCATCAAAAGTTATAATTTTATCCTTGGTAACAGTGGAGGTCCGGATGGGTCTATCTCCATTATCCATCTTGGTCTCCTTAGCATGTCTCTTGGCTGCTGAAAAGGAAGTACCACAAATGTCTGATCCACCGGATATTAAGTTTATGACTTGTGCATCTGCTGGAGGAGCAGGATCCTTTTCTAGGATCCTGGATCTTTGACTTCTTTCATCCCAAAAGCTCCTTCAAGTGCCCCTTGCTTAACAAGTGACCAAATTCTTTTCTAAGTGCAATACACTCTTCAGTGAGATGCCCGAAATCCTCATGATATGCACACCATTTGGACTTGTCTTTTGTTGCGGCTGGTTTATCACTTTTCCTTGGCCATCTTGCTTTCTCACCTAGATTCTGCATTGCAAGAATTAGTTCATTGTTATCAACAGAAAAACAGTATTCAGAAATTGGTGGATAATCCTCATCATCCTCTTCTTGTTCTACTGCAAGCACATTCTGGTTATCAGACTTATTGTAGGATTTAAACTTGTTATTCTTGAAGTAGGATCCTTGCTTTTCCTGTTTTGAGGATCCTGCCAATCTCTCCTGGATCCTTTTATCATCCTCTAATCGGATGAATCTAAGGGCCCTGGTTCTTACTTCATTAAGATTCCTGCATGGGGTCATAACAAGATCATCATAGAATAATGAATCCCTAAGCAAACCCATTTTAAAGGCTTCTACAGCCATGGCTATATCCAGATTAGGGATATCTAAGGATTCTTTACTAAACTTAGAGATGTAATCTCTAAGTGACTCATTTTGACCTTGTGTTACCCTATATAGATCACTAGTTAAACGTTCAAATTTCCTGCTACATGAGAACTGACTATTAAACAGGTTAACTAGATTAGCAAATGAAGTAATAGAGTAAGGGGGAAGACTTAGCAGCCATTTAAGAGCAGATCCTGTAAGTGTGGATCCGAAACCTTTCCATAGACATGCTTCTTTTAACCTCTCTGGGATGGGGGTGATCTCCATCCTTTCTCTATATTGAGCTACATGTTCTTCTGGATCCGTTGAACCATCATACAGCTTCATAGTTGGTATTTGGAACCTTTTGGGTATCTCAGCGTCACAAATGGGTGGTGTAAAACGAGATATCCTACGGCTCCCATCTGCAATTTCAGGGATGGGCTTAACCACTCCTGGAACGCTGGATATCATATCCTTCAGCTTTTGTAATTCCCTAGCCATAGCTTGATTGATACCTGTATCCTGCATAGAGCCATGGTTAGTGTTATAAGAATTATTGAAAGTATTACCTCCCATAGGATTTGAGTTAGGAATTGCAGATGTGAATCCATATTGACAGGATTCTGGTATGATTGAAGGACCAGAAGAGGCAATGGTCTGCATTGGAATGAAGTCTCCTTGATGAACATCTGTGCTTGGGGTTGTATACTTCTCAAGAATCCTTGATCCTGAAAAATGTTGGATCTTTGAACCTGAGAGGATCCCTGAGGCTGAGAGGATCCTTGAACCTGAAAGGATCCCTGAGGCTGGGAGGATCCTCGGACCCGAAATGAGGATCCTAGAACCTGAGAGGATCCTTGGACCTGATAGGATCCTTGGACCCCAGAGGATCCTTGAACCTGAGAGGATCCTTGGACTGTGTGCATTCCAAAATATCCTCCTGAGCTCAGAAGGATCCCTGATGCTGAAAAGAGGATCCCGAAGGCAGAAAACAGGATCCTTGAGGCTGGAAGTGAGAGCCAAAAGCCTGACTCATAGTTGTTGCTCCATAACGCCTTCCCAATGGTTCCGTTTGGTACTGGATGTCTATGGCTGCAGATTGCTGGGCCGTTATAGCTGGAGTGTCGAAATCCAGTGATCTTGGTATCAGAGGAGAGTGATCCTCCCCTGATCTCTTCTGTTTCTTGATATCACCGATCTCCCGAAGGATCCATTCGTTGGTTTTGTCCTGCTCTTGTATGTGATCCCTCATCTGCAAAATCAAAGTAAAAAGATCACTATTAGTAGGATTAGATGAAACAGAAGAAGTTGGTGGTTTTGGAAAAATGAGGCTCTGTCTCTTTGCAGCATTTTCAGCATTCTTCTGGGATCCAGAAGGTGGTGGAGGCAAAGGAGGAACGCCCTGTGATGAACTCATTGCCGGCAATGAACTTGATGTGATCTTTGCTGAAGAAGCCATCTGCTTGGTTGTAATGAACCGAAATGATCACAAAAACAAGAGTTTCTTTGGAATGAAGCACCAATTGCCCCACGGTGGGCGCCAAACTGTTTTGGTCAAAAATCAGGCTAAGATAACGTAACCAAATCTTTGTTGTGAGGAATGATGCTTGAATCAATGAACAATGTTAAGGATAACTCAGAAATGTAATGAACAAATGACACAAGGATTTATACGAGGAAAAAGCCCTTGATCAAGAGTTGATCTCCGGCATAAAAAACCTCGGGTGATGGAAACTACCGATCACCAACTAAAATTAATCAAAAGAAGTTTACAACTCGGGATGATAACAAGCTTGTTACAAGGATCACTAGTGTGCAATGTGTAAAAAACGTATGAAATCGCCAAGTAATGTTTGAGAGCTGATTGAGAGCTGTTACGAGAGTGTGTGTGTGTATGCCGAAATTGACTAAGTGTCCTAACTCAAGCTTATTATCCTTATTTTAAATTAGAAATAACCAACTAACTAACTATCCGCAAAATGTGCAAGCTCCCCACGATCTCATTAACATCCACAAGAACCAAGCACGTGCGGAATATTGAGGGAATATGCTCCAGGAATTTCGATAAGACTTGGTCCATGCCCTTGCTCCTGCAAAACAAGTTTACGTACAAGGTAGACAATTGTTAGTATAAGGATAACAATAAGGATCCTGAATCCTGATCCTGCAACGCCTACTGAGGATCCTTAATTCAAATAGAATTGAGGATCCATGATCCTGGCAGCACACGAGGATCCGTGATCCTTAGGATTGGAAAATCCTCCCCTAACACTGGTAAAATTAAGAATCCTTTTGCAATCCCATCTTGAAAGCCTGCACAGCTGTTGCAACATCAAGATGTGGGATATCCAAGGATTCCCGACTAAACTTGTTCACATAATCCCTCAAGGATTCCTGAGGTCCTTGAGTTATCCTGTAAAGATCACTGGTTAGTTTCTCAAAACTCCGGCTGCAAGAAAATTGACTATTAAATAAATTAACTAAATGAGCAAATGAAGTAATTGAGTGAGGAGGAACGTTTAAGAGCCATTTTAAGGCTGAGCCTGTCAAGGTAGAACCAAAACCCTTGCACAGGCATGCTTCTTTGAGATCTGGAGGGATAGGGTTGATTTCCATCCTTTCTCTATACTGGGCAATATGCTCCTCAGGATCCGTAGTTCCGTCATAGAGTTTCATGTTGGGGGTTTGAAATCTTTTTGGGATTTCAGCATCACAAATAGGATATGCAAACCGTGATATCCTGTGGCTGTCCTGGGACACTTCCGGAATTGGCTGGACCACCCCAGGTACACTGGATATCATGTCTTTCAGTTTTTGAAGCTCCTTGGAGAATGCTGATGTCATACCTGCATCCTGCAAAGATCCAACACCATTAGTAGCAAGAGTATTATTATTATTAGATACATTACCAGTCTGGGGATTCTGGCCATATCCTGAAGCATATCCTGAGCTTCTCACAGGTGATACTCTTACTGAAGAGGGTATCTCAGGAGTATGATTCTGGGAATGGCTAGGCACAATATTCCCCCGGTTATCCTTAGTATAAACTGCAGAACTGAAGTTCAAAGCCCTGGGTTGCAAGGGAGTGACAGTATCTTCAGCAGGCCTACTTGGGCTGGATTTCAAGAGTTGTATCTCTCTCATCTGCATCTGATTAGTTTCCTGCTGCTGCCTCATCTGTTCATGTACACTACCAAACAAATTTAGAATTTCTTCATTATAAGCCAAAACAGGACCATATCCCTGGATATTGCGAGCCGGGATAACATCCCGAGCCACATGACTTTCAGTTCCCCATGAAGAGGCTTGCATTCTCAGAGGAGGTGGTGGAAGCACCCAACCAATTGTTGCAGAGGTTGTAGCAGACACGGTGAAAGAGCTCATGTTTGATCTCGAGGCCATTGAAAATAGTGTAGCAAAAAGTTTTGAAAATAGAAAACCAAGTAATGATTTTGCAAAAGCTTTTAGTAGAAATAGCACCACTTGCCCCACGGTGGGCGCCAAATTGTTTTGGTTAAAAATTACCGAAGCAATTAAGTGATCAAATTAGTTAAGTGAAGTAGTGTGCTAAAAATGTGTGTTGAAAATATGCTAATTAAGTTGTTTACAAAAACAGGTTCAGGATATAGCTCAGGATATTGAGCTATATCTATGATCAAACAATGAGCAAAAATATAAAGGGTCACACGAGATGTACGAGGAAAGCCCTTGATCAATCTAGATCGTCGGCATAAAACCTCGGGAGCTGACAATCGCAGCTGCCTTGTTCTTCTTATTGCTTCAAATATCAGGATACAGTGCAGGATATGATACGGATCTACTAAGTGTTACAATGCAATTCAAGTACAAGTGTTAGTGCGTTGTTAGTGTTTTTAAGTAGAGAGAAAGAGTGTGCGAAAGATTGTGCCCCTAATCTGATCCGATCAATCCCCTTTTATAGTAGAAAGAGAGCAACTAACTATCCTACTATTCCGGAATCCGGCGAATATTCCGTATGTGGACGTTGTAGTCCACGTCTTCCGGCTTCAACGTTCGTAATGTAACCGATTTGCCCGAGTCTTGAGGAGAAGAAGTCCACCTGACCGTTAGAGACTGTTTTCAATAACCTGCACGTGGGTTAATTGGTTACTACCAGGATATCACATCAGGATGTTACCAATATCCTGATCCAGCATCCTGGCCACAATAAAACAAACAAAGTCAAAATATCAGTCAGGATATATGAGCGAAAAATCACCCATAACACTAGTTAACTGTAGTTAAAAAGTTTTTGTACAATAATAATAATATGTGAAAAAAAAAATAATATATATATATATATATATATGTGTGTGTGTATATATATATATATAATATAATGTAAAATAATATTAAAATAACATATTTGTAAAATATATGGCTTGTACTAATGCATAATATTATATAAAAATATATATGTCGCAAGGTCGACGATTTTGGCTATATGTGTTGACTTAATTATGTGTGATTACCCTGTTGTGTTTGGTGGCTATCCATTTTGTGACAATAATATATATTGTTAATGACTCGGATGGAAAACGCAGAAAATCAACCGGCAAATGAAGTTAATCAATCGGAACCCAATAATGAAGACCATTTTCTTAATAGGCAAGATATAGAAAATATCGTTGCTCAGTGAATAGCCAATGCTATCCCGGCAATTGTTGATGCCGTTAAGAATCCTGCTGAACATTCCCAAGCCAACCATAGTAAACACACTCGCGATGATAATTTCAGTAACAGTATAAATAGAGGCGGCAATAATGACAATAATGTGGTTCAAGCCCCAATACTTAAGAAAATGAAAGTTGCAACAACTGTTGCACTTATAAAGAATTTCTTGCCTGTAAGCCAGTCGAATTTGCAGGCAATGAAGGGGCGACTGCCGCCCTGCGTTGGTTAGAAAAGACTGAAGCAGTAATTAAAATAAGCTAGTGCACAGAGGAAGACAGGATGATGTATGCATCCCACATCTTCAAGGAAAAGGCATTAGACTGGTTGAATACAGTGCTACAAGGTAAGGGAAGTGACGTGACTTATGCCGTGAGTTGGGAGGAATTCAAGGAATTAGTAGAAAGAAAGTTTTCTCCCTCCTATGAAAAGGAACAAATGACAAATAAGTTCCTGAACCACCGGATGATGGACTTTGACTGTCGAGGGTATACTTCAAAATTCTTCGAGTATGCTAGAATTGTACCAACTCTAGCTTCGCCAGAACCGGTGCTTATTTCTCGCTATATTTGGGGGCTAATTAGCGACATTCGTGATATAGTTAAAGTTGCGAGACCCCGCACAATTGACGATGCGGTCGAACTGGCCAACACCTTGATTGACGGACTAGTGCGCACGAGAGAAGAAAATAGGAAAAAAGAATTTGCCCAAAAGATTACCCAAGAGTTCCATGGGGGTAATAATACTAATAATTTCAGGAAAAATGGAACCGAGCAATCGTCCACACCGCCATTTTGTAGAAATTGTAAAAAAGAAACATTTTGGAAAATGTAAGGAAAATTGCAATTTCTGCAAGAGACCAGGCCACCGAGAGGAGGAATGCAGGAAGAAATCTGTAATCTGCTACAACTGCGGCGAAACAGGACACTTCAAGCCCGATTGCCCAAAATTGGTTAAGCCAACTGATAACAAAGACAAACCTGCCAAAGGAACAAATAAGAAGAATGCAAGAGCCTTCCAGCTGTCAACGCAAGAAGCAGATCTGATTCCTGATGTGATAGCTGGTACGTTCCTTGTACATGACGTTTACGCAAAAGTATTATTTGACTCTGGTGCGAACCAAAGTTTTATAAATACTTCATTCTGCCAAGCTCTTAAGTAACCTTTAACCAAACTTAGGCAATTTTTTACGGTAGAAACGGCAGATGATAATTCTGTCAAAATAGATAAGGTTCTCCAAGAAGGAAAAATAGAACTCTCAGGACATAAATTTTCTACAAACCTTCTACCTATGAATTTAGTTGGATTCGATGTCGTATCAGGAATGGATTGGTTGGTAGCCAACCATGCTCGAATCCTCTGTGATAAGAATTCCATAGAAATACATACGCCAGCAGGAGAAGTAATTTTAGTTACAGGAAATAAACCACGTAGACCAATGAAGTTCATTTCAGTAATGAAGATTGCTAGTTACGAACGTAAACAAGGAACACTGTACATGATTTCGGTAATCATTAACACTAAAAGCAAGGAATTTAAGGAAATTCCAGTAGTATCAGAATACCCTGATGTATTCCCAGAAGAGCTACCTGGATTACCACCGGATAGGGAAGTAGAATTTAGAATTCATCTAATTCCTGGAACTACACCAATAGCTAAGGCACCCAATCGATTAGCACCTACAGAAATGTTAGAACTGAAAAGGCAGTTAGATGAATTGTTAGGCAAAGGATTCATACAACCTAGTTCATCCCCTTGGGGAGCACCTGTGTTATTCGTGAAAAAGAAGGATGGATCGATGCGGATGTGTATCGATTATAGAGAATTGAATAATGTTACAATTAAGAATCGATACACATTGTCTAGGATTGATGATCTTTTCGATCAACTTCAGGGAGCTAGGTACTTCTCTAAGATAGATTTACGCTCCGGATATCATCAGCTGAGGGTACAAGAAAAAGACATACCTAAAACTGCTTTCAGAACTAGGTATGGGCACTACGAGTTTACAGTCATGCCATTTGGACTAACGAATGCTCCTGCAGCATTTATGGATAGGATGAATAGGATCTGTAAGCCGTATTTGGATAAATTCGTAATTGTCTTCATCGACGATATATTTATTTATTCCAAAAGCCAGGACGAGCATTGCAAGCACCTGCATTCACTTTTAACTTTGTTAAGAAAAGAAAAGCTTTACGCCAAATTCTCAAAGTGTGAATTTTGGTTACAAGAGGAGTAATTTTTAGGACACATGGTGAATCACGAAGGCATTCATGTAGATCCCTCCAAGATAGAAGCCATCACAAATTGGAAGGTTCCGCAATCAGCTACTGAAGTTAGAAGTTTTCTAGGATTAGCTGGCTACTATAGGCGCTTCATCCAAGACTTTTCTAAGATAGTTGTTCCATTAACTATGCTAACCTGTAAAACTGTTAAGTTTGAATGGGGACCTAAGCAAGAAGAAGCCTTTAGAATCTTAAAGCAAAGATTAACAAACGCCCCAATTCTTGCCTTACCAGAAGGGACAAAAGATTTTGAAGTCTACTGCGATGCCTCTAAACTAGGATTAGGTTGTGTGCTAATGCAACGCAAAAAGGTAATTGCATATGCATCAAGGCAGTTGAAAAAGCACGAGGAGAATTATACAACTCACGACCTAGAATTAGGAGCAATATTTTTTGCCATTAAGATTTGGAGACATTATCTGTATGGAAGTAAATTTACGGTCTATACAGATCATAAGAGTTTAAGGTATATATTTGGACAAAAAGAATTAAACATGAGGCAAAGAAGATGGATGGAAATTCTAAGTGATTACGACTATGATATCTTATATCACGAAGGAAAGGCAAATGTGGTAGCAGATGCCCTAAGTCGTAAGTATCATGAGAAGCAAAGGCGAGTTCGTGCTCTTAGATTAAATCTACAGCTAGATTTAATGGAACAACTGAAAAGCGTTCAAGAAACAACAATCAAGGATGATGCTGAAGGAATGAAAGGACGAATAAAGGAATTAGAACAAGGGACTGGTAGAATTTGGAGATTCCATAAGAAAAGGATTTGGGTACCTAAACAAGGAAATTTACGAGACAAGATATTAGAGGAAGCCCATAAATCTAGGTACACGATGCATCCTGGTAATAACAAAATGTATCAAGATTTAAGGTATAACTTCTGGTGGATAGGAATGAAAAAGGACATAGCTAGATACGTTTCTAAGTGCCTAACTTGTTCGCAAGTTAAGGCAGAACACCAGAAACCCTCAGGTTTACTTCAACAGTTAGAAATGCCTGTATGGAAATGAGAACTAATAACAATGGATTTTGTTACTAAGTTCCCCAAGACCAGGAAAGGTAACGATGCAATCTGGGTGATTGTAGATCGATTAACCAAATCAGCTCATTTCCTACCAATGAAGGAAACCTTTAGTATGGAGAGATTGGCTAAGTTATATGTAGACGAGGTAGTATCCCTACATGGAGTCCCACTCTCTATTGTGTCAGATAGGGATAGTCGTTTCACTTCGCATTTCTGGACAAGTTTCCAAGAAGCTATGGGGACGCGATTAAATTTAAGTACTGCATACCATCCTCAAACAGATGGGCAAAGTGAAAGGACGATCCAAACCCTTGAAGACATGCTCAGGGCATGTGTCATAGATTTCGGTGGAAATTGGGATGACCACTTACCACTGATAGAATTCTCCTATAACAATAGTTATCATACAAGCATCAATGCTTCCCCATTTGAAGCACTTTATGGACGAAAGTGCCGAACTCCAGTATGCTAGGCAAAAATAGGAGAAAGTCAATTATCAGGTCCCGAAATTGTGCAAGAAACCACAGACAAGATAACTCAAATCAAGGAAAGACTGAAAACGGCTCGAGATCGCTAGAAGAGTTATGCAGACAATCGACGTAAGCCGCTAGAATTCCAAGTTGGAGACAAGGTACTATTGAAAGTTTCTCCTTGGAAAGGGGTAGTTCGATTCGGTAAGAAAGGGAAACTGAGTCCAAGGTACATAGGACCATTCACAGTTACCCAACGAATAGGACCAGTTGCCTATCGATTACAACTACCAGAAGAGCTAGCCGGGGTACATGATGTGTTCCATGTATCTAATCTTAAAAAGTGTTTATCTGATGAATCACTGGTAGTACCTCTTCAAGATATAGAGATAAATGAAAAGTTAAAATTTGTGGAGAAACCTCTTCGAATAGAAGACAAAAAGGTCAAATTCCTCAAACACAAGAGATTGGTGCTAGTCAAAGTAAAGTGGGATTCGAAAAGAGGACCTGAGTACACATGGGAACTGGAATCGGAAATGAAGCGGAAGTACCCTTACCTGTTTCAATAAATCTTGAGGACGAGATTTTAAATAAGGTGGGGAGGATGTAAGGACCTGCAAAAATGTCCAAAAACACTTCGTAAGTGGAAACCCGGACCCCTAAAACCCTAATCTTGGTGAAATATCAAGAAAATCCAAATTTATTAATCTGTCGCGGGCCGCGTAAAACTTAAGGAGAGTCTTCGCGGGGCGCGACAGCTTGTCAAAGCTCTGGATAACGATCAAGGCCACGTGTCAGACACGTGGCAGACCTAGGCCATGACACGGCAGCCCTAGCCGTAGCTAGGGTGGCCCTCGTGGGTCGCGAAGGTTGTCCTTCGAGTTTACGTGGGCCGCGAAGAACCTAATTTTCAGCTATAAATTCAACGTTGCATGGCCAATTCAGTTTGCTCGAAATATTTCACTCAAACAGCTTCCTTTCTGTACGAAAATTCAATTTTAGTGGTAAAACGCTGCTAGATAACAGGGTAATAACTCGATCACTACTACGATACAATGTCCGATCGATTGAAACCGATCCGATGGATGTTTAAGTGCTGCCTGAATTCGGGCTATACTTTTTCATCCGTTGTGAGGGTTTTGATTTCGTGAAATTATCGTAAATGTTGTATTAAGTTACTGACCTAGTTTCATGTGCATTGTTATTTTAACAAGGTTACCAGGCTTAATCAGTAGGCGGACTCTGTCTAGTTAAACTTGCAATGTGAGTCATTCTCTTTTTACCAATTTGTTTACAAAACCCTAAATGTTTTCCAGTTATACTTTGCAGTGATTAAGTCTTTGCTAATCTTTAATTACTGGCAGTAAGTGGGGGTATGTGCACATTACTACTAATGATTTATCACTAATTAGTGATATGTCCACAGTCATAGATCCGGTCGAGTGACAACTGAACCAGCTAATTATAAGATAGGGGCAAATGTGAAAACTCTTAATGCTGTAAATTGTAACAATGTGTCATTTTGTGCAAATTGAATGACTCGCCAGTATTTCCCCGCTGATAAAATCTTTTTAAACATGTTTTAGGTGATCTACTGTGAACAAGGAAAAGTGTCGTGTAGCACTACCAGCTTGGATAAAGTGGCTCAGTAAATAAATAAACATGTTTTTGTAAACAGGGGATTTCCCGGTGAAATTCGTTTATTGTAAATTACGGGGTTTATCCCGAAACTTGAAATAAAATAATTGGGTATTTTCAGTTTTAAATGATCCTGTTAAAAGTTCCGCTGCCAAATTAAATACTAATACCACGGGTTTCTGTCCCGCGTCATTCGAACCAGGAAACTGGGTCGGGGGCCGTGACACGAAGTACTACAACTCCCAATTTGTCAACACGACAACTCTCCACCCAATTCCCACTACCTTTGAACCCCATACCCACACCCAAGCCCTTAAAACCCCTCAATGGCGCCAAGCCATGGACTCCGAGTTTAACGCCTTGCTTCACAATGGCACATGGGATCTTCTACTGTAACATCCGTCAAAAATTGGGTATCCGAAATCCGACCTAGATTTCAAAACCGAACCCTTTTCAAGTAAATAAAAATTAGAAATTTTAATAATTTTTATTAATTCCAATATTATACTATTAGATTAAACCATCATTTATTTCGTTGGTTAAAACCGGAATAAAACGGAGGTTTATAAGTGAAACTCGATTAGTTCGGTTAATAGTTATAAGGGAAATAGTTAACCACGTTAAATATGGTAGTTAAAACAAGTATCACACTTAAAATGGTGAAAGTTGTCAAAACTTCAAAGTTATAAGTTAAGGGGTTGTTTTGTAGTTAATGGAAACTATAAAGTAAGCAAATCAACTAACTAGGTTAGTCAACTCGGTTAACTCAGTTATTTATTTTTCTATATGAGGTTAACAAGGTTAGTTTGTTAGTTAATTTAATAAAGGAAACTCATTAACTAAATTAGTGTTATTGGTTAGTCAAGTTAGTAGGTTACATAAACATTAGGGGCCAATGTGTAGTTTATTAAACCTTATAATAAAAAGAAATAAAAATGTAGCATGGGATGGGATTCATAGCCGTGACCCAAGCCGGGTGACGTAGACACCACGGAACAACAGACCAGCAGGACTACATTGCTATTTGTTGATGACGCTCTTTCGAAATATATTTAACCTATAAGCCGACGCGAACATGTATCTTTTTCTTCATCCCATTTCAGCGCAAACCGACCCCAACCCTTTTCAACTTAACTCGATCTTATAACACGACTTTTTGACTTCAATCTAGCCCCTATCAACTCGCTTCTATGGCCAATAATGATTCATAATTTCAAATCGTTTCATGGACATCAAAACTGATGAATTAAATTTCACATTCATGTCACCATTAAAACTCTTAAAAGCTTCAAGAACAACTTTTGGGTTTTCAACATTTTCGCAAAATTAGACCCTCATCTCTGCACACTGTAATCCTCTAATCAAACCATGCAAAACCCCACTGGAAATTTATCATTTCATCACCTCTACATGGCGAATTTAATCGAAGAACATTCTAGGGCTTGTAACTTGTGCGGACGATATCTCCTTCAATTCTTAACCTTTTCAGGTGATTCCAAAGCCCAAATTTCTTAGTTTTTCGTGCTCTACAGAAGCCCTCTATCAATTTTAGTGATAGAAGGCTAATTTATACGAATTTAATTTTAGTTGAAGTTAGGGTTCTTCATGCATAGAATTTGGGGCTTTTAGATTTAGACTTGTGTTTTGATGAAATTGAAAGTATAATGTTATTATATATCATATTAGCATTTTATGAGTAGATTTTGGGAATTTTTAGATATCAAATTAGAATTTTGGTGAATTATATATATTTTAGTCGCTAGTTAAATCAAATAAAAAAATACAAGATAGTCTTAAATAAATTCAATAGATTTTTTTATTGATTATTTCAGATTATGTAAACAGTAGTTAATTTTTATAAAGACTTTCCTTAATTTTTAGGAGTTTTTAGATCTAATTTGCATCACTTATGTTTATATATTTTAATCCTTTGAAAATATATGCAAGTTTATCATATATAATTTTTATAAATAATAATACTGATTTTTACAGATTATATGATGGTAAAATTTATTATGGATTTTCTATATTTTTTTATTAATGATTATATAACTAAAGAATTGGTGGAATTGTTTACACAAATAAATCCCATTACGAAATTATTATTTTAAAATAAAATTGGGGATGAATATTAAATTGAATCTATATAATTTTGTAGAAGAGCTTGATGAACTTATTTAATCATTTGGCATTATCAAATATTTAAAACCATTAAAATAGCAATTCCATGATTTTTGCCATATTGATAAATTATAAAACATATATAATTATTGTTTTGGTTATTTCTCTGTCGAACGAATATAATTTTATATATTTCCAAGTCCCCAAATAGGAGAACCCAATTTCCTAAAATCAATAGGTTATTCTTTCTCTTAAAATTTCACCTATTTGCATTGCGATTATGTTAGTGCATTTATGTCTATAGCCTTCGTCAATCCGAGTCGTAGCAAGAAACAGTTCAAAAAGAGCGTTATATTGTAAAAATCAGATAGAATTAGCAAGGTGGCATTTTGGTAATTAATGAGAAGTCTCATTAATTCCAAGGGCTATATATAGGAGAGTTATGTCATCATTTGTAAGACTTTTGCACATTTGACATTTGGAGAGCTTAGATTCTAGAGAGAGAGAGAGTCTAGAGAGAGAAAGTACTCCAAGTGATTCAAGGTTCTTTGTACGTTTCAGATTTATCAATAGAATCACGTTTATATTACGTCTCGTATGTTTCGGTCGCGTTCGTGTACGGATTCCGCACGTTTCACGTTCGTTTAGCAATCGTTTCGGAGTCAAAACCGGTCCTAACAAGTGGTATCAGAGCAGGAGCTCAATTGCGTTGATCAAACAACAAGATTCGTACCAGATTACAGCGTTTTCAGATCTGAATTGCATCATTTCTTCATCATCTACTTATTCTTCACGTTTTCTACGGTTTTTCAACAAATTGAACGTGATTTTACGGACTGAATCGGCTGACTTTTTAGAATATTGTGCGAAAACAATTGATCTACAATCCTGCCAAGTTTCAGATTCAAATTCCTAGTCGTTTAGGAGAATTTCGATTTTTTGTGTCCGACTTCGTAACAAACAGCAAGATTTCGCTTGAACCAGTTGAATTTCGCTTGAAAAATTCAAGCGAAATCCTTATAAGTCAGATTTCGCTTGAGTATTTTAAGGATTTCGCTTGAAAAAGCTGCTGATTTCGCTTGAACATGATGTTTGGTCTTGGTTTCGCTTGAGATAGTACATAAAATCAGATTTCGCTTGAAACAGCATAGATTTGATTTCGCTTGAAACAGTATAGTCTTGATTTCGCTTCAAACTGGTCAACTTGGGATTTCGATTGAAAGCTGTTGAGTCTTGATTTCGCTTCAAACTGGTCAACTTGGGATTTCGCTTGAAAGCTGTTGAGTCTTGATTTCGTGGTCAACTTGTGATTTCGCTTGAATTTCCTTTTTCGCTTGAAAAGTGAAATTTCGTGTCGAGATTATTTCACGTCAACTGAGTATCAGTCAGTTTCAGGATATTTGATATTGTGTATACTGATTGTGTTGGTTTGTTTTCTTGTGATTGTCAGGTTTACATCATAGCTGAGGAATTTTACAACACGTTTTTCAACGCGTTCACAACCGAATCGTCTGAGGTTACAAATATTACACCAAAAACCATCACGAAGGCGATCAACGAAAACATCAAGCATGATAACTTTTACGGAACTCACTCAAAGCCACCAACTCTTGATAGCATTGAGGATTATACCTGGTGGAAAGAACGTTTCATCAACTGGGCAAAGGCGTATGCTCATGAAAGTTGGTTTTGCTTGGAATATGGGTATGAAAAACCAAAAGACGAGAAAGGCGTAGATCTAGTATTCAAGAAGTTTTCCAGAGAAGATAAAGCTGAATACGGAGCTGAACAGAGAATGATAGCATTGATTCAGTCAGCAATCAGAAATGATATTTTTGCTTTACTAACTCATGATGGGTCATCTAAGTCTGTCTGGGAAGCTTTACGTGTTAAAGCTGAAGGGGGTAAACAGATTAAAAAGAACAAAATCGCTTTATTAAAGAAAGAATTTGATCTGTTTGATAACATAAAAGGAGAGTCGGTGAGGCAAATGATTGAGAGATTCTGTCATCTTAAAATTGAATTGGAAAGATTAGAGATAAATAAAACAAGAGTGGAATTGATAGATAAAGTGATTGAAGCGTTACCACGAGCTGATCAGTGGCAAACGTTTGTTTTTATTTTGAAAAATGATGCTTTGTATGATACAATTACTCTTGATGCTTTGTTTGAAAAGATTCAAAGTCATGATCTGGAGTTACAAAAGCAAAAAAAATGACTGATTCTTCACATCAACAGAACGTTGGCTTGTACTACAAAAGCAGTGTGCTTTCTGATAAAGGCGTTGGTTCACCAAAAACAGCATTTAGTGGTGAAAAGATGAAAGAACCACCAACAATGTCAACAAGTCATCATTATGGATATCATTCATCTTCAAAGACAAATTCTGATGAATCTGAAGAAATTTTGTGCAACATTGCTCTTAAACTGAAGAATTCTCCTGCAATGAGCATAAATGCAGCGAAGCAACAAATGAGTTTCCTTGCATCTGTTCTAGAATCATATGAAGGTCTTGTAGCTGGAAAAATTGGAAATTCCGAATTGACCAAAGAAGACTACGACCAGATTGATCTGGAAGAAATGGAGCTCATTGACATCCGTTGGTGTTTAGCTAGTTGTATTCGAAGAGCTCAGAGGTACATGGAGATTACCGGGAAACAATCGCTTGGAGGTGCTTCAACAAAGCTTGGATTTGACAAATCCAAAGTGACCTGCTTCAGATGTAGGCAAAAAGGTCATTTCAAAAGAGAATGCAGAAACTCTGAAGTTGCTGAAGGAAGTGAACGTCCTTTCAACGATGATTATTATCGAAAGGCGATTTACCATCGAAGCAGAGAAGAACCAAAGTTGATCGAAGATAAGCCGAGAGAAAAATCAAGAGCATATGCAGTAATCTATCCTGATGAAGGATTTGACTGGAGCACAGTGTGTCCAGAAGAAGATTGTTTAGAGAATGTTCGTAAAATAGCTCAAGGGAGAGCTATGACAGAAGAAAGAAAGTTTGTTTTTGTTGCTGAGATTCAAGATGAAAACAAAGACAAAGACACTACTGAAATCCATGAAGAAAAAGTTGAGATCAAAGAGAAAACTCGAGAAGAGATCTTGAGTGAGAAGACCTACAGAGAAAGAAATGTGGTCTACAACAGAATGGATGATATGCAAGAGGAGTATGAGATGGCTGTCGGTAGTAAAAGATGGGATAAAAAGAGAGAATGCTATTATAACAGAGAAGGAGAACCGGTTGTTCTAAAGAAAGACATAATCTTCGATGATGTTCTTCTCAAAGTCCCGTTGAGAGCTGAATACTATAGAAATGTATTGAAAGATGACACATACGTCAAGAGATTTGAAAAGGAGATCAGATATGCTATGCTATGTTATCGTGTCTAAGAAAAAGGGATGAGGAGAGAATGAAGAAGAATGTGGAAGAAATGGTGAACAATCTGAAGAAAGATGCTGAAGAGGTTAAAATAGAAACTGTTGAAGTTGAAGCTGTGAAGGAAATCAAAAGTGAAGAAGTTGTTGTGAATGAAGAGGTTGAGAAAGCTGTTACTGAAGAACAGCAGATTGAAGAAAAAGAAGAAAAGAATGAGAATGAGGAAGCTGATAATGTTGGTGATAAATTCGGTATTAAAGAAAAGCAAAATGTTGCTGAGCAGACAGAGGTTGCTGAAAACACCGAAGTGCCAATCACTGAGGTAAATTCTGATTCTGAAAACTTGAAACTGATTGATCAGTGCAAGAAATGCATGGAATCATGTAGAGCTTGTACTGAAAAAGATGAGAAATTTAGAACAAGAGATCTTGAGTTCACAAAAATTGAAAAGATTTTCAAAGAAAAATGCAAAGAAATGCTAGAAAAAGAAAAAGTTTTTAAAGAAAATGATGAAAAACTTTCAGAAAAATGTAACAAATTAGAGAAAGAAAATGAAGTTTTGAAAGAAAATGTATTGAAAATGACAAAAGAATGTGAACAAAAAGAAATTGCTTGTCAAGAAATGAAAAAGGAATATGACTCAATGAAATTATCATATCACATTACAAAAGAGTCATATGATAAAGTGAAAGACGAAATGAAATATGCTCAATCAAGAATGAATTATCTTTCTGAAACAACCAAAGAGCTTAAACGAATGTATGCTATAAAACAAGATGTTGTTAATTCTTATATTGAGGATGTTGCTAAGTTGAAACAACAGATTGCTGATTTAGAACAGGATAACAACAAGTTAAAAAGTTACCACGTGTCGTCATATGTGCTTGAAAGAATTTTCAATATAAAACCGGGTGATGGTGAGTCTGAGCAGAACAAGAAAGGCATTGGCTCAAAGTTTCATCAAGTTCCACCACCAGGAAAATTTGCATTTTATGATGAGGAAAAGGTCGAAAAAGCTTTCAACATGGTATACCAATTGCCAGACAACATTGACATAACCTATTCCAAATCTGATGATTCTCATGATTCAGAGGTGGTAGGTAAAGTCGTTGAAAGTGTGTTGAAAGAAGAGTCGATTGATACAGGTAAATCTGAATCACAGGATGAAAATGAAGGAAATCTTCATGATGGATATCTGAAAAACACAAAATCCGAGAAAAGTTTGAATGATGATTCAAAAGGATTGGTTTATACCATGATTGGATCGGACAAATTGTTCTTAGATGTTGTATTCCCGATTCAGAATGTGATTTCAGAAAAGGTTGATAAAGTTTTCAAAATGGTTGAGATTGAGAAGTTTGAAATTTCAAAGTTTGTCGGTAAGAGTCATAGAGGTTCGTATACCAAACCTGGTTTCAAAAAGAAGAACATGAAGGCTGGGTTGGGTTATAAGAAGAAACAACTTCGGAACAAAAATGAGACGCCGAATTTTCAAGCTAAAATGAGTTTTGTTCAGGGAAACAGTTTAGCAGAAGAAAAAGAACTTAAAATGAGACAGTCTAATGATGAGTTCTTTGCTCAAAAGAAAAAGCAACAACCACAGGTCAAAGATGTGTCCATGAGAACATGTTTCAAATGTGATCAAAAAGGACATCTTGCACGCAAGTGTCCTAATCTAAAATCTGTGGATGTTAACAACAAGAAGATTGATGCTGAGAAACAAAAATATGAGAATGTGAGACAAAGGTCAACCAGATTTGATTCAAAACAAACTTGGAGGTACAACACAAACAAGTTTGCTTCGAATCAAAATTGGAAGTCAAACCCGTATAGGTTTGATTCAAGACAGACCTGGAATTCTCATACACCCAGATTCAGAACAACACAGAGTTGGAAAACAATAGTTGATATGACAAAACCTCAAGAGTTTTGGAAACCAAAAAATGTTGTTCAAAATCAAAGTGTTCAAAAAGATTCACATTTTTCAAACGAGGAACACCAAAAGGTCAAACATGGAGTGTAAAGAAACAAGTGATTCTTGAAAAAGATGAAAAAGTTGAAGTTAAAATTGAAAAGAGTTTTGTGAAAAATGATAAAGAATTTCCAGCATTAAATGAAAATTATTGTGTTGAAATGCCTAAGGTTCAACAGACCTGGGCTAAATTGTTCAAGTAATTGAATAGTTTGTTTGTGCAGGTGCTCATGAAATTCAAAGATTGTGAGAATGGAGGTTGGAGCAGCCTGGCACAATACGGAGATGAAGCTGCTGGATCATGTGTTGATTGAAACAGGAAGTTTATATGTTTTCTGTAAATAAATAAACAATATTTCAAAAATCCTAAAAATTGAAAAATTTGAAAAACCAAAAATATGTTTGTTTTTAATTTTTGTCAAATATTCAAAAATTTAAAAATATGTGTTGATTGAATATGCCGAAACCCTCACGGCTGAACAAACATGATTACTTTCATTAGATTGAAAAACGGTTTTCAAACTGTAAAGATCAATGGGTTGTAAATCATGGGGGTACTTTATATTAGATTTTCTGCAAATCAGAGCACGTTTAGCAGAAAATGGATGGCGAGACAAAGCTATCAGTATTGGTTGTCAAATTTTCTTTATATGATTTTGCATTTTAGGGGGAGAATATTGTCAGAAAATACAAAAAACATTTGAAAATTTGAAAAAGTCAAAAACATGATAAAATTCAAAAATTGAGTTTTTGCGTAAAAAGAGGAAATGATAGTACATCAGTAGAAGTTACAGTATGCTAAAGATTTGTAATGATTAAATAGCGTTAAATAGTCTCACTGATGATATGCCGATAGGTTTTTATACATTTAGTAAACTTTTTCGGGATATAAACCTAAATTCAAACTTGCTTATTTCGTGGGGAACACTACTTGGATATATAGGTAACCCCTGAAATCTCGTTTGAAAGGTCCCTCTTTCTGAGATACTAGGTCTTTATACTCAGTGATATCTGGGGTATTATCCCGGGACTTCTGATTTTGCGGAAGCAATGGCCTAGTCACCGGAGAATACTTTCCGCATTGCTTGAAACATAGCGCAGCCCTCAGCTAAAAAATGATGAAACATTGAAAAATGCTAATCATGGCTGTTGTAATACAAAAGATCCTCTAAAGGGGACACACCAAAAAGTCGAGCCGTCATCTCTCTGCTGAACGGAAGTTCTGACCTGAGCTCTCACGGTTTCGTACTATAATTTATTCCCCTTACAGATATCATCTAGGTATACTCACCTGTAAGACTGAATATTGGGATCTGGATACGGGAGTATATTCAAGAGGTGGGACACATGAATGAGTTTAAGTTCTTAATTCACCTAATTCGTATCCTGAATCAGTTGAAGTTTGTATGAAAATTTAAGTGGACAAGTATATCGACAATCTAAGTGAATTGTTTAATTCTTAAAGTGAAATTAAGCTCAACGGTACTTGTGACTTGTCATAAACTGATATGATCTTCTGACGCATACTCAAACAAAAATATTGTCTGTAAATATGTTTGTACATATTTCTTTACTGCTTTATATTTTCAGAAAATACAAAAAGATTTTTGATTCTGCTTTATTTTCGACAATCGATATCTGAGCGCTGAGTTTTAAAATCTAAGTAAGCTGATTGTGTTTCTGAAAATAAAACAAGTTCATTAATTTGAAACTTGAATTAAAAATAAAAAAACAAAAACAGTTTGTGATATCTCCAAGGTCATTAGTTTGGACTTGGATGATTAACTGTGAGGGATTTGGATGCTTATACTGTTATAGAGCAAGTTTCCGATTCGATTCGATGAAACTGCCAAATTCATGAAATTTGTTTGTTTAGAATGTTTAAGTGAACCAGGTTACAATTCCTGGATAGCTGAAATTTGAAATGTTGTTACTTATAAATGTTTGAGTGATTGCAGATGAGATTCCAGACTACGATCCCGAAAGCTGAGTCTAAGGGGGAGTCTGAAGACGAGCTCAAAGCAAGGGGGAGCTTGTAAGCGAAAAGCAAGGTGTCGATCCCAAAGCACGGAAGCTTGACGAAAGGGGGAGCCTGATGAAGAAAAGAGTCTACAAAAAGGAGAAGCTGAAGCTGAAGACAGATCCACCGGGATTATGTTCAAGAAGATTCAAAGAGTTAGAGAAAAAGAAGACGCTACGAGTTTGACTAAATGATCGAAATTGATTGCGGCAATATCCAAGGGGGAGTCTGTTAGTGCATTTATGTCTATAGCCTTCGCCAATCCGAGTCGTAGCACGAAACAGTTCAAAAAGAGCGTTATATTGTAAAAATCAGATAGCATTAGCAAGGTGGCATTTTGGTAATTAATGAGAAGTCTCATTAATTCCAAGGGCTATATATAGGAGAGTTATGTCATCATTTGTAAGACTTTTGCACATTTGACATTTGGAGAGCTTAGATTCTAGAGAGAGAGTCTAGAGAGAGAAAGTACTCCAAGTGATTCAAGGTTCTTTGTACGTTTCAGATTTATCAATAGAATCACGTTTATATTACGTCTCGTATGTTTCGGTCGCGTTCGTGTACGGATTCCGCACGTTTCACGTTCGTTTAGCAATCGTTTCGGAGTCAAAACCGGTCCTAACAGATTATTATTTAGATATAAACCGTTCCTTTTCGTGCGGTGCATTCTCGTGGATTAACTCTTCGCAATTATGTGAGTATACTTGAACCCTTTTTCATTTACCACTTTTTGGGGTGTAACATGTTATTTATAAACTTACACACAAACTTTATTCATATTGCACCAACATTCCTCATACATGCATGCTTATTTGATTACTTGATACTTTAAACTTGGGTTTATGACATCGTGTGTTAGACTTATCATTAACTTCATACGAGCCTATCCGTGACATATATAGCGCTATAGGATTAACGCACCGCCCGTAGACTTGTGGTTATGTCATGAGCATATTGCGTTTCATCATTGGTTTGTATGTTAGACACATGCCGAATTTATTGTTTATCTTGTACCAAGGGCTTGCCATATGGAATTGTTTGAAACTTATTTTTTTATGTTATGTATGAAAAACCTGTATGCTCGCCAATATATATTTGTATTGAACTATACGTTTTAACATGTTACAGGTTGATGATGACGATTTCTATGAAATGAAGTAGCGATGATGCCTAGATACATATTTAGACGTGTAGGTTTAAAATGTTGTATCAAATTTTGTTTTGTTATGTTATGATTATGTTGTTATTTGAACTTCCTTGTAATAATTGACAATTGCTTTATGGAATGAAAAAAAACGGTTGATTTAAATATTGTCACAAATAACGTTATGAAGTCTCTTGCAATCTCTTTTTTGTCTCATCCCGATGTTTCCGCCATCGGTTGGGGTGTGACATGTACCTCGATCAACTCATCAACCTATAGGTTGCAAGTGGGTCTTCCGAGTCAAACGAAATCCCGATGGATCGGTTGAAAAATACAAAGCGCGGTTAGTCGCCAAAGGTTTTCATCAACAACATGGAAAAGACTACTTTGATACCTTTAGTCCCGTTATTAAACCCGTAACCATTCGTATCTTCCTATCCATAGCCCTCTCTAACAATTGGCCTCTTCTCCAACTCGATGTCAACAATGCCTTTCTCCAAGGCATGTTGCATGAAGAGGTTTTCATGACCCATCTGCCGGGCTACATACATCCGCAATACCCGAATCATGTGTGTAAGCTAAAAAAATCTCTTTACGGGCTCAAACAAGCCCCTAGAGCTTGGTACACTGAACTTACCAACTTCCTCCTCACAATCGGGTTCAATAAATCTCTTGCAGATGCCTCTCTGTTCATCTATAATCACAATGCCACAACTTGTTTCTTTCTGGTCTACGTTGACGATATCGTATTAACGGGTAATGACTCTGCCTTTCTTACTCACTTTGTCAACACCCTTTCCAACCGCTTCTCTCTAAAAGACCTAGGTTCCTTACACCATTTCTTAGGCATCGAGGTCATTCCTACCACAACCGACCTCCTTTTGTCCCAACACCGTCACATTCAAGATCTTCTTCAAACCTTTTATATGGGTGGTGGTAAAGAAGTTACCACCCCCCTAAGCACATCAGTTGTTCTCCAACCGGATGATGGCACACCCCCCGTTGACTCGACTCCTTAAAGAAAACTTGTGGGATCTCTTCAATATTTGGCCTTGACGAGACCGGACATATCATTTGTAGTCAATAAATTGTCCTAATTCATGCATTCCACATCTCAAACACACTGGAAAGCACTACAAAGACTATTAAGGTACCTAAAAGGTTCAATTCATCATGGCATCTTCCTCCGAAAAAACCCCGGGCTTGAACTTAAGGCATTTTCGGACTCCGACTGGGGCGGGGTTTCCACAGCTGGACGATCAACTACTGCATATATTCTATATCTTGGTAGCAACATCATATCTTGGCGATCCACTAAGTAAAAGCCTGTTTCACGTTAGTCAACTGAAGCAGAATATAAAGCACTTGCTAATGCCGCTGCGGAAGTCTCTTGGGTCCAAAATCTTTTGTAGGAACTTGGGAGTATCTCAGCCCGGCCACCGACACTTTACTGTGACAATACAGGGGCAACATACGTATTTGTAAACCCGGTCTACCACTCGCGTATGAAGCATGTCGCCTTAGACTACCACATTGTGAGGGAAAAAGTCACTAATGGCTCACTTCAGGTTCTTCACATCAATTCTATGGACCAACTTGTCGATGCTCTCACCAAGCCACTAAGTCGAACCACCTTTGTTCGGTTACGTTCCAAGATTGGAGTCTCCGATGGATCCTCCATCTTGCGGGGGCGTATTACAGATAAATCAAAGAGATAAATCAAAGGAGTGATTTATGATATTAATTCAAGATATCCTTACAATTATTCTCAGTCAATAGTTTATTATTGTATTGTATAATTCAGTTCCTAATTTCATGCTTTCCATATTCTTGTAATTGGCTATTTAAGCCTTGTAACTCTCTGTAACTTTTTGTATCGGAATTTATAAAAAAAATACCATAACTGTATAGCCATACCTTCGAACCCTCTGTCGTAACTGTTATCGGCTGACGCCATACCCCCGAACCCTCCGGCGGAACTATTGCCTTTGCTCGTGGTTCCGCCGCCTGTGTTGTTGGCTCCGGAGTTGCCCACGGCGGCGGCTCCTTTTCCCCACCAGTGTTGTGGGTATTCTTTCCCTTTTTATGCCCATCGTTCCACCATTCCGGTAATCCAACGAGTTTAAAACATTGATCTTTCGTATGCTTAATCATTCCACAGTGAGTACACTTTAATTTTGATTTATCGATTCCGAGTGATGACCCGCTGTTTGGTTTAGTTTGACCGTATCGCCCCTTGAAAGGAAGCATAACCCCTCGGAATCGTTGTCTCCGGTGGTTGCTAACCCGGACGCCACGCCATGTTGTGGTAAATTACCGGAGGAGACGACTCCCAGTATAGATTGGTGAGCAGTTTCTTTTCGTACAGTTGCGTAGGCTCCTTTAGCCGAGGGTAACGGATAGAAGTATTTCCCGTTTTATCGGGTCATATTGCCTATCAATAGCATTGACAAATTGAAAAAGTTTTTTTTTCTGACCTTATTCTATTGTAAGATGAAATATCCGCGGTGCAAGTCATTGGGTTTGGATCTCTACGATCGATTTGTCCCCATATTCCTTGCATCACAATACAGAAATCCTTAAGAGGTACACCATTTTGTTTAATTTTGTTTGCTTTGACATGTAAATCGAATGTTTGGAGCTTATCTTTTTCCCATAGCGATTTTGCTGTGGGAAACTCGGTGAGATTGCTAGCAAGGGCCGGTTTGATATTTTGTATGAGCCCTGAGAATACGATTAAATCGTTTTGTTCCCATTGCTCAAACTTTTCATCACTTTGTTCAGGCAGACTTTCGGATAAGTGTTTAAGAAGCGTTTTTGATTTACCCCCTATGGCAACTCGAATCATTTAAGCCCACAAAGGATAATTCTGGCTATTTAACTTGAGGTTAATGTTGAGGCTATCAGAGAGGTTTGATTTGGGGCTTTGATTTTGATGGTTGAGGCTGTTTTTGAGAGGATCTGCAATTTGTATTGACAGGTCATTGTTGATTACACTATTGTCGTCCGCCATTGTTGCTTTCGAATGAGACGTAGATGATGAGCAAGAGCAAATAGGATGATCCTAGGATCTCTCAAAGCTCTGATACCATGTTTGCAAGTGAAATATTGAAAAAAAAATGTATATTGAATTGGTTTATGATTTCGTACAGAAAGCAATAAACAGAAAAACTAATATTGATGGATACATAGAAAAGAAATAAGGAAATACTGTCACAAAATATTTGGTTGACCCATTCGATGAAGCAACGGTCACACCACCTATTGCATGACTGTCAAGAATCTCCTAATTAACGAAAAGACTTTAATCCCTATTGATTTAATTAAATTATTTTATTTTCTAACAAAAAGAATTACATGGAAATAAAGGGGGAAGGGCAAGGTGGCAATGAAATTTCAATAACTCCTTCAAGCATTTGAACCACCTTCTTCATTGATGGCCTTAAAGATGGATCCTCCTGAATGCACCACATTGCCACCATCACCACTCTCTCCACCCTCTTCATGTCAGTCCTCACTTCATCATCATTCTCGATTAATCTTTCCAACTTCCGTCCTTTGTAGCAATCGTATGCCCAATCGGTTAGAATGATCTCTTCTTCCTTCTCATTCTCGACCTTGACGTTCTTTCTGCAACATACAATCTCTAGTAACAACACCCCATAACTATAAACATCCACTTTCACTGTCACGGGTTTGCTCCTGAACCATTCTGGTGCTACATGTCCTTTTGTCCCTCTGATCATTGTATTTGTTTGAGTTTGATCACTCATTAGAAGTTTTGCTAGCCCAAAATCAGATATCCTGGCTGTAAAAGATTCATCAAGAAGTATGTTTTGTGGCTTTATGTCACAATGGATGATTTGTGTGGTACATTCTTCATGTAAATACGCGATCCCTCTCCCTATCCCGATCGCGATTTGTAGCCTCTTGTTCCAATCTGGCTTTGATATCCCGAAAACAAAGCTTGCCAGTGTCCCATTGCTCATAAACTCGTAAACAAGAAGCCTATTTGGACCTTCTTCACAAAATCCGACAAGTCTAACCAAATTCTTGTGATGTGTTTTCGCTATGACACTTGCCTCGGTTTTGAACTCCTTATCACCTTCTTCAGCTAATATCTCTAGCTTCTTGATGGCTACTATTGATCTTGAACCCGAAAAGGAGTTTGTGATGACACCCTTGTAAACAGTTCCAAACGCACCTCTTCCAAGCTCTTCGCGAAAGCCATTTGTTGCTTCTTTTAGCTCTTCAAAGGTGAAAACGCGAAGATTAGTCTCTAAAAGACTTGAACTTGTGTTCAGTTTCTTATTCTTTTGGTACGAAACAAAAATAGCAATTGAGCTAGCCGCGATAAGCACAAAATTTAGAACCAAAGAAGATCCAAACAGTATTGATAGAACTAAAACCAATTTGGATTGATCCTTCTCATCATTATTCACCTTCTCCAAACTATTGTCCCAAAAAGTGTTGTTATTTTTTGGTATCTTTATGAGAGCCTTTCCATATGTATCCCTCTCATTCCTCCCATTAGAAAGTGGCAACTTTTTCTTCCAACATATTCCGTCTTTGATCACCGCAACAATGCAGTTACAATCACCCAAACAAGATCGGCTACACTCGTCTTCACTCGACAAAGGAAACCGCTCATAGTTCTGCGAAGAAGGCCAAAATGCATTGTTGAGTGACCTCATCTCGTAGTTTTCCCTAAGCTTTCCCAGATTTTTTGCATCACAGCTTTGAACAATCTCTTGCTTACATCCCCCATACGAATTACTCAAATCCAGAAGCTTAAACCCCGGGAGACATACACAAGATGGCCTTCCGTTAAAATCTAATGAGCAAATGCTATTAAATCCACAAGGTCCTCTTCCATAATCACCCGTGGAGCCCGAACATATGTTCTGAGGCTCGTACCACACACTACGCCATGCTTCGTCCCAGTTAACCCCGTCTCGTGGAGACTTCGGGTGCGAATACAACGTGAAGAGCCCGTCGAAATCTAGTGTCGCCCGAAAATAGAAAACGTTCCGGGACTCGACATTCTGGGATGTTAGATTAAATAAACCCCCATTCCTTCTAACAACATATAAACTACCTGTTTCATTGAAAACTACTCTATTTCCTGAGTTCATAGTGTTGTTATCATCTACGATTTTACTTCGATAATAAGGCTCGTAGGAGACACCGGGCGGGTTAGATACAACTGTAAGAACAAGATCACCTTCGGGCATTAACCGTAAGTGATACCTTCCAAGAGAAAAACTATTTCTTGCATCTCTTGAAGACAAAACCTCATTAATCTGGAGTTCTTGAGTAGGCAAGATTGTATCTGTAGGATGATCAAAACTCTGCCATAGATATCTACTACTGGAAATGTTATCTGCCAGGATAAAGTTTCCAGAATCAAGCATTGAACCATAGGACACATTAGTACTCTGGGCCTCCCAAATGGTACCGCCATCCGGGTCGGTCAGCTTGAGCTCTCCGTGGGTGGTGAGCTCTAGTTTCGATCTTTCTTGGGCTAGGTTGTCTCCGTTGGCATGCCAGACTATAGTTTTATCGGGTATTTTGTCGAACCAAATTGCTAGTAAGTAGAGGTTTTGATCATCAAGATGGCGAAAACCGATGGCGAAGTCACCCGAGGGCGATTTCCATGAAGAGTCGTCCTTGGGTGAAGCTAGAAGTGATGAACCTAAAGGGATTCTGGAAATGATTTGAGAGTGTGTTGGGATGATTAGAATTGTGAAGATGTGAAATAGAGATAGAAGATAATAGATGGATATTTGCATGGAAGCCATTTTCATAAAGAAGAAGAATTTGGTGTGCTTTTTAATTTGCTTATGTTGAAAGATTATATATGGAAGTGAGGGGGGCTGCACAACAATATTGGAGGTGACAGTATTGACCAAATTAAGCATTGTTGACTGACTTTTAGTATGTTATTATGTTTACTAATTTTCAAACCCTTTTTCATACGCAAATGAACTCATGCTCATCCACGTCTCTTAACAAAGAAGTAAATTATTCGGTAACCAGACACCGTAATATATAAATTACATTATATATATTAGTAACTATTAGTTAGTTATTATTCAACTTCTAAATTGTTTGGAGATTATTTGACTGGACTTTACGTGGTCTTCCTTATCGGAACTACAAGTAGCCCCCAAAGAAACCATCTTTCCCAAGCCAATTTGACTGGACATGTTTCTGTTTTTAACTTTTTTAGATGTAACCAGTGGAATTTTTCTGGCATTGTGGCGGAAATTCACCCAATATCTATTTGATTTATTACGGTATCAATACAATATTGACACTGGGTATTGCAACCAAAGAATAAAACTCAAAAATAAAGTCGTAATATAGTGTTTTACATTGATTAAAAATCATAAAAAGGAATATCCGTAACGCTTTCGATAGTACTCATAAGCTACTGATATTTTTTGATCGGAATCCACATGGTACCGATATTGATGGGACAGTATCAATTTGGTTCGTCACGGTACCGTAAAAAAGATACTATATTAAGAATACAACTTCATTCCAACGAAATTCATAAAACGAATACTAGTACCACTACAAAGTTGTTCGGGTGGTGTCGGTTTTGTTCTTCAAGGTAAAGAACAAAAAAATCAGTTATATTTGACTCGTTCGATTTGAACAAAAGTTTTATCGAGACGTAGATAAAAACATACACATCACAATGATATATTCATAATTTTATAAAGCATCCTATTATATTATTAGAATGACGAAAATAATAACGACAACAATTTATAAGAAAAAACTAAATGCAAGAAAACTTTGGCACATGTACGTTAGTCCTTCTATCAAAAAGGGTAAACGACGTAAGTTTATATAAAAAAAATGCGAAAAAGCTTTAAATAACATGTACATTTGTTATTTGATTACATGTACATTACTATTCACGACTCGTTTGTAAAAAAATTACAAATAAATATATTTTAAAAGTTGTAACTAAAAAACAAAATACTCTAAAAAAACAAATCTATCTATACTATAAAAGGAGCTTAAAGCATGACCTCACTTTGCTTATGTGCCATCTTCTTAGATATGCCACATTGGATGCCACATAGACTCCGCTGATGTCATAATTTCAATCTCCACCTTTAAAATATAATCTATCTATCTATATATTTCAAAATTGAAAATAAGGTCAGAGTTTTTAGGAGGGAATTTCAAAAATCAAATTCAAATGGTAATTTTAACCTTTTATTCTCTCTCAATCAAATATAGTCCAGCTCATTTTCAAAATTGAAAACATAATCTTCACACCTCTCTCTCTCTTCAACTCAGAAGAACATCTTCGATCCGGTTGTCTGCAAGTAACATAAACACAACTTCATCTCCACATATCTCTAATTTACTCAACAGGTTTGTGTACGTGTGTGTATGTAGTTTCTATTAATTCTTTTCTTCAATATCAACTCGGTAAATTGATGATGATGATTTCAGTTGAGTTTGTTGGAAAAATAGGGTTAAATCGTCATGATGATGAAGTAAAGAAGAAGATTTCAGCAGCATCAGCTAGGTCTCACACCAGACATTCCAAACCCAAATCTTCTTCTACTTTCTCTTCAGGTTTGCATCAATAGCCCCATCAATTTCATTCCATTCGTTGTTGATTTCATTCTGATTTTGCTTCTAGGGTTTGTGTTCTTGATCATAACATATGTTTGTAGAAATTTAGGAATTTGGAGTTTCTGTGATATGGGTTTTGCTTGAATTTGAGTTAAGATTGTGGGGTATTCAGTCAAACCTAAAAAAGATTTGATCTTGGCTGTTTCGTTGATTAGGTCAATATTTTGTTCATGATTATTATTTTGATGGTGTATGATATTATTTGAAGATGAACGAATTGTTTATAGTATCAATTTAAGGTTACGAGAGTTACTGCAGTATATTAGTTGATATGATTTTGTTTTATAATTTGAAGATTCAGTTTCTTAATGTAAAATTTAGGAATCTCGATTGATTGATGCTGAATTTAGTGTGAGGTGTGAATTATACAGTTTAGTAGTCCGATTCGGTTTTGTTTCATGAGGTTATGGGAAGTATGTTGTTTTTCGGATTTTGTTTCTTAGAAATTGTAGCTTTGAAACAAGTGAATTGTTTTCTTAATGTTGAAAGCTACTACAATTATGCTGTGATGAGATTTGTTGTATTCTAGGCGTCTAACTGGTTAATTTTTCAGTAGTAGAAATGTGTTCCAAATGTACACCAAGACAGAGATAGGTCCAAGAATAAAAAAGCATGTGCCGAGAAGGCATAGGGGTAGAAATTTTGATCTCAACCATAGAAGATATGTTAAGCCGAACAGTGAAAGTGCAAGGGATTCAAGGCGTGAACTTCTTTCATGGTACTTACGTAGATCCCAAAGTTTTATTTATGTTGCTCATACTGTCATATATCTGTCTTAAAGGTGGCAAATTTGACATGTTTGCTTATGAATTAGTCCATTTGGGTTGGATTTTATCTTTATAGGTGAATGAGTCCCGACCCGCTTATTTTGTCACCTCTAAGTTGTTTATTTGATGTAAATTAAAATATGTAAAAGCAATTGTATGATGTTTCAATTTGATTGCTTGTATAGGGTGGAAACCGAGTCTTCGGGGTGGTTATCAGCCAAATATTCTTCAGTAAGGTTGGAAATAAAATTTGAAAAGAGCATTTAACTTTTTCTAATAAAAAAGGATTTAGGAGGTTTTAAAAAAGAGCATTTACAAGTCTTCTAAATGTAAATACTACTGTTATGACAGTTAATTTAGGAGCTTTCAACTTTGATACAAGCTAATTTAATCCAAATTTGTTGTTTTCGATTGCATATTACTGAACAAATCTATACCAAGAAAAAGTGGAGAAGGTGTGACAGTTGTACGTATCATCTCATTTTAGCTCATTTAATCAATTGTTATATTTAAACCAACCTCACACTCTACTCTATTTGTCTTATATTGATTTTAGGTTGAATGAATGAGTCTAGGGGTGAGCTTTTTGTGGTTCCAACCTGCGAGAACCTTTGATTTAGTGATGAAAGGGGGAGAATTGAAAATGCTGGTGGGGTTGTCATGTGGGCAGGTAATTTTGGTTTTCTGTAAATGAATTGTGCCTTTTGTTATGTTCTTTTTATTGACTGAAAAGATAGAAAAAATTAAACCTTTTGTTCTTTTTATGATAAATCTTGGTGTTTGACCATCGTGTTAATAGAATTGGTGATTTTAGATCTTCTTATCATAAATTGCTAAATCAATCATAAGTTTATTGATTTTCCATCGTGTTTTGGATGTTTTTCGATTTGGGGTTAAAAAAGATTTGATTTTTAATATGCCCATGGATTATTGTTTAGGTAAAGCTATGGTAATTGTTGTGCAGCCTGCTAAAGATCCGAGAACGAAGAAGAAAGAAGTGACGATGAAACGAACATTGATGATTGGGCTGTCAATACTTTCCTACGGTAAATATTATATAGATTGCTGCAATTGTTATTAAAACTGTTATTAATTGTTTTAAAACTCGCGTGTGCTATTAATTCTATTAAAACTGTTAAGGGGAGTTGTTTAATCGTCAGATTGGTTTATTTCTGGATGATGAAAATTGTTGATAATTTAAATTGTGTAGAGTTTAGGTCATGAAATTAGGTATTTAGGTAATTTAAATGAGTTTTTCTATTTGCTCAAACTAATTGATGTCTCTTGCGTAGGTACATTGCATCTGATGTAAGACTGTTCACCAACTTCGATTTCATCTTAAAGGTATGAACCATCACATTCAAAACATTAAATATTATGAATCTTGTGTTTGTTGATTTTGACTATATTTGCCCTTTGAATCTAGCGATGGAGGTAGAAGACAGCTGTGTCATTACTCATGTTCAAGATAAGCTCTTTCATGTTCATGTGAGCAAGAAGAGAGGAAGACACAAAGGAGGTGTGAAACATAGTTCAGATGATACAGGTTCAGGTGTCAAATCCGTATCATGTGAACTGTGTTTGAGACATCGTTTGTGTCTTTCTCTCTTCTTGCTCACATGAACACGAAAGAGGTTATCTTGAACATGATGTTATCTATTAAGGGAGCTTAGATAATGACATAGAATTGGCTACGTGTCAACTTCTCAGGTATGCTATGTAGTCCTCGCTGATGTCATAATTACGAAACGGTATCCTTTAGTGTTGTTTTCGCTAAAGTTTGAAACGGTATTGTTTAGTGTTACTCTACCTTCAAGGAAAGTCCTAAACCCTAAGGTATAATTTTAAATTTTGCCTTCAAATTCTTTCTAACAAAACAATAGAAACGTTGTTGATTATTTGATTTTTTTTTTCATTTTTTGTAGCTATGACAAGGTTTAAAGCTATTGAATGGCTTAAAAGTGTAGTTAGGCCATTGGAGATACCAAAACAACCATCAAACTTTTTGATAGGTCAAAGCTTCATGTTTCCAACAACTAATGGTTGTTCTATCGTAAAGACTTCTGGTATGTATCAAACGCGTGTACTTTATATTTGTCATTCATGGTGTAAAACAATGTGATTAGAGTAGAAGTTCAACATTGCTATGTTGTAACTTAGTTTCAGTTTGAATCTTTTTGTGTGTTTCCGAGGGCTTTTTTAAGCAAGCTGCATAGTATAAACTCTAACTTTTGGGTGTTGTAGACTGTTTTAGGTTAATTTCTAGGATTATTTAGGTTGAAGGTAGCCTTCATTAGGGTTTTTATTGTCACCCGTGTACTGTAAATTAGGACGAAAATCATCTTAAATGACTACACGGTTGTTTTTCTCATTTTACCTCAACATGGTTTCATAAAATTACTTTCTTGCCTGTTATACGTCTTTTTCTAATCTCAGGGCTATAAAATTATTTTCGTGTTCAACTTCGTTTGTTATCAAAATATGTTGTTAAATAAACGAACATATATTTAAAGATATAAACTTGAGTCTATAAGACTAGCATATTGATTGCTGCTCCCACCAATGGACCTCTCGACTTTAGCCCTAGAATATATACAACTACCAAACAATCTTGTATAAATTAACTGTCATGTAAGTAGTTAATCTTGTATAATGTGCACATCATGCTCAGATACAGGACAAGGCAGAATTGTTCTTTGAATTGTGTTCATCAAGTTTTTAATTAAATACCTAATTAAGTTTTGATTCTGCAGGAGAGCTGGGAACGACCGGAAGTTGTGGTGGCTGTGTGACCGAGATATAATCGAATTGAAGTTTGTAGAAGTATTTTAATACATCAGCTTGAAAAGGTACTTAACTTTCGTTGAATTGAAGTTTTTCATAGATCTTAACTATTCATATGATCACCATCAAATGTAACTAACAAAGAATCAATAAAATGCTAATAAAACATTAGAATCAATTGATCAAACAACTACACTTGAGTCTGTAAGAGTACCATATTGAGTGCTGTTGTCCCTAATGTAGCTTTTGACTTTAGCCCCAGAATATCTACAAGTACCAAATAATCTTAATTTAATTAAAATTAAGGAAAAAGTTACCCGTGTTTGTTGAAAGTATTTCGCTTCCAAAATTGTTAAAGTCAGCACATAAATGAACATTAAACAGATCATCCATGGTACCAAACAACAATGTTAAGAAAAAAAATTTAGATGAAATATTTTCTAATTTATCGAAAATGGAAGACCGTCTCTTTATCTTCAAACTCATGAAAAGATGTAAAACTAAACTGTGATAAAAAAACAATACTTAATAAATACTTCCTGTATTAAGAAAGTAGCAATTACATATAAAAAAGAAAACTAATCAGAGACATCTAACTCTAATTGCAAGAATCACGGAACTTTAACTTCAACTCCATGGAGCACTGAACCTCTCTGTGTATCTCATTGATCTTTCTCATGAACTCCAGATCTCTTTCTCCACATTCTATATTACTCGCAACACACAGGTCACGAACGGAAGTAGTCGGCATTGCCCTCAAGTCCCTCGAAACTTGGTCTCTTGTCAGCAGACCAAGTTCCAGTCCGTTAAAACACCTCTTTAACTCTTGAAGAGTAGATCTATCAGCCAAGACTTGGTCTTCGATTTGTTTAATAAAGCGTTGCTTGAAATCGTCAGATTTTGCAGAAGTATATGACTCCATTCTAATATATTTATAAGAACAAAGGCAAAACAATAATAGTTGCACTTTTGTTTCCCTGAATGAATCTGTTTTGATGAAAAAAAAAATTATTGGCAATGCTATTATATACTATATGTAACAGCCCAAAGGTCAGCTTTAAAGGCAAACTTTAAATTAACATTTATACTTAAAAACCATGTACATTTAATGATTTAAGAGTAAAAAACGTGTATATGGGAATTGCCTGTTCAGTTATCCTATTAAGCATTTTAATGCAAAACCTTTGAAAAATGAGTTTTCATGGGAAAACAAGTAAAATTAAATATGTAGAAAACCAAGGAACAAAATTGAAACCTTCAAAAAAAGGTTATCATAATTAGGAGATGTCTCTTCATTTTCTCTATCAAAGATTTTAAACACTATAAAGCATCATTATTATTTTACTTGAAAACATCAACACTTCAGTTTAAAAAAAAACATTCATCCTAAAACAAATTGTCCAAAAACACTTACATTCTTCCTAAATGGCAAGGAAAACCTTCTACCACTGGTCCGATACAACTGATCTTAAAATCGAATTTTCAACCTGGTCACTCCAAGAACAAAGAAACGCTGAAGAACTCAACCAAAAGGTTGCTATTGTTAGTGATAAATATTATAAGCAAACCTGGAATAGCATTGCACTGCTAGATGAAGTTGCCTCTTCTACTCCAACAGAGTTTAAACAAAAAGCAGAAGAGTTTATTACAAATTTGCTGAAACAGGATCAGAAGACCTGTGATATGCTAGCAGATCTACAAATTAAAACAAAAAACGAAATTGCATGGAAGAAGGCGAGAGAACGAGATATTCTATTAAGTGTTAATTGTAATGTTTAATTTTTAATTTTTATTATTTTTCTAAATCATAATTTTGTAATACTATGGTTTATTATTGAATATTCAAAGTTTCACTGCTTTCATAATTTTGCAATTTTAGTTTTACCAGTTTCTTTTATCCAAGATTGCTACTGGTTGGTTAAAATTTTGGGTTTATGACGTGTTGTTTCGTTAAAATTTGGTTAAAATTTTGGGTTTATGACGTGTTGTTTCCTGTTGTAGGCTTACCTCAAGTTATTGTTGAAGGGGAACCGATGGTCCGAGCATTAAATACCATTGAGTATCCTCTGTTATGGTTGCTTCCATATCAACTGAGACCTACACAGTAATTGGAGTACAAGCATTCTAAGTTTGTTAATCTGATTATTGAAGGGAACCCATGGTCCGACCATTAGGTCGCTTTAGTTTTATTTGTGGGTGATTTTGTAAATGAATATTGAAATAAGTAACCCTATAATCTGAAAACAAGATTTGTAATGTGTACAGAATGTGCAAGGCGTTACTTCCAGTAAATGAAGAACATTTGACTGATGAAGCCATATGGGAGTCACTTCCTGTAAGTCACACTGCTTTTCTTATCACATTCAATTATTACATTTAATGTGCTAAAGAAGAAAATAGTAAAAAATAGAATAAAACAATTGTGTAGTTTTCTTGTGTTGGAAACTTAGTTTAAAAAAGTGCGCTTTAAGCTCGCTTAAAGTGTTAACCGTTTGGCAAAACGTTTTATTTGCTCTGAAGCGTCAAAAAACGTGAAGCGTTTTGAGGCGACGCCTCGGCCCAATCAGGTGCAAAAAACAACACTTCAGCATAGGGTTTTAGGTTTTAACGTTGTTTCAACATTAAAAAAACGAACAGGGCGTGCAAAAAACGAACAAGGTCTTTATTAAAGGGTATAAGTGACATTTGATCAAGTTGAAAAACCTTGAGCTTAACTTGGTGCATTTGTTCTCAGGTAAAGCATGATCACACAGTCATCACTAATGACCTTTCAGCATCGAAAAACATCAAATCCAAAAATCTAATGTTTTCTTTGCTTTTTAAGGGGAACATAGGTGCTTCTCTCCTAGGGCATACAAAACACAGGTTATTGGCGGCAGCCCGCCATATTTAACATATAAAAAAACTTTATATGTTAAATGTGGCGGGCTTCCGCCAACAATCTGTGCTTTGTATGCCCTATGGAGAGAAGCACCCATCTTCCCCCTAAAAAGCAAAGAAAACATTAGGAAAAAGCATTATGAAGGTTAAGGTGGCCTGAATCTACGTAAGTGGCAGGTTTATTATATTTACCGATCTCAAATTTTATTTCCAACCTTTCTGATTTAGGTTTTTTGCAGACATTGACAATGCAAGAAAGGCTGCACCAAAGCCAGAAACACTGTTTGGGTTTTCCTACGATATTGTACGAAAGGTTGCTGCTAAGTATCCCAAACATCCCTGGATCTTGGCATGAAAGTCATTAGGTTCAAGGTAATGGTTAGATTTTAAAACTGTTATTAATCATGAGTTAATTATAATTGTGATAAAGTTAAACCTTTTAGTTATGTTCGTTCTAAAATGAAATTCATCCCAATTGGTCGCTAAGAGTTTGTAGAATATAAACTGATAAGTTATAGAGATAATGAATCTCTATCATAGGGTACATGCTGAGATTATTGAATTTTGACTGACATACCCCATATATAGCTTTAACATCGTTTATTATTATTATAAACATAGTTTAACATTAAGAATTGATTGGAGTATTAAGTGTATTATTTTGAACTTTTTGAACGAAATTTTATTCATTCATGTGCTAAAAACTTAGACTTTATTTGATGATGTTGATGTTGATGCAGATGTGTTTTTACATTCAACTGGACTTAAAAATCAAGTGCATAAAAATGCTCATTGTGAAATGGATTTGATATTGCTTGGTGCTTATTTGGACAAAAAAAATCAACGTATTTAAACATGTAAATTTACACAAGGCTTATTTATGATAGTCTCTGGTAACTTGATTCGTATTAACGATTAGATACTTCCTATTGAGTTTACTCTATAGGTAATGGTGTAGTAAAAAGAGATTTAATTATAATTGAAAAACTAACATAAGGACTTTGTTATAAAAGTGCAGTGAACCAGACCACATTGTCATGCGTCCTACGGTTTCTGGAGCAAATCCTTGTGTTGGGGCAACAGCGATTTGGGTTGTTTGTGGCTGCGTGGTGTGACAACCCGCACTAAACCAGGTATCCGTACAACTTAATTAATGATAAATTACTGCTTAATTACTGTGCTTGATTGAACTAGCTGATGAACTGCTACCTGCATACTGATACATGCACTTACTTGCATCATACTTTATATGCTGTCACTACATTATTTACATGCGGCACCTTAGTGACAAACATGATGCACAAAAAGCACAGTAGCACTAAACGGATACACAGTGAACATGCTGAAATAACCAGCATCAGGCAGACACTGCCTCTAAGGCCTGTTAAGAGCCTCAAATATTTTGGCTACACTGGTAGTGAGGGTAGGAATATAAGGGTTGTGGTACCGCGTCTCTAGGAATAAGATACACTGATTCGGATGTGCCAAAAACGTACTTTAAGTACCAAACACAGCACTTTAATAATTTAACCAGCTTCTAGCTGACTAGTAAAGTGCCAGAAAATGAGAAAATATTACTAGACACTTTTTAGAGTGTTGAAAACGAGATGTGTCACTAAAAATAACAATAACGACACTTTAAAGCGTTACAAAAGGCTTTAACGGATTACTATCCAACCGGACACCCGGACTTTACCCGGAACACGAAAATATTAATATTTTCACTATTTATAATTTTCTGAACTAGTTAGGGTCCCTGATTACCCTAACACCCGTCATAACACGCTATATACTACTAACGAGGTTAAATACTTAACTAACCTTTTTAACCTAAACTAATCACCTAACTACCGAGTCAAGATCGAACTAACCCCACCCCCCATACCCTAACCGGCCCTAAACCTTGGGGGACACCAAGTACTAATGTAGATTATTTAATTGTGTTGTGTCTAGTATCTACAAGACACTTTAACCTATGGATAATTACCTCTAAATTCCTTATAAGTAATACTTATGCACACAAGAGTTATCACTTTGCAAATCACAACAAAAATCTTTCTCCCTTGCCCTCCTCCATCTCGGCCGAACTCACCCCACCCCACCATCATACTTTCAAGCTTTGATCTTCACACTCCATCATCACTCAAGCATCAAAGGTCGCATACTAGGAGCTTTGGAACAAACGGAAGTGGAAGGACCTCGTTTGTTAGCTTTTATCCACGCGATTTTCTTCACGAATCTTCCCTAGCCCCGAGCTAGAGGTATATTGTTTAAAACTTGTTCTTGAACATATCTAAAGTGGTTAAAAGGAATATTGTCGGTTAAACATCGTAAACATACATTTTGATGCATAAAAGTCTAGTAAAAACTATAAAAGTGGTGGTTAAAGGCATATAACTTGTGTAAAAGTTGTAGTATTTGAGATTTGTGTTTATCTAGACCCGATCTATGATGTGGTAGCTCGGATCTCCGTTTAACCCGACTTTGTAAGATCATGTATCTTCACATAAGCTCGTTTTTTGTAACCACAAGGGTTAAAAGGCGAAACTCTACCACACAAGATACATGAACTTGTGTAGAAACATTTTACTTGTGTAAAAGTGATTTAACCGGTACAATGGTGTTTAAAACTAGCGGATCTACGTATCCGCAAGTGGTATTTTTGAAGAACCACACATTTAAGAAACCATGTATTTTAAAGAAAGGATCTTACACTAATAAACATGATTTTATAAACCACAAGTGTGTAGACACTTGTGAAATGAAAAGATCCGACAAATAACTATTTTTGGGAAAAGTGACTAGAAGTTGTAAAGACGGATTTCTCTAGTCACAAGGTTTTTACGAGATCAAGGTTACTTTATATAAAGATCTACATATATAAAGGGGATTTACACTATAGATTCGGAAAAACTGCAAGTTCATGCGATTATGCGATTTACATACTTGTCGACTAGTTTGATGTGTCGGAAATTGTTTGATTGAATAAAGAAGTTGTTGAATTGATTTGTTAAAAGAAAATGATACGCTTGAAAGCGTGGCCACCTCCAGTTACAGAGGAAACTCTGGCGAAATTTTCTAAAAACCTAACACTTAGAATTATTTACACAACAAGTGTTAGAACTATTTTTTGGACATATTTTCGAAACATAAATTTCGCCAGCACTATATTTTACTAAATATTCGGAGGTGGGATTTTCACAAAGATTAACGTGATAAATATATTTGTCACAACACTGTTTATGATTATTTTGTGAAATACATAAATATTATTTTAGAGTGAAAATAATATTTACAAGCGTTAATGATTCCAAAACTTTACGAACGCTTCCACAAACATATAAGTTACACCGGTAATTACATTACCACAAGATTGATAAAACGTAACTTACGCACATGTATTGTATCCCCCATCCTTGGGAAGAAGAATAACTACCAAGTGTATACGGAACATAAACACAAAATAGTTGTCTAACTATTTTCCCAAAGACTTAAACTATAAAGCTAAAGCACGGCCGTCCGTCTAATAGAATTAGCACTTGTAGGTCGTTGCACAGCTTACTGTATTGGAGACACTTGGTAGAGACGCGCATTCACTGTGAGTTCATGTCCCCCTTTTCTCTAACTGTTTTCAGTTTACTTAACTGCGGGGGTGAAATACATGTTACTATGATTTACGAGTACTTTACAACGGTATGTTTAACGTAAGGAGGTGTTATACGATCATGTGAGTGGATAGGAACAACATGGGGCCATTAGTCCTCATGGAGGGACCGAGGGACAGGAGCGGTAGATCTATCTGGGTGTAGCGAGCCCAGCCCCCGGCCAAACTAGAAACGGACCGTGGGGTGACTTTGTCCACATACTTTGTCGTGGCGAAATCTGCTAGGTTTGAGTCTCCCTATTTGCACTTCACATATGTCAGTGGCCTTGCAAACCATTGGTGATCACAAGTCCTCTTACACTGCTACATACCACAACTATTTTTATACTCACAAGTGTTTTACATACTCACTTACACATGAACTCGCTCAACATTATTGTTGATTTTTCAACTCACATGTATTTCAGGAAATTAAACGGATCTGGCACGGTATGGAACGTTTTCCGCTGCATATTGTCATGAAGTCATCAGGGTTTAGGGGATGTGTCTCTTACCTGGACAAGACACAGTCCCTAAATCACGTTTATATTTATGTTATAAGTTGTTATGTCTTTTGAACAAGGTTATTGTTGTTGGAGTATGTTCTCGTCAAACAATGGTATTGTATGTTATTTTCAAACTTAATGGATGACTTGCATGGTTTTTAAATTCATATAGCTTGTTATGGTTAAGCTATGGTATTAAGAAGTCACACCAAAATTAACCACGCTTCCGCAAAGCCAGGGTGTGACAGCTTGGTATCAGAGCTCTGATCATAGCGAACTAGGATTCTTTCTCGAGTCTAGACTATGATCACTAGGGCTCTCACGAAAACATTTTTCTGCATACCACTTAAGTCCAGATCCAAAACTTTTTACAAACAAATGTTGAGCACATTTTATTGGTTATAGGCTCAGCTTGGAGGGCTGAGGATCGGTCTGGAGGACCGCGGTGATCAAGGTAGTCGAGCACGTTGGTTTGTTATAGGATCGATCTGGAGGATCGAGGTTTGGTTTAAGTGAAGGACAGAGCAGTCTTGTAGACTGGATGAAATTGGCTAGTAAGACTAGGAGAAGTATGTGATACCTTACTTGGTGACTTATGTGATTAACTGATTATATGATTAATTATTATACGTATATGTGTTTGTGTTACAAACGTTATGCTTTCATCAAGTACTAGAAAGATGGGCACTACGAACCCCATGACCATAGTATCAGACGACATAGTTCAACGAAGCACGAGGTGTACATTTCTGATACTACCGGCACAGACAATGACGACTTTCAGCCCTTTGTGCACTGCCTGAAGTCGTAGCAGAGCCTACTGATGGCCATCTTGTTGGGAATTTGCCACTGGCGGTGATCCCTGCTCCTGTGCCCCTTGCCACTTATCTCGTTGTTGATATGCCCCCGACATTGCCTCTAAAGACGATGTCGAACTATTAAGAGGAGGACCCACTTGAGGGCAAGGCCCTCTCGCTGCTAGCATTAGACTACTGCATGCGGACGCTCCTGCAGGGGAAACTCATTCCCCTATCCCAGACTCATTTGAGTCTCTGACATCCGCGTCTTTGCACATACAGGGAATGCAGCACCACTTACACGACGCCGACCCTGATATGGCATCATCAGCTACACCGGATCCCACACACAGCTTTGAGTTTGATCGCGATTATGAGGACAATTCTGTTTTTCCGCCTGGTGTTGATCCAGACCATGACATTGAGTTCATGCACTTAGACCAGCCCTTGGGGGATCCTGTAACCCCTGTGATTGTTGATCCAGCTGATTTTGAGATGGAGTTTTTGATTCGAAGCTAGCCGTGGCCCCTAAGCCAGGCGTTGCTCCTGACCCCGCATTGGAGTATGACCCTGTTCATGCCAATGCACCGGCTGTTGCTCCTTGATTGATCATCTGCTTGGATGAGAGAAAATTTGGGGTAACTGTGCAAGACAATTTATTATTACGGGGGCCCACGTAATAACGATTTGTAGTGTACAGGAATCCTGGTGGACTCTGCAGGCCAAGCTAATGATAACCGATGCAGCAGGAAATAACCTAAACACAAATGACCTAGGCGATGTAGCCTCGAGTTCATTCTATTACAAGCAACAAGCCAAATTGACAAGCCTATGTGAAGGCTCAGGAATTTATTTCCCCACTTATACAGTGAGTATATTTGCGTGTGAAATGGGGTGATTACATGATGGCTTACGTTGCTATATATATACCCCATAGACAATTGAAACATTGTCCAAACCGCTTCACGCTATTTCGACAAAAAGGGAATGTCACCCAGGCGTGACACAAACACCAGTACATTGCCAAGGACAGAAGCCGGGCTGCAAGAACGCACCTCACCGATAAATGCACGACATGAAGCCCTCCGCTCTAAGAACAACGATGGCATTACTGGAATTAACCATCCAACTGGCTGCACCTATAAATAGTTCCTAAACTGCAAGCCTCTGAACTTAGATAAAACAGGAGGCACCGTTGCATTTGTTCGTTGGTCCGAAAAGACCGACTCCATTCTAGGAATGAGTAACTGATCGCCCCAACAGAGTGTTACCTACATCTCGGGGATATATCTAGATGGCACACTCTCTAAATGGAACCTTCAGGTTCAGACCCTTGGCACAGACACTGCTTATACACTGAGCTGGGACGAGCTCAAGGAAACGATTGAGAAGAAATGTTGTTTTAGGACAGAAATTCAGAAACTTGACGTGGAGTCCTGAAATTTGAGAAAGGACGAACCAGAGACTCCTGAACATGTCCAGCGATCGCACGACTTGTCTAGGGTCGTCCCCTACTAAGTCATTAATGTAGTATGATATAGTGGTGTACTTGTAAGCTTTACATTGTGGTCTCGAATTGTGGCAGTACAATCGCAGTATTCTCATCACATGCGATGTTCAATCAATTGTTTATGCCCTATAACATAAGAGGTTATGTGATTGGTATTGTTGAATGCATACGTACACTTCATTTGCTATGACCTAACCTATGTGAAACATCTTTTAGAAGATGCCGCCAAGACGCGAAGTGCGCATGCCCACCTCTGAGGCAGAACTTAAAGAGATAATTGCTGCAGCCATAGCGCAGCACGAGGCCCTACGCTCCGAACCAATCAAAGGTACCTCAGAAAATAACGGTTGTTCCTACTGGCACTTCCTCAACTACAAGCCTCCGACGTTCGACGGCACTGGGGGTGCCATAACTTTTGTAAAATGGATTGAAAGTATGGAATCCATCTTTCGAATGAGTGGCTGTACGCCAGAACAACAGGTCCCATACGTTTCTGAGTTGTTACAAGATGGAGCTCGATTATGGTGGAACCTTCAGATCCGAATAATGGGCCTAGCTACAGCATACGCTTTAACTTGGGATGAGTTGAAAGGAATGATGCATAAGAAGTATTGCCCCCACACGGAAACCCAGAAGTGGGAAGATGAATTCCGGAGCCTAATGATGGAAGGTCCGAAGGTGTTGGAGTACGTGCAACGACTTCATGATCTGTCACAAATTGTTCCATACCTGGTAAAACCAGAACTGAAGAAATTGGAACAATTCATTTGGGAACTGGCGCCTCAAGTCTTGAGCTTGATGACAGCATCTACGCCACCAACAACCATTGTCGCAAGTAAGATGGGTTTAGCACTCGTTACAGAAGCAATTAGACTAGAAAAACTTGCAAACCCTGACAAGAAAACTCAGGTAGAGTCGTCTGGAAAGAACAAAAGGAAGCTTACCGAAGATACCCAAATGAATAACGATGAACAAAGATCTATTCGAGGTTGCTTTGACTGCGGGGACAAAGGGCATTTCAAGAAAGATTGCCCTAACAACAAACAGGCCAATGATAAGATTTACTTAGAAACCAAACCAAGATGTGCTGAGTGCAAGTGGCACCGTGATGGTGGATGTCAGAAGCCTTGGTACGAGAGGAAAGGACACAACAAGGAAGGTTGTGGGATGAAGAGTTCCATACAAGGAGAAAACAGTAACAACGCTCTAGGTGGAAGTGGGAAAGGAAATGGCCGAATGATGGGATGCTTCCATTGTAGGGAAGTTGGACATTCCAAGAGGGAATGCCTGAAGTTGAAACAAGACCGTGAGAGAAAATCCAACATCGGAGCTTGTGAGGCATGCCAGAATCCAGGTGTGATTTCTGGTACGTTCTCTAACAACCAAAACTTTTGCATCTATTTTTGTTTGATGTTGGTGCCGATTATAGCTTCGTGTCATTAGAATTTAAGAATATACTTGGTTTAACCGCTAGTAAGTTAGATATTCCCTACTCAATCGAGTTAGCTAATGGGAAGTTAGTAGACGCCAATGAAGTTATCAGAGGCTGTGTGATCGAATTAGGAGAACGTGAGTTCGCTCTAGATCTACTACCAGTCCAGTTGGGAAGCTTCGACGTGGTAGTAGGAATGGATTGGTTATCAGGCAACAAGGCGGAGATAGTATGTCACGAGAAAGTTGTTCGTATCCCAACCAATGATGGTGAGACAATTGTAGTTCACGGAGAGAAGCGTGACACACCGCTAAGATTTATCAGCTGCTTGAAGGCAAGGAAGTGTTTACAGAAAGGATGTGTTGCTTTTCTAGCACACATCGTGGACAAAAAGGCTGTTGAGCCAAGAGTCGAAGACATCCCTGTCGTAAGGGAGTATCCAGAAGACTTCCCAGAAGACTTGCCTGGACTGCCACCTCAAAGGCAAGTAGAGTTTCACGACGATTCAATCATAGGCACTGCACCCGTAGTCGATGCATCATAGCGACTTACATTTTCGGGGGTGCAAGGATTGACAGAGAAGTGCTGACAACGGATGGAGAAGGAAGATAATAGACCAAAAATTCCTTTCTGGGGTAATCCCATTGTTACCCATCAAAAAGGAGGATGATGATTTTCAAATAAACATCAACTACAGAGAATTGAACAAGCTGGCAATCAGGAACAGGTATCCTCTGCCAAGAATCGACGATCTGTTTGATCAACTGCAAGGTCCAAGCTTTTACTCTAAGATCGATCTTCGATCTGGATACCATCAATTAAGGATACAGGAGGAAAGTATCCCGAAAACAGCCTTCCGAACTCGCTATGGACACTACGAGTTCCTCGTTATGCCATTTGGTTTGACAAACGCACCTGCAGTCTTTATGGACTTAATGAATAGGGTTTGCAAGCCATACTTAGACAAGTTCGTGATTGTATTCATCGACGACATCTTGATTTACTCAAGGATGAAGGCTGAACACGAGCAGCATCTTAGAACCATATTGGAGCTGCTAAGGAAGGAACAGCTGTACGCCAAATTCTCCAAGTGCGAGTTTTGGCTACGCGAAGTCCAGTTTCTTGGACATGTGGTTAATGGGGATGGAATTCATGTTGATCCCACAAAGATCGAGGCAATCAAAAATTGGGAAACGCCTACAACGCCAACCGAGATTCGACAATTCTTGGGGTTGGCTGGCTACTATCGAAGGTTCATCAAGGATTTCTCGAAAATCGCCCAACCTTTGACGCTCCTCACGCAGAAGGACAAGACGTTTGATTGGGGAATCAAACAGGATGAAGCGTTTCAGATATTGAAGGATAAGCTTTGTAACGCGCCAATCTTAGCTCTACCAGAAGGTACCGACGACTTTGTGGTATACTGCGACGCATCACGTCAAGGATTGGGTTGTGTGTTGATGCAACGCCAAAAGGTCATTGCTTACGCATCACGCCAACTGAAAGTGCACGAAAAGAATTATACCACACACGATTTAGAGCTTGGCGCAGTGGTTTTGCTTTAAAGATCTGGAGACACTACCTGTATGGTACGAAGTGCACAATCTTCACAGATCACAAAAGCCTACAGCACATATTCAACCAGAAGGAGTTGAATATGAGGCAAAGACGATGGGTTGAATTGTTAAACGACTACGACTGCGAGATAAAGTATCACCCAGGGAAGGCGAATGTAGTTGCCGATGCCCTAAGTCGTAAAGAAAGAATCAAGCCCATAAGGGTTAGAGCTTTGGAAATGATTATACGAACCGACCTTTCCTTGCGCATTCGTGCTGCACAAAAGGAAGCTCTCAAGGAGGGAAACCTTGAGGAAGAATATCTCCGTGGAATGGAGAAGCTTTTGGTACCAAACGAGGAAGGAACGTTATGTTTTGAGAAAAGGATTTGGGTTCCTCTGTTTGGTGGATTAAGGGAAGTTATTTTCGACGAAGCGCACAAGTCACGGTACTCTATCCACCCTGGATCGGATAAGATGTACCACGATCTCAAAGATTACTATTGGTGGCCTAGGATGAAAGGCGACGTTACTGTTTACGTGAGCAAATGTTTAACGTGCGCTAAGGTTAAAGCGGAATACCAGAAGCCTTCAGGGCTACTGCAACAACCTGAGATTCCCAAGTGGAAATGGGAACAAATCTCCATGGATTTTATTACAAAAATGCCAAGAACGCCAAGAGGCCATGATATGATTTGGGTGATTGTTGACCGCCTAACAAGGTCCGCACACTTTCTGCCAATTAAGGAGAAAGACAGTACTAGTAAACTTGCGGAAATATACCTGAGAGAGATTGTCGCACGCCATGGAGTACCTCTCTCAATCATCTCTGATAGAGACGGAAGGTTTGTGTCGAGAATATGGCAATCCTTCCAAGAATCTTTTGGCTCACAATTAAATCTGAGCACTGCGTTCCATCCGCAAACTGATGGCCAGAGCGAGCGAACGATACAAACTTTGGAAGACATGCTGAGGGCATGTGTTATGGATTTAGGAGGTAGCTGGGATAAACACTTACCTTTGGTCGAATTTTCGTACAACAACAGCTACCACACCAGTATTGGTGTCGCGCCATTTGAGGCCCTATACGGACGCAAGTGCCGATCACCCCTATGTTGGTCTGACGCAGGTGATAGGCAGCTTGCTGGTCCCGAGATCGTCCAAGAGACGACAGACAAGATCGCGCAAATACTTAAACGCATCGAAGCCGCTCGCCACAGACAAAAGGCCTACGCGGATCCAAACCGGAAGCATGTGGACTTCCAAGTCGGAGAAATGGTGTTATTGAAAGTTTCACCCTGGAAGGGGGTGGCACGCTTTGGGAAGCATGGAAAGTTAAATCCGCGCTACATTGGTCTCTCCAAAATTCTGGAAAGAATTGGAACTGTAGCATACAAGTTGGACCTACCTGCTGAACTGAATGGTGTTCACGATACATTTCATGTATCCAATTTAAAGAAAAGTCCAACTCAAATTGACGTTGCCATTCCTACCGACGAGATTCATATTGACGACACGCTCCACTTCGTTGAAGAACCTGTCGAGGTCACGGATTGGAAAGTTAACAAGACCCGCCGGAGCAGTGTCAAACTCGTCAAAGTTCGTTGGAATGCCAGACATGGTCCTGAATTCACATGGGAACGTGAGGACCGGATGAAAGAGAAATACCCCCACTTATTTTCCTAAGAACTCTGCATCTACAAGTAGAACTTAAATTTCGGGACGAAATTTATTTAACGGGGGGAGAATGTGACAACCCGCACTAAACCAGGTATCCGTACAACTTAATTAATGATAAATTACTGCTTAATTACTGTGCTTGATTGAACTAGCTGATGAACTGCTACCTGCATACTGATACATGCACTTACTTGCATCATACTTTATATGCTGTCACTACATTATTTACATGCGGCACCTTAGTGACAAACATGATGCACAAAAAGCACAGTAGCACTAAACGGATACACAGTGAACATGCTGAAATAACCAGCATCAGGCAGACACTGCCTCTAAGGCCTGTTAAGAGCCTCAAATATTTTGGCTACACTGGTAGTGAGGGTAGGAATATAAGGGTTGTGGTACCGCGTCTCTAGGAATAAGATACACTGATTCGGATGTGCCAAAAACGTACTTTAAGTACCAAACACAGCACTTTAATAATTTAACCAGCTTCTAGCTGACTAGTAAAGTGCCAGAAAATGAGAAAATATTACTAGACACTTTTTAGAGTGTTGAAAACGAGATGTGTCACTAAAAATAACAATAACGACACTTTAAAGCGTTACAAAAGGCTTTAACGGATTACTATCCAACCGGACACCCGGACTTTACCCGGAACACGAAAATATTAATATTTTCACTATTTATAATTTTCTGAACTAGTTAGGGTCCCTGATTACCCTAACACCCGTCATAACACGCTATATACTACTAACGAGGTTAAATACTTAACTAACCTTTTTAACCTAAACTAATCACCTAACTACCGAGTCAAGATCGAACTAACCCCACCCCCCATACCCTAACCGGCCCTAAACCTTGGGGGACACCAAGTACTAATGTAGATTATTTAATTGTGTTGTGTCTAGTATCTACAAGACACTTTAACCTATGGATAATTACCTCTAAATTCCTTATAAGTAATACTTATGCACACAAGAGTTATCACTTTGCAAATCACAACAAAAATCTTTCTCCCTTGCCCTCCTCCATCTCGGCCGAACTCACCCCACCCCACCATCATACTTTCAAGCTTTGATCTTCACACTCCATCATCACTCAAGCATCAAAGGTCGCATACTAGGAGCTTTGGAACAAACGGAAGTGGAAGGACCTCGTTTGTTAGCTTTTATCCACGCGATTTTCTTCACGAATCTTCCCTAGCCCCGAGCTAGAGGTATATTGTTTAAAACTTGTTCTTGAACATATCTAAAGTGGTTAAAAGGAATATTGTCGGTTAAACATCGTAAACATACATTTTGATGCATAAAAGTCTAGTAAAAACTATAAAAGTGGTGGTTAAAGGCATATAACTTGTGTAAAAGTTGTAGTATTTGAGATTTGTGTTTATCTAGACCCGATCTATGATGTGGTAGCTCGGATCTCCGTTTAACCCGACTTTGTAAGATCATGTATCTTCACATAAGCTCGTTTTTGGTAACCACAAGGGTTAAAAGGCGAAACTCTACCACACAAGATACATGAACTTGTGTAGAAACATTTTACTTGTGTAAAAGTGATTTAACCGGTACAATGGTGTTTAAAACTAGCGGATCTACGTATCCGCAAGTGGTATTTTTGAAGAACCACACATTTAAGAAACCATGTATTTTAAAGAAAGGATCTTACACTAATAAACATGATTTTATAAACCACAAGTGTGTAGACACTTGTGAAATGAAAAGATCCGACAAATAACTATTTTTGGGAAAAGTGACTAGAAGTTGTAAAGACGGATTTCTCTAGTCACAAGGTTTTTACGAGATCAAGGTTACTTTATATAAAGATCTACATATATAAAGGGGATTTACACTATAGATTCGGAAAAACTGCAAGTTCATGCGATTATGCGATTTACATACTTGTCGACTAGTTTGATGTGTCGGAAATTGTTTGATTGAATAAAGAAGTTGTTGAATTGATTTGTTAAAAGAAAATGATACGCTTGAAAGCGTGGCCACCTCCAGTTACAGAGGAAACTCTGGCGAAATTTTCTAAAAACCTAACACTTAGAATTATTTACACAACAAGTGTTAGAACTATTTTTTGGACATATTTTCGAAACATAAATTTCGCCAGCACTATATTTTACTAAATATTCGGAGGTGGGATTTTCACAAAGATTAACGTGATAAATATATTTGTCACAACACTGTTTATGATTATTTTGTGAAATACATAAATATTATTTTAGAGTGAAAATAATATTTACAAGCGTTAATGATTCCAAAACTTTACGAACGCTTCCACAAACATATAAGTTACACCGGTAATTACATTACCACAAGATTGATAAAACGTAACTTACGCACATGTATTGTATCCCCCATCCTTGGGAAGAAGAATAACTACCAAGTGTATACGGAACATAAACACAAAATAGTTGTCTAACTATTTTCCCAAAGACTTAAACTATAAAGCTAAAGCACGGCCGTCCGTCTAATAGAATTAGCACTTGTAGGTCGTTGCACAGCTTACTGTATTGGAGACACTTGGTAGAGACGCGCATTCACTGTGAGTTCATGTCCCCCTTTTCTCTAACTGTTTTCAGTTTACTTAACTGCGGGGGTGAAATACATGTTACTATGATTTACGAGTACTTTACAACGGTATGTTTAACGTAAGGAGGTGTTATACGATCATGTGAGTAGATAGGAACAACATGGGGCCATTAGTCCTCATGGAGGGACCGAGGGACAGGAGCGGTAGATCTATCTGGGTGTAGCGAGCCCAGCCCCCGGCCAAACTAGAAACGGACCGTGGGGTGACTTTGTCCACATACTTTGCCGTGGCGAAATCTGCTAGGTTTGAGTCTCCCTATTTGCACTTCACATATGTCAGTGGCCTTGCAAACCATTGGTGATCACAAGTCCTCTTACACTGCTACATACCACAACTATTTTTATACTCACAAGTGTTTTACATACTCACTTACACATGAACTCGCTCAACATTATTGTTGATTTTTCAACTCACATGTATTTCAGGAAATTAAACGGATCTGGCACGGTATGGAACGTTTTCCGCTGCATATTGTCATGAAGTCATCAGGGTTTAGGGGATGTGTCTCTTACCTGGACAAGACACAGTCCCTAAATCACGTTTATATTTATGTTATAAGTTGTTATGTCTTTTGAACAAGGTTATTGTTGTTGGAGTATGTTCTCGTCAAACAATGGTATTGTATGTTATTTTCAAACTTAATGGATGACTTGCATGGTTTTTAAATTCATATAGCTTGTTATGGTTAAGCTATGGTATTAAGAAGTCACACCAAAATTAACCACGCTTCCGCAAAGCCAGGGTGTGACACGTGGGTGGTGCCTCGATGCTGTAAACAGTGGTCAAATAACATTGGATAGTAGGGGTAACAAGTACCATAACAAAACAAGAAAAGGAATACCAACAACATGCAATTAGGTACAGTTTTGGGACTGGTAATGTTGTCTAAACAACCGTTATAAGCGATGGTTGCGGCTGCCAAAACAGTGAGCAAAGAGGAAGCCATGCTTAAATGATTCTGGGTCGGTTTTCGGGTTGAATCATAGTTTACAAATTGTGAGTTCGTAAGGTATTTTTAGGGTATGTTAAAGGTTATCTCTATTCCATGTTTTGTATGTAGAGTCTAATTTGATATGTAATAGAAAAAAATATGCAAGTTTATAAACATGGAAGTGAAAACACCATGATCAATATTTCTCTTTTGTATGTGTTCGACTTCTTGACTTATTATTTAAGAGTTTGTTTTGACCTTAAAAATAAACAATCATTGTTTAGGTGCTGATGTTAAAAATGGTTAGAAAACATTTAGAAATGATTAATAATCGGATTCATTCATATAATCTGATTTTTAGATACAAATGGTTAGAAAACATTTAGAAATGATTAATAATCGGATTTGTAGACAACATATTATCAATTACTTAGATTATTTCTATATCAAACCTGAACAAATAATTTTTTGAGAAAAATTAAAGCTTAAATTGTATATTAAATCTAATAAATGCAATCTAATAATCAAATCTTTTTTAAATAAATGCAATCTAATAATTATGTGTATACTATATATAACAAATTATTAAAGCCTAAATTGTATATTAAATGTAAAGTTTTAATACATACAATATAGAGAAAACACGTCATACCAACTTCGTAGACTTGACAGGACTTACAGACTCGATAACAAAAGACCGTAAAATACAATACAGAGACAAAATGTCGTATCACCACAAGCAATTGTGGATCCTTGCTGATGGGTGCACTTCGGAATGTAGCAGATATGAATGAATATAATCCCAGTGTAGGTAATTACATATCTACCACTTGGGTTATATTCATTCATATATGAATGAATATAACCCCAGTGTAGCTCTTCGATTTTCCTTGAAATTCCAGAGCTCGCTAATTACATATCTGCCACTGGGGTTATATTCATTCATATACAATTGATCGTTCTGATCAATTACTTCCTTATGTGCACCGCACCATCTTCTAGGAGGTTGTCAAGTGTTCTCGCCTTCGTGCTTGGTTTTTTGCATATCTTTACATCCGCAGCCATTCTGTACAATAAAACACATTCAAATGACCAATATAAACACATTCAAATGACCAATATGAGGAACCCATATCATCGAATCAAACCAAAAATCAATATGAGGAACACATCAATCCGAAACTGATCCGATCAGTTCATTTGTATAAAATTTAATTTTGATTTAGTTCATCTTATTAAACAATTCTCAAATGACCAATATAAACCCATTCAAATGACCAATATGAGGAACACATATCATCGAATCAAACCAAAAATCAATATGATGAACACATCAATCCGAAACTGATCCGATCAGTTCATTTGTATAAAATTTAATTCTGATTTAGTTCATCTTTTTAAACAATTCTCAAATAACCAAAAATCAATTTTCACATTTCAAGTATCAATATTGATGTGTTCAAATAACTACACACTGATGCGCTTTATCAATTTCCATCATTTGTTTCTTCGCATTTGATTCAGAAATTAAAACCCACAAGTATCATAGTTTCAATAAACAACCTAGATCTGTGCTCTAATTGTTTTTAGAGAAAAACACACAAGAATCAGCCAAATAATCACATGAGATCTGAAACTATAGAAATCAATGATACATTTTGAACAATATACTCAGTTGATACCCGAGACAAAAACCCACAAGAATCAAAACCAAAACACAGTTGATCTCATATGAGGAACCGAAAACACATTCAAACCCTCTGTTTTGCTACCCGAGACAAAAACCCACAAGAATCAAACAAAACCTCTGTTTTGATACCCGAGACAAAAACCCACAAGAATCAAACAATATTTTCATATAAAACCTGAAACAAACCTTCATAATAAACAAAACCCAAACCTCTGTTTTGATACCCGAAACAAAAACCCACAAGAATCAAACAATATTTTCACACAAAAACTGTTACATTCTAGCATATCAAAAACATAGTGTCAATCATGTTTTAGGTATGTGATATTACCTTCGATTGTTATAGAAGATGAAGATAATGAAGATGAAGATGAAGCTGATGATCGGTGGAGATTACAGAAGAGGAAGATGATTCCGATGAAGATGATTTCGATGAAGATGAAGATGAAGATGATCCGATGAAGATGATTGAAGATGAAGATGAAGATGAAGTTCTGTGTTTTGGGACTTGAGAGAAGATGAAAATGATTTTATTGAGAAGTGTGAATGTTCTAATCATATATGTTTATCATTAAGATTTGAGGGTATAAAAAAGACATTTTATAAAGATATGTATTCATTTTAAACAACATATTAGTTCATGTTTTCATTTTAGACAACATATTACCAAGTACTTAGCTTATTTGTATATCAACCATGTACACTAACACATAATTTCATTAACATTGTTTTATAAAGATATGTAACTAAATGCAAAGAATTTAAATCATATATTATAATCTGTTTTTAGTATTATCGAATTATACAATAACAATGGACCTTTACTGAATTTTACACTAACAATGTGTCAAAAAAAATTAACATCATATATAAGAAGTTATTAGACAACATAAAATTAGGTCATGCTTTCATTTTCTACAAAATATTATCAATTATTTACCTTATTTTTATATCAAACATGTACACTAAAACAAATTGTCTTTAACATTGTTTTATAAAGATATGTAACTAAACATAAAGAATTGATTTAATATATTATAATATGTTTTTTAGTATTTGCTTCCGATCGTTATTAAAACAAACCCGTGTGTTCACACGGGTGTACAACTAGTTAACTTAATAGAGTTGAACTGATAGGTAGTTTAATCATTATTTATGCGTTGACAAAATGTTAATACAGTAATTTATAAAAAAAAATTCTAATGTATCTTACAAGTTATAATAGAAAAATAAAATATGATTAAAATTATTATAGTAACGAAATAAGAAAGCAAATTGAAAAGTAATCTAATTAAATTAAGGAAAATTCTCCAAAATAGTCGTTCACTAGTCAAAATATCAAAAATAGCCATGTGAGCCCTCATAATGAGCCGTTTCAAGCAACTGAAACGGCTTAAACCCCATGATTGCCACGTGTCCAGTTGGCTTGTGATCTTTCAACATGGCTTAAGTCTTTTCAGTGTAGCGGCTTGTGATCTTTCAACATGGTTTAAGCATTTTCAGTGTAACAGCTTGAGATCTTTCAACACGGCTTGAGATCTTTCAGTGTAACGGCTTGCCTTGGCTTAAGATCTTTCAACACGGCTTGACATCTTTCAACATAGTTTAAATATAAACGAATAATTAAAAATATCTCAATTAAATGTAAGAACTTGAAAATCTCAACTAAGAAAATTTGAAAGTTTTAACTTGAAAATAATAAATATTTAACTTGAAAATAAAAAATTACTCGGTTAGAACCCCGTGTAATACACGGGTTAAATAAATGTAATTTTTATACTAAATAATAAAAAGTATAACTTTAAAAACCTCGTGTATTACACGAGTTGAATAAATGTAATTTTATATATTAAGTAATAAAAAAGTTATATACTTAAGAATCTCGTATGTTGTACGAGTTGAATAAATGTAATTGCATATACCAAATAATTAAAAAAAGTTATACCTTTAAAACTCTGTGTATTGCACCGGTTAAATAAATGTAATTTTGTATACTAAATGATAAAAATGTAATATATTTAAAAAAACTCGTGTATTGTAAAAAAGTAATATCTTTAAAAAAACTCATGTATTGTACCGGTGTAACACACATATTCAACTCGAACAATACACGAGGTTTTTACAGTTATATTTTTAGTATTTAGTATAAAAATTACATTTATTTAACCCGTGTAATACACATGGTTCTAACCAAGTAATTTTTTATTTTCAAGTTAAATATTTTTTATTTCAAGTTAAAAATTTATTATTTTCAAGTTAAAACTTTCAGATTTTTTTAATTGAGATTTTCAAGTTCTCACACTTAATTGAGTTTGTTTTTTATTAATCATTTATATTTTTAATTATTCGTTTATATTTAAACTATGTTGAAGGATCTCAAGTCGTGTCGAAAGTTCTCAAGTCGTGTTGAAATATATTAAGCCAAGCCAAACCGCTGCCCTGAAAGATCTCAAGCCGTGTTGAAAGATCACAGGCCGCTACACTGAAAAGGCTTAATCCATGTTGAAAGATCACAAGCCAACTGGACACGTGGCAATCATGAGTTTTAAGCCATTTCAGCTGCTTGAAACGGCTCCTTATGAGGGCTCACATAGCTATTTTTGATATTTTGACTAGTCAACGGCTATTTTGGAGATTTTCCCTTAAATTAATGCTTTAGAGAAATGTAGAGAAATGTTATATATCCTAACGCTTTTATGAAATACTGCTGTAATTTTATTTAAGGGATCGATTACCTTCGGTTATTTAAGGAGTAATTTGGACTTTATAGATGAGCTAATATTAATGCATGCTCAGCCTAATGACACTTTGAATCCACTAACGCTTAACTGGAGTTGGAAGTTCGGCTTGTATTCATCTTCAGTGTATGAATTGAGTCGTGTTATTTTTACATTATTGTATTATTTGATTGATTGATCGAAAGAGTCAATGAGCGACCTAGCTTTATCTTGAATGCCGCTCAAATTTATACAAATCCAGCGGGTCTACTCGCATAACCTCGAACATAATTTAATTGAGTTTTTATGAGTTAATTATAAGCAAGTTGCGAGCAATAAGTTATTCGCCTAGCGGTACCACTTACTGACGAGAAGATACAGACCACAAATAACTAAGGGGCTGTTTGGTAGCCTCTGAATGGTTATTAAGAGGCTACCTCTTAATGGAACCATTAAGAATTTTACCAATGAGAAGGTAGAAGAATGTGACATTTGATGATTTACCATTCAGAGGTTACCTCTTAACCATTCAGACTTGAGGTTACCTCTTATTCATTCAGAGGTTTTAAACCATTAAGAGGCTACCAAACAGAATCAAACACAAACAAAGTGTATACACACATTTTAGAGAGTTTGACAAGTCACAAGTAATCATGATCTGATTAGGAAAATCACATGTATCACATGAATTACAGTTAAAATCATTATAAGACGACGCGTAATGGGGCGTTTGTTTTAAAAAAATTTAAAAAAAAAACGTCCGAACACGCCCCCATCTCATTACACCCGGGCGTTTTCCGGCGTGTTGTTTGTCAAAATTGCATCCAGCGTTTTTTAAATAACGCTGAACCTAAAACAAATTGCATGAGGATGAGGTTGACTGGCCAATGGGAGTGGTCCAAATGGTAGTTTCATTTTTTTTAACCTCCTCTCTATAAAAAAATAATTGTTTAATGATTGGAAGGGGCGTTATTGGGCATTATTCCCACTGCGCCACTTTTACAATAACGCCCAATAATGCCCCCATGCTGACTGGACTGCCACATGGCAGAAAACGCCCCATGGTGGGGGCATTATTGATAAAACCACTACGCATGGTCTAATAACAGATTAACACACAATTCACTAGAGTTTGGTTTATTTGAAATTGGTGGCCAAGTGGAATCGGGCTAGACAGGCTTTTTGTGTATACAATCACGATCGATCCATTAGAAAGGAGATCTACCCTACAGCCCGCTGACATTCTTGTTTTTGGATGGGAAGGAGGGAAACACGCGTGCGTCGATTTGACAGGTGTGTCCCCCCTCGTTGGGCTAAGGGACCACGGGTTTGTGGCGGGTCAGGCGATAACCAAGGCGGAGGTGGGCAAAGTAGCTAAGCACGAAAAAGCTTGCATCGAGAATCAGCACGTGTTCGTCGCGTTCGCTTTCGATACCTTTGGCGCTCTCGTCCCTGACGCGGTGCGGTTCCTCAAGCGGGTTCAGCAGCTGGTAAGCAGTAACACTGCGCATGTTAAGGGGCGGAATTTTGTGTTTAGCAGGGTAGGGTTTGCTATTCAGAAGGGGGTAGCGGCACAGCTTGTTACCCGTTTACCTGCCATTAGTCTGTAATCGTCTATGTTTTAATGAAAATCTTTAATTGTGAATCATGTCAGTAAACATCAAAGTGATTAAAAATCATGTTCATGTTTTGAGAGTGATCTTTAAGACCAATTGAATGGCCCTGATTTTTTATTTGTACCAAATACTTCTACTTTTTTCTTTCCTTACCAATTGGTGATGGCTAGCGTTTTGATATGCTTGTCGAGTAACATGATTTTTATGTGCATTTAACGGGTTTATATTGCAAATTATTTAAGATTATGGTACTTATTCATTCATATTGTGAATTTTCAGGTTTAGATGGTGTTTGTGAAGAGTTTGGATGAAAACCTGAAGGAACAAGGCAAAACTGAGCAAGACGGTGCGACGGGGAAGAAGCTGAACTTAAAAGGCCATATCTTGAGCTATGAAATGAGTTACGAACGTGTAATAAACGAATCTTGACTATTTCGACGAGCCGAATCCAAATTTGGGCTTTGTAAACCTTGATTGGGTTGTTTACGAATCGTACGCATCAAAATGGTTACAGGTTGTAAGTGACTGCAAAGTGGGCCCAGATGCGTAGAAACCCTAATTTCGTATATTTAAGGCTTATGACGGCAGGAAACCTTACAAATTGCGAAAAACAGGCTGAGAACGTGGTTTAGATGCTGAATTGAAGATTCAGAGGTCTAAAAGCTAAAGAATTGAAGATTTATCCATTCGACTCGCAACTAGTTGTGCATATCGATTCGGTTTGCTTTCGTTTTTAGTTATCACATCCATGGCTTCTTTTAGATCTAGTTTTGGCTTGTTTTGCATAACCATGTTAGGCTAAACTTTTGTAAGATATTTAGGCTAAGATGATTCTTGTTCTGGTTTGATTGATACATTGGCTTTTACATATGAGTGCGTGATTTTACTTGTTATTGTTGGTTGTTGATCTGATTTGTGTGGTCTTGTTGATCTTTCTATGAAGTTATGCATGTTAGATTCAACTCACATTAATGTTAGGTTATAAATGTTCACTTATAGTCTAAGGCTTGAATCCTTAACCGACAATAGACAAATTAGTGATATAACTAGTAAAACTAGTGAGCTACCTATGGGAAGGGCCTGAATAAAAGGATCTGGAAGCTAGTTAAGGGTTTGCTTTACATTGAGTAACATATATAGTAATTCGCTCGGTTGGTTAATCTACTGTTGCTAAAACAATATAAGAAACTCGTAAGTTATAAAGGATGGTAACTAAACTTGCTTCACAAGATTAGATTTTGGTGGATGTCGATAGCATTGATTCCCTAGTTTTGTGGGATTAACCTTAGTTGGCCCTAATCCATTTTAACACTTCGCACGCTATTTGAACTAGAGTAAAATAGTCTTCATAACCAATTAAAACCAATAATCAATACAGTCAAGATGAGTCAAAGTCTAAACGGTTAATTCTCTAAACTGATTTCTCTAAATCCACAATTTGTGTTTACTTGCAATCATTAGTCTCTTCACAAATCATTTTTACATCGGTTAGATATTGATAGACAATAGATTATTAGGAGTCACTTTGTCCTTAGGATCGATACTTGGATTTTGCCACTACTATACTGTGTATACGATAGGTATACTTGCCTGTTATATGTGTATATTGATTTTAGGTGATTTTCGTTTTTATAAATTTAAAACTTGTGTAACTAATACATTTATATGTATTAATAATTCTACTAAAACAATACCTGTTTTTTGAGCAAAAGAAATTTTATTGTGTAACCATCTCCAAGTTAGTCATTTATTGACCCTTGTTGTGTGTCACTAAAACCACTTTTGTAGTGAAAAATGTTTATTTGTGTAATCACAACATACATTGAAAGTTTGAAACTTGTATGGAATTGATCCGCAAGTTATCGGACTCATGGCAGTTGGATGAAGGTATAAATATTAGAAAAGAGCACAACTTAAAAAGGCATAACTTAGCTATGTGTAGAGTTACCGGCAGAGATGCACAAAAAACAAAGTAGTTTTGAGAACTAGTTCCCGCTCCAAATTGGTTATGGGAATGGTCAACATGGGTCGAAACCCGTTCCAAGTGGAACCGGTTTCGGGTTTATAACCGATATTGGGTGGGGACACAATTTGATATCTCTAGTATATCTTTACTTTTACAAACAAAATGTCACGTGATATGTAATTAAGTATTCATAAATTTACTCAATTTGATAAGATGTGTCTTGCATAACCAAGTTCATGAAGTGTGCAATATATCGATCGATAATGGAGAGAAACATATCCAAATTGGTTTATATTTTAGATTTAATTGTGAAACTAGGGTAGCATTATTTGAGGTGTTATCAAACGATATAGTAAAAACTTTGTTTTCTATTTTAAACGAGTTTATTATATAAACAAAATTTGAAATAAATTTTCTCTGATATTCGGATACCAAAACAAAGAAAACACAATTGTATGCTTCATCCTTTGTCACGTGTTCATTTACTCAATGAGCGGTAACACAAAGTTACGAATCGGATAAACTATGTGTGGCCAACCAAACATTGCAAGTAAAATAACTTAAATTTACATGGGTTTGTAAGTTTTCAAATGCTCTAATAAAATCTTTTTTAGAATCTTTCCACATATTAAGACAAGCATGTCTAAGGGTAGCACGACTTATGTGATTATAACGCAACTACAGGGTTCTTTAGATGAGATTTTTCAAGTGCAGATCTTAGAAGTGGTAGAACAACAAAGTCTCTTTAGTCACGAACTTTGTCATAATCTCTCGAACCGCATTTAATTCAAAATTTCAAACATTTCCATCATTTGACATTGTTACTTAATCTCGAGCCAAAGTTATTTTTTGCGCTTTACAACAAGTATCTATAGGTTTTTCAAAGTTGAGTTTGACTCGATTTTTAAACATGCACCTAGGGCTGTAAACGAACCGAACGTGCAACGAACAGTTTGTGAACCGTTCAGCAGGAAGTTCGTTTATGTTCGTTCGATTAGCTTAACGAACGAACACGAACAAAAAATTTTGTTTGGTTAGCTTAGCGAACGAACACGAACACATGTCTCGTTCGTTCGACTACGTTTGTGAACGTTCGGTAATATGTTCGTTTACATTCGCTCGTGTTCGTTTGATTATATAAAAAAAATAATAAATAACAAACCTTTTATCTAAACATATTGAAAACTTGAAATCATATTTTTTCTAAGTTAGCTAAAATTTGGACATTCTAAAACATTTTTTGAGATAATTATGTCATAATTAGTTAAAATTGATTCATCGTTTGGTGGTCTAGTAGACTTCGTGTATTTTGATTTATCATTTGATGGTTGTATTTAACTACTTATATCCAATGTTTCAGGATAACGATGTTTTTATTTTTTTATTTTCAAGTTAAATGTTCATTTGCGTTTGTTTGTGTTCGGGACCAGTGTTCACGAACTGTTCGTGAACAACTGAAATTCCTTAACGAACGAACACGAACATAAACTTATGTTCGGCATGCGTTCGTGAACAGTTCGCGAACATGTTAATTTCATTAACGAACGAACACGAACACGAACATGGCCTTGTTCGTGTTCGTTCGATTCGTTGACAACCCTACATGCACCACATTTCTTGCATTGTGCTCTTCACTCAGGGCTTGACATTTCACACAAATAAAAAATGTTTCCAAACAGCAAGTATCCTCTTTGTTGCTTTAACAACTACAATGGTTAGCTACAAAGGTTAAGCTAGTTGATGAAGAATTGAAAACAACAGACGATTGTCCACTTTCGAAAGCCATTCGAGAGTGTGTTTTGGGTTTACAAAAATATAGAGCGTTTTTTAGTATTATTATTAAACCAACACATCCAGTATCTAGTTATATTAACACATGGGGGCATAAAGTGTAAAAAACATCAAAAAGGACAAAAAAAACAATTATTTAAAAAATGGATTTTTGCAACGGTACGTCATTGTTAGTTCCATACCGTATTCAAAATAACCGGTTACCTCCATATCTATGTATACACCCAAGATCCCTAAACCGATTTGTACTCCCCGGGTTCAAAACGTTCCATAATTGGTTCCACCATACATTGTTTATTTAATACCTGGTTCCGAGCATAATACCGGCTCTAGTACCATGTGATGCATTTGATGGGCCGGATCATGTGGCAAACGCCATAGGCGGTTTTTATTAATTGATATGCCATCATATGGAGCCCCTGTTTCAAAGTCAAAAACACGTAAATCTTTTATTTGAGTTATTTACACGCTTATTTAGTAAGTTAATTTCACAAAAATGCAGTCAAATTTAGATTAGTAAACTTGGCTCGACCTAACATATTTAGATGTATCTTATACATAGAGGATAGGTATAATGGTTTAAAATGGAACATTTATGTCATTAGATATAACAACCCTAAAGTAAACCGACACCCCCGAAATATTTTTCGACACCCCAATATATTTTAAAATATCCCAATATGTCTTAAAATACACCCCGTATGTGAAAACCAAGCCCAAAATGCAATATAGCATTAAAAATAAAATAAAAACAAGAAAAATGGGGTCCTCGCGGGGCGCGTAGCCTATGGCTACTGCCTACGCGGGCCGCGAGCGATCAACAACGCGGCGAGACCCTGGGCTGCCATGTGGCAGCCACACGTCGAGGCTAGGAAACTGACCCGGACAAGCTAAACCCTACTCGGTCTACTACGCGGGCCGCGTAGCCCGTGGTCTCTTCTTACGCGGGCCGCGAGAAAGGCCAAATCAGGCCCTGTATAATGGGAGCTCGGGGCATCAGTTTCAATCGCTCAAATCTCTTTCTCTCTCACGAATTTCTTAATCGTAGGCATTATACTCGGGTATAATACTCCCCTAAATAAAGAAGTTCTGCTCCGTTGTAAGTATCATAACCCCTGGATACGTATTAGATACGCTGCCCGATTGATCCAGGGTTCCGTAACGGCTGTCGTGGTTCTGCCCGACGTAGTCGTTGGAATGCCGTCTCAGGGAGGGTATTACCAATGTTAAAATGGGTTATTATACTAACACGTGTGCATTTGTGTAAATTATAGATTGTCACCAGGAAACCCTAAAGGATAATCTAAGACAACAATGTGAGTAATCTCCTTTTTGCAAACTGTTTTTACAAAACCTCACACGGTTAATTATATATTAAGCAGTTATTGAGTATTTGTAAGGATACAATTATCGTCGGTATGTTGGGGTTTTGTATACAAAATTTGTTACTACCTTGCGAGGAGTAACATGACCACAAGTCGGGTTGACAGTACCGTGGGTGGTAATTGATATGACTTGGAAACAAATATAATTGCGAGATCGCCCTCAATACTGTACAACGGTCTTTATTAAACTTGATTAAACTGGGATTCACTCACCAGTATTTTCCACTGACAAAATGTTTTAAAACGCGTTTCAGGTAACAAAATGTGAAAGTCAAATAGAAGACAGCTGGACAGCACTGAAGACTTGAAAAAATGGCAATAAAGTTACCTAAAAATGATTAGATGTTTTTATTAAATAAAATAGGGTTTATCCCTATGAAAATGTGTGTACCTAAAACTTGGGTTTTACCTCATGTGTTTAATATTATGAACATGTGGTATTTTACTCTGATAAAATATTTCCTAACTACGGTCCTGATGTAAATTCCGCTGCCAAAATGGATAAATTAAAGATACCACCAGAACTGGTCGTGGCCGCCCGTTCCCGGGACTGTTAGGGGACGGGGGTTGTGACAGAAGGTGGTATCAGAGTTAAGCCACTGATTCAGCCACAGAAATGTTCTGCTGACACCAAAATTCAAAGTGTTAGGAAATAAATTATGGAAATACGTGCATAATTGTATTTTATTGTTATGTGTTATTTGACTATTTGTTAGTTTACAGTATGAGCGACCAAGGACCATCTGACGCGTACCGTCAATTGTCTGGTTCGCCTAGAAGCGAAGGTGCCTCTTCTCAGCCTGCCCTCTCGGGGTACTCTGCTGATACTGAAGAAGGAATATTCGTGTTTAAGGCTCAGTCCGAAGAGCCATACCCTCAGAAAAAGAGAGGATGGTTTAGTAGGGGAGCACATGAGCATAGAAAACGCATGAAAAAGTTACAAGAATAGAGAGTACTTGCAGCAACTAAAAGAGAAACCGATGCCCATGCCCAGGACATGATTAATAGGGGTTTAGCCAATTTCCATATCCTAGAAACCATTGCAGCCGACCCTAACCTTGAGCAAATGATAGCACCCCAACCACAACCATTGTTCCCTGACCAGCCCATGGAAATAGAAAACCCTGAAAATCAAGTTGAAAAGCATGATTTTAATCCTGAAAAAATACCTAGGGTACCAGCACCTAATCCCTTAGACCCAAATTACGACCCATGGTGGGACGACAATAGGGACTATGTGCAACGTTACCACATGCAAGAAGACGTGCCTATACCGAATCTAGGAGCATACCCAGGTTTGGATCCCCTAGATCCCTATTACGATAACGATGTATTCATTAGGGAGATTTTAGAGAATCCTTACCCGTTTCAGGCACCCAGACCCCCATACCAGGAACCCGCACCCCAGATTCCGAACCCAGTCCTAGAACCTGCACCCCCAATGAGTGCAGAAAACGTACAAGAACTTAGGTCATTTGGTGAGGAAATTTTAGAGAATAGTGAAAGGATGAGACAGGTGGGAGAGCGACTCGTTTGGAAGTACGACAAGCGCAATATGGATTTCTGGATAAAACCATATCCGTGAATGTGATGGTAGAGATGGTAGTAATAATAATAATATAATATAATAATATATAATATGTGTGTTTGAAAAAAAAAAAAAACTACGGATGCCTATTACTAGTAGTGTAATTTTTATTTCAGTTGTATGGTAATTTTAATTTTCAGTTCTGGCTTGTACTAGATGCATATTATATAAAAATAGAGTAAAGTCGCAATGATCGACGCTTTTGAGCAAAGTGCGTGTCAAGTGATTGGCTATATTAAATATTATTTTGTGATATTAATGCGTGGTAAATGTTTAAAATTCAGATGGACAAAGAAGTGAACTAGGAAAACCTGAACAATGAAAACCTAAATGACAACAACCCGAATAACGATAATCTGAATAATGAGAATCCGAACAACAATAACAATGGAAACCAAGTGGATAATAGTACTATCCAACACATAGTGGCACAAGGAATAATAGATGGAATGCCATTTATTATCCAAACTGTTAAAGAAGCTGATAATAAAAGTAAACATAGCAGTAAGCGACCAACTGAACCTGAACACAACGTGAACAATGGACCTGTACTTCAAGTGCCCATTCCCAAAAGAAGAAGAACCATGCCTTATGGTTGTTCTTACAAAGAATTATGGTCCTGCAAACCAATAGAATTCTCGGGCAATGAAAGACCCATTGCAGCCTTACGCTGGATTGAAAAGACTGAGGCAGTCTTAAAGATAAGTAAGTGTGCGGAAGAGGATAAGATACTGTTTGCTTCTAATCTATTTAAGAACTCAACCTTAGAATGGTGGAACAATATCCTCCAGTCTAGGGGAAGTGATAGAATTTACAATATGGAATGGGAGGAATTCAAAAATATGGTAGAAAGGAAATTCTGCCCTCCCAATGAAAAAGAACATATAGCAAATAGATTCCTGAACCTTAGGATGACCGGGGTAGATAGTAAGGGTTATACTACCACATTCTTCGAATATGCTAGAATAGTACCAACCCTTTCATCACCAAAGCCGGTATTGATCTCTCGTTACATCTGGGGATTAATCGGGAGATTAGGCATGTAGTCAAGGCAGCTAGACCTTAAACTATAGAAGAAGCTGTAGAACTAGCCAACACCTTGACTGATGAATTAGTGCGTACATGAGAAGAAGACCAACGAAGGAACCTAGCTCAAAGGCTTACCCAGGAATTCCGTTATGGTAATTCCAACCGTAGGAATGTAGGTTCTACCTCTGCACCATACTGCAAAGCTTGCAAGAAGAAGCATTTAGGAAAATGCTCCATTTACTGCAATTTATTCAAAGCACCAGGACACAAGGAATAAGATTGTAGGAGGAAACCTAATAATAGGATGTGCTTCAACTGTGGAGAAAAATGCCACATCAAGCCAAACTGCCCGAAACTAGCTCCAACTACGAACAACAAGAACACTAAAAATGCTAGAGCATTTGTTCTAACGGCAGATGAAGCCAAGATGATCCCGGACGTGATAGCCGGTACGTTTTTAGTTAATGATATTTTTGCCAAAGTATTATTTGACTCTGGTGCAAACCAAAGTTTTATTAACACTGCGTTTTGCAAACTTCTAAATCAATCATTAACTTAACTCCCACAAGAATGTCTAGTAGAGACAGCCAATGGGGAAACCGTTAGGATTTCTGAAATCTTGCAGGGAGCAATAATAGAATTTTTAAATCAAAAGTTTATGGTAAACGTTTACCCAATGAATCTGGCAGGATTTGATGTTGTATTAGGAATGGATTGGTTAATAGCCAATAAAGCCAGTATTTTATGTGATCAAAAGTCAATTCAAGTAAATTCATCAAAAGGAGAAAAGATCACAATTAAAGGAGATAAGCCATCTAGATCCACTAAATTCATTTCTGTGATGAAAACTGCAAGTTGTATAAGAAAAGGATCTATAGTGTATTTGATTTCTATAATCACTAACACTAAAGGAAAAGAACTAAAAGATATTCCAGTAGTATCTCATTTTTCAGATGTATTCCCAGAAGAATTACCAGGATTACCGCCAGACAGAGAAGTTGAATTCAGAATCCATCTACTACCAGGAACGGCACCAATTGCCAAAGCACCTTACCGTTTAGCACCCGCAGAAATGTAGGAACTAAAGAAACAATTAGACGAATTGTTGGAGAAAGGATTCATACAGCCAAGTTCATCACCGTGGGGAGCACCAATTTTGTTCGTAAAAAAGAAAGGCGGGTCAATGCGAATGTGCATCGATTACCGTGAATTGAACAAGGTCACGATTAAGAATCGGTACCCATTACCGAGAATCGATGATCTGTTCGATCAACTGCAAGGAGCTCGATTTTTCTCTATAATCGATTTACGCTCAAGATATCATCAATTAAAGGTACAGGAAGAGGACATTCCTAAAACAAAGTTTAGAACAAGGTATAGCCATTATGAATTTACTGTCATGCCATTTGGTTTAACCAATTCCCCAGCTGCATTTATGGACATGATGAACCGAATATGTAAGCCACATTTGGATAAATTCGTAATTGTTTTCATTGATGATATTCTCATTTACTCTAAAAGTAAAGAAGAACATGCAAAGCATTTGCACACACTTTTAAGTTTACTAAGGAAGGAAAAGCTTTATGCTAAATTTTCAAAGTGCGAGTTTTGGTTAGAACAGGTACAATTTCTTGGACATTTAGTAGATCATGAAGGAATTCATGTGGATCCAACCAAGATCGAAGCGGTTACCAAATGGAAACCCCTGAATCACCAACCAAGGTTAGAAGTTTCTTAGGATTGGCCGGTTATTATAAAAGATCTATTCGAGATTTTTCTAGAATAGCCATTCCCTTGACTAAGCTAACCTGTAAATCCATTAAGTTTAAATGGGGACCAAAACAAGAAGAAGCCTTTAGAATTCTTAAGCAAAGATTAACCCATGCACCCATACTAGCGTTACCAGAAGGAACTGAAGATTTTGTAGTCTATTGTGACGCTTCTAAGTTAGGTTATGGATGTGTATTGATGCAACGTCAAAAGCTTATAGCTTACGCATCTAGACAACTTAAGAATCATGAAGAGAATTATTTAACCCATGATCTAGAATTAGGAGCTATAATTTTTGCCCTGAAAATTTGGAGACATTACCTTTATGGTAGTAAGTTTACCATTTTTACTGATCATAAAAGTTTAAGGTATGTTTTCGGGCAAAAGGAGCTGAATATGAGACAAAGACATTGGATGAAGATTCTTAGTGATTATGATTGCAATATCCAGTACCATGCAGGAAAAGCCAATGTGGTGGCTGATGCTTTAAGCCGAAAGTATCACGAAAAGCCAAAAAGGGTATGTTCTCTTAAATTAAATCTACAAGTAGATTTAAATGAACAAATTAGAAAAGCACAAGAGTTAGTTATCAAGGACGATACTGAAAAATTAAAAGGAATGATAAAGGAATTAGAACAAGGAACAGATGGAACTTGGAGATTCCATAAGGAAAGAATGTTGATACCTAAATTAGGAAACCTATGCCACCGTATATTAGAAGAAGCCCCTAAGTATACGATGCATCCTGGAAGTGATAAGATGTATCGGGATTTAAGAAAGAATTTTTGGTGGATAGGAATGAAAAAGGATATAGCAGCCTATGTTTCTAAGTGTTTAACCTGATCGCAAGTTAAAGCCGAACATCAGAAACCCTCAGGTTTGCTGCAACAGTTAGAAATGCCAGTGTGGAAATGGGAATTGATAACAATGGATTTTGTTACCAAATTACCCAAAACAAGGAAAGGTAATGATACAATCTGGGTGGTTGTAGACAGGCTAACGAAGTCATCTCATTTCCTACCAATGAAGGAAACTTTCAGTATGGAACGATTAGCCAAATTGTATGTAAATGAAATAGTTTCATTACATGGAATTCCTTTATCAATTGTTTCTGATAGGGATAATCGTTTTACCTTTCATTTTTGGACAAGTTTCCAAAAAGCAATGGGAACCAAGTTGAATCTAAACACAGCTTATCATCCTCAAACGGATAGACAAAGCCAAAGGACAATTCAGACAATGGAGGACATGCTTAGAGCTTGTGTAATTGATTTCGAAGGTAATTGGAACGATCACTTACCATTGATAGAATTTTCTTATAATAACAGTTACACACAAGTATCAGTGCTGCACCATTCGAAGCACTTTATGGACGAAAGTGCCGAACCCCAGTCTGTTGGGCAGAAATTGGGGAAAAGCAACTATTTAGACCTGAGATAGTGCAAGAAACAACCAACAAGATCATTCAAGTCAAGGAACGACTAAAAGCAGCACGCGATCGACAAAAGAGCTACGCTGTTAATAGACGAAAGCCGTTGGAATTTCAAGTAGGTGACAAAGTATTATTGAAAGTCTCTCCTTGGAAAGGTGATAGGATCGAGATTCGACCTAAATGAGTCGTTCAGAAGAGATCTCGTCCAATACGAAAGGCGGAAACAGACGTATCGGAGTTATTTCAGCTTGATGCACACTAGAATCACTTAATCTATCTCTTGTATTGATTTTATGACGATTTACAACCTGGAGATACTTCGGCAGAGCTTCGCTACCGGAATCAGAAGTCGTTACAAATGAAATGAAATGACAAGCTCACTATATATAGGCAGACCCATTTCGCATGGAATGGGCTCATGCAAGTTGGCCAGTGTCATTTCGTACGAAATGGCAATACCATTTCGTGCGAAATGGCTATATCCTACAAGTTTCTCGTTTTTCTCGTTCTACGTGACTTGATCTATCATTCTAGTTACAAGACTCGATACAAGACGAAGTCAACAGACATATGCACCAACAGACTCCCCCTTGGATGTTGACGAAGTCTTCGGTACGAGTCTTCACCATGTCGACTCTTCAGTCTTGATCAGTCTTCTCGCTCTTTCAAAGTATCTGACATTGTAAGCATACTTCAATCTCTTCTCTCTCTCTCTCTCTCTCTCTCTCTCTCTTTTTCTTTTAGAATCGCAACCTGACACTATCCTCTCTCTAATTCTCTTGATCAGATCTCTTGATTCCTTATTCTCTTCAGCATTAGCAACTGGCGCGGACGGCAGGATTCGAACCTGGCTTTTATGTCTTCAGACTCCCCTTTGCTAACAGACTCCCCCTTAAGTTGTTCCGGGATCACAATCTGACATAGCACTCATTCCAAGATCGTATCCTGGCTCAAACTCTGCTCAGCTTTGACACGGAGATCTGCACATTCTCTACCCAACAGTAAATTCCACGATTATTAACATTTAACAATTTTAGAATCTCTGCTTACCATATGTATTTGAAATATTCAACTTTGCATTAATCTTGAAACCAAATTTTAATTATTTCAAAATCATTTTTTCATCTCAAACAAACTTTCCCAACCCAGTTCATCATGTTTAGCACTTGGAATTTTGAAAATCAGCTTTCCAACATCAGTTGTCAAAAAATAAGATGAAAGAAAATCTTTTTGAATTTTCAAAAAAAAAAAAATTATGATAAAACAAATTGACAATCTTTTTGGATTTTTGTCTTTAATGAAAAGCAGTAAAGTAAAGAAATATTTACAAACAATATTTTTGCGAGTTTGTGTAAGAAGATCATATCAGTTTATGACAAATCACTAGCACCGTTGAGCTTTAAACACTTTAAGTTCTAAACGATTCACTTAGATTGTCAGAATACTGGTCCACTTCAATTTTCACACAAAGTTCAATTGTTTCGAGATACGAGATTAGTGTTTTAATGGACTTAAACTTATTCGCGTGTCCCACCTCAGAATATACTCCCGTATCCAGACTCCTATATTCAGTCTTACAGGTGAATGTGCACTAATGATATCTGTAAACGGGTAAATGCGAGACCATGAGAGCTCAGGCTATTGCTTCCGCAAAATCAGAGAGATGATGGTTCGACTTTAGGTGTGTCTCATTTGGGGATTTTTTCTTCAACAACACATGATTAGCATTTTTCAATGTTTCATCATTTTTTATGCTGAGGGTGGGCTTTAAGAGTAAAGCAATGCAAAGTATTATACGAGGACTAGGCTATTGCTCCCATAAACTCAGAAGTCCAGGTATAATACCCCAGATATCACCACGCACAAAGACCTAGTATGTCAGAAATAGAAAGCCTTTCAAACAAGATTTCTGGGGTTACCTATATATCCGAGAGATGTTCCCCACGAAATAAGTAAGTATAGACTTTTAGGTTTATATCTCGAAAGCAATCTACTGAATGTGCAAAAACCTACTGGCATATCATCAGTGAGACCGTTTATTTCATTTGACTTTCCAAATCTTTAGCATGCTGTGATAGTCCACTGATGTACTATCATTTCCTCTTTTTCACAACAAAACTCATTTTGAATTTTTCAATTTTTTTGGTTTTTAGATTTTATCATGTTTTTGGATTTTTCAGATTTTCGAAATTTTTTCTAAATTTTTTACTCCACCTAAAATCAAAAATATGTTTCAATTTTTGATTTTCTAGGAAAATTTGAAAATAAAACGCAGTAAGCTGTACAAAGTAAAATGACAAACTGATGTAAATTGCTTCAAATCTCCATCCACTTGGCGTAAACAATTAGAACTCCCCCTGACAACAAACTATTTTCCCATTATGATTTCAAAACACTTAAGTTTGTTTTAATCAAAATGGTTTTTCTGGAAAATTAGTTTTGTTGAAACCACTTGTAAGATTGGGGTTTAATTCATCACATTGTTCTTTCAACCACTTGTTAAAAACTATCATTTGACAATTTTCAAGAATAAAAGCACTTGAAATAAAGTTAAATCAAGTTCAACTTAATGACCTTGACTAACCACTTGTAAGACGAAATATCACAGATGTGAATTTCTCAAGAAAGATGCTGATTCATGCTCCACGATTACCAACTTGGAAGCTCTGGCAAGTCAGGATTTTTACATATGGAATACTGACACCCAAGCCTGACCAGCTTTGGGTGTGACCTTTTCAGTATCACTTGGGGTTTGAACATTTCTTTTTTCTTCATAAAATTCTTTTACCCCTTTTTCCTTCCCATCGACCATTCTTCCAAAAATATGTTTTACTTTGTCATTAAAAGCCTTTTCGACCTCAAATTCTTTCTTTTCAGAATAGAATTGATTCGAAATTTCTACTTTTCCAACTTTTGATTTTAAATTTTCAGCTAGCAATGGTGGAAAATTGACATCATCCATTGGCGGAACTGAATTTTCTCTTTTTAATTCAACATGTGGCTCCTCTGACTTTGACGAGTCAGATTCATCGCCAGATTTCACATCAGATTTCTTAACAACCCACGTTTGGTTGTCAAGATCCACCCTTCTTTTGTAAAATCTTTTCGAACATTCACCAACTTCATATGTTGAATTTTTAAACACTTTGAATTTTTCAGTTGGTGGTTTATTTTTATCAACAGCTTTCTCTTTGAGTTTAGAAACAACTTCCTGTTTTGTGTTGGTAGCCTTTGGACAGTTCCAGGCGATGTGACCAACTTCTTGACATCGATAACAGGTTCTTGTCTCCTTTTCTGAGTAGCACCATTCTTCTCAAACTTTTGTTTTTCTGCAAAGAACGTTTTGTTCGATTGCTTCCAGAATGAGCTCTTTTCTTCTTCTTCTTCAGAACTTTTTCCTGAAACAAATACAGTTTTTGTTTTAGAAATTTTCTCATTTTTATGATTTTCTGGTGGAATAAAACCTAAACCTTTCTTTTTGAAATTACTGTTATGGTTTGGTTTCTTTTGAAAACCAGAACCAGAACTGTAACCTTTTTTTCTTGTTTAAACGTTGTTGAACTCTTGAAGTGTATTTTTTAGGTTTATCAGTAAGATTTACATCTTTTATTTCAGAAATATTAATTTCTATTAGTTTGAAAACCTTTTTAATCTTTTCAATTTGAACACTTCTTATTGGAAATTCCTCATCAAAATATAATTTGTCGGAATCATTCAAAGTATATGCAACTTTGAATGTTTCATCATTCAAATTACTTTTTGATAACATAAATTCTTTATTGTAAACCTGTTTGACTGATGATTTCAAACTGTTGACTGATGAACTTGAACTTTCAGACTCAGACTTTGACTCTGACTCCTCATCCTTATCCAACACCTGATCGACCACTTTCTTTATTAACTGAGACTCATGATCAGTGTCAGACGATGTGAATGTGACGTCAATGTTTTCTGGTAACTAATCAGTTGTTTCGGACTTTAACTTTATATTGACAGCCTTTTTGACATGTTCCTCATTTGGTTTTCTGGGAGAATAACCTTCCCAGATCGGAGGCGGACACTTTTTATTATTTGCATTTTGTTTCTTACCAGTATCCGTATCTTCTGAATTCTTGTCTTGAAAGGCTTCAAAACCTACAACAGTCGGATAAATTCTATCAATCAAATAATCAGAACTTGAATAACTTTGCAGCAATCGTCTAATTCTTTCATTTTCAGTCTTTTCAGTTTCCAACTCCTGCTTCAACTTTGCACATTCTTCAATGTAGTGATTGATTTGTTTCTGCTTAGACATCATCACTACATTCATCATTGTCAAAGCATCTTCTCTTTCTGAGTTTGTCTTTTGCAAACTATTGACCGTTCTGTTCAACACATCATACGACTCTTTCACGTAATTGACATCAAACAACAATTTTTCATTCATCTTGTCAAGCTCACTAAACTTCTTGTCTTTTTCTTCACAATGTTTGCAAGGTTCCAAACATTTTAGACAAGGTTTAGCGACTTCTACAATATTTTCAATTTCAACCACCTTCTCAGCAACTTTAACTTCTTCACTTTGTTCAGACTTCTCTTCTTGAGCAACATTCTTGCATTTTACCTTTTTCTGATCTTTTGTTGCTCGCTTCTCCTTTAGTTTCTCCAATTTATTTGCAAAATAAAATTTGAAACTTTCAGGAGATGGATGAGTTTCGCCAATGTTAATTTGATTAATTTCTTCCTCATCATCGCTACTATCAGTTGATGATTGATCAAAGACATGTGTCTTTTCTGAACTATTCTTTGAAGAGACAGACTCTCCATCTTGGCTTTTCTCATCATCTGCAAACACATCCATCCACTCTTTCATCAACTTTGGTTCTTGAACTATTTGTGCAATGAATGCTCTAAATTTTGAATCAGCCGGAATGTATTTGTCCCAGCTAAAACCCTCTGACACTCTTTCATCATCTTGATTCACTAGATAAGCTTTCTTCTTTCCATCTCCAATCTGATTAGCACTGGATGATGAAGGTTGTTGTTGATGCGGCTGTTGAGAAACTTGATGATAAATCGCTTTCCGATAATAATCATTATTCCTGAATGGATTTTGAGCTCATCCTGCTTCTCAATTAGTACATTCCCTCTTGAATTGTCCTTTTTCCCTGCATCGAAAACAAGTAACTTTAGATTTATCAAAACCTAAAGTAGAAACATTAGCATCACGGAAGTCATCTCTTCCAGTAATCTGCTTAAATTTCTCAGCTCTCCTCAACACGCTCGCTAAACACCACTTAATATCCATAAGCTCCATTTCCTCAGCATCGATCTGATCGTAATCCTCTTTTGTCAACATAGGATTTCCGATCCTTCCTGCAACCAAACTCTCATATGATTCCAACACGGTAACAAGTAATGCCATATGACCTTTAGCGACTTCTTCAGAAAAATTCTGACCATTCTGAAGATGCAATGCGATGTTGCATTGTAGCACATTACCATTACCATTATTTGAACTTTGAACCTGGTTAACCGGAGTTGAAACATTTGGATTGACATTTGGATATGAAGAAAAACCACTAGAATTGAATGAACTTTGATTGACTGACCCAGATGACTTTTCTGCGCTGAAAGCTGTTTGAATTTTTGGACTAGCTTCAACATTTTGAACATTAACTTTGTAGTACATCTTGATGTCTTGTTGACCGCTTGAATTGTTCATTCTAGCAATCTTTTGTTGTTCAAGATCTTGTCCCTCAAGTTTCTCAATGAATTGTGCAATCGACAATCTACTATACTCTCCGGTATTCTTCAAAATCATGAGATATGTACCCCATTCTTTTTTAGGTAAAGCATCAGCTAATTTCTCAACCCATTCCTCTGGAGTTTTAGTAATCTCCAATCGAGACATTGAACGCACTAGATGACAATATCTCTCAATGAGAGTCTTTGTAGTTTCACCTGGCACACTTGAAAACAATTCAAATTCCTTCTTCAATAATGATTTTTTACTCTTGATCATTTCTGCACTTCCTTCGAATTTTGTGCGAAGTGCATCCCAAATTGAACGTGCACTACCATCATGTTGAAGTAATATGAAAATATCTTCTTTCACAGCTTGTTGAAGCAAACTGACCATCATTTTTTTTGCCTTATACATATCTCTCTCTTGATCTGAAAATTTCGAGATAATCTTTGCAACTCCCAAACCACAAAGTGGTCTATTATACTTAGTTTCAATACATTCCCAAGACCTTAGATGATTTGCTTGAACCCAATTCTCGAAACGTTCTTTCCAACTATGATATTCTTCAATGCCCATCAGTTTTGGAGGTTTCTGTAACGTTCCGGTTTCATTTTCCATGGTTACACTCTGAGCAACAGTAACAGGAGTACCCGGGGTTGTAGCAAATGCATTGTAGAATTCAGAATCCATGTTTCGGTTTCGAATATTCACACAAACAGGCTTTCAAGCGAACTAAGTTGATTCTCAAACGAACTGGGAATGTTTCACACGACCTGAACTCAAACGATCTGGAGACCTAAGTCCAATTCGTGCGAACTGAGGAGTATTTCAAACGATCTGACTGAGTTCCACTCAACTCGTGCGAACTGGCTTCAACCTATATTCAATCCGTATGAAATGGGCCTATTATCAAACGATCTGAAATCCTGATGTCAAATTGTGCGAATTGGAGTGTTATTTCAAGTGAAATGGATCTACTTCTCCCAATTCGTGTGAAATGGTTGCCTTTTCAAGCGAACTGATGAACCTGCTAATCAATTCGTACGAAATGAGTGTAATTTCACACGACCTGTGCCCTATTCACACGATTTGAACACTTTGATGCGATCTAGAAATCCAATTCGTGCGAAATGGAAGTTGATTCAAGCGAACTGAAGTAACTTTGATCAATTCGTGCAAATTGGACCCAATTCGTACGAGCTGGACTTGTTTAACTAATGCAAATTGATGATGATGTCACACGATCGGACGGTTTTTGCCAAAATTGATCAACTTTTAGGTCGATTTTAAGTCTGATTCTTTCAAGGATTGTTTAAAACCGTATTTCACACGTAATATGTGAAAATCAGTTCATTTTATCCGTAAAATCTTGATTAATTTTGAAAAAATGTGAAGAAAGTGAGTAGAAGTGAGATTTTCGGATGAAATCAAGCTTAATCGGTAAGAACTCTTCCTCCTGATCTCTGATACCACTTGATAGGATCGAGATTCGACCTAAACGAGTCGTTCAGAAGAGATCTCGTCCAGTACGAAAGGCGGAAACAGACGTATCGGAGTTATTTCAGCTTGATGCACACTAGAATCACTTAATCTATCTCTTGTATTGATTTGATGATGATTTACAACCTGGAGATACTTCGGCAGAGCTTCGCTACCGGAATCAGAAGTCGTTACAAATGAAATGACAAGCTCACTATATATAGGCAGACCCATTTCGCATGGAATAGGCTCATGCGAGTTGGCCAGTGTCATTTCGTACGAAATGGCAATACCATTTCGTGCGAAATGGCTATATCCTACAAGTTTCTCGTTTTTCTCGTTCTACGTGATTTGATCTATCATTCTAGTTACAAGACTTGATACAAGACGAAGTCAACAGACATATGCACCAACAAAAGGAGTAGTCAGATTCATCAAAAGAGGAAAGCTAAGTCCCAGGTATGTTGGACCTTTTGAGATCATTAGAAGAATAGGACATGTAGCCTATCAGCTACAACTGCAAGAGGAAATGGAAGGAATACATGATGTATTTCATGTATCTAATCTCAAGAAATGCTCAGCCGATGAATCACTGATGGTACCTCTTAAGGATATAGAGGTAAGTGAACAACTTAAGTTTGTAGAGAGGCCTCTACAAATTGAAGACAAGAAAGTTAAGAATCTCAAGCACAAGAGATTAGTTCTGGTCAAAGTGAAATGGGACTCCAAAAGAGGACCAGAGTACACGTGGGAACTTGAATCAGAAATGCAAAGGAAATATCCACACTTGTTCCAGTAGATCTCGAGGACGAGCTCTAAAACAAGGAGGGGAGGATATAACAACCCTAAAGTAAACCGACACCCCCGAAATATTTTTCGACACCCCAATATATTTTAAAATATCCCAATATGTCTTAAAATACACCCCGTATGTGAAAACCGAGCCCAAAATACAATATAGCATTAAAAATAAAAATAAAAACAAGAAAAATGGGGACCTCGCGGGGCGCGTAGCCTATGGTTACTGCCTACGCGGGCCGCGAGCGATCAACAACGCGGCCACGTACCTTATAGCTTATCCTTCAAGCGCGCGTCCTTCCCAACTTGGCTACGTAAAGATTCACCCGCTTTGCCTATAGAGTTCAATCAACCTCTTGTTTAGAATTCATATCTTTACATGTCACACGTAATTTGTCATATTATCCAAATACGCGTTTCTTTATAATTTCAACTTATGAATATTCATTTAGGCATTTTAACAAACACCTAAAGGGCATAATTTCACTAAATCAACAATCAAGTTCACGACTACTTATTTAGCCAAGATTTTAACATCTTTTACAAGTCATTCATCTAATTTATAGTTCAATATCAAGATTAACTTCAGGGAGTTCAAATAACACTAGTTTACTAATCATGATTCTAGTGTTCATCATGTTTCTACCAAAACCCACTACACACACATGGTGGATGATCATGAATTTCATAGTTTAATCATTAATTCAACAAGAAAATGACTAGGGTTTACCCCTAGACATGATTTCATTCCAATTTCATCTAAACAATGATCATGCAAGCTCGAATTTCGATTCTCATGTGTTCATCTAGAATTCAAGAGGAAATCAAACAACGAAATTTTACATACCTTATGATCCCTTTACTGCGGTGATCACTAATCTATGATTGGATTTCGATTTGGGCTCGATTTGCCCTTCCAATTTGTTGATTTTGTGCTTGTTAGGGTTTGAGTAGGAGAGCCCCTTGGCTCCTGTGATTGTATCGACCAGAACACACACTTAGAGTGTGTGTTTTGGTGTTGGCATTTTATTAGATAAAAATTAGTTTCTAGTATATCAACTTTAGTCCCTCTACTTCACACAAGTTTGCATAAAGGGTGTTTTAACCATATTTTTCTTATTATTCCAAGACTTATAACTAACTAGGTTATTTATTCCTAGTTATTTTATCTTGAATTTTACCGACATTTTAATATCTATATAAAATCTATATTTTGGGGTGTTACATCGGGCTTCTTATACGCTTTGTTTTCTCAAAGCGTTTATTCTTTTTTTTTTATTAACATAAAATTATTTATGTAAATCCTTATATTCACTGGGTAAATTTTACCACTAACGGTATTTTACCCGTTCATCACTATTAGCGATGTTTGATTTCCAAACCCGTTTTTGGAGTGTTACATTTCGTAACGGCTGTCGTGGTTCTGCCCGACGTAGTCATTGGAATGCCGTCTCGGGGAGGGTATTACTAATGTTAAAATGGGTTATTATACTAACACGTGTGCATTTGTGTAAATTATAGATTGTCACCAGGAAACCCTAAAGGATAATCTAAGACAGCAATGTGAGTAATCTCCTTTTTGCAAACTGTTTTTACAAATCCTCACACGATTAATTATGTATTAAACAGTTATTGAGTATTTGTAAGGATAAAATTATCGTCGGTATGTTGGGGTTTTGTATACAAAATTTGTTACTACCTTGCGAGGAGTAACATGACCACAAGTCGGGTTGACAGTACCGTGGGTGGTAATTGATATGACTTGGAAACAAATGTAATTGCGAGATCGCCCTCAATACTGTACAACGGTCTTTATTAAACTTGATTAAACTGGGATTCACTCACCAGTATTTCCCACTGACAAAATGTTTTTAAACGCATTTCAGGTAACAAAATGTGAAAGCCAAATAGAAGCCAGCTGGACAGCACTGAAGGCTTGGAAAAGTGGCAATAAAGTTACCTAAAAATGAATAGATGTTTTTATTAAATAAAATAGGGTTTATCCCTATGAAAATGTATGTACCTAAAACTTGGGTTTTACCCCATGTGTTTAATATTATGAAAATGTGGTATTTTACTCTGATAAAATATTTCCTAACTACGGTCCTGATGTAAATTCCGCTGCCAAAATGTATAAATTAAAGATACCACCAGAACTGGCCGCGGCCGCCCGTTCCTGGGACTGTTAGGGGACGGGGGTTGCGACATTAGAAAAAGCCTAAAATACAATATATATGTCAAATAAAAAACCTATGTTGACAATATTATTGAAGATATGCTTAAAGCGTATACAGTCTTTAGTTTTTAGAGCTAAAAGACGACAGTTGTGGAAGAGAGGGAGGGTTGGTTGAAGATGTGGCGAGGGGAGAGTGAGGGTGCAGTTCATGCCCTCGTAACACCCGTGCGAGGAGAAGGTAGTGTCTATGATTAAGAGAGAGTTGCAAGCGCCCGTGATGGGTGAAGAGATTTTTGAGAGGGTTCACGAGGGGAGGTAGTGGGCATGTTAATGATGTCCATATAGTCTTGCATTGTTGATGCTCTTTTATGGTCTACATTACACATCAAATTGAAGATGGATTTACCGAGAGTAACGATTTTTATGCATGACTTGTGAAACCGTTTTTTAGTGAAAACTTTGGCATAACTCATGTTCCAATTTTTCAATCGATAAGATAATATTAAATCATGACAACTACCCGCACATCTGTAAACGTTAATCTCCATATGACTATTTCAAGATATCAATCGACATGTCATTACTTTATTGAAGAAATACTAAAAGCTTCATCCAAATTAAGACATACTCAAATAATCATCATCATTATAAAATAATATAAAAAGTTAAATTCTTTAAATTTGTCCTCCTATAAAATAAACCTAATCTAAATCTACTTATATATAAAAGGAGGAGTAATGCTGATGTAAGTTTGTTTATGTGTCAATCAACCAGATATGTCATGTAAGTTTTGATGATGTCATAAATAACAATTAAAATGTTAATATATTGTATTAATTATTTTTCTAATCAAATAATATATATATAACATATATATTAGTGTGTTTAGAGAGATTGGGGGAAACATTTGAATTGCCTGGGGAAGTGTTATTTGCATTTATTGTCTGAAGACCATCATCATACTTCCTCTCAAATGTCATATATCTCACATTAATCCTAATCTCTCACACACACCACCTGCGTCTCTTCTTCTTCTTTAATCTCTTTTTTTCTCTTCAGATCTTCAAATTCAAGACTTGTAACATACCGATGAAGATGATTTTATCATCTGAGGTTACGATGGCGAGATCTGGCCTGTTGTTGCAACATATAAACCATCGTTGCCGGCTTCCGTTCACGGCTGTCCTAGGTAGCGTTGGTTATAATCCATGTTCAGTCAATGATGTTGATGAGATGTTTCTCACCTGAGACTAAAATTATGGTGTTTTTCGACAAATCTAGGGTTGACGGTGCTCCCAGAGTGTTTTGGTAGGAAGCTAGAGTTCCGGGCAGTTTCTGGTAACTTAGATGCGTTTCCGATGAAGCAAATGTCGCTCCTAATATACGCCAGGTCTGACATTTTACAACCATTTGTCAAATTTTATCTATTTTCTTTTGGATATCTGGATTGTATGTCTCATTCTTGATCTGATAATTGTTTTAAGCTTTGATTGGCTGTTATTTAAGTGGAATGTGATTGTATATATATATGTATCTGAGAACTGCAAATTGATGATAAGTATTAGTTTAGTAAAACATAATTTAGGGTTGTTTAATGTTTGAATTTGCAATTTGAATACATGAGGAATTATGTAGATGAATCATTTACTGTTGTAGAATACTTATATAAGTTTGCAATTTGTAGATTATTTATAATTTGGAAATTATAAATAATAAATTTTGATGCCATGAGGTAATGACAGTAATTGATAGTTGTTTTGTTAGTAATTTACATGTATCTTTGCTAAATTTATTACCTGTTTTGAAGAGTTGTTTTCGTTTTATTGTTACATTTCTGCAGTTTCCTTAAGTTATTTTAATTGTAACTGAATGATAATTTTCCAGTTGTATGAATAGTTTGCTTATTTATATTTTCCTTCGTTAGGTGGTGATTATGGTGGGAAAGGGCTTTTGGCCAGAAAAAAAAAACACCTGCAGCTGCATTTAGCAAGGTTTCTGTTTATGTATTCATTACACCCTGAATCATTTAGGGTTGACTGTGATGGTGAATAAAAATGAATGCAAAGTGCAATTTTCTTTTTCTTTCAAGATGAGGCTATGATGATTTTGTAGATCTGAGTAAAAATTGAATGAAGATAGCATCATGGCATGGCAAGGTTGTAGGATGGCAGTTGTTCATGCAACCTCTCTTGCAGCCATGGTGTTGTCATCTTTATGCACAATCTGAGCTAAAATTCTGACAATGGTATTGGTCAATTAGACCAACTGCACGTGATGTTGCTACCGAGGTACTGTTATTTTATTTAATTTTTCATGTCTTGTATTTGATTAGTAATGCTATTAGGAGTTATTTATGTAATTATTCTTTTTATCTCAGGTTTCAGCAAACTACTCAAGTATAGAATTTTAGACTCGAGTATTTCAACTCATTTTGTGGTGACCGAATTTCATAAAAGGAGAAGTAAGGCTGATGTAAGTTTGCATACGTGTCAACCAACTAGATATGCCATTTTGTAGTGACCGAATTTCATTTGCAGCCGCATATCTCTAAAACACTTGCAGCTGCATATCACTCCCCCAAGCAGTTCAAATTTCCTTTTACATATCTCTAAAACACTTGCACATGGCATATCTGGTTGATTGACACGTATGTAAAATTACATCAGCTTTACTTCTCCTTTTACATCAGCTTTACTTCTCCTTTTATATAAAAGTAGATAAATTTTATAATAAAACACTTGCAGCCGCATTTACATTGGTTTCTGTTTATGTATTGATTACAACCTGAATCATTTAGTGTTGACTGTGATTGTGAATAAAAATGAATGCAAAGTGCATTTTTTGGTTTCTTTCAAGATGAGGCTATGATGATTTGGTAGATCTGAGTAAAAATTGAATGAAGATAGCATCATGGCATGGCAAGGTTGTAGGATGGCAGTTGTTCATGCAACCTCACTTGCAGGCATGGTGTTGTCATGTTTATGCACAATCTGAGCCTGGCATTCTGACAATGGTGTTGGTCAATTAGACACACTGCACGTGATGTTATGTATGTGAGAGATTAGGGTTAATGTGAGATATATAACATTTGAGAGGAAGTATGATGATGGTCTTCAGACACTGCATGTGATGTTGCTACTGAGGTACTGTTATTTTAATTATTTTTTCATATCTTGTGTTGATTAGTAATGCAATTAGGAGTTATTTATATAATTATTCTCTTTATCTCAGGTTTTATCATGTGATCTTCAGACACTGCACATGTCAACCAACTAGATATGCCATTTTGTGGTGACCAAATTTCACTTGTCAAATTTTATCTATTTTCTTTTGAATATCTGGATGGTATATTTCATTCTTGGTCCGATAATTGTTTTAAGGATTGATTGGTCTGTGATTTAATTGGAATGTGATTGTATATATGTGTATTTGAGAACTGCAAATTGATGATAAGTATTAGTTTAGTAAACCATAGTTTATGGCTGTTTAATGTTTGAATTTGCACACTGATTACATTAGGAATTATGTAGATGAATCATTTACTGTTGTAGAATACTTATATAAGTTTGCAATTTGTAGATTATTTATAATTTGGAAATTATAAATAATAAATTTTGATGCCATGAGGTAATGACAGTAATTGATAGTTGTTTTGTTAGTAATTTACATGTATCAGTGCTAAATTTATTACCTGTTTTGAAGAGTTATTTTCGTTTTATTGTTACATTTCTGCAGTTTCCTTAAGTTATTTTAATTGTAACTGAATGATAATTTTTGAGTTGTATGAATAGGTTTGCTTATTTATATCTTCCTTCGTTAGGTAGTGAATAAAAATGAATGCAAAGTGCATTTTTCTTTTCCTTTCAAGATGAGGCAATGATGATTATGTACATCTGAGTAAAAATTGACTGAAGATAGCATCGTGGCATGGTAAGGTTGTAGGATGGCAATTGTTCATGCAACATCTCTTGCAGCCATGGTGTTGTCATCTTTATGCACAATCTGAGCCTGGCATTCTGACAACGATGTTGGTCAATTAGACCAACTCCACGTGATGTTGCTACCGAGGTACTGTTATTTTATTTATTTTTTCTTGTCTTGTATTGATTAGTAATGCTATTAGGAGTTATTAATTAGTAATAGACAAAATCTTTAGAATTTACATGTAAATAAACAACAATATTGACTCATACAACTTCAAAAGAAAGCCAAATGATAAGAAATTTTCTATCAAAGAAACCAAATATACTAAATTAGTAAAAGATGAAATTGAAGGTGAAGAGAATACTGCCGTGGTTTCGGTGATGATTGTGTGGTATCGATTGATCTCCGTTTGTTATCTGGAAACAAGGATTCTTCCCTCTGAATCGATAGAACTGGTGTAAGGGTTTTGATGACCTTCAATCGTTGATGATTTACAAAACCCAATACGACTGATTAAATATTTAGTTTTCAACATATAGGATTGGGCTTTTGGGACAGTTTTTATAAACAGGTCTTGGGTTTGGACCAGATTTAATAAACAAGGCTTTGGCTTGGACCAGATTTATAAACAAAGAATATTTGTGTTAGTAAATATGTTTTGTGGGTTCGTTATGCTTCTCTTGTGTCTAAAGTTAATTAATTGACAAGTTAAATGTATTTTTAAGTATATTACGAACGTGAATTCATTAAATAACTTCACATCATATTTTACATATAAACGTAGGCTTACATTCAATGTTTACGATGTACCCACATCCATCGGACCGCTGTCCTAGGTAGGGTTGGCTGTAATCCATGTTCAATCAATGATGTTGATGAGATGCTTCTCACCTGAGACTAAAATTATGGTGTTTTTCGACAAATCTAGGGCTGACGGTGCTCCCAGAGTGTTTTGTTAGGAAGCTAGGGTTCCGGGCACTTTCCGGTAACTTAGATGCATTTCCAATGAAGCAAACGTCGCTCCGAATATACGCCAGCTCTGACATTTTGTAATCATTTGTCAAATTTTATCCATTTTCTTTTGGATATCTGGATGGTATGTCTCATTCTTGATCCGATAATTGTTTTAAGGTTTGATTGGATTGTTAATTCTGTTTATGTATTCATTACACCCTGAATCATTTAGGGTTGACTGTGATGGTGAATAAAAATGAATGCAAAGTGCATTTTTCTTTTCCTTTCAAGATGAGGCTATGATGATTTTGTAGATCTGAGTAAAAATTGAATGAAGATAGCATCATGGCATGGCAAGGTTGTAGGATGGCAGTTGTTCATGCAACCTCTCTTGCAGCCATGGTGTTGTCATCTTTATGCACAATCTGAGCCTGGCATTCTGACAATGGTGTTGGTGAATTAGACACACTGTACGTGATGTTGCTACTGAGGTACTTTATTTTATTTATTTTTGAATGTCTTATATTGATTAGTAATGCTATTAGGAGTTATTTATGTAATTATTCTTTTTATTTCAGGTTTCAGCAAACTAATTAAGTATAGAATTTTAGAATCGAGCATTTCAAAACATTTTATGGTGACCGAATTTCATAAAAGGAGAAGTAGAGCTGATTTATTAGGGACCTTGATACTTTATTGTGTTTCGTCCACTAATAATTTAATGGTTACATGTTAATCTATAACTCATGGCAGAGATATGGTGAACTAAGCAAGCGGAGACTTGATCAGGCCATTTTGACATTCTTCCAAAACTTTAGAAAGTCTTATGTTGGTGATCAAGCCTCCGCTTGCTTGTAAGGTAAAATCATATTTTTATTATTATAATTATAGTATGTATTTTATTAAAAAAAAAAACCTTGTATTTGTATTACAGGAGCTTTATCGGCGACTATCTAAGCTGCTTGGATTGCAGCATCATCTTCAAGCATTAAATGTGATAGTTTTAAAAATTGCAACAAACCTCAAGTGTTACACTGAGGTACTTCGAGGCTGATCCATATTAATGTTAAAGTTCAAAACGATCTAAAAAATAATGTTAAAATCCTAATCCAATCAGAAGTTTAGGGGAGACTAGGATCATGAACAGCATCGAATCAACGTGAATTCATCCAGTAAGCATCTAATTCCAGCTTCATATCTTCAAAGAGTGCTTCCAGAAAGCTGACCTTGTTGGTAAGAATTCTTTGTAGCTTATTAACGTCTAAGGTGGCTTGCTTTTTAAATGTTGATGTGTGTTATGTGACATTTTTATTGCCAGTACCAATGAGAAGCATTTAGAAGCCGCAACTTCCTATATTGAGGTCAGTTTAAGGTCTCATCTTTTCTTTACTGTGCGCTATAGGTGCCAAAATGGGTGTCCCAGTTTAGGCAAAGGTCTGTTTTATGTGACATTAAATGTACCGAAGAAGAAGTTGAAACTTCTGTTTGTTGAGAAACATGTATTTGGTAAAGGTCTGTTTTATGTTTTGAAAACCTCTGTTTGTTATGAACATATGTTACAAAATAAAATAGTGGTTGATACATCTGTTGACTTTGGTCAACAGATGGATGAAAACAGATTGTTGGAACCACTGTTGGGTTAAAACAGTGGTTTGAAACCATTATTGGGTTAAAACAGTGGTTTGAAACCACCGTTGGGTTAAAACGGTGGTTTGACTTTGGTCAAATAATAATGTTTCTTTAATCCCTCTCTTTTAATTTTAAAACATTTGTATCGAATAATACTCTGCCGTGGTTTTAAGTTGATTTACAGGTCTTGAACGAGTGCTCGGAAGCAGAGATTTGGTTGAGAGAGTCGCAACAACTTCACCCGTGTAGCATTCGAGCATCAGGTAACAAGTTCACTATTCAGTCAAAAACTCCATCAGAATCTATTCGGTCATCAAGTTCACTATTCACAGATTCTGATAAACGGTTAGAAGTGGTTGTTAGAAGTTACTGTTAAACAGTTGAGCCGAACAGGATTACAGTTAAGTTAAACAAGTGTTTTTTCATAGTGTATATATTTATAGAATTGTTAGATAAATGTTTGCACTTGATTATAATTATGAGTTAAAACCTTTTCATGATCGTTGTTTTCATGATCATAACTCTGACAAAACCTTTTCATTGATTCAGGTTTTAAGCTGTTCATCACGATTGAATTGTTATCTAAATAAGGAAACAATAGACGTTGCTGAAATCATGACTGCTTCCATTGCCTTTTCGCTTGGTATCGATCACCACCTTCACTCCAGTTAGTATATGTGCATGAAAAGGAATACATACTTTTTATGAAACTGTATGCGTTTTATGGAATTATGTGACAACCCTCAAAATTTCATGTATCCGTACGATTAATTAATGTTAATTAAAGTGCTTGATGTCTATGCTGAATTACTTAACTGCTTTCTGATTACTGTGTCATACTTACATGTGCTTGTAAACATACTAGTCTTGTGCAGAAAATTGACTAAATAATCATGTATGCTTTCCGAAGTGTTGGGAATTAAAAAAGGTTACAAAAAGATATATATAGGACACTAAACGGGATAACTTAGCACTTTAACAGAACGGTATCAAACCGAACAACCGGACATTACCCGAAACACCAAAATAATGCTAGAAGCATTGTTTTTATTTTTCTAAACTAGTTATGGTTCTCGAACACCCTAACACATTACATATTACATAACACACATAAAACATTAACTTAACCTTGGATTTCAATCTAAAACACTAACTAACTTAGTTGAAACCCAACTAGACCCCCCCCCCCCCACCATACGGTTACAAGGGTGGCTCCGCACCCTTGTTTTCTTGAATTGTTTATTATGTGTGTAAGGTACTTAGGAAACATTAGACCTAAACGTTAAAAGGATGTTGGAAATATTTTCTATATAGCCACAAGACCTTCCATCCATTCATTCACTTCAATACTCAACACCACCCATCTCTCCTCTCCTCCCTCTTGATCGGCCGAACCCAAACACCATCACCATCATCATCATTCAAGCTTCTTCTTCCATTTTACTTGCATACAAGGGTGATAAAGATCATACAAAAGAGCTAGGAGCTTTCGGATCATCAAGGACCTTCTTCGTTTGCTATTAACCACCTCATTTCTTCTCTTGATCTTCCCTGGCTTAAAAGCTAGTAGCAAGTCTCTTGAATCCTTGTTTATTCCATGTTTATGGTGGTTAATAGTTATATTAAGATGATATCTCAAGAACACTAAAAGATCATGTGCAAAAGTCTTGAACATAAAGCTAACTTAATGATGAAATATTGTTAAAATGAAGAAGTAATGTTAAGTATGAAGTTGTTTTGTCATGTTGTTGATTTCTTGATGTTTATTTGATGATTACTAGCAATAGGGTGGTTAGTCATCATGTGAGACTTGTTAAGTTATGATTGAAAACATGGCTTAACAAGTTAGGGATGATTATGTGTACATGAAATAATCATCCACTAGTGAAAACATGAACTTGAAAATAGGACGATTTTCTTGAAAAAATAATAAACCAAGTAAACTAGTAATCTTGTAAATCCAAGTCTTAAGGATGATTTTTCTAAACAAACCAAGTCAAAAAGACGGATCCTTGAAGGGTCATGATTCTTACACTATTTTCGAAGGAAACGAGTTTATAAGCACTAGTAAGATAAGAAGGTGTTGGAAGCAAATATTTTTGTAAAATAAGTTCACAAGTTGTGAACATCTAAAGATCCCAAGAATAAGATTTTAACGAAAGAAAACACACTTCGGAGGGTAACTAAACCCACTAAACACCCCACTAAGTTACTACACGTTTTTACGAAAAGCCAAGTTCATGTTATTGTGTAAAGTGCATTGTTTTTGCACTTGGTTAGTGTAATGTTGTTTAATAAATTGTTGTTGATTGATTGAATGAATTTTTTTGAAAAGAAAATGATATGCTAATAAGCATGGACACCTCCGTTTACAAAGGAAACTCTGGCGAAATTTTCTAAAAATTCAAACACTTAGAAAATATTTTTCTAAATAAGTGTTACAAGTATATTTTATAACTTACGTTTCGAATATAAACTTCGCCATAATATTTGTGACGAAAATACAAAGTGCCGGAGGTTGATTTTATAAATAAAATGGTTAAATATATATTTAGAATATATATTTTATACTAGGACACTTGTGTGGAATACTTGTTTATTTTGTGAGATAGTTATATTATTTTAGGATAAAATAATATAACTTAACAAAGTACCTTGACATTAGAATTGTGTGGTACGTAATAGAAGTAATGAGTAGATAAACCGTAGGTAGGATACGTGTTATGCATGCATGAGAAATTGATTGTTATTTGTACTTTATTAGGACGTGCTTGATTTCTGATTATTAGAGTAACTAATCTAACCGAGCAAACCAAGGTGAGTTCATACACTTTCTAAGGCATGGGATTCCCGGTGGTTTGGGAATGGGTTAAAGAATTAAAACAAAACCTACATATCCTCATTGGGTAGGATATGTACCGCCATCCTCCATGGGTAGGATGCCAATATTAATCCTGCGTATTCTCCTTGGGTAGAATACGTACGTTCGTCCTCCTTGGGTAGGACAACAACCTTAAAACTTACTAGACAAAACTCTATCATTAAGTCCCTCATTTTTATCGACTTAATCGCCGAGGCCAATGGCGAGCGGGTCATTAGTTAATAGCGCTATTAGGTTTAACAAACCTCACACCGTGCCGTTCAGATAGGCGTGTACTAATGGACTATGGCAAACTATCAATGATGATAGACATTGACGTAGGGCACAACTATTGTTCGTCAGTTGTCGATATGGTAACGGTCTAGTGGTTTACATGGGGAAGCCCCCACTGATTATGGATATGGTTTGGGTAATAAAGAATGAACTGGTTAATCATACTTTCAACTAGGGGGTAACCCCCACGGCAAATAAGCCAGCGAAAGACAAACCAAGTTTTCGGAAATAACGTAAAACTAAACAACCAACCGTGAACTCACTCAACTTTGTTGTTGACTCGTTGTTACATGGCTTACAGGTAGCTAGATGCTTATGGAGCTTGCACGTGGAGGAGGCCATTGTGGGATGCGGACTATTATGTCCCGTGCTTAATAATTGAACTTTATAAACTTATGGAACTTATGTTTTGGGTATTATCTTTAATGCTTCCGCTGTTTAATTTGAACTTGGTTAACTAGCTTTTGGTCACCAATTGTATTGTGGTTGGTTTTATTTACTTAATTACGTTGTTCAATATGATTGGTGGCTCGATCCTGGTTATGTCACGCCTCCAAGCAGTGATACTCCGCACGATGGATTTTGGGGGTGTGACAGATTGGTATCAGAGCCATTGGTTATAGTGAACTTGGTTTTAAAAAGGGGAAAAACTTTTTGACAAAACCAGACTATAACCTGTACAGTGCTCAACGATCCAAAACGACGTTTCGCTAAACGTGCAAGACTCGACACAATAGGTGGTATGATTTATGTTTATATTGTCGGTTAGATAGTTCACATTGTGCATTAGTTAACGTGATAACTGCTATTTGAGCCTTGTGTGCTTACTCTCTTCTATCGTCCCACGCTTACGCACTTTCGCGACACTTTCCTTACTTGTGTTTCCTTCGATGTGAAGATCATGAGTGGATGCCTGAACTTGACTCAAGCCCAGCTGACGGCTCTAATCAATGAACGAGTTGCTGAGGCACTCGCAGCAGTTCCAGCAGGAGGTATAACCTGCTATTTCGACCTATCCTAGGATGTTTAGATCCTACTCTTTTGAACCAACTCTTGTGCTTAACCTTGTCTTTTATTCTCACGCCACAGGTCAACATGCTCCGCCTTCCGTATGTACGTTCAAAACGTTCATGGATTGCCGACCTAGTACTTTCAGCGGCACAGAAGGAACTGTAGGTCTTCTTCACTGGTTCGAGAAGCTTGAGTCTGTTTTCGAGATGTGTGAATGCCCTGAAGATCGTAGGGTGAAATATGCTACTGGAACACTCGAAGGTGTTGCGTTAACCTGGTGGAAAGCACAGGTTCAACTGCTAGGGCTGGCGGTTGCTAATGCCACCCCATGGAACGGTTTCAAAGAACTGATCAAAGAAGAGTATTGTAGTCGTGACGACATCCACAAGCTAAAGGTAGAATTTTTCAATCTGAAGATGACGGGGTCTGAAATCGAGGCATACACAAAGAGGTCAAACGAATTAGCTATCCCGTGTCCCACTATGGTGGATCCTCCCATCAAGCATATCGAGCTGTACCTTAAGGGTTTGGTGCCAGAAATTCAAAGCCACGTGACCTCAGCTAATCTTGGCACCATTCAGCAAATCATCAAGTTGGCTCATCGTCTCACTGATCAGGCAGTTGAGCAGAACAAGCTGCCCAAGCGTATTAGCGCTACTACTACTGATGCTCCCAGTGATAACAAGCGCAAGTGGGATGGAAATTCGGGCAAGGGTTCTACTTCAGTTCAGTCTCAGTAGTGAAAGACTGATGACTACCAGAGTCCTGGTCAGCAATTTTCTTTCACACCCCGATTTCCACGTGTCACCGGTGGGCCCGGTGGGGGAGTATCGTGACGTGGTTGGCAACATAATAGTCAAACAACACAATATTTAATATGCACAGCGGAAGCAATTTAAAAGATATAATACAACCGAATTTAATATTGTAATATCAAATGTCACAATATTCGGAAGTTTATCCGCAGAAGGATCGAAAATAAAATATGAAACAATAGTTCAACAGACTTCAGGCATCTTAAGCTTGCGAGACTTCTAATGATGCTAAGGAGAAATCCCAGCCAATTACGCTTAGTACCTGCATTTAATCTTTTTGGGAAAATACGTCAGTTTACACTGGTAAATACAATCAACTGACTCATTTTGGAAAATGATTGAAAATTGGTTTGGATGCACATGGCATAAACATTTTATTTTAACTTGGGAGAATTATTTAAATATATAATCTTGTGAACGAATTACATGTTCCTTGTGCATTCAGTAGCCCGGATCAAGTCCGGGTTAAAGATCAATAGACACACCACAATATTCTTTTGTGCACTGACGGGTGTACGCCTACACCCCGCGCTTAAGTCGTGGCCATTTCGTAAAATGATGCCAGGGATATCCGGGACATGGTCATTAACCCCCCAAAGGCTTTAAGTAACAAGACTGTTTAAACGAGCCGATCAAATTATTCAATTAACCACCCAACGATGGAAGATTTGATGCCCGATCAAGCGGTATGCTATATACCGTAACCCAAGCCCGTATAGGGAAAATAAGTTAAAAGTATTTACCTGAGCAATGTAATAATCACAATAAGCAAAATGCAAGTAGCTTTTACTGGTCTCCTATTCTGGAACAAAGGTTTATAATAACCTATTAGAATTCTAACGGGTCTTTAATTAAGCTTAAGCTTAGACCGGCTAGTTTTAAAGATACGGTTCGTACGCACGATTAAACGATGACCGGATAGAATGTGTTTTATACCCGACAAGTATGAAGACTTGTTTAATTTGGGTATATTGTACACATTCTGGATTTGGAGATAAAACCGATAAGGTTTGACCCGTTTAGGCTAATTTATGTAAACTAGTTACATAAACCGAACCGAAAGCGTAATAAGCGTAACGGGTATACATATGAGCCATTTACAGGTTTCCTAAGTTAATATGCTTCATATATGTTGTGACATCAGTAATATGTCTTTTATTATGCCCGAAACGAATTTAATCACAAACTATGCCCCGTAGGGGTAGTTTGGTCATTTTAAAGGTTGTAAAAGAGTTTAAGTGTCAACCCGAGTTACATGCCTGATGTAATCAGCAAATATACTCAATTTTCTGAGTTATATCAGTATGCTAAAGTATATAAGTGAAATTTATCAATTATAATCAAACTATGCCCCGTAAGGGTATTTTGGTAATTTCACATAAGCCGAAAAGCTCAAAACTGAAGTCTGAGTTCATCAACCCTTGCTTACTGTTAAAATATTATAATTTGCCTCAAATATCAGTAGGTATCAACCCTTGTATGTTTAAAATAGTTTTAGTACATACTATGCGTTAAAAACGCTTAAAAAGGTGATTAGAGGCCATTTCCGGGTTTGATACATAAATCTGATATTTTTATATTTCCAAAAGGCTTAAAATAGTTTATTTATCAAATGTGATAAGTAGCAAAAGGTTTGGAGTCGTTTAGATATGTAAAACTCATTTTATGGCCCGTAAGGGCAAAACCGACAATTACCGGATTAAGCCTACGACTATAAGTTATGCTCAGCCTAAAATTAATTAAAAATCTTTAAAAATCCCAAAATAATATATTACATCAGTGGGTAAAGAGTTTGATATCAAAAAGTATGTTTAAGTAGGCTATACGCTAATTACGCCGTTTAATTAACAAAAGCTTTAATTTTACGTTAACGAGCATAACTCTTAACCTACACCTCAAACTGATGTCAAATTTTGTATGCAAGTTTATATATCAGTAATTAAGGTTTCTACTCTTTTACATTTCCAAAAATCACGTTTTAAGGTGAAAAGGGCATAATGGTCAACATATGAGCAATTAACGGAATCATGCATATTAATTGGATAACTAATGATCCGAGGTGTATAATCACAGAAGGTTATACTAGCATGTAACCTGTCCAAATAAAGCTCTAAGGCATTTCTAAAACATGCCATAACGGGTCAGAACTGAAAGTCAAAGTATAAGTCAAACTATGCGACTTTCGATTCCGAACCGGGTCTAAACAGGAAACTGTCGGGTTGAACATGTTTAGACATGTCCTTACACTAATTACCAAGTTATATTAATGATCAAACAGGTTATATGTGTTCTACATTGCTAATCATGCATAAATTGCAATTTAAACTTTCTGTTGACTTTTTAATTACACGTTTGACCCGACATTAGACCTAGTTAGAGTGGGAATCAGGGGGAACCCTTTTGAGGTTTTATTACCCACATAATTACCTACTTAAAGGTACTTTTAATTCGAGATTTGACTGAGCCATTATTAATTAATCTCGAAGTCAAACCGTAATTACGACGGTTTGACTTTTAGCTAAATAACTAAGCTAAACTCAATTAAAGAAGGTTAAGCAAACTTACAAAAGTCCTAAGCTTGATTAGTGATCACTTGAGAGTGCCTTGGAGCTCCAGAAATGATAAGATTGCAAGAGGAAGGTGTGAAGAACAATGGTTGCATATCATGGCCTTTTATAGTGAATTAATCACCACAAATCTTTGACACATGAGTCTACAACCCACCACAACTGATTAACACATGTCCCTAAGTGTTTAGGGGTGCCTAGGGGTCGCCCTTTATGTGGAAAATCGGATGAAATCGATCAGATTGCACTCAGCAGGCAACAACCCAAAGTTTTCAGAGCTGGGAGTCCCTCGCGTGGCGCGAGGGCTCCTCGCGTGGCGCGACGGTCGCCTGCAGAAAATCTGAATTTTTGATTTTTTGCTATTCGATCCTTGGCTCTTCAAACTCCGTTTAGACACTTGTTTCTTGCATTATGAACCCTCATAATCGATTTATAAGGGCTTTAAAACATATACCCACTTTGTTAAGTCCCCGGTTAACTTTATTGTTACCCGAAAAGTCCTAACTTTCAACGTTTACGCTTTAACCCTTCGCACACGAATTTGATCATAACTTTCTCATACGATAACGAAACTTTACGAAATTTATATCGTGCATTCTAGTGAGCATGATTAACAGTTACAAAGCTTCGGGTTTGTCAAAAGGTCACTCAAAGGTATATCTTAAACATGTTGACACATTTAACCCCTGTAGTTTGTAATTTCTCACTTTTTGCTTCGCATGATCCATGATTTATCCGTTTGATGCTATAAACATTATGTAGGGTTAATGTACAATATATTTATTCACTGTTGACATCTAGAATACGTATATTCACATACTTTCCATGATTGTCAACTTTAGTCCTTCCAGAACGTTCTTTCACACGTTCAAACATATGACACGTGCCAACACATTATAGGACGTGAATTTTCAAGGTGTTACATCCTCACCCCCTTAAAATAAATCTCGACCCGAGATTTACTGAAATAAATAAGGGTACTTTTCTTTCATCGTGGACTCAACCTCCCACGTATATTCGGGACCTCTACGGGCATCCCATTTGACCTTTACAATAGGTACATGCTTCCTTCGAAGCTTCTTAACCTGTCGATCCTCAATCGACAACGGTTTTTCCACAAACTTCAAGCTCTCATCTATATGCACATATGTATGTGGTATAACCAGTGATTCATCAGCGAAGCACTTCTTCAGATTGCAGATGTGGAACACATTGTGGATTCCACTTAGCTCTTCAGGTAATTTAATTTATAGGCAACTGACCCGACACGTTCGATAACCTCGAAAGGTCCTATGTATCTCGGGCTTAGCTTGTCTTTCTTACCAAATCGCATCACCCCTTTCCAGGGTGATACTTTAAGTAACACTTTGTCACCTACTTCGAAGTGAAAAGCTTTACGCTTTGGATTTGCGTAACTCTTCTGCCTATCTCGAGCAGCTTTGAGACGGTCACGAATCTGGACAATCTTGTCCGTCGTTTCAAAGACTATCTCTGGTCCTGATAATTGGACATCTCCAACTTCCGCCCAACAAACGGGCGATCTACACTTTCTACCGTATAATGCCTCGAAGGGCGCAGACTTAATGCTGGTATGGTAGCTATTGTTGTAGGAGAATTCGATTAACGGTAGGTTCTTATCCCAACTACCACCCAAATCGATCGCACATGCACGTAGCATGTCTTCTAACGTTTGAATGGTACGCTCACTCTGGCCGTCTGTCTGAGGATGGTAAGCCGTACTAAAATTCAAACGTGTGCCCAAAGATTGTTGGAAACTCTTCCAAAAACGTGATGTGTACCTAGTATCTCTGTCAGAGATAATAGACACAGGTATGCCATGTATGGCTACAATCTTATCCACGTATAACTGGGCTAACATGTCGGAGCTATAAGTCTCCTTGATGGGTAGGTAATGTGCTGACTTAGTCAGTCTGTCAACTATAACCCATATTGTATCATTTCCTTTCCTTGTCTTAGGTAACTTGGTGATAAAATCCATGGTTACCATTTCCCACTTCCACGTAGGAAGTTCAGGCTGTTGTAGCAAGCCTGACGGCTTTTGATGCTCGGCTTTGACTTGCGCACATGTCAAGCATTTAGCTACATAGGTGGCTACAGACTTTTTCATGCCTATCCACCAATAATTTGCCTTTAGATCCTGGTACATCTTATCAGCTCCAGGATGAACGGAGTATTTGGAACTGTGGGTTTCCTGGAGGATAACCTCACGAAGTCCTCCAAAAATTGGAACCCATATTCGTCCATTCATTCTTAGAATCCCGTCCTTGCTAAGAGTTAACTGCTCCTCAGTTACTCCTAACTTTTCATTAGGATAGTTAGCTTCCAACACAGCTTCCTTCTGTGCAGCTAACAACCTTTCAATCAAATTATTCTTTATCTCCATGCGCTTGGCATTGATTCGGATGGGTTTCATCCTTTCCTTTCGACTCAAGGCATCGGTGACTACATTCGCCTTGCCGGGATGGTATCTGATTTCACAATCATAATCATTTAAAGTCTCCATCCAACGGCGCTGCCTCATGTTTAAATCTTTCTGATTAAACAGGTGCTGGAGGCTCTTGTGATCATAATAGATCACACACTTAATACCATATAAATAATGCCTCCACAGTTTTAGTGCAAATACAACGGCACCCAACTCCAAGTCATGGGTGGTGTAATTCTTTTCGTGCACCTTTAACTGTCGTGATGCATAGGCAATAACTTTGCCTTTCTGCATAAGCACACACCCCATGCCAGTGTGAGATGCATCGCAGTAAACCACAAAATCTTCTATACCTTCAGGCAATGTCAGTACTGGAGCGTTGCTCAACTTCTGCTTCAGAATATCAAAGGAATCTTGCTGCTTAGGGCCCCAAACAAACTTTACTTTCTTCTTAGTCAAGGAAGTTAGGGGTGCAGCAATCCTTGAAAAATTTTCAATGAAACACCTGTAATATCCTGCCAATCCTAGGAAGCTTCGAATCTCCGTAGGCGTCTTTGGCTCTTGCCAATTCATAACAGCTTCAACTTTAGCGGGATCCACTTGGATACCACGCTCGCTAACCACATGTCCAAGAAATTGGACTTCCCGAAGCCAAAATTCTCACTTGGAAAATTTGTTCGTAGAGTTTCTCCTGATGCAGGAGTTTGAGAATACATCGAAGGTGTTTCTCATGGTCAGCTTGATTCTTCGAATAGATAAGAATGTCGTCGATGAAAACGATGACGAATTTATTTAAGTATGGCTTGCAAACGCGATTCATGAGATCCATGAACGCGGCAGGTGCATTAGTGAGCCCAAAAGGCATCACTAGGAACTCGTAATGACCATAACGAGTCCTAAATGTTGTTTTGTGCACGTCTTCATCTCTAACCTTCAGTTGATGGTAGCCTGACCGCAAGTCAATCTTCGAAAAATAACTTGCTCCTTGCAATTGATCTAACAAATCATCGATCCTGAGTAAAGGATATCTATTCTTGATCGTGACCTTATTAAGCTCACGATAATCGATGCACAGACGCATCGATCCATCCTTCTTCTTGACAAACAGAACTGGTGCTCCCCATGGAGACGAACTAGGTTTAATGACCCTTGGCTAGTAATTCATCTAGTTGTGTCCTCAATTCTTTCATCTCTGTGGGCGCCATCCTATAAGGTACTCTAGCAACTGGTGCTGCTCCGGGGATGATATCAATCCTGAATTCCACTTGCCTATCTGGTGGCAAACCAGGTAGTTCTTCCGGAAAAACTTCTGGGAATTCAGAGATGACAGGGATGTCTTCTATCTTCGGTTTAGGTTCATCAATAATCACTTGTGCCAAGTAGATGACACAACCCTTCTTTAAACATTTTGAAGCCTTGAGCATAGTCACTTGCTCAGGCAGCCCATACTGGGTATCTCCCCGAATGGTAAGTGATTCACCAGACGGAGTCTTTATCACCACTTGCTTTCTGTTGCAGACGATTTGGGCCTGGTTGCGAGATAACCAGTCCATACCCAGAACTATGTCAAAACCGGCCAACTTAAAGGGAAGTAGAGATAGAGGAAAAGAATGGTTCTTAATGGATATAACACACCCATCTAACACAGTTGAGACGGTTTCTAGTATGCCATCTGCTAACTCCACCTCATAATTCACATTTAAGGTTTTGACAGGTAATTTCAGCAATTCACAAAACTTATTATCAACGAAAGACTTATCAGCGCCTGAATCAAAAAGTACTCTAGCATAGACGTCATTTACAAGGAAAGTACCTGTAATAACGTTGTCGTCTAGAACCGCTTCCTTTGCGTCCATTCTGAAGACCCTGGCATTAGTCTTGTTGGCCTCCTCAGGCTTCTTGGTGTATTTAGGGCAGTTGGTTTTAATGTGGCCCTTTTCATTGCAACGGTAGCACGTTGCATCTTTCATCTTCTTGCAATCCAAGGTATTGATCCGTGGACTTGCATATACCACAAGCAAAGGTCTTGGAGTAAGTCTGCGAATTCAACTCAAGTCTGCACTTTCCAAAGTGCTGCTTCTTGCAAATTTTGCATTTGGGCTTCTCACCAGAATTATGCCCATCATTCCTTGACTCCGATCCTTTCTTGTTGTCACCGTTCCCACGGTGCTTCTTGTTCGACCTACGTGAACTATCATCCTCACGTTTTCTCTTCTCAGCCTCCTTATTCCTCAGCGATCTCTGCCTGACCGCATCCAAAGTGAGGGACAAGGATATGCCAGCTACAGACCTAAAAGTAGCTGGCCGAGAAGCCTTTACGCTTGCCTTGATTTCCGGGGCTAAACCACCGATAAAACGAGCTATTCTTTTTGGTTCCGGGGTTACCAGATAAGGAACCAACCGGGACATGGTATTGAAGCTCGTTAGGTAAGCTTGACAGTCAAGGTTTGTCATCACCAATGATAGAAAATCAGCCTCTTTCTTCTCCACCTCATGCTGAGGGCAGTAATTTTCCCTGATAAGGGCAACAAATTGATCCCACGACATGTTGTACAATGGGATTTTCCCGGTGGCTTGAATCAGAGATCTCCACCATGCTAAAGTTTCACCCTTAAAAGACTACGACACAAACTTGACCACGTCTCTCTCAGCGCATCCGCTGATATCTACAACCGTATACATCTCATCCAGCCACGTCATACAGTCAATGGCTCCTTTCTCCCCAGTGAAATCCTGGGGTTTGCAGGAAACGAAATATTTATAAGAGCAACCCTTGTCACGGGGTCCCTGGTTTAGTACAACCTGCTGAGATGGAGCAATGTGGTTCGAGGAGCGTCGATCATCATCTTTCTTCGGGTCGTCCTTCTTGGACGGTGGCTTTGAAGGCTGAGTAGATAGGGTCCTACTACGAGTCCCACTATACTCTTCGTACTGCCGTTCCAATGCCTTTGTAACTGCGTCGTCGACCAACGCTTTCAATTCAGCACCCGTTAAATTAACCCGGGCGTTATCAATGTTCTCCACTGGATGACTATTTATCTCGTCTGAGTTAGCCATTTTAATTGAACTGTTACAGAAAACAAGGACAATAGTTTATTTGGGAGTTTATTATGGAATTGCCCCTTAGGGTAATTCATTAACCATGGTAACAGAGACCATATTTGGTTAATTTATTAATCATATCTAATTAGGATTTCTATTATAATTTATCCTAATTATAAAACAATAACAGTTTTATTTGTGGCACAAAAGGCCTAGTCACATGGACATTTTAATTTATAAGCTATGATTTCAGATAATCAAAGCATGAAGGTTTGAACCTAGTTCATTACTTTTATCTGACAGGGAGTCATCGCTACCACTGTCTTTTGGCTTATATGGAAATGAGCAGGGCCCGTAGGCGCTATATTACCACGTATGGTCAACATATGATCATCTTAATTGATGATGTAAACCCAGGATTCAGAGATCATTAAACTGGGTTAGGAATCTTTTGAAGAATTTCCTTATATAACGCGTGTGAATTCCAACGAATCACATCTGCCAGGAGTGTTAACATGTTTTCAGATGTTAACAGGAAATTGGAATCTTTTTAACAGGTCTTACCATCTTGGCCAGGTCTTTTCAATGACACTCAGGCTAGGTTTTACTCATAAGATTCTTATAAATATTTAAATAGGCATATTAATTTAAAATGGAATGATTTCGATTTATTTATTTCATATATAATATTTATGCATATAATAGCAAGATGAAATTTATAAACATAACATTCCATTAATTATCAAAAGGTTACTTGTTGCCCTAAACGGGACTTTTCAAATAACAAACTTACCCACGCAGGGGTTTAAACAAGTACTTACCCACGCAGGGGCTTAATAACACACATACCCACGTAGGGGCTTAATAACATAATAGTCCACGCAGGGACTTACACAAATAACATACCCTCGTAGGGGTTTACAGAAAGGTAGACCCACACAGGGGTCAAAACAAACAAGCATACCCACGCAGGGGTTCATACATCAAGACTGGCCCACGCAGGGGCTTAACAACAAATGGAAGGATTCAGTGGTCCTTCTTGCTCTTCCCTTTAATTAGGCCCGTTAATCCTTGGAAGAAAGTTTGTCGCTCCCTTCGTTCCCTGTGAAACTCTTGCTCTACATGGTCCAACCTTTGCAGAATTTCTTCACGCTCAGGTGGAGAGAACCTTGGTGGTTGCGATTGCTGCCTGATAATAGGTCTTGCGGGTATCTGGTACCCATGAGTTGGGTACCCTATTCCCCATGGATCTCCATAGGGTCCTTGGGTGTTGTAGTTAGCCGCTACCATGTAAGGATCGGCTTCGGCGTAGTTATAGTTGGTGTGCACTGGCTGTTCAAACGGGTTATACGCCATGGAACCCATGTAAGCTGGAATTGGGTTATCAAAACCCATCGGCGGTGGTTGCGGTGCAACTGGGTGTGAAGGTCCACCCATTTGTGGATCTTCTTGATGTGGCGGGTAATGGCTGCCACTTGATTGCCGAGGAGAGCTGAAATGGAAGTCTCCTCCCCGTGTAGACATACGCGGTCCAGATCTCCTACGCCTCGGCGGTTGCGGAGGTGCTGGCTGAACTGGCGGTGGTGGAGGCGGTGGCGTAACTGCCACAAACCGTGAATCCACCGAGGGATCATGTTGTTGTTGTTGCTGCTGCTGAGGCGACGAATGGTGAGGAGGTGTATAGTACCATTCGTGCCTGGTAAACATAGCTTGAAAGCTATCCGGACCAACATAGGGTGATCCGTGGAAAGAAGATCCGTCAGAGATCTCTATCGGGTGGTTTGGTGTACCACTGGCAGGCTCGACGGGGTCCGTATCCTCGTCCATGTCGTCCGCGTGATCGCCAGAGAAATGATCCTCTGGCCCCAATGGGTTAAAATCCACTGGTTCTGGTATAAAATTTTCCGGGTTAAACCGGCCCCTAAAAACAGGTGTAGGGTCACCAAAAGAGTTGTGCGATAAGGATCGCTGTAATGGTATGTATGAGGGTTGAGGGTTGTTGGGCTCATAATCAGGTTGTGGCCCATAAGGGTTAGGAGGTGTTGAACTGTGTGAGACCGACCGTCTAGCCGGCTCAAAGAGGTTCCTCCGGTTCTGCCGGGGATCGTCACTCTCCATGTTAGATGGAGCTCGCGCATTCGAAGGTCCAGCTTCATTATCATTGGGGGCGGTGATTGGCCCCTTGCCTCTTCCTCTTCTCCTGAAGAATCTTGGCGGCATTTTCAAATCCTGTCATTGTAATATGAGATAACAACAAAATATATAAAATAAAGTAAAGGACAAAACAAAGTGGAATTTGTCCTATGTTATATGTCTAGATTCGAAAGTTTAGAAATGTGCAATTGTGTCATTGAGATTAAACACAAAAGGCTAGTGTTTAATTCACTCAAAGTTGGCTCTGATACCAACCTGTCACACCCCGATTCCACGTGTCACCGGTGGGCCCGGTGGGGGAGTATCGTGACGTGGTTGGCAACATAATAGTCAAACAACACAATATTTAATATGCACAGCGGAAGCAATTTAAAAGATATAATACAACCGAATTTAATATTGTAATATCAAATGTCACAATATTCGGAAGTTTATCCACAGAAGGATCGAAAATAAAATATGAAACAATAGTTCAACAGACTTCAGGCATCTTAAGCTTGTGAGACTTCTAATGATGCTAAGGAGAAATCCCATCCAATTACGCTTAGTACCTGCATTTAATCTTTTTGGGAAAATACGTCAGTTTACACTGGTAAATACAATCAACTGACTCATTTTGGAAAATGATTGAAAATTGGTTTGGATGCACATGGCATAAACATTTTATTTTAACTTGGGAGAATTATTTAAATATATAATCTTGTGAACGAATTACATGTTCCTTGTGCGTTCAGTAGCCCGGATCAAGTCCGGGTTAAAGATCAATAGACACACCACAATATTCTTTTGTGCACTGACGGGTGTACGCCTACACCCCGTGCTTAAGTCGTGGCCATTTCGTAAAATGATGCCAGGGATATCCGGGACATGGTCATTAACCCCCCAAAGGCTTTAAGTAACAAGACTGTTTAAACGAGCTGATCAAATTATTCAATTAACCACCCAACGATGGAAGATTTGATGCCCGATCAAGCGGTATGCTATATACCGTAACCCAAGCCCGTATAGGGAAAATAAGTTAAAAGTATTTACCTGAGCAATGTAATAATCACAATAAGCAAAATGCAAGTAGCTTTTACTGGTCTCCTATTCTGGAACAAAGGTTTATAATAACCTATTAGAATTCTAACGGGTCTTTAATTAAGCTTAAGCTTAGACCGGCTAGTTTTAAAGATACGGTTCGTACGCACGATTAAGCGATGACCTGATAGAATGTGTTTTAGACCCGAAAAGTATGAAGACTTGTTTAATATGGGTATATTGTACACATTCTGGATTTGGAGATAAAACCGATAAGGTTTGACCCGTTTAGGCTAATTTATGTAAACTAGTTACATAAACCGAACCGAACGCGTAATAAGCGTAACGGGTATACATATGAGCCATTTAAAGGTTTCCTAAGTTAATATGCTTCATATATGTTGTGACATCAGTAATATGTCTTTTATTATGCCCGAAACGAATTTAATCACAAACTATGCCCCGTAGGGGTAGTTTGGTCATTTTAAAGGTTGTAAAAGAGTTTAAGTGTCAACCCGAGTTACAGGCCTGATGTAATCAGCAAATATACTCAATTTGCTGAGTTATATCAGTAGGCTAAAGTATATAAGTGAAATTTATCAAATATAACCAAACTATGCCCCGTAGGGGTATTTTGGTAATTTCACATAAGCCGAAAAGCTCAAAACTGAAGTCTGAGTTCATCAACCCTTGCTTACTGTTAAAATATTATAATTTGCCTCAAATATCAATAGGTATCAACCCTTGTATGTTTAAAATAGTTTTAGTACATACTATGCGTTAAAAACGCTTAAAAAGGTGATTAGAGGCCATTTCCGGGTTTGATACATAAATCTGATATTTTTATATTTCCATAAGGCTTAAAATAATTTATTTATCATATGTGATCAGTAGCAAAAGGTTTGGAGTTGTTTAGATATGTAAAACTCATTTTATGGCCCGTAAGGGCAAAACCGACAATTACCGGGTTAAGCCTACGACTATAAGTTATGCTCAGTCTAAAATTAATTAAAAATCTTTAAAAAAATCCCAAAATAATATATTACATCAGTGGGTAAAGAGTTTGATATCAAAAAGTATGTTTAAGTAGGCTATACGCTAATTACACCGTTTAATTAACATAAGCTTTAATTTTACGCTAACGAGCATAACTCTTAACCTACACCTCAAACTGATGTCAAATTTTGTATGCAAGTTTATATATCAGTAATTAAGGTTTCTACTCTTTTAAATTTCCAAAAATCACGTTTTAAGGTGAAAAGGGCATAATGGTCAACATATGAGCATTTAACGGAATCATGCATATTAATTGGATAACTAATGATCCGAGGTGTATAATCACATAGGTTTATACTAGCATGTAACCTGGTCCAAATAAAGCTCTAAGGCATTTCTAAAACATACCATAACGGGTCAGAACTGAAAGTCAAAGTATAAGTCAAACTATGCGACTTTCGGTTCCGAACCGGGTCTAAACAGGAAACTGTTGGGTTGAACATGTTTAGACATATCCTTACACTAATTACCAAGTTATATTAATGATCAAACAGGTTATATGTGTTCTACATTGCTAATCATGCATAAATTGCAATTTAAACTTTCTGTTGACTTTTTAATTACACGTTTGACCCGACATTAGACCTAGTTAGAGTGGGAATATGGGGGAACCCTTTTGAGGTTTTATTACCCACATAATTACCTACTTAAAGGTACTTTTAATTCGAGATTTGACTGAGCCATTATTAATTAATCTCGAAGTCAAACCGTAATTACGACGGTTTGACTTTTAGCTAAATAACTAAGCTAAACTCAATTAAAGAAGGTTAAGCAAACTTACACAAGTCCTAAGCTTGATTAGTGATCACTTGAGAGTGCCTTGGAGCTCCAGAAATGATCAGATTGCAAGAGGAAGGTGTGAAGAACAATGGTTGTATATCATGGCCTTTTATAGTGAATTAATCACCACAAATCTTTGACACTTGAGTCTACAACCCACCACAACTGATTAACACATGTCCCTAAGTGTTTAGGGGGTGCCTAGGGGTCGCCCTTTATGTGGAAAATCAGATGAAATCGAGCAGATTGCACTCAGCAGGCAACAACCCAATGTTTTTGGAGCTGGGAGTCCTTCGCGTGGCGCGAGGGCTCCTCGCGTGGCGCGACGGTCGCCTGCAGAAAATCTGAATTTTTGATTTTTTGCTATTCGATCCTTGGCTCTTCAAACTCCGTTTAGACACTTGTTTCTTGCATTATGAACCCTCATAATCGATTTATAAGGGCTTTAAAACATATACCCACTTCGTTCAGTCCCCGGTTAACTTTATTGTTACCCGAAAAGTCCTAACTTTCAACGTTTACGCTTTAACCCTTCGCACACGAATTTGATCATAACTTTCTCATACGATAACGAAACTTTACAAAATTTATATCGTGCATTCTAGTGAGCATGATTAACAGTTACAAAGCTTCGGGTTTGTCAAAAGGTCACTCAGAGGTATATCTTAAACATGTTGACACATTTAACCCCTGTAGTTTGTAATTTCTCACTTTTTGCTTCGCATGATCCATGATTTATCCGTTTGATGTTATAAACATTATGTAGGGTTAATGTACAATATATTTATTCACTGTTGACATTTAGAATACGTATATTCACATACTTTCCATGATTGTCAACTTTAGTCCTTCCAGAACGTTCTTTCACACGTTCAAACATATGACATGTGCCAACACATTATAGGACGTGAATTTTCGAGGTGTTACATCCTCACCCCCTTAAAATAAATCTCGACCCGAGATTTACTGAAATAAATAAGGGTACTTTTCTTTCATCGTGGACTCAACCTCCCACGTATATTCGGGACCTCTACGGGCATCCCATTTGACCTTTACAATAGGTACATGCTTCCTTCGAAGCTTCTTAACCTGTCGATCCTCAATCGACAACGGTTTTTCCACCAACTTCAAGCTCTCATCTATATGCACATATGTATGTGGTATAACCAGTGATTCATCAGCGAAGCACTTCTTCAGATTGCAGATGTGGAACACATTGTGGATTCCACTGAGCTCTTCAGGTAAGTTTAATTTATAGGAAACTGACCCGACACGTTCGATAACCTCGAAAGGTCCTATGTATCTCGGGCTTAGCTTGCCTTTCTTACCAAATAGCATCACCCCTTTCCAGGGTGATACTTTAAGTAACACTTTGTCACCTACTTCGAAGTGAAAAGCTTTACGCTTTGGATGGCAATGGTGCCAGGGGACGTGTTTTCGTGCTGGGTCAGGGCGACGCGAGGAACGATCCCAACGTTGTGATGGGTAAGTTTCTTCTGGATGATTTCTTTGTTACTGTTTTATTTGATTCGGGTGCCGATACTAGTTATGTGTCCTTAAAAGCTAGCCAAATGCTTAAGCGCACTCCAACACTTTTGAACACCAAACACACGGTAGAACTAGCAAACGGTAAAAGTCTTGAAGCCCCACACATAGTTAAAGGTTGTAACCTCGTCTTAGCTGGTCAGACCTTCTCTATCGATCCCATTCCTATCGTTCTGGGTAGTTTCGACATTGTTATTGGGATGGATTGGCTATCCCAACATCAAGCGGAGATTATTTGCAACGAGAAGATTGTTCGCATCCCTCATTCTGGTAAAGAACCCCTCGTGATTCATGGAGACAAGAGTGGTGCTGTCGTAGGCATTATCTCTTTCCTTAAGGCCCAGAAGTGTTTGCGAAAGGGCCACACTGCCATTCTGGCACTCGTTACTGACACATCAACGGAAGGGGAGATAATTGAAGACATTCCTATTGTGCGCGATTTTCCTGAGGAATTACCTGGTCTTCCGCCTCATCGATAAGTCTAGTTTCAAATCGAGTTAGCTCCTGGAGCAGCACCAATTGCTCGTGCACCTTATCGACTAGCTCTATTAGAACTTGAAGAACTGTCCACGCAATTACAAGAACTCTTGGAAAAAGGTTTTATACATCCTAGCTCTTCGCCCTGGGGAGCTCCAGTCTTGTTTGTGAAGAAGAAAGACGGTACTTATAGAATGTGTATTGACTATCGCGAACTTAACAAGGTGACCGTGAAGAATCGTTATCCTCTTCCACGCATCGACGACTTGTTCGACCAGCTGCAAGGGTCGAGCTTTTACTCTAAATTTGATTTGAGATCGGGATACCATCAGCTGAGAGTCCGAGATGAGGATGTCTCCAAAACAGCATTCAGAACTCGTTACGGCCATTACGAGTTTCTGGTCATGCCTTTCGGGTTGACAAACGCACCTGCGGTCTTCATGGATCTCATGAACAGAGTGTGCAAACCTTACTTGGATAAATTTGTCATAGTATTCATCGACGATATCCTGATCTATTCAAAGAGTCAGGAAGAACACGAACGACACCTGAGACTTATTCTGGAACTTCTTCGAGCAGAGCAACTGTATGCCAAGTTTTCGAAATGCGACTTTTGGCTTCGTGAAGTACATTTTCTAGTCCATGTGGTAAACCAGGATGGGATTCATGTGGATCCATCCAAGGTAGATTCGATCAAGAACTGGCCTGCACCCCGTACACCAACAGAAATCCGCCAATTCTTGGGTTTGGCGGGCTACTACAGAAGATTCATTAAGGATTTCTCTAAGATTGCACAACCTCTCACCTCACTGACTCAAAAAGGTGTCACCTATCGTTGGGGTGATGCATAGGAATCCGCATTTCAGCACCTAAAAGATAGACTTTGTAGCACGCCTATTCTCTCATTGCCTGAAGGCACAGATGATTTTGTGGTTTATTGCGACGGTTCCATCCAAGGACTTGGTTGCGTGTTGATGCAACGTGACAAGGTAATTGCCTACGCATCGCGCCAACTTAAAATTCACGAAAGGAACTACACTACGCACGACTTGGAGCTGGGAGCAGTTGTTTTCGCACTTAAGATATGGAGACATTACCTGTACGGTACCAAGTGCACCATTTACACCGATCACATGAGTCTCGAGCATATCTTCAAGCAAAAGGAGTTAAACATGCGACAACGTTGATGGGTCGAGCTCTTGAATGATTATGAATGTGCGATCAAGTACCATCCGGGCAAAGCCAACGTTGTGGCCGACGCCCTCAGTCGAAAGGATATTATACCTAAGTGTGTACGTGCGTTACAGCCTACGATTCACTCTAGCCTTCCCGCTCAAATTCGTGATGCTCAGGTCGACGCATTGAAAGCAGAAAACGTCAGGGCTGAGTCCCTATGAGGATCAAGGAAACGGTTAGTACAAAAGGAAGACGGCAGCTACTATGTAAACGGGCGCATCTGGGTTCCGCTTTATGGAAACTTACGCGAGCTTGTGATGGATGAAGCATATAAGTCTCGTTATTCAGTACATCCTGGTTCGGATAAGATGTACCATGACCTAAAGACTACATACTGGTGGCCTAGTATGAAAGCCAACATAGCAACCTACGTCAGTAAATGCTTGACTTGTGCTAGGGTCAAGGTCGAGTACCAGAAACCATCAGGCCTACTTCAACAACCAGAGATCCCGAAATGGAAATGGGAGCAAATTTCCATGGATTTCGTTACTGGCCTGCCGAGATCTCAACGCGGAAATGACACTATTTGGGTGATAGTGGATCGATTGACTAAGTCTGCACACTTCTTGGCTATCAAGGAAACCGACAAGTTTTCTACTCTAGCAGACATCTACCTAAAGGAAGTAGTATCAAGGCACGGAGTGCCAACCTCCATCATTTCGGATCGTGACTCACGTTTTACATCGGAATTGTGGCAAGCTATGCACAAGTCTTTTGGCTCTCGACTAGACATGAGCACGGCATATCATCCACAGACGGATGGGCAATCTGAACGCACCATCCAAACCCTTGAAGACATGCTTAGGGCATGTGTAATAGACTTTGGAAATAGCTAGGAAAAACACCTCCCGTTAGTGGAGTTTTCGTATAACAACAGTTACCACACCAGCATCCAGGCCGCTCCGTTTGAGGCATTGTACGGACGGAAGTGCCGATCACCCCTTTGTTAGGCAGAGGTTGGTGACAGTCAACTCACTGGCCCAGAACTTGTAGTAGATACAACCGAGAGGATTGCTCAGATACGACAACGAATGGCGGCAGCTCGTGACCATCAGAAAAGCTATGCGGATAAGCGAATGAAACCACTCGAGTTCCAGGTTGGGGATCGAGTGCTACTCAAAGTCTCAACTTGGAAAGGTGTAGTTCGTTTTGGAAAACGAGGCAAACTCAATCCACGCTATGTCGGACCGTTCGAAATCATTGAGAAAATTGGCAAAGTCACTTACAAGTTGAATCTACCTGAAGAACTCAGCGGAGTTCACAATGTTTTCCATGTGTCGAATCTGAAGAAGTGTCTGTCAGATGAGACCCTCATAGTTCCTCTCAAGGAGCTCACAATCGACGTCCAGTTGCGATTCGTCGAGGAATCAGTTGAAATCACAGACCTATACGTTAAGATTCTAAAGCGTACCAGAATACCTCTTGTTCGAGTTCGTTGGAACTCCCGTCGTGGCCCAGAGTATACCTGGGAACGAGAAGACCAAATGAAACTCAAGTAGCCCCAGTTGTTTAAGAAAAGTGCAACCACTAGTGAGACTGAAGCTACAGCAGAATTTCGGGACGAAATTCCAAACCAACGGGGGGATGATGTGACACCCCAGGAAAACCAGGAAACCAACGCAACTTAACTAGCTTCCTCAGTAACCACGCGCTAAATTTCGGGACGAAATTTTCTTAACAAAGGGAGAATGTGACAACCCTCAAAATTTCATGTATCCATACGATTAATTAATGTTAATTAAAGTGCTTGATGTCTGTGCTGAATTACTTAACTGCTTTCTGATTACTGTGTCATACTTACATGTGCTTGTAAACATACTAGTCTTGTGCAGAAAATTGACTAAATAATCATGTATGCTTTCTCAAGTGTTGGGAATTAAAAAAGGTTACAAAAAGATATATATAGGACACTAAACGGGATAACTTAGCACTTTAACAGAACGGTATCAAACCGAACAACCAGACATTACCCGGAACACCAAAATAATGCTAGAAGCATTGTTTTTATTTTTCTAAACTAGTTATGGTTCCCGAACACCCTAACACATTACATATTACATAACACACATAAAACATTAACTTAACCTTGGATTTCAATCTAAAACACTAACTAACTTAGTTGAAACCCAACTAGACCCCCCCCCCCCCACCATACGGTTACAAGGGTGGCTCCCCAACCTTGTTTTCTTGAATTGTTTATTATGTGTGTAAGGTACTTAGGAAACATTAGACCTAAAGGTTAAAAGGATGTTGGAAAGATTTTCTATATAACCACAAGACCTTCCATCCATTCATTCACTTCAATACTCAACACCACCCATCTCTCCTCTCCTCCCTCTTGATCGGCCGAACCCAAACACCATCACCATCATCATCATTCAAGCTTCTTCTTCCATTTTACTTGCATACAAGGGTGATAAAGATCATACAAAAGAGCTAGGAGCTTTCGGATCATCAAGGACCTTCTTCGTTTGCTATTAACCACCTCATTTCTTCTCTTGATCTTCCCTGGCTTAAAAGCTAGTAGTAAGTCTCTTGAATCCTTGTTTATTCCATGTTTATGGTGGTTAATAGTTATATTAAGATGATATCTCAAGAACACTAAAAGATCATGTGCAAAAGTCTTGAACATAAAGCTAACTTAATGATGAAATATTGTTAAAATGAAGAAGTAATGTTAAGTATGAAGTTGTTTTGTCATGTTGTTGATTTCTTGATGTTTATTTGATGATTACTAGCAATAGGGTGGTTAGTCATCATGTGAGACTTGTTAAGTTATGATTGAAAACATGGCTTAACAAGTTAGGGATGATTATGTGTACATGAAATAATCATCCACTAGTGAAAACATGAACTTGAAAATAGGACGATTTTCTTGAAAAAATAATAAACCAAGTAAACTAGTAATCTTGTAAATCCAAGTCTTAAGGATGATTTTTCTAAACAAACCAAGTCAAAAAGACGGATCCTTGAAGGGTCATGATTCTTACACTATTTTCGAAGGAAACGAGTTTATAAGCACTAGTAAGATAAGAAGGTGTTGGAAGCAAATATTTTTGTAAAATAAGTTCACAAGTTGTGAACATCTAAAGATCCCAAGAATAAGATTTTAACGAAAGAAAACACACTTCGGAGGGTAACTAAACCCACTAAACACCCCACTAAGTTACTACGCGTTTTTACGAAAAGCCAAGTTCATGTTATTGTGTAAAGTGCATTGTTTTTGCACTTGGTTAGTGTAATGTTGTTTAATAAATTGTTGTTGATTGATTGAATGAATTTTTTTGAAAAGAAAATGATATGCTAATAAGCATGGACACCTCCGTTTACAAAGGAAACTCTGGCGAAATTTTCTAAAAATTCAAACACTTAGAAAATATTTTTCTAAATAAGTGTTACAAGTATATTTTATAACTTGTGTTTCGAATATAAACTTCGCCATAATATTTGTGACGAAAATACAAAGTGCCGGAGGTTGATTTTATAAATAAAATGGTTAAATATATATTTAGAATATATATTTTATACTAGGACACTTGTGTGGAATACTTGTTTATTTTGTGAGATATTTATATTATTTTAGGGTAAAATAATATAACTTAACAAAGTACCTTGACATTAGAATTGTGTGGTACGTAATAGAAGTAATGAGTAGATAAACCGTAGGTAGGATACGTGTTATGCATGCATGAGAAATTGATTGTTATCTGTACTTTATTAGGACGTGCTTGATTTCTGATTATTAGAGTAACTAATCTAACCGAGCAAACCAAGGTGAGTTCACACACTTTCTAAGGCATGGGATTCCCGGTGGTTTGAGAATGGGTTAAAGAATTAAAACAAAACCTACATATCCTCCTTGGGTAGGATATGTACCGTCATCCTCCATGGGTAGGATGCCAATATTAATCCTGCGTATTCTCCTTGGGTAGAATACGTACGTCCGTCCTCCTTGGGTAGGACAACAACCTTAAAACTTACCAGACAAAACTCTATCATTAAGTCCCTCATTTTTTTATCGACTTAATCGCCGAGGCCAATGGCGAGCGGGTCATTAGTTAATAGCGCTATTAGGTTTAACAAACCTCACACTGTGCCGTTCGGACGGGCGTGTACTAATGGACTATGGCAAACTGTCAATGATGATAGACATTGACGTAGGGCACAACTATTGTTCATCAGTTGTCGATATGGTAACGGTCTAGTGGTTCACATGGGGAAGCCCCCACTGATTATGGATATGGTTTAGGTAATAAAGAATGAACTGGTTAATCATACTTTCAACTAGGGGGTAACCCCCACGGCAAATAAGCCAGCGAAAGACAAACCATGTTTTCGGAAACAACGTAAAACTAAACAACCAACCGTGAACTCACTCAACTTTGTTGTTGACTCGTTGTTACATGCCTTACAGGTAGCTAGATGCTTATGGAGCTTGCACGTGGAGGAGGTCATTGTGGGATGCGGACTTTTATATCCCGTGCTTAATAATTGAACTTTATAAACTTATGGAACTTATGTTTTGGGTCTTATCTTTAATGCGTCCGCTGTTTAATTTGAACTTGGTTAACTAGCTTTTGGTCACCAATTGTATTGTGGTTGGTTTTATTTACTTAATTACGTTGTTCAATATGATTGGTGGCTCGATCCTGGTTATGTCACGCCTCCAAGCGGTGATACTCCGCACGGTGGATTTTGGGGGTGTGACAAATTAGGTATACTTTTCAATTACATAACAATCGTTAGTACTGCAACTATGTAGGACTTTTTTTCTCTAAGTTTGGTTGTTTTGGGCACCTTCTTTCGTTAGGTTTTCTGTCAAATTTTTGCATTTGATTATAATTATGAGTTAAATCCTTTTCTGAAAGCAATTGTTTTCATGATCATAACTCTAACAAAATCTTTTCATTGATTCAGGTTTTAATTTTTGTATTGAGTTGGAGGCGGATAGGTGGCTTTGGAAGGTATGAAAAACAGAATTGATAAATTTAGGGAAAATGTGGTTGAAAGATGATAACGCAATAGTTGAGGATCTCATTCTACAGCTTCGATGAATTCAGGTGTGTTTTTAAATAATGCTTCCTAGATGTTTGAAGACCGACAAATGTCCAAAGAAGTAGCACTGTAGACATTTGTTGTTCTTTGTTGGTCTTCAAACATCTAGGAACCTTTATTTGAGAACATCCCTGCATTTATTGGAGTTGTAGAATTAGATCCTCCACTGTTGGGTTATCATCTTTCAAACCCATTTTCCCTAAATTTCTCAATTTTGTTTTTCATGCAGGAATGTAATGCAATGATTCCTCTCAATTGAAGTTGCTTCCTCTCAAAGGGTTATGGAGTGGTTATAACAACTGATCTTGCTAAGGACTGTTATAACTAATCACTGCTAGAAGAAAGTTATGTATGATCTCATACTTCTATTTGCAGAATCGTTTATAATAGTTGTTCTAATAATTTTTTAAAATACTTTTATTTATCCTTTTTTATCATGCTTTTGCAGGAGAAGGTTCTAACGGCTTTGGAAAATGCTGGGGTTTTTACAGGAGAATGTTTCTAAAGGCATATGTGTTTGTTTTGAAAATCCAAATTTTAAACATTGTTTTGTGATCGTATTTTTCATTTATATGGTTTTTCATCATGAATTTAACAAAAAATAAGACTGGTTTTAATGAAAGTTTGTGCATTGGTGACATATTGTCTTTACATTATGTTTGTAACAGTGTTGGTTTGGAATATATTGGTTTGGAACTAAATGATGTATTATATAATATATTTTTAGTTGCTGTGTTTTCTGTGTTAGTGAAATTAAAGATTTTTTGTGGGTTCGTTATGCTTCTATTGTGTCTAAAATTAATCAGGAAAAATGCGTTTAATGTATTCTTAAGTATAATGTGAATGTTAATTTATTAAATAATTTCACATCATATTTTACATATAAATGTAGGTTTACATTCAATGTTTACGATATACTCGTGTCCATCGGACGGGTGTCCACCTAGTATTAATAAAAAGACTCAATTTAATGGCACATGGCATTCTCTCCTACAATATCTCATTTTTTATTTATATTTTATTTAATAGATTAATAAAATTTAATCAAACTGACCTCCTTCAATTTAATTTTTTTAAATTAATTATCTTTATTTTTTATCCTTTTATATTATTATCAAAATTATAGTTCATGATATTGATTAATTTGTTATAAATATATTTTATGATTGTTATAAATATGTTTGACTATCCACATGCCTAACTCCCATTGGCATTTAAGTTGTGTTGAATAATAGCCCTATAAATAGTGGCTTTTGTATTTCATACATATATGAATAAGAATAAGTTCTCATATTCTCTTTCTCTCTTACTTTCCATAATCCTTGTTCTTTATGTTTATAGTTAGTTATACATTGGTTGCTAGTAGGTCGTTTCACAACACGTTATCAGCACGAATTGCATTTGTAGACAAATCATATATCGTATGTTAAGGAAGAAGATAAATGTGGGGAAATTAGCAACTAGATCGAGGCCACCTATGCCAACCGTACGAGCCACTGTCAACCATCGAAAATAGACACAGGTAATCTTAATTTTTGAATATCGTATGCTATATTGTTCATGTATATTTGAACATAATTGTAATTTGAAAATCGCGTGAACCCACGTGATTAGTTTTGATTTCTAAGTTAAAATCTTGAGACATGTGCATAAATCAAAATTTTACACCAAAATCCTATGATTAAAAGAATTTCTCTGCTTAACCGATTCACATTCCAACCACATTCATTTTTGAGTATATGCATCTCCATCCCAGTTCTGTGGATACATGGCCATTTAGTACATATGATTTAATGTTTTATGTTATGCATGTACAATAGTATATAATTTTCATTCATATGAATAAGTTGTACTCGATTAGATTATTTTTTATATGATTAATAAAAGGTATAAAAGATCCATAACATATATGCACAACTATGATAATCAAATAGACATATATGCACATTTAACAAACATAGTGTATTTTGTTATCAATATATATGCTTCTGTTACTACTATTTGTTGTTCATAGTTATAATTAGCGACATACATTCGCTGAAGTCTAAATATAAGTAGAAAAAGGTGATAATATTTTCACTTTTAAATTATCAGTTGTGATTTAAATTGCCAGTTGTGAATTAGTTATGTTATTTGAATTTGAAATTTTTACTGTTTTTTATTTTACTTACAATCTTTTTGAATTTGAGTTTTATTAATCGTAAATATTATTATTTGGCTTACTGATTATGTTATTATTATTATTATTATTATTATTATTATTATTATTATTATTATTATTATTATTATTATTATTATTATTATTATTATTATTTGGTTCACCGATTAAGAGGCTGTAAATTTTATTTAGTGCACTATTATATTATATTTGTTGAAATAAATATATAAATAGAGGTATATAAATTTTGAAATATCTAGAGATATTATGAAATTAACCTTGATAATTGACAATTTGATATCAAGGCGTTAATTACCACACATCAAGCCTTTTTGTATGTTTAAAAAAAAGGATTGAATGTTTCTTTAAATATATATATATATATATATATATATATATATATATATGTGATAGAAACAATTATTTTATCTACTAAAAAAATAATAATTAAGGATTGATATGGCTTTGCTTTACTTTAATAAATTATGTGTATAGTTTATTGAATAGTAAAAGTACAGCATTGCTCTCTAGTTTGAGTATTAGGTTAATGTAATCTAAATGGATTTTATATTTCTTTTTTATATTATTTAGTTTTAATTAATATAGCATAAATTCAATTAAAGTTCTAATATATAACTTATGAGCGTGAATTGAATATTATTAATTATAAAATTAATTCCGATTTCCTCATCATTAATTCATTTTGATGTATATTTACTTAATTTTTTTTACTCATTTCTTAATATGTTAAATTTGAGAACAAAAGAAAGGTTTATTAAATTAAAAGTTCAATAAGCATTGTAATGATATAAGATTATCTCAATTGTCTTATATTTAATTTGACATTACTGTTGTTATTTGTTGGTGAAGGAAAAAAAATTATGGGTAGTAGTAGTAATTTTAATATTACATTCCATGGTCATCGTTGTAGTTTATTAAAGTTGTTATACTAAATTTATATAATTACAACTATAATGTTAAAAATTTCATAATAGTTTCTATGAATATTTGTGAATGTTATCATATTCTTGTTTATATTTTAATATTTGAAATGCTTGTATGGAAAAGATGATATACGAGTAAATTAGTCTAACATTGAGAAGCTCGTGAAACCTTTTATGTTACATGTTCTAACAAAATTTATAAAAAGAAAATAGACATACTTGATCATATGTTATTATATGCTACTAAAACATTGTAAGGACTTAATGATTATGTAGTTATATGTTTTAAGTTACACTAAATATATATATATATATATATATATATATATATATATATATATATATATATATATATGCATAAGAGATATGCTTTCGATTTATTGTATCGTAATAAGCTAATACAAAAAAATATATATATATTTCTTAAAAGTGATGAAAAAATCTTATTTCATAAGGTTGTATCATAACCTGTTTATTTGGTGACATGTTATATAGTCATGCATTGTATAATCTAATTTATATATTATGTTCCATATGTTATAAATTTGAAAAGGGACGTCAAAGTGACCAGGGTTGTGGTATATGATCACAAGCTATAAAAACGATTGAATTGTGGTCAAGGTTTATATAAAAAGACACCTGGAGTGTCTAACTTCTCAAAGCTTATTATGAGTTTATCGAAGCTTGTAAGATTTTAAACCGATAAGTATAAATGTCTCGGTTATATAACTACATCTCGATTTATATCATGTGATGAGAAAAATATATATCATAATCCATTGAGAAAAAAAAATTTCCATCATCAAATCTCATTAATTGTTAAAGAATATATATAAAGTTTGAAACAACAAGCATGAAAGTTCTTTGATTTTAATCCATTCCCTAATATGAATGTGATGATGATCAATTCAAAGGTTATGATCATAAACATAACTAAGAAAATTGTAATGATGCCACCATGAATGTTGTATGGGAGTATAGAAAATATGGCCAGAAGACTATATTAGAAGTTATTAGAAATGATACTAATTTTCCACAATATTCCATTAAATCAAATATGGTGAGTAACCAGAAGTTATTTGAATATTTATACGTTCACCACATGGCATGACCAAATAGGTCATCAAGATAGCATCATGATATGCTAAACAATCAAACATGCTAACCGGCACCTTAGCACCTCTAAGTAATCTAACAACATTGCTCCCAAAATGCCTTATCATATGTCTAGTTAGTTTTTTTTTGTGGCAAATAATTTTTTATGCGTTTCCAAACAATAAACTTCTACAAACAATCCCTCTTATATGGGACCATTGAAATGTACAGTTGTGTGGAATGTGGCATTCATACATGGTTACATGTGAGTTTTTAGCTACCCGTATGTAGCATATGCCCAACACTATGGAACGTTGTTTTTTTTACATGGTTTAACACTGTTCTTTGACAACCCAATTGTAGGGACCATTGTTGGGCACAATGTGAAATATAGTGAGAGGCATACGTAGTCGAGACGGAATTCGTCGATTGATTATATCAATTCAAAACCAACTGCTTATCACAAATACTCCTCGTTACAACTGGTCTCCTGAATAGAACCAAGTTTCCATTTTTTTATATATTTTGTTGTGCAGCCCATGTACCAATAGCACCACCATAACATATAAAATGGGATATTCCCAGTCTTAGGGGGAGACAAGAAAATGAAAGACTGGTAACATAAAAAAAATATGCATCATATTATATATCGACCCCTGAAGTGGTCAATGCAAATCTGAAGTCCAAAAGAAAAAGCGTGTATTTGCAAATAATAACAAATGAAATACAAGATGCATTCACTAACACAAAAAAGGTGACAAAGTCACATATACCAGCTTAAACTTATCTGCTCGAATGGAAGTACTCACAAAATGATTATCATATTAATAAATTGTGAGAAATAAATCGGTTCCAAAAAGATAAAACCCACAAACACAAAAAGAGCAGAGTAACACAGTTGGTGTAACCCCAAAAGAGGTGGCACATAAAACACCATAAGTGGTTGCATACAAAACCCCAGAAGTGGTTGCATATTAAACCTTAAAGAAGGTTGTTGTCAAAACCCCAAAAGAGGCTAATGGAGTTCTAAAAGAAACTCTAGTACTAAACAAATATGAGATCGCGATGAATTATGTACAAAATAAGTACAGTATGGAACCGTAATGAAACACGTGTAAAATGATATATTTGATTATGCTATAGCAATAGATGTAATCGATGAAAAAAAAAGATTACATATATAGAAAGTGTGCAAGAGTGTACACACACAAATAGCCAAAATGGCTACATGACTTAAGGTTGAACTAAATTTGCTCGACAAACTAAACGTTTTCAAACCAGCAGTTCGAACACCCATAGACGTCAAACCAGTAGGTTATAAATGGGTGTCTTTAAATAAAAGGAAACGTAAATAATGAGTTTTTGCGATGTAAGGCACGCATTTTAACATAAAGATTTTTCTCAAATCCCAGCAGTTGATTACGAGGAAACGTATACCCCTGTAGTGGATGCGATAATCTTTAGATGTTTAAGCGGCCTCGCAATCTCAGAATGACTTCAGATAAAACAACTTATGGATGTCATCACCGTATACATGTACGAGACAATTGCAAATGACATCTGTATGAAAACCCCCTAAAGGATTAAAAATGCTCAAAACATTATGAAACAATAACCCCATAGGTGTTATATATATGAATCTTAAAGGAAACTACCCGTATGTGGTACAGTCGACTATACTCTGAAAAGAGAGGTATAATTTTGATAAAATGAGCTACATCTATTTAACAAGATTTCACTCTTACAGTGATAATGTAAACATCATCAAGAGGGAACTCTCAAACTAAAGAGGAAAATTTTGAATGAGTTTTACAAAGTGTAGTTATTCTCGACATGTAGTTCGAGTATATATGTAATTATATTTTACTAATCCCTCAAGTACATCTAGAAGATGATGTTTGGATATTTTAGTATGGACATAGTTGAACATTAAAGTATGTTAAAGGTTGTTAAGTCATTTGTTATAAGAAATGCCTATCATCATCTCCTACCATAGTAGAGATTCTCATTCTAGAAGTACCATCGTTAAATGCATAAGTGCATTAATATGTTTTACTAGCTATGTTTGGTCACAATATCTTTCATTTGAGCTTATTGTCATGATATAACATTTGTCAAGCAAAGACAGATTGGAATGAGTTCAAAGAAATATTTCAGGTATAAACGATATTTGATTATATTTTACTAACCCATCAAAACAAGTTTGGTTAGTTTTGTAGATGCAAGAATGTAACGAAACACAGTCGTGGACATATGATAATTTTTGGAAGGAGGCACCTAAAGTCTCATTAAAAGATTATACAACATTGCTCAACATAAAGGATTGCACATTAAGGGATCGAGCGATAAATCATTCGCTACAAAAGCTTTGTTCGACTTTCAAGAAAGATGGACACACATCACTTAAATGATACATGTTAAAATGAGGGGGAGACTTATTCAAGTTGCACTCTTTTTCCCTTGACTAAGTTTTGTCCCATTGGGTTTTCTTAGTAAGGTTTTTAATGAGGCAACATACCTGATCCAGAAGTATTAGGGGAGACAATACGCGCTGCACTCTTTTTCCATTAGCTGAGGTTTTGTCCCACTGGTTTTCCTAGCAAGGTTTTTAACGAGGCAACACTACCAAGCGTATAACACATTGTTTTCTTTTATCATGTGGATAGTCAAGGGGGAGTGTTATAAATATATTTTATGATTGTTATAAATATATTTGACTATCCACATGCCTAACTCCCATTGGCATTTAAGTTGTGTTGAATAATAGCCCTATAAATAGTGGCTTTTGTATTTCATACATATATGAATAAGAATAAGTTCTCATATTCTCTTTCTCTCTTACTTTCTATAATCCTTGTTCTTTATGTTTATAGTTAGTTATACATTGGTTGCTAGTAGGTCGTTTCACAACATAATTTTCATTTGTTTTTATTACTATTATCTAAGTGTTCTATTTCTTTTGGATATAACTTTATTATATATTATTTTCCCTACTTTTAGCGTAATAGTACACGGTTTTATAGGTTTTCATATTTGTTCACATCTTATTAATATGTACAAAATAAATAATATAAATTACATCGTAACAGAATTTACGTACAAGTTTTCTATACTTTTTAAAGAACAACTCTTACTTCTAATACACGATTTTAAAGAATATCACGTGTCAACATCATATCATCTCTAAAAAATCGTTTCTAATCAAATTGATTGATTTATTTATTTATTAAATCATGTTAATATCAGATAATGACAATATTGTTTCTTTTAAAATCATTACCTTAATATCCGTTCCTACTTCAAATATATTTTTAATTTATAATGATACTTTTGTGTTAAAACATACTAAAAACAGTTAAAATCTTTTATATTTATAAGAGTAAGAATAATTATACTTTTGAATTAAATTACCGAAAAAAAATGCAACAACTACGAATTTTGAAATGTTTGAAACAAACTTCGAGTTACTATGGAGAATAATCGAATGTAAACTCAAGTATGAGTTTAAATATTTTTAATATTTAACCATATTACGTGATTTAACAGTTTAATCTTTTTATTATAAACTTTACCTTTATCGATATAGCTTAACAATTTATTACTATAGCCTAACAAATTTTTAAATGTTTTCAGTTTTTAACTACATGATGTAAAGATAATTACAAAGCTTCCAAAAAATTGATGATTGAGCACTTTAGAAACCGTAATGATTACTATGAGCAAAAGATTGCAAGTTTGTGAGATGATTATCATGTATATCTACTTGGCTTATTAACTGTGCAAACAAATAGTTTTTAGAGTAAACTGCTATTTTGGTCCCTGAGGTTTGGTCATTTTTGCCACTTTAGTCCAAAACTCAAACATTTTGCATCTGAGTCTCTGTGGTTTCAGTTTTATTGTCATTTTGGTCCAAAAATAAAATCAAGTCATATTTGTCTTATAAAATCTTACGATTTTGTCATTTTTCCTCACGGGTAAATCAGGTCATATTTGTCTTATAAAATCTGGTATTTATTTATAAAAAAGAAATGACCATTTTGCCTCTGCGAAAAGAACAAAATAACAGGATTTTATAAGACAAATATGATCTGATTTCATTTTTGGACCAAAATGGCAATAAAACTGAAACCACAGGGACCCAGATGCAAAATGTTTGAGTTTTGGACTAAAGTGTCAAAAGTGACCAAACCACGGAGACCAAAATGACAGTTTACTCTAGTTTTTATTATTCAAATCGTGTAATAAACATGACTATAAACTAGGTTCTCAACTTCTCGCATTCTCTCTTGATACATGTGTCATCGTCTTCTTAATTAATATTATTCTAAATTAAATTAATAAAGATAAAACCAATTTTAAATAAAAGTAGTATAATATTTGTGTTGCCGTCTGGTAAATTTAATTTCATACGTCTCTAAAAGTCCATATATGGCAGTATGGTGCATAAGAGCATCCACAATAATACATTTTTGGGTGTTGTTTTTACTTATTTTTCCACATCATCAATTTTTTCTTATTGTGGACCTTGTTTTTGTACCTCATTTTTTAGATATGTTTGTCTACAAAAACGACTAAAAACAACAAAATGGTAGGACCCATGTATTTTTAATATATATAATATAGAGAGAGAGAATAAGTGGTGTAAATGTGTGGTTAAAAATTAAAAAGGTGGTGATGATGTGGTAATTTTTTAAGTGTTTTTGTGTTTTCTTATTGGGTGGGTTTTTGATATTTTTGAAGGGTGAGTGTTTTTCTGATGTGTCAGCTGACTTGACATGTTTGTAGGTGTTTTTAATGGGCCTTATTGTGGATGCTCTAATTATTACAAAACCAATTTTAAATAAAAGTAGTATATGTTATGAATGCACCATAATGTGGTGACTCTCCACATATGTAACCACCATCTCTTCATGTCTTTAATATAGTCTATAGTCTTGTTCTCTCATGTTTAATATAGTTGTATATGGATTGCTAATAGATCATTGTTTTACAACACGTTATCAGCACGAATTGCTGCAAGATCTTCATATCCATGATTTGAATCTTCATATCCATGATTTGGTTTTTCTTTCATCCATTCAGGTAACAATACACAAAGCTCATATTTCTACTTAGTAATTGTTTTATTATTTTAGACATCTTGAATAATGTTATCGTATCCATGAAAAGTGAAATTAAGAGTAGGAACAATTGACCTGTAGCCTTTCACCTTAGACTTCATGGCTTCATGTTTTGTCCTCATTTTATTGTTTTTGTATATAATCATAACTAGAAAATTTGGATTTAGTTTTGTGAATATTTTGATGGCATGAAAGTAACTGAGGAGAAAATAACTGAAAAATAAATTATATTTGATTTGTTTTCAAAAAATAAATAAATAACAACGTTTACAGCCTTTGAAGATTATTTTTTTTTTCATGCAATTGCTTACGTTCTTCATTACCATCAAATAAAAAATGTGTGACTTCTACTTTATAAAATCGGACTCTTTCATGCCATTTACTACATTTTAGATTTGTAGTATTTCAGATTTCCCCCAATATCATCATTAAGTCATCATGCCTCGTGACCTCATTATTTTGTTATGTATATTTTTTCTTTTGGTTATTCTTATATGGGCTCGATAAAAATCTTGCCTAGGTTAACTAGTCATAATCTATTATTCATCCATTATAAATGTATGAAAGTTTAAATGTTATATATAGTATTTACTTTTGCTAGTAACGGGTCAATATGATCATCAACATGCACATAAATTATTTGTTTGTATTAAGAATTATTTTGACATTTTGATTTCAACTAAGAAATTGTATTTAAGATGATGAGCCTAATAAACTTTGTTTGAAAACAAGTTAATTTGCATATATCTAATTAATATTTGCCGAAGAAACCTGATTTTCTATGTATTTAATCGGCCATATACTTCACCGGTTGAAATCTCGTTGGAATTGATAATTTGATATACATGATCTAGAATTATGCTTTTGTGTTTAGCCGATTGCTTTCTAAAACCACCAAAGAAATTGAAGGGGGTTAAGAAGAAGCGGGATGGTAACTAATTACTATAATTCAATTTTTAAATTAGCTATAAAGAGCTATAAAGAAATCATTTAAATTAGCCATAAAGAGCTATAAAGAAATCATTTAAAGTAGCAGTTAACATTCCCTATTAGTTTATATAATTAATAAAAAGTTTGTTAGCAATTTAGATAAGTATTACATCTTTGCCACTTCATTATATTCTTTCAACACTTTTATGTATTATTTTCATCATAACACATGTTTTAAAGGTAAAATAACTCTTGCATGTATGATTAGTTACATTAAGCATTAATCTTCTTTATTATTATTATGATTATTCATTCTGATATTCAAAAAGTAAAAGTGTGACACTTTGTTGCCTTTCTAGTTCATAAAGTAATAGCCTATAATAATATTAAATTTCTACATATAGTGACAAACTCTTGAGTAGAGTTATTTATGTCATTTGTTTAATTTTCTATTAATATAATAAACTTTTCATGAGGTGTATTGATATCTTTTATGACAATTGATTAGAGATTTTATGGCAAAATTAAGTACTTTTCATGAGGTGTATTGATGTCTTTTATGACAGTTGATTAGAGATTTTATGGCAAAATTAAGTACTTTTCATGTGGTGTATTGATGTCTTTTATGACAACTGATTAGAGATTTTATGACAAAATTAAGTATTTTTCATGTGGTGTATTGATGTCTTTTATGACAATTGATTAGAGATTTTATGGCAAAATTAAGTCTCTAATTATGTTAGACTTTTCACCACCCATGACTCTTGCATAGTTAGTAGGCTATGTGCCTCTTTTGATGGGGCTAGTTGAGGTTATGTGATGAAAAGATTATTTATATTGGTTGAATAAAACAATTTTCATTTATCAAACCTCAAATATGCTTATAAAGTAGTAATATTAATATATATATATATATATATATATATATATATATATATATATATATATATATATAGAGTGGGAGTTGGCTACAAAGTCCATTTTTCCTACAAAGTGTAAAAAGTCATGAAACATCACAATGCCAACCATAAAACACAATCAAACGCACAAATAACAAAGTGAAGCTTATTAAAACACCATATTTGTGGGTTTTGTGCTGTGTTTTGGATGATAAGGCTTTGATTATCGAATGACAAACATTGGTGTGTTTTATGTTGATTATCATGTTGTGTTTTATATTCATAGTTCTACGATAGCGTGTTTGAAGTTCTTATGGACTGTTAGGGTTTGGATATTGTGTTTTGGTGATCTTCACTCAGTTATTTGTGGGTTTTGAGTGTGTTTTATGGCTAAAATTGTGGTGTTTTATGACTTTGTACACTTTGTAGGAAAAATAGACTTTGTAGCCGAACCCCACCCTATATATATATATATATATATATATATATATATATATATATATATATATATATATATATAAGGTTTGAAACAACCAGAATGAAGGTTGTGTGGCTCTAAGCCATTTCTTAAGGTAAATGCAATGATAGATTAGTGAAAGGTCGAGATCATGTACATAACAAAAGCATTTGTAATGATAGTACTATGGAAGTTGTGTGATTATAATCCATTCCCTAAAAGTGAACGTGATGATATAATGATCGTTATAAAGGTCATGATCATGGTAAATGATGAGGGAAATCTTTTTCTTATGTTTGTTCTCTTGTTCATAAGTAAACTACTCTGATGTTAGTTACTTAAATTGATAGATAATAATTCATTTGAGTTAGTGTTGATGCTCATTTATACTGAATTTCACATGAATCCTAAAATAATGTTGAGAACCCGAAGTTCTCCCAAATGTATACAAAGTCTCGTTTGTTTTAATAATGATTTTTCAAGATCAACCCAAACTTTAGTTCATCGCACTTGGCGTTTTTGGCTAACATATAGCCTAGTGATGGAAAACCTTATGAATAGTACATGTTTTCCCTCTAAACAATGGCTAAAACTATAATATTTCACGTGGTAGAGACGATATTGATACTATTTCACGTGTTAATAGCATATTAAATGCTCCAGAAGAGCATCGATAGTTTACCCGCTGATATCGAATTTTGTAATTCATAATGCATCATATTCTAATGTATACCGAAGAAATTTATTAAGTTTCCACTATGTTTGAATGAAAAGTCATCACCTTGGAATGGTGTAAAAGAAAATGTAATAAATATCTAAAATATATCATATAGTAAATATGGCCAAGAAGACTATATTAGAAGTTACTTGAAATGATACTAATTTTCCACAATATTCCATTAAATCAAATATGTTGAGTAACCAGAAGTTACTAGAATATTTATACGTTCACCACATGGCATGACCAAATAGGTCATCAAGATAGCATCATAATATGCTAAACAATCAAACATGCTAACCGGTACCTTAGCACCTCTAAGTAATCTAAAAACATTGCTCCCAAATGCCTTATCATATGTCTAGTTAGTTTTTTTTGTGGCAAATAATTTTTTATGCACTTCCAAACAATAAACTCCTACAAACAATCCCTCTTATATGGGACCATTGAAATGTACAGTTGCGTGGATTGTGGCATTCATACATGGTTACATGTGAGTTTTTAGCTACCTGTATGTAGCATATGCCCAACACTATGGAACGTTGTTTTTTTTGACATGGTTTAACACGGTTCTTTGACAACCCAATTGTAGGGACCATTGTTGGGCACAATGTGAAATATAGTGAGAGGCATACGTAGTCGAGACGGAATTCGTCGATTGATTATATCAATTCAAAACCAACTGCTTATAACAAATACTCCCCATTACAACTAGTCTCCTAAAGAGAACCAAGTTTCCATTTTTTTTATATATATTTTGTTGTGCAGCCTATGTACCAATAGCACCACCATAACATATAAAATGGGATATGTACATCGTATTCCCAGTCTTAGGGGGAGACAAGAAAATGAAAGACTGGTAACATAAAAAAAAATGCATCATATTATATATCGACCCCTGAAGTGGCCAATGCAAATCTGAAGTCCAAAAGAAAGAGCGTGTATTTGCAAATAATAACAAATGAAATACAAGATGCATTCACTAACACAAATAAGGTGACAAAGTCATATATACCAGCTTAAACTTATCTGCTCGAATGGGAGTACTCACAAAATGATTATCATATTAATAAATTGTGAGAGATAAATCGGTTCCAAAAAGGTAAAACCCACAAAACACAAAAAGAGCAGAGTAATGCAGTTGGTGTAACCCCAAAAGAGGTGGCACATAAAACACCATAAGTGGTTACATACAAAACCCCAGAAGTGGTTGCATACTAAACCTTAAAGAAGGTTGTTGTCAAAACCCCAAAAAAGGCTAATGGAGTTCTAAAAGAAACTCTAGTACCAAACAAATATGAGATCGCGATGAATTATGTACAAAATAAGAACAATATGGAACCGTAATGAAACACGTGTAAAATGATATATTTGATTATGCTATAGCAATAGATGTAATCGATGAAAACAAAAAAAGATTACGTATATAGAAAGTGTGCAAGAGTGTACGCACACAAATAGCCAAAATGGCTACATGACTTAAGGTTGAACTAAATTTGCTCGACAAACTAAACGTTTTCGAACCAGCAGTTCGAACACCCATAGACGTCAAACCAGTAGGTTATAAATGGGTGTCTTTAAATAAAAGGAAATGTAAATAATAAGTTTTTGCAATGTAAGGCACGCATTTTAACATAAAGATTTTTCCCAAATCCCAGCAGTTGATTACGAGGAAACGTATACCCCTGTAGTGGATGCGATAATCTTTAAATGTTTAAGCGGCCTCGCAATCTCAGAATGACTTCAGATAAAACAACTTATGGATGTCATCACCGTATACATGTATGAGACAATTGCAAATGACATTTGTATGAAAACCCACTGAAGGATTAAAAATGCTCAAAGCATTATGAAACAATAACCCCATAGGTGTTATATATATGAATCTTAAAGGAAACTACTCGTATGTGGTACAGTCAACTATACTCTGAAAAGAGAGGTATAATTTTGATAAAATGAGCTACATCTATTTAACAAGATTTCACTCTTACAGTGATAATGTAAACATCATCGAGAGGGAACTCTCAAACTAAAGAGAAAAATTTTGAATGACTTTTACAAAATGTAGTTATTCCGACCTGTAGTTCGAGTATATATGTACTATTTTTGCTCATCAATCTGACTACATCTAGAAGATGTTACATAGAAAAAGCTCATTCATTGAGTACATGAACGATTGTCTGATCGCTTGACATAGAAAAAAATATTCTTATCAACCCCAAGAAAGGGATGTTGAACTACTTAGTCAAGAAGTACCATACTTAATTGCGATCAGAGCATTGACGTATCTTGCAAACAAGACGACATCTGATATTACGTTCTTGCTAGATGTATTGGTAAGATTACAGTACTAATCTCAAATGTTGCACTCTTTTTCCCTTCACTAAGTTTTTCCCATTGGGTTTTCTTGGTAAGGTTTTTAACGAGACAACATAACTGATCCAGTAGTATCAGTTTATCTTATAGGTCCCGAAGTACTAATTTAACATCATCATAAATCATGTTGTTAATTATGTATAATGCGTAGTGCATTATTTTTCCCTTGACTAAGTTTTTCCCATTGGGTTTTCTTAGTAAGGTTTTTTTAATGAGGCAACATATCTGGTCCAAAAGTATCAAGGGGAGAAAATACGCGCTGCACTCTTTTTTCCTTAGCTATGGTTTTATCCCACTGGGTTTTCCTAGCAAAGTTTTTAACGAGACAGTATCACCTAGCGTATTAAAATAATAGTAGACTATTATACTTCATCATGTGGATAGTCAAGGGGGAGTGTTATGAATGCACCATAATGTGGTGACTCTCCACATATGTAACCACCATCTATTCATGTCTTTTGTATTAATGTAAGAACACTATATATAGAGTTCTTTGTATTGTATGTTGATATCTTAATGAAAAAGAATCTATTCACTTATTCTCTATAGTCTTGTTCTCTCATGTTTAATATAGTTCTATATGGATTGCTAATAGATCATTGTTTTACAACAGTATAATATTTGTGTATTTTGTTTTTACTGTTATACATAATAAAATCGCGCTCTCTTTTACGTTTACTATATTTAAGAAATGCTATTTAGAGGTGTGTTAAGTGGCATAAACGTATCACATATTTCTTTTTATTTAGAGGTGTGTTAAGTAGCATAAACGTATCACATATTTTTTATTTATAAATGGTAAGAAACAAATTAGAAAAAAAAAGTACTGCTGAATAACCGTTATTCTAAATGTTGTAAAGTTTTTTGGTATCTTGTATTTTTTATGTCTATCATTTAGTCACAATGTTAAGCTCATACAATATACGAATATAAGAATTGAACTAACTTTTGTATACTTAATTTATTTAATGTCGTTTTTCAGAAAGTCTCGAGTTTTATGACTATTTAAAACATATAATTAATTAAGTTGTCTTCGCCTTGTATTAGCGATGATGAGGGAGAAGACAGTTTCAACCACGACGACCATGGCAGTGATGCAAACGGACCTCAGCAACATAACCAGTGAGTCAGTGACCATTGAGCCATGATTTAACATAGGGTTGTCAAAGATCGTATGACTCAAGGCTTGCTTGAAGCTCGTTTAAAGGAAGCACCTTTGAAATCGGCTAGTTTGTAAAAGAGCCGAGCCAGCTCAACTCGGGTTGTAAACAAGCGGAGCTCGATCAAGCCAAATTTTAATACATGTGCCTTATAAACCAAGTTTTAATATATGTAAATTATAAATTCTCTAATTTATAAATTCTAGGCTATGCGTCTATTAAAAATATTTTTCGTTTATATACATAACAAAATGTGTAACAGAATACAAAATATAAATTATTTTAAAACAGCAACGAGTTGGCTTTTCGAGTCGAAGTTGAGCTCAATATATCTATTCGTTAAGATAAACAAGTAGAGCTGCTAGCTCCTGTAACTTCGAGCCTGGATCAGCTTTATACAGAACTAATTTCGGAATAAAATTCCAATAACTAAAATAACTAAAAATTCAAATAAACACATATTCCTTTCCTTACCAACTATTACAATACTTGATCTCGAGATCAAAAGGGAACACAATCATGACACAGACATCTGTACTATACATAGCGATCGACCTTCTGACAAACGGAAAATGGGATCACAAGCGTGAGACGTTTGAGCTAATGGGGAAGTACGATACAGGAATCGGAGCTCCGCGTGATTTGGGTTTCGACACTTCTTGTTTCGGTTTCTTCAGGTCTTCTTCTTCTTCAGAAACTCGTGGAGGGGCATAGCAGCAAAAAACTTTAGAGAAGAAGCTAGCCATGATAATAAGATGAAGATATTGATTTGAGAGAGAAATTAGAGCTCGTCTAGTGTTTAAAAGAATCAATCAAGCCCAACTTGCTTTTGAATTTACGTGGAGGAGAGCTTATATATATAATAAATATATATTAAAAAAGTTGGATGATGTATCCCATGATTCATTGATTTTTGTCATGTGTTTTGACTAGTAAACTCAGATTAAGCGTGCAGAGCAAGTATGAATTTATGATAATCTAATTTAACAAATATAATAATATTTATTTATGTCTCAGAAAATGTATGAGACTTCATTTCATGTGATATAAATTATCAGTATACTTTTGATTTGCATAAAGTATAAATAGTAACTAGGATTTTGACCCGCCGCGTGTTGCGGCGGCGTCGAAAGTTAAATTAACTCGTATTTACACTTTATATTTGACCCGGCTATTTAGTAAAAAAAAATTGTCACCGTCGAATGAAAACGTATTTATACTTTATATTTGACCGGCTCTTTACTGAAAAAAAGTTACTGAAAACGTGTTACCTGGCTGTCGATTGCATCTCTCAAACACCGAAAACGGCATGAATTGGTCTCGAGTGCGAGTGATGTGTAGGTTTTTGTTGATCCACCTTCAGCAATTACTTCAAATGATGATATAATTATCTGCATTTGATGATAATATTGTTTGTATCTTTTACAACCTGTGCACATAAAAAATTTGTTCTTGAGTTCTTGGTTTTGTATTCTTGAAAACCAACAGAATAAAGATTAGATTTTGAAAAGACATGGTGAACCTTTATGGTATCCTTTACACATTTCAAATAACAATACACACAAAATTTTAACAACAGCAACATTAATTGGATCAAACATATGCATATCTACTGAATTATAATAGCAAAATAATATTGTTTTAGGAAAAAAGAAAACATTCAATTCTGATACAACTTATGTCAATAGCACATTTCGACCATTATTAGTTTTAAATTTACCCACAGTATCTTACCCATTGTTTTGAATTTCGGTGTATTCTCTTTCCTGACTCAATCTATGTCTCTCTCACACAGATCGGTGGTTCAAGTCGAACAACCACCTAACATCACCCAACAAACCGACGCAACTACCGGCGCAACAACCAAGCTGCCACCACCACCGCCACATCACAACCACCAGAGTGCCAGCCAGCCATCCACTTTAGGACTCTCACCTTCACCGTCGGAAACCATAACTGTTAGCTTCCTCACCACGACACCACCTGCAAATCAAAAATGGCGACGAATCTCTCTCTCTAGAAATCTTAACTTATTCTCTCTAAAAAAATCCAAACGCCATACATTTCGTACACATCAAACAACCACCACCTCCATCACCACACGACCGACGCCACCACAGTCACCGGATATGGAAGATGAAAGTCACCACCACACCTCAACATCAAAATGCTAATACATAAAAACAATTACATGGCCATTGTATGAAGGCAAAATAGAACCTCGGTAGATAGAATCACCCGTCGAGATGTAGATGGTTTACACAACAACAGAGATCTAGTGTTCAGAGAGAAGGAGAATTTTAGGGCTTGCGAAGGAGGAGATAGGTTAGAACAGAGTTGTTGTAGGTGGTTATGCAATCGTTTTCAGAAGATTGATTTAGGGTTCATAAAAAATGGAGTTCGATTTATCGATTTGGTAAAGGTGAAAAATGAAAACATGAAGAACCCATGATGAAGGGTGAGGCGGTGTAAAAGGTGAGGAAAAGACAAAGGTCCACCGACCTTTGTCTTTAAGATTATACTAGTAATAAGACCCGCGCGCGTTGCGGCGCGGGTACTTCACAAATATCGAACGGATTAGTCCAAGTGTTATGTGATGTATTAACCATATGAAAACGCACGTTTTGACGTATCCGATTGAAGTCAATGTATCCTATAGTTGCATTGCGATTGGATTAAAGCGTAACGTAAATCGAATTTATATCGTACAATCATAACGTATTATACGCGACCCGACTAACTCGAATTTATATCGTCTAGCCAAAAACTCTAGAGGGGTCAAAGTGGCATTTACAAAGTTCATAAAAAGTTAAGTGGTTAAAAATTGCATTTCCTAAACTTAAGGGCTAACAAAGGGTAAAGATAAAATTTGATAAAATTTTTGGGTAAGAAGGAAACTATAACAAATTTGGAGCTGAAAAGGAAACTACCGCAAAGTTGGGGTGTCAAAAGCAAAGTATTTGTAAAATGGAGTAGTAGTTTAGGGACTAAATTTGCTATTTTATGAAACTTTGAAGGTACCGAAGTCAAGGGGCTAAAATTGCAACATCGTGAAAGTATGGGGGATGGGGAGGCAAAGCCGATGAGGTTTCCACCGACTTTGTCTTTTGACGGGTGGAAACATATAGAAAGAGAAAACACAATTCGTAAAACACAGTGCGTAAAAGAGAATTACAAAAAAGTGTAAAACACAAAGGTAGACACAAAGTGTAAAACACAATGCCTAAGACATTTTTGTAAAACACAATGCATTGGCATTTGCAATAGTAGGAGTTGTAGTCTAGGGGTTACAATTGCAATTTTTTTTAAAGTTGGGCGGGTGTAACAATGGAGTAATAGTACATGGGGTAAAAAACAAATTTTAAAAAAGAAAAAGTGTAAAAGCATATGGGTGGTGGCGAAAATGTGTAAAAGATGAGGGGGTGTTGGTGGAAATGTAAAAGAAGAGGGTTGGTGCGTAACTATGTAAGAGCTAAGGAGATGATGGTGGAAAACCAAAGTATAGGGTTGGTGCTGGCAAAGTTTGAAAGATGAGGTTGTGGTTTTGAAAATTCAAAGTAGAAGTTTTAGAGACTAAATTTACCATTTTATGAAACTTTAAAAATTACAAAGTCAAGGGGGCTAAAATGCAATATTAAAAAGAATAGGGGGCAAGGAGGAAAGCCGGTTGGAAACCCACCGACTTTCTCCTTTAAGATTGTATATAATATATATAAATTTGTGAAAGTGTATTGTGCATTTTGCCTTAACGTACGAGTGTACGCTATGTCAAGTTCGCACGTTATAAACCCGGAAAGAGAAATCTCGCATGTTGAAAAAGCAAAATCGCAGGTTGTAAAAAAACCAAAATCGCATGTTTAAAAAAATACAAATTTCGCATACTGTAAAGAAGTCACATGTTGTTTTACAAAAACCAAAATCGCACGTTGATACTGCATCTCACCCCCATCGTACGTTAAAGCAATTTGTACAATAACCGGCCTCTAGTAATTTTGTTGTAAAATATAACTATTTGTAGGTTCAATCCCAGGCAAGGGTGATAAATTTAGAATACTAGTAAATAGTATCGCATGTGTTGCGATTTAAAAAAAAAATACAGTTTTAATTTAATTTGTATTCTCACTAAAACTTGTGTTCGTTAACTTTTTCTAAAAACTGAAAACGCATGTATGTTTAATTTCCGATATACTTTTTGTTAAAAAAACAGATATAGTTTTTTTTTTTCTATAATGAGCCATAGCGATTGTTGGTACCGTGACAAACCAACCCGATATCGTTATTATCAGAATCACTACCTATATTCGTTTTAATGGTTTTTGATCAATGTAAAACACATGTCGCTATCCTTCAAATTTAGTATTGCAAATTATACCTAGTACTAGTGTTGTACTGAAGCGAACTAATAACCAAATTCTCGTCGCATCGCGCAAAGGAATCCTATTAGTTAATCTTAATTAACATCTACTTTTAAAAGCAATAATTATTTTGTGTCAGTGTCTGTAAACTAGTTGAGCTGAGTCAAGCTTAATTCAACATTTTTAAGAGCATTCACATCCCTTCCATACCTTATAATTACAATAAAAATAATTGCATCTATTTTTATATGCAATAATTGTTGAGTGTCTGTAAACTAGTTGAGTTGAGTCAAACTTAACTCAACTTGTTTCAGGGGAGGCGGGGTGGTGCGTGATGCACCCTTGACCACGTGTGGAAGAAACAAAAAGTCCACCGCCACCGATGACCAACACGAGTGATGCTTTGAACGTGATTGATTTCTGTGATGACCATCACGCGTGAAAAATGATGGATGTGAGGGGGTGTGAGGGTTTATTGTTAGGTGTTGTGAGTGATGATCATTGACACTAAAAAGGATGTGAGTAATGGAAAAATGGTTGATGACATGGCTGAACTTGATTGGATGTTTGTGAGTGATAGAATTTTTGCAAGTGATACCACCCCACTCCCCTAATTATACTAAAAACAAATATATTTTCTCTCTCAACTCAATTATATAATTTTTTTATCATTACTTTTCTCTCAACTTCACTCATAATCACTTTTATAATATATTAAAATTAAAAAATATATATACATAAAGAGTGAACATTGTTCCCTTCGAAGTCTCCTACTGTAAGTATGAAGAATTATTGGATATTTGACGGAGGTAGGGTCACCTAATTGAGCTTGCTCTGCAAGAATGGTATTTAGTTTCTTAGCAAGGGGTAGTCGTGTTCAACGATATGTCGATATGCAATTACAGTTCAACGATAAGTACATATCGATAAAACATTAAAATAAACCAAATTTTGTCTTTGTGAGATTGCATTGCATGGAATATTTTCAGTTTTTAGACGAGGGACCCACACCTATGGGCAGGTACCATTCTAGTTTTCAGTACGTAGAGACACGTGGCATTGAAATAATTAAGCTGAAATAACCCTACAAAACAACCTAGTTACATATTCTTTATGGTTTGAGAATGTGTTATAGCTTATGAACGTAAACAAAAGAAACACTTACAGAGGTATAACCCATATTTATTCCATAATGACCCGGCAAACCGGGTTGAACCCATTCCGAGTTCTTTACGAACATGAGATAAACATAGTGCAACATGACGGAGGGAATGTTTATTTTTTTTTCTAATAAAATTAAAGATGTCACTATCAAAACGTACGGTTACACCTTTATATGAATACCACACCAAACCAAATGTTAGTAAACATTTAGAGGTGTTCAGGATTCGTTTCGAATTCGAAAAATTCAATATTCGTTTAAATTCGATTCGATTATCAAGAATTCGTTTCGATTTTAAGAATTCGAATTCGATTCAATTCGAGTCAAGTAAATCGAATACGAATCGAATACGAATTTATAATTTCAAATTCGATTCGATTCGAAATTCGAATAAAAATTATACATTTTTATTTATTATTTTTATATATTATATATAATACATATATAACTTTTATTAAGCTATACTATAAGTTATTTTCAAAAAAATTTCCAAGTATTAAAATTACCCATTACCAAACTCACTACATGATCCATAAGTAAAACCTAGGTATCTATCAATAGATTTCTAACCATAAAAATATTAACTTGTAATGTGGAGTGATTATTCCCGTCTTCTCGTTATGAATTTTAGACTTATGGTACTTTATTTGGTAACTTTTTAATGTGATATCGTGCTTTATGGCTGCTTTAAAATTTATGTTTCATTTTCATAGTTTTTTACATGTTTTAAAAAATATGAATTAAATCGAATTTATTTGAATTCGAAACTTTAATCGAATACGAATTGGGCTTTTTATTCGAATACGAATTCGAATCGAATACGAATTGAAGGGAAAATAAAAATTATTCGAACAATTCGATTCGATTAATTCGAAAATTCGATATTTGATTCGATGAACACCCCTAGTAACATTAACCCTAATTCTCCGTGTATAATGTATTTTATTCGCTCCCCCATACTCTCACTCGTACTTATATATATTATTCACTGTTAAAGAGCAGATAGTTATTCTCACGTCGGAGAGTATCACAGGGAGAACCTCTTTGCGCTGACAAGGCTGATAGAGGTGATGGGAGACTTGAAGCCTGATCAGAAGCTCTCCTATGGAAGTTCTTATCGGTTCAATCATACCTGACTCGTATTCGTTTCTTCAACACTCACTCTTACATCATGTGCCTATGAATGTTACAAGTTACTTATTTATTCAGTATAGAAATGTAAAAATACAAAACTAAAAAAAAAAATACATTTTGTTAAAATAAACGAACTGATTCAAGCTTTTTATGAATTTACTAATAATATAAACGAGCCACGTCGAGCGGCCTCTTTTAACATAGAGCTCGAGCCCAAACCCAGTCTGGCTAGACTCATTTACGGATTCATTTCATAATCAAAGTCCTGAAATGGCAAATACAATGAAAAACATTTTCCTTTCCATACCAACTATTACAATACTTCACCGAGATCAAAATTGAACACGATCATACAAACATACTATATATAGCAATCGACCTTCTGATGAACCGAATCCAGGATCACAAGCACGAGACGTTAGAGCCAACAGGGAAGTGTGATACAGGAATCGGAGCTCCGGGTGATTTGGGTTTCGACACTTTTTTCATCTTCTTCAGATCATCATCTTCGGAAACTCGTGGCGGGGCAAAGCAGCAAAAGATGGCAGAGAAGAAGCTAGACATGATAAGCCGTGTATTAAATGAAGATTTTGAGAGAGAAATGAAACCTCGTTAGTTTTCGAAAGAATCAAGCCCAAATTGCATCTGAACTTACCTGGAGGTGAGCTTATATATACAATTTTTTTATTTTATTTAAAAGGTTGTATGACGTATAGCATGATTCTATTTTCATGTGTTTGACTAGATTTGCAAAGTGAGATTGAGCGTGTAGAGCAAGTTTGTATTTAATAATTTATGATAATCTAATACAGTTATACATTATCTTCTGTTTGTTTTTATGTGTCCCAAAATGTACAATAACTAGTAAATTCAGGAGAACAGGTGTAGGTATTCGTTTTTATGATTTTCGATTCATTTAAAACAGTTTTCGATATCCTTATGGGTTGTACCGGTAACGAACTAACCGATACCGACCAAACAACATAGGAACCGGTATTGATATTATCGAAACCGGTATCCAAAGACAGTTTTGAGAATTTAAAGGCCTTGTGCAAATAGAAAAAAATAGGCCCCTAACTTTTCAAGTAATTAAATGTAAACCTCAATAACATATAATAAGTATAAACATAAACAAACAATTAAACAATATAATATAAGAAAAAAAACAAACTTATCCCATCCCCTAGCCCAACCGGCAATCCCATGTGGTTTGGATTGGGCCGGCTTCCTCCTTGGAGGTCGCCGGTTCGATCCCCGGGAGGTGCAACGGGGGGTGGGACGTCCCAATGATGGATCGTATCCTACCGAGGCATGGTGCGGTCCTGAGGGCAACCCGGTTTTACCCAGCTGTTACCCCAGCGAGTCTCTCGTGTGGGGGCAGTATGGTTTCCGGGCGGAAGTCAGCTTATGCGACGGCCGGGGCCCGATCGAACATCGCGTCCGTAAATGCCGGGCTGACGGGGGATTGTTTTAGACATGAACCCGGTAACCACTGGTCCAGTACAAAGAAAGTCACCTTCCAAAAAAAAAAAGAAAAAAAACTAACTTAAACAAACATTTTAATATAACCAAAACAATTAAAAGGAATCAAATCAACTGAAAAAAGTAACTTACATATTCGTATGTATATGATTATATGTCATTGGGATAAGCTCCCATTCAATTAAAAAAAGATTTGGTAAGCATAGGCATTTTAGGCTGAATAAGTTGGAGCAGGGATGGCTATTTGGAATTTTGGATGCATAAATTAATTATACTATTTAAAATATATATAAAAAAAGTAAATTACAAGTTTTGTCCTTTATGTTTGTATCAAATTGCATGTAAAGGTAAAGGTAAAGGCAAAGGACACCGTCTGTAATTTAGTACAAACAAAAATAATAAAACTTGTAATTTACTTTAAAAAAAATTAGGTCCCTAGGAAAAACAGGCCTTGGCCGAGGGTGCGGCTCGCCCACCCCCAAGGTTGGCCATGCCGGTATCGATATTCATTTTTTAGCCACTGAAAATGTATACTATAAAAAAGTATTTAAAGCATCATTAAAACTAATTACACATATGAAACCCACATGTAATCAAAAGATAAATCTCAAAAAATAAAGTTATAATAAATTTAATTCCAACTTCCAACTTTTACTTTGAGTAAATAGCCATTTTAGTCCCTGAGGTTTGGCTGAAATTGACACTTTAGTCCAAATAGTTTTTTTCTTGCGATTTTAGTCCAAATAGTTTTGTTTTCTGCCATTTTAGTCCCTGACTTTTGTCATTTTTTGTCATTTTCGTCGACCACCACCACCATTTCCCACCACCCACCCCATCACAACATTCTATCATCGCCACTACCTGCCTGCACCGTCACTATCCACCCACCCCACCACCATTTCCACCACCACCGACCACTTTCCCGCCACCCACGTCATCAACCAACACCGCCGCTATCATCGTAAAACCAACAACCACCGCCATCATCTTCATTGTAAACCGGCACAACACCATCCTTATATCATCGCACCTACAAAAAAAAGAAAGAAAAAATGTGGTTTGACCAAAATTCAACTAAGTTAACTAAATTTTTTGAATGAAGTTTGTAGGTTGGATGAAAATGACAAAAAAATGACAAAAGTCAGGGATATGGTAGAAAACAAAACTATTTGGATTAAAAGACAAGAAAAAAACTATTTGGACTAAAGTGGCAATTTTAGTCAAACCTCAGAGGCTAAAATGACAATTTACTCTCTTTACTTTAAAAGTCCAGTTCACTAGGTAATTTATTGGATATTTGAAGGGGGTTGGGTTTAGGTCCCATAACTGGGCTTGCTCTGCGAGAATGGTATCTTAGCAAAGGGGTGTTGGTCCCCTGGCAACGGTATGCATTTTGTTGCTTAACGATTTAAAGTTTAAACGTTTAACTAAACTGTCTGAAATTCACCAGAAGTGCATGATTTTGTTGCTGGAAAATAGTGTATGTACGTTTTTAGTGTTATGATGGGGTTTCAATAATTAAATGTCGGCCAAAGAAAATAGATGAGATGCTAGATAGAAATTATAGATCAAGATTCAGAATTCAAATCATATTTTTCGTACCTAATCAATTGAAACCTTACACCTAGTTATATAGTAAAACAAAAGCAAATAAACATAAGCAACCGAATGTACAAATCAAAATAACTACCGACACTCCCAATTACTTAGACAATATGAACTAGAAAAATACTAATAAATAGAGAGCGTGGGTATGCCTGCATAGAATTGTTGTGGACATAGGTAAGACTCAAGAGTTGGGCACGTATCAATTTCCACTCGTTTCAAAACGTTCTTGTCCTCATGAACGGAAATGGTTTGCCACTTCAGTCGCCATTCGACTCTTCAGTGGCACTCGGAGCGGTCTCAACCGGCGCCATGGTTGGCTCCCCTCTCGTTTCCTGACTACACATTCTTCGACTTCTTCTCCACTTACAGAGGGCCAAGTTAGAAGGGGTCGGGCGCCCTGATCCCCTGAACTTTTTGCTCAGTAGCGTTATATATGTAGCGTTCGTATAGAAATTTTTGGGTATATACGTTTTCGACCCCCCCCCCCCCCGGCGGTCGGAATCTTAAGCTTCGCCATTGTCCACTTACACGACCATACACCGTGGATAAAAAGAATGGAATGGTAATAAGATACTTGTGTATACATTCCATAATCCTTTTTCCATTGCCTTGACATATAGACAACATCCAAATTAAGTTCAAGTGCATTGGAGCACCGTTTCGAGGTAAGTTTTACATCAATAGACTCGTATCCTCGTCCTGATCAAAAGCCCTAAAATGTCAGTTTGTAATTCGGAAAAACACTTAACTCCGTTAAGTTCTTTTAACTGAGGACCGGTGGAGAAAAAATAGTTGAAATGTGGGACTGGCGAGGGGAATAAAAAAAAGATGGGACTGCCAATAGCCAATGACGTCTAGTAGGGATTATTAGAGGCCAATATCCCTTAATACAATTAAACTCGTTTAATGTCTCTATTTTAATTGAGCGATTAAGCATCTTTAACACCTTAGTTAACCATGCATCTATTTCAACAAATTGTTGATGTGAGAAACATTGCAGTAGTTAGTTGTTGTTGCTCATCAATTGGAACTTCTCAACAATGATAACCCATCAGTGGAAACCGAGTAGTGGTAATTAGGAGAAATTGCCACCCGACAAATAGTGTGAATAGGGGGCAGTCGTAATTGTTGTTCGGGACAGTGGTGACTCGCAACCTAGTCCATCAACACAAAGCTTTTGCTGGCCGAAATACAATCACTAGCAACTGTTTAGTGGCAAGTGAGCAGAGTTTTGACCACAATAGAAGCAATGGAGATTATGGACTTCATATATTTTAGTTAAAATATAGTGTTAGAATCTAAGTGTGTATTTGTGTATGTTATCAATGAAACATTGGGAAGCAGCCTCTCTATCCTTAGGGATAGAGGCAAGGTCTGTCTACATCCCGCCCTCCCCAGACCCTATAAATAGCTTTGCTATTTGTGGGATATACTAGGTATGGTTGTTGTTGTTGTTGTTGTATCAATGAAACACTGAAGTGTAATTAAAAGAAACTAAATGAATGCAATGTAATTTAAACACAAGCACAAATATGGAAAGTTGTCATATTGTATTTCATCAATAATCAAAAGATTATAATTACAAGTTATGACTAACACTCCCCCTTAGCATGATCACTGATTTCTGTTCATACAAAAGGAATGTTGTGAAAGTAATGAATAGATCACTAACATATGAGATCTATTATAGGAAGTACAAACATTTGTTACTTACCAGGGCTAACATCACCCTGATAGTGACATCTAACTTTTCTAACAGACAAGATTCTCAGATGTTAGAAACATCTAGTCATCCTAACATCTGTTCTAAGACATATAGACACTGTTTACAGACTTTGTTGTGATACTAACATCTATTTTGGAAACCTCTTATTGTGATTATCAAACATCTGTTTAGGCTAAACATATATTTAGTCTTCTCATTAGTGCTTTAGTCTTTATCAGAGCTTTGAGCTTTAACAGACTTTCTTTCTTCACCGACAGAGCTTTCAACTCTTCAATAGATCTTTCAAGTCTATAAACAGATATTTTATTAGTCTTCCAGATTCGCTATCTTTGGGAGGAGTTGATATTCATTCCTTGTTTTATCTTGAGCATATTAGTATATTTTGGCGTTAGATCATCGGTTCTTTTACAAGGTCAACATGTAATAAAGGGTTTAAAGTCCCATAAAGCATTTGAAAAAAGGAAACCCGCTAGGGGCATGATGGGAATTACCCTTTTTCAAAAACCCTAAAATGAAAACATGGATTGGCCCCTCCCCCTCCCTATTCATGCAATTTCACCCACAAGTTAGGGAGAGAAAGTCGGGTTCAAGCTTGTTTCTCGTGGGCTTTGTGTGACGATTGAAGGAGAATGACAAGGGATCCTAGCGGCCTTGTGTCACACCCCGATATTTTCACGTATTACCGGTGGGCCCGGTGGGGAGTATGGTGACGTAGTTGATATCATCATAGTCAAACAACACAATATATAAATGCACAGCAGAAGCAAAGATAATTATATTACATTCTGAATATAAAGTAATGTCAAAGTATTACAACGGAAAGTAAGGGATCCACAGGCGGATCAAATAAAAGGAAAAACTGTTCAACAGACTTTAGACGCCTAGAACTTGCAAGATTCCTTATTAACGCCCTGAGCTTCCAGCCAATTACGTTCAGTACCTGTCACTTAACCTTTTTGGAAAATACGTCAGTTTACACTGATAAATACAATTAACCGACTCATTTTAAAAAGAGTTTGAAAATTGATTTGAATGCACCAGGCACAAAAATATCTTTTATAACTTGGGACAATTTTATTAATAAAAATCTTGTATACAGATTTACATGTTCGTTGTACGTTCAGGGCCCGATGTAGAAACCGAGTCAAGATTAACAGACACGCCACAAGTATAGGCCCACAAGAGAGTGAGATACCGTTTCCCTTAGGCAACTGTTAAGTGTATGCCTACACCCCGTGCTTAAGGCGTGGCCATTTTATAATATAATGATGTCAAGGATATCCGGGACATGGTCATTAACCCTTAAAGGCTTTTATTTCAAACAATATAGATTAAAGCGGGTTACCTCAATAATTTAATCACAATTCGACTAAACATTCAATACCCGACCAAGCGGTATTATTATAATACCGTATCCCAAGCCCGTATAGGGAAAATAAGTTAAGAGTATTTACCTGAGCTAGCAAATGCAATTTATACTCAGCCGTATATTCTAATCAGCAAGCACAAGTACTTCTACTGGGGCTCTCAATCTGGAACGAAGGTTTTTATTAACCTATTAGATTCCTAACGGGTCTCATTTAAGTCGTAACTTAGACCTGTTAGTTTTAAGGAAAAGTTTACGGTTCAAAACGCAGGATTAAGTGAAGACCGGAATAGAATGTGATTTAGACCCGACAATTTTGAAGAATTGTGTAATATGGGTAATCTAAACACCTTCTGGATTTTGAGATAAAAATGATAAGGTTTGACCCGTTTCGGCTAATTTATGCAAACTAGTTACATAAACCGAACCGAACGCGCAAAAGGCGTAACGGGTAACCATATGGGTCCTATACAGGCTTCCTAAGTTAATATGCTTTAAACATGTTGTGATATCAGTAGGATACCTTCCATTATGTCCAAAACGAGTTTAATCTCAATATAAGCCCCGTAGGGGTAATTTGGTCATTTCAAAGATTATAAAAGAGATAAATTTTAATTCTGAGACTCGGGTCTGAAATAATCAGTAGAAAAACTTAATTTTAATAGGTTATCTCAGTTGGTGATAAGTCTTATGTGACAAAATGGTTTTAAACCCAAACTATGCGTTTAATACGCGTAAAAAGCTAGTTTAAGCGATTTCCAGGTTCTACAGGAAATCTGAGTTTTCTGATCAGGTTATAAAGTTCAAAATACTTTATTTATTATATAAAATTAGTAGCAATTGGATTGGTGTCAAAATATTATGTAAAACTCATTTTATGAATAAAAAGGGTATAATCGGTATTTACCGAATCAAGGCCATAACCTTAGGTTATGAGCATGTTAAAAATAATTAAAAATCTTCAAAAATCCCAAAATATTATATTACATCAGTGGGTAAAAGGTTTGGTGTCAAAAATTGGGTCTAGATAGGCTTTACGCTAATTATGTCTTTTAATTAACAAAAAGCTTTCAAATTACGCTATTGAGCATATCTCCTAAACTAGACCTCCAACTGATGTGAAATTTTATGGACATGTATATAAATTGGTAATAAATATTATTGTCCTTTCACATTTCCAAAATTCTCGTTTTATGGTCAAAAGGGCATATTGGTCAACATTAGGCAATTAACGGAAACGTGCATATGGATCGGACAATCAACGAACCAATCACAGAGGGTTATACCAACATGTAATCCGGTCCTAAGGAAGTCCTAAGGAATATCCAAACTCTACTAAAACAAGTCAGAACTGAAGTCAAAGCAAAAGTCAAAGTTTTGCGACTTTCGGTTCCGAACCGGGTCTAAACAGAAAATTGTCGGATCAAACAAGCTTAGACCAGTTATTATACTTATTACCAAGTTATAAGAGTGATAAAATAGGTTACATGCCTTCTACATTGTTAATTATGCGTTAATTCGAAGATTAGCGTTCTGTTGACTTTTTCTAATCAACTTTGACCCGACATTTGATCTAGTTAGAGCGGGAATTAGAGGGTGCCCTTCTAAGGGTTTATTGCCCACATAATTACCAACTTATAACTACTTTCAAGTCGACTAATCACTGGACCATACGCGGTCAAAGATTAATTACGACGGTTTGACTTTTAAGCTAATAACTAAGTAAAACTCAATTAAGGAAGGTCAATGATACTTACCAAGGTCTAAAGCACGATCAGAGATGCTTAGGGAATGGCCTTGAGCTCCAGAATTGATCAGAAGAGGAGTTGGGAAAGAATGATCAAAGTTTGCAAACATTGGGGCTTTATATAGTGTTCTAGATTGCTTATGATCATGACAAACAAGGCTATACATGATCCTGATGATTAACAAGTGTCCCTAAGGCCTAAGAATTAGTTTAGGCATCTCTTGGAAGTGTAAAAGGGCAATATAAGTCGTTTATATGGCTGAACAGACAACCTGTTCGAGTTTCTGCATCTGGCATGCTCACGCGGGCCGCGTAGACTCTTAAGGAGTCTTACGCGGGCCGCCTAGCCCCGGCTAACCTCAAAAACAACTTTCAATAATTGCCATTTTGGTCCCTGGTCCTTCCACACTTGATTTTAACATGATTTCTTGCACTTTGAGCCCTCTAAATTGACTTTTAAGGGCCTTAAGACATAACCAAACTTTGTTAAGTCCTTGGTTAACTTTATGTTTACCCGAAAAGTCAAAATTTTCAACGTTGACGCTTTAACCCCTCGTGTACAAATTTTATCATAACTTTCTCATACGATAACGAAACCTAGTGAAATTTTTTTCGTGCATTCTAGTGAGCATAATTATTCGTTACAAAGCTTCGGGTTTGCTAAAAGGTCGCTCAGATGTATACCTTAAACATGTTGACACATTTAACCCCTGTAGTTTGTAATCTCTCACTTTCTTTCACAATTAGCTTCGTATGATCCATGATTCATTCGTTTAAGGGTATGAGCATCATGTAGGGTTACTGTAAAGTATATTTATCCCTTGTTGACATTTTGAACCCTTATATTCACATACTTTCCATGTTTGTCAACTTTAGTCCCTCTAGAGTATATTTTCACACGTTCAAGCTTATGACACGTGTCAATACATTATAGGACGTGAATTTTCGAGGTGTTACACCCTGCGACAATATTAATGATCAAGTTTGGGGGATAAAGAAGCCATCTTAGACTTGTTTTACCGAAATCAAACTTAGGTAGAGGAGATCTTACTAACATGGTATGTTTCACGTAAAAAAGTTGCATGTTTTTGACGATTCATGATGTGCGTAAAATTATACATACAGTTCACGTAATTCATAACCCTTTCTTGATTGTTTTCTTGTCAAATCACTGTGAATTAGTTCTAATTTAGTTCATTTTTATGTCCATGAACAATTCGGCCGCCAAATGACAAAATAAACGATTTTTACAAAGAAAACAAGAAATTGTCAAGAAGATGGCCATAGCACGGGCCATGCCTAGTATGACATGCCCCCTTGTACCCCTCAAAGAGCAAAAAAAAAAATCCTTGCTTCACTAAGCACGACCCATGTGTTGCCACTAAAAAGATAAACAAAGGTGGTCCCAAAAGAGTTGACCACGATCGTATCCCTCCTCACATTTAACTGATGTGTGCAAAATGAAACATATAAATTTCATCAATTGTGACATAAAACTAACCATTTTTTAGTACTAATGTTGGAAAAAGTGTGCTTTTGTCTTCCTTTTGTATTTTCAGGATTAAATGAGCTCAAATTAACAAAAGAAGCAAAAAGACACCAAAATCTGACATAAATACAAGAAAAGGAACAAGACGTGACATGCCCGACCCCACGACAGCATCTTCCCAAGCAAAACAAGATAACAGAAGACTGAACACGCCCCGTGCTCAGCCAGCACGGGGGCGTGCCCAAGTGTCAGCAGAAAAGACAAAGTTGTAGAAGCTTCTATTGCCCACCACGGGGCCGTGCTCAGCGGACACGGGGCCGTGCTCAACTATAAGATTCGTACAATCCAGGCAAATCTTCATAGTACAAAGATTCTTCTGCACACGGGGTCGTGCTCAGCGGACACGGGGGCGTGGTCAGCTAATAAGACAAAGTTGCATTAAATGAAGAAAGAGAGGATGTGGACACGGGGCCGTGCCCACTGGACACGGGGCCGTGCCCGAGCTTCTGTTCAGCCTATAAATAGGAGTGCTTGGCTCAAGCTCAAACCATCCCTTGGCACACCACCTCTCTCACACTTCACCCACCACCCACCACCACCATAACACCATCATCCACCACCATCACCCATTGTCCATCGTAGAGTGTGTGAGTCGTCTCGGGATCCAAGATTGATCGTAAGAGTTCTTGACAATCAAGGCCATGTTTGCCTAAGTCTCTTACATCACTTGGTGAAGACAAAGTGTCTAGTGTAATACTTTTTATTTATAATCTTTTCGCACTTTTTATTTGGTTTTGTATTAATGACTTTAATAACTAGTGTCTTATGTTGAAGGTGATCTTTCCTTATCGTTTGTCCGTGGTGTCTTGGCATTATTTTACTGTCTATATAAAATAAAAGATTTTCACCATTCATATCTCCACGGTCTATATGGAGGTATGTTGGCTACCTGGTCGGGGGTTAAGGGAACGGTTTGGTAAAGGTCTTGCCATTGTTCAGCGTTTAGAGGTCCTGCAATGGACCTGGGTCAAATTTAGTAGGACCTCCTTCAATGCTTAACGGTATTGGATGGCGGGGGTCCAAACTCTTTGATCCCCTCATAAGTTAACTACTATTAATACTATAACCCGGCTATTTAGGACTGTATCCCTGCTGACTCAGACTACTTAGTCGAGGGTAACGTCACCTCCAAAAGAGGGGCCTACCATAATTTGCATTAATAACTTAATTAATTATCTTCCAATAATCCACCCTTTTAAGATTGTATCCTTGCTGACTCAAACTACTAGGGTGAGGGTAACGTCACCTTCAAAAGAGTGGCCTACTACAATAACTAAGATAATCTCTTAAAATAGTGCAAAAGTGCGGAAATAATCAAAGGTTACACTAGATACGAGTCGGAACCAAGTGATTCATCTTCTCTATCTGTTTTTCTTTTATTTTTATTTTCAGCATTTTTAGTTAGTTTTTATTTTTCTTAATTTAAAACTTTTCTTTCTAAACTTTTTTGATTTGGTTAGACGTTGAGGATAAACCGGTACTAAAAGCTCTTGTGTCCTTGGACGACCTCGGTATCTTACCAACACTATACTACGCTCACGATGGGTGCACTTGCCCATATGAGTGTCTAGTGTTAGTGAATATCGTGTTTTATAAATTTAAAACTTGACTAAAAAGTGTTAAAGGGGCTTAAAATATACACCTAATACATATAACACTTGACACCCATCAGTAACAACCCGACTTTTTGAAGTCAAAGTACAAGTCAAAGTCAAATTCAAAGGAAGAAAAGATTACTAATTGCGATCTGTCACTCCTTGCTTAATTAATGATTGTACTCTTGACATGTAATCGATACTCTATTTTATTTTTGCTTTAGTTGTATTATGTGGAGTGTCTATAACAAATCGAGGTTTAATCGCTAATCGACTTGTCGCTAATCGCATCACTATCACATCGCAACTCGAATTATGTGCTCTGGATATTTTTTTACGTGTGTGTGCTATTATGTATTACTTGTGCATGTTATGTTTATGATGAGGTGTTTAATCGCAAACGCAATCGCAACTCTATCGCAACGCAATCTAAATCGCAAACGCTAAACGCAAGTTATTTATGTTGATTGTATGTTAGATATAGTGCTTATGTTATTTGTGTAACTAATGGGTAATACTATCGCATCGCTCACTCGAAACGCATCGTAACGCTCAACACGCAAAACGAAATGCCGAAATCTAACTTGCCGGACCACTCGATCGAATGACCGTTCGATCGACTGGTCATCCGAACGGATGACCATCCAATCGGATGGCCATCCGATCGAGGTGTCATCCGATCCAACACATGTGCTCCCCTTTCCTCTTTTGAAAACCTATAAATACCCCCTGTCACATCACCAACAGTGATGTGACAGCTCTCTCGTTCGAACAGCACGCTCAAGCCCACTTTTCTCTTGATTTCTCGCGATTCTTGTAAGTTTTCCACTCAAATCTTGTACTTCTATGATCTAAACCCACTTCTTCATCATTTTCACCTTTGAATCTTCACTTTTAACCGTGAAATCAGCGGATTTGAGGTGTTTTAGGATGATGTCATCATGGGGTTCTTATGAACTTCAAGTTTTTGCCTCATTCCACCAAGAACAACTCAGATGTACATGATTTCCACATGTTTTAACACTATTTTTGCATAGATCTAAACATTTTCATGGTTAAAAGGATTAAAAGATGATTTCACAACTTTCTTTCAACTCTTTTACACTCAATGCCTTCAAAACCGATAGAATCGGAGCTCGTTCAGACCTTCTACTCGGTTACTAGTGAAGTGTCGGATTGAGATCTGATTCCTATTAAAGAGACAACCGACTTTGGGTTGAACAGGAACAAACCGTCACAAACAGTTAACTGATCGGACTGGGGTGATTCCCATCCGATTAAATAGTCTGGACTTGGTAGGGTTTCCGTTGTTCAAACACGTTGCCATACCGTCTCGATCAAACCGAAAAACTTTCAAAACATAACAAGTTTCAAAACGATTAAATTGTGGGACGGATTGCCGTCCGATCGGATAATCGGATTGTCTTGGTTTCCACACTTAACATTTTTTCATAATTTTCAAAGATCATCAGTTCTGACGGATTGCCATCCGATCGGAAGACCATCCGATCGAATGAAAATCCTGCTGTGAACTTGTTCTCTGAGAAATGTCTAACCGACGGATCGCCATTCGATAGAACGACCGTTCGACCGGGCGACCTAAAAGGTAGAGATACTTCTCTGTTTTCAAAATGCTACAATGAAAACTTCAAAGTCACATCATACACAAACACATCCATCCCAAACGAATGTCAATCCGACCGAATGGCCATCCAAACGAATGACTATCCGAACGGATTGTCATTCAATCGAATGACCATCCGCTCGGATTGTCATCCGATCGGATGACCATTCGTCACTTTGTTCACTTGCACCGTTTTACGCGCCGTTCATTCGCTTATGCTTATGCTATCGTTAATGTAAGACCCTAACTCATATATGACTAAAGTCGCAGCGGAAATTCGTACCATAAAATTTTCTTTGCATTACAACACCTTGACGCGCTTGAAATCAATTCTAAGGTTAAACCTTTTTTATTTAAATACGTTTATTACACTCGTCTACAATAAGAAAACATAATTTATACTTATTAACTACACCCTCAACGACTTCCGTACAATCCGTTAAGTGACTCGATCTTCGATCTCCGCTCTTCGATGATTCCCCATGTCTTGTACAACCTGCACTCATCATAAATGGTCGTAACATTAGTACATATCAGAAATAAAGACAAGATTTATCCTTATACATTCTTCGTTCCATTATCTCTTTTCTTTCAAACATTCCATCTGACCATCAATTCCTGGTGATATTTCGACCTATACCTGCATTATATTTTATACTCAAGGTACATCATTAATAACATTAGTAGTCAATCATATTAACAACCTGCATACACCCCTACAATTATACCATTGCACTTACATACCTACAGGCATACCTACACCCCTACATACATACATACATACATACATGACTACCCACGTATATGCCTACCCACATATCGAATCCATTCCTATTTAACCTAGTACATACTTACTTACACGCATACGTCCGCATATACTTACTTACACCCATATAATCATACAAACGCATTTTAATGCATACATACATACATACATACCATCGTACATACCTGCCATACCTAAAACATAACATAGGAGGGTTATAAATAGCTTACAAGTGTTTAAATCCGTATTTAAACGAATACATATATGTATAGAGACATACAAACATACATACATACCTACCTACAAGTGTGCTTACCCTATTGCTCATAAAACGTAAGTTAATTTGGTCATTCGTAACTTGAAACGCGTTTAAACGAGTCCCCAAGACAAAATGAGGCATGAAACAACTTTTTGGAGAAACAAGACCGAATTTCACGGAAACTGTCATAACTTCTTCGTTATAGGTCCGTTTTACCCGATTCTTTTTCCTACGCGTCCGTAATTTAATTCTCCATCTTATGGTATTAAGATCCGACATCCGGATTAACAAAATTCCAGACTTTTAAGTCTTCGACTTACTACCCTTTTTACCAAGAATTCACCCGTTCATAATCTTATCACACCAACATGTTTATTTAAGCTTTTAACTCGTGAAACTCCTTATTTCATACCTCCTATCATATTAATCTCAATTCACGGGTTCCTTAAGTGGTAAACTCCGTTTACGCTTAATTGCTTATTTTGACCCGTTAAGGTTATTTGTGCATTTTTGTGTCTTTGACCCTAACAATCATACCTTACGCTCTCATACTTGTCCTAAAACATTCTCTTGACCAAATTACTTGCTTCTAACATCTCTTAAAGGTCGTTTGTCCGACATACCCATCAAGGGCGTTCTAGTCAACTTTAACCCCATCATTTACAACGAAGAGCTTCAACATATAACTAACCTCAAACGTCATGTTTATTTTGTTAAAAAAACACTATATTACTTAAACAAGCTAAGAAGTGATTACGGAAATCACTTACCTTATGTGTCTGTGCTCGTATCCGATCCTTTGCCACCTCTTGACCTGTTAGCCTTCCACACTTGAATCCGTCTTGACATGATTCCTATACTTTCATGTCACCCATCACATTCTCGTTAGTATACACAATTGTACACGTTAACGATCATATCAACCACATATTTCACATTTTGATTCATGTAATTCATCATATAATCACGGATAACGCATATCAACATAACATGTACCATACGACTTCCTACAATCCTACCTTTACGACAACGAGTCAAATCATGTTACTTATACTTAGTTGACTTTCAGAAGTCAACTATTAACCATATTTAACTATCGACTTATCATCATATACTCGTAACATCATAATTGACCATACGGACAACCCTATATACATTTTATCATACGCTTGATGTGTGTACCATCTTTTAAGCATAACGTACAACTAATTCATGCATAAATCTTCTAAACTCATACATAACTCAACAAATCCTACTTCTAATCAACACATATCATTCACACATAAGCATCAAACATATCATCACCACATTTCTTCCAATTTAACTAACAAGTATCCATCACGCCCACAATAATACATCAACCTTTCAACAAGACTTTGACATAGGTGGTGATTCTAGTCATCATCTTCACCCTAATTAACGGGTTTCATCTCTAATCATCAAATTAACACAAACTATACATAACCCATGTTCTATACGATGATTCTAACCCTTAGACATGATCAATTTCGTATTTACTCATGGATTAGAACATAACCCACTTCACCCATGATCACCAATCTTAGATTTAAGACATACCTTATGATCCCCTCGTGATGGTGATCATTAATCCATGCTCGGTTATGGATTTAGGCTTCATCTTGCCTTCCGATTTGATGATCTTCATGATTAGGGTTTGTGGAGCTCTCATGGAGCTCCTGGCTCCTTCTCGAACACACACGATGTGTGTGTTTATTTTGTGTGTTGATTTCTTTTATTAGTAAATCATCTTTCATCTTATCCACTTTTAACCCCTAGAGTTTACTTTTAAAACATAACCGACACTACCTTCATCATTTAATACTTTTGACCCTACCCTTAACTAGGTTAAATAGCCTAGTTCTTTATTTCATGACGTGTCATATAGGAACATCCGACAGATATTAACATCCAGATTTTGGGGCGTTACAGTTAACTGTTCAGGCTAATCCCTCAGCGCTCCCTTCAATCCAAGAGAGTGTTTATTTACTAAACACGATCTGTGAATATACTCGATCCCTTTTTGCTTTAAGCACTTTTGGGTGTTAGATACGTTACTTATATCGAATCACATCGATCACACAACGCAAACACTTTTATAAGCTAACCGTTACTGCATGTTGTACGTGTTATTCGATGAATGCGTGTATGTTATGTTTACACAGTGCTTGTTGCCTGACACCTTAGCAACGATAGTACTATAGTTTGGACTAAGCACCTGTCATGGACAAGGGTTGTTAAGGGATTTTCTCGTATGTCACAGTGGTGATATGTGTTGCGCATTCTACAACTCGCAGTCACGTCTGTGCATATTTCATTGTCGATAACCTACTTGCTTCACATTTTACATGTTACATGTTGTTTATGCGTAAACGCTTTCGAATTCTATTATTACTATTAAACTTGTATGCTCACCTTTACACTATGTGTATTGACCTCTATTTTAACGTATGTGACAGGTGTTTGAGATGCTAGGATGTTGGTTGCTTTTATGGAAACGAGTAGGAGAGTCTAGAAATAAACTAAATAAAATCTGAGTTGTCGGAATGGATATTTGTCTTTGAGAACAATGTCTGTAATAATTGTTTTATTTTATATGTTTGTGGTATGGGACATGAACCTTTAATATATTATAATTAATAGTTGTTATGGATTCTCCTGGACAATCTGTTTCGCTCAGTGTCGCGCCCCGATGATTCCGTCATCAGTTGGGGTGTGACAGATTGGTATCCGAGCCATAACTATAGGGAATTAGGCAAGACTCGACCTAGTCCGGGTCGATGTCTTAGAAACGACCTAGTCTATAGTCTAAGTACCAATTATTTTACTTTATTATATAGTATATACATAGATAGATGTAGATATCTATTGAATAAGTTATCAATTTCGTATTACAATAATAATATGGTAAAGAAGGGTGGAGATACAATAGGAAGTTAATTTGGCTAGGAAGGCTAGGAAGTGATCTTGACCATCCATCTAGTTAATCAAGGGCTAAGATTAAATCAGGGAAATTGAAAAGAAGAAAAGAGGCGCGTGAGTTTGTTCAAGGGCATTCTAGTCAATCCAAGCCAATAGTTTCTCTCTCCTCCAATTCCCCCCCATTTTTTAAACGTTAATAACTCTTTCATACGACATTATTTTTTTATAAAAATTGCACCAAAAAAACGAGCGTTTTTTTATCTTTAAAACGAGTATACTATTGCTATATTTAAAAAAAAATTAAACCCAGTTGGGTAAAACGCAACAGAAAAACAACCAGTTACGTAAAACGCAAGGAAAAAAAAACCTAAAAATGACATTTTTCTAAAACGCAATGCACCAAAAACACAAAGAAATGACTTATTTGTAAAATGCAATGGCCAGAAAACACAAAGAAATGTCTTATTTCTAAAACGCAATAGACTGAAAACACATAAAAAAATGTTTTACCTAAAACGCAATGCACAAAAAACACAAAGAAATGTCTTATTTGTAAAACGCAATGACCAGAAAACACAAAGAAATGTTTTATTTGTAAAACGCAATGGCCAGAAAACACTTAAAAATGTATCATTTCTAAAACGCAATGACCTAAAAAACAAAAGAAAGTGTTCTCTGTAAAACGCAATGGACTGAAAACACCTAAAAATGTGTTTTACCTAAAACGCAATGACTAAAAACACTTCAAAATGTGTTTTACCTAAAACGCAATAACTAAAGATACTTAAAAATGTGTTTTTTCTAAAACGCAATAGTCAGAAAACACATAAAACTCTCTTATTTCTAAAACGCAATGACTAAATAAAAACCCAGATCGTGAAAATGAAATTAAAGAATTTCTTACATGGATCGAAGTCGGTTTCTTCATCAATTGACGAAATTTGAAATGATAGAAACACTTATCAGCGATTGAATCGAACAAATCGAGTGATTATATTCAAAATCACCGGAAAAAACGAGATTTTGTATGAAATTAAACTGGGTTTTCTTCAAAAAAAACTGAAGAACACGTTGATCGGGGGTTTGAATCATTGATTGGTGATGAAAATCGCACTATAATGTAGTGATTATTGAGATAGAAAGTGAAGAAATGGTTGAAGATGGTGGGTTTTGAAAATGATGGGTTTTGAAGTTACTGGGTTTTGAAAAAGGAAGAAGAAAGGGTTGGATTGACTAAAATACCATTTTTCTTTATTTTAAATGTTGCCACATGTCATCATCTTATTGCTTCCTATCCTTCCTAGCGAAATTAATCTTCCTATTTGATCTTTTCCCTGGTAAAGAATAACTTAATCTGAAAATTAGTTTATTTCCGTACTTTGAAAACATATTTAATACTATATTTAATGTTGTTGTTTGGTTAAGTAAATATATTTTAACTTCTTTTTTTTTTTTTTTGGTTTTTCTTAATTTATATTTAACCGTAGTTCCTTTGATTCAGTTTTTTTAATTGTTATTTTAAGCAAACGGTCATTAAATTTTTTTTTAATATCTAAGTTATAATAGTTTATCGGAGTCAGAATATCTTCATAATAATTTTTATACAAGTCTAAACTCACCTGATGTCTTCAATGGACTTAAATTTTCAGGCTTGCCAAACTATAGATTATTACAAAAGGTTAATGTTCCAGTAACGTTATCAAGAAATATTAATTAATGGGAAGAATGGTTTATGCTATGAAACTCGACTAAAGATCCTATCACTGGGTGATTAAGTTATTGAGGTACCCATATTATCTGAAAGTAATATTGACACTCGAACATTTATCCCTAGATTTCAATTAATAGCACTCGATAAAAGGAACCCATTTAAATTGAAAAGAAGACGGTTTCCTCTCGCCATATGTTTTTCCATGATGATAAATAAAGTGAGACAATTACTATGTAAAGTTAGTTTGTTTCTAAAAGAATCGTTTTTTACACATGACCAACAATATGTCATGTTGTGTAGGGTAAAAAAATCACTTCTGTAAATTTAAATTTATAAATACATTATAAAATTACATAATTTATATGGGTGGAGATACAATAGAAAGTTTATTTGGCTAAGAAGGCTAGGAAGTGATCTTAACAATCCATTTAGTTAATCAAGGGCTAAGATTAAATGGTGGAAATTAAAAGGAAGAAAAGAGGCGCGCGAGTTTGTTTAGGAGCATTTTATTCAATCCAAGGCAATAGTTTCTCTCTCCTCCAATTCCCCCCCCCCCCTATTTTTTAAACGTTAATAACTCTTTCATACGACATTATTTTTTTATAAAAATTGCACCAAAAACCGAGCGTTTTTTTATCTTTAAAACGAGTATACTATTGCTATATTTTCGAAAAAAAATTGAAAACCCAGTTGCGTAAAACGCAATGGAAAAAAAACCTAAAAAATGACATTTTTCTAAAACGCAATGCACAAAAAACACAAAGAAATGTCTTATTTGTAAAACGCAATGGCCAGAAAACACAAAGAAATGAGTTATTTCTAAAACGCAATAGCCTAAAAACTCAAAAGAAAGTGTAGTTTCTAAAACGCAATGCACTGAAAACACATAAAAATGTGTTTTACCTAAAACGCAATGCACCAAAAACACAAACACATGTCATATTTCTAAAACGCAATGGCCAGAAAACACTTAAAATGTCTGTTTTCTAAAACGCAATGGACTGGAAACACATAAAAATGTGTTTTACCTAAAACGCAATGCACCAAAAACACAAACACATGTCTTATTTCTAAAACGCAATTGCCAGAAAACACTTAAAATGTCTGTTTTCTAAAACGCAATGGACTGAAAACACATAAAAATGTGTTTTGCCTAAAACGCAATGCACCAAAAACACAAACACATGTCTTATTTCTAAAACGCAATGGCCAGAAAACACTTAAAATGTCTGTTTTCTAAAACACAATGGACTGAAAACACATAAAAATGTGTTTTACCAAAAACGCAATGCACAAAAAACACAAAGAAATGTCTTATTTATAAAACGCAATAGCCAGAAAACACTTAAAAATGTCTCATTTCTAAAACGCAATGGCCTAAAAAAAACAAAAGAAAGTGTTCTCTGTAAAACGCAATTGACTGAAAACACCTAAAAATGTGTTTTACCTAAAACGCAATGACTAAAAACACTTCAAAAATGTGTTTTTCTAAAACGCAATGACCAGAAAACGCATAAAAATGTCTTAGTTTTAAAATGCAATGGCATAAAAACACCAAAGAAAGTGTTCTCTCTAAAACGCATTGAACCAGGACAATAGTTGTCTGTGAATTGTCTGAACTAGGAATGCAGTTCTAAAACACAATGGCATAAAACTGTCTACGAATGCAGTTTTCCAGGGGGCAAATTTATAGAAAATTAATTTTTCTCATGCATTTTTATTAAACCAATTTAATCGAATGCCACCAAGATCGTAAAACGCAATGACTAAATCAAAAACCCAGATCGTGAAAATGAAATTAAAGAATTTTTTACATGTATCGAAGCCGATTTCTTCATCGATTGACGAAATTTGAATGATAGAAACACTTATCAGCGATTGAATCGAACGGATCGAGTGATTATCTTCAAAATTACGGGAAAACGAGATTTTGAATGAAATTAAACTGGGTTTTCTTCAAAAAAAAAAAAAGCTGAAGAACATGTTGATCGGGTGTTTGAATAATTGATTGATGACGAAAATCGCACTATAATATAGTGATTATTGAGATAGTAAGTGAAGAAAAGGTTGGAGATGGTGGGTTTTGAAAATGGTGGGTTTTGAAGTAACTGGTGAGAAGAAGGAAGAAGAAATGATGGGATTGACTAAAATACCCTTTCTCTTTATTTTAAAATTTGTCACATGTCATAACCCTATTGTTTCCTATCCTTTCTAGCCAAAATAAACTTCCTATTTGATCATCACCCTTTATATTCTTAAACCTGTCAGTGTGATACCACATGAGTCATAGCATAAAAGTTATAAAAGAGAGTAAACTGCAATTTTACACCCTGAGGTTAGGGGTCATTGGCACTCCTACCCCTCCTAAGGAAATAATTGCAAAATTACACCCCACTGTTAACCCTTATGTCGCATGTTTACCCCCCGCCGTCAGTCAACAGTTAGTTTACTGTTATAGGCAGGGGTATTTTGGTAATCTTACCCTATATTATTATTATTATTATTATTATATCTAGAGAAAATATAGAATTGTTTTCTTGGAAAGAAGAACGCCCCAAATTATCTATCTGCTACCATTCTCCATCTATCCATCTTTCTACTCCCTCTATTCATCAATTGATTGCTGCCCCAAATTATTATCTCTAGTTCATCTGTTTTATAAAAAAAACCTAATTTGGATTTTGGAAACTGGGGTTTGGTTTTTGATTGTGTGTAAGCTTTGAAGGTTATTGATAAAGCATCATCATCATCTTCAAATAACCCAGATCCATCATCATCATCTTCAAATTCAAGATCCATACACCAGCAGAGAACAACAGCAGCAACAACGCCGCCACCACCACGGCGGCGATGGCCGCAACCAGACGGAGAACCCAGATCCATCATCATCATCTTCAAATTCAAGATACATACACCAGCGGAGAACAACAGCAGCAACAACGCCGTCGCCACGGCGACGATGGCGGCGACCAGACGGAGAAACGGCACAGAGAGAAAGAAAGAGTGAGCTAGTGATGACGACCGACGGCGACAAACCAGAGGCGCAGCGGCGGCGGGTTGCGGCGGAGCTCGGCGGCGACGATGGTGAAACCCATTTGTATGATTTAATCCCATTTTCCCCTTAGCAGAATGTTGTCTTTACCTGATTGTGGATGGGTCTGTTTGAGCATTGAGATGAAAACAAGGACGTTACAAATGGGTCTCTTTCATTTGTAAGCCTATAAAGGCCTGTTATGATTTGGGTTTAAGTAGGCAAAGAAAATTGTTGCAAAACTTCATTGGTACACTTGAATTACTTGCATCATAAATTGAAAAATATTTGTCAATTAAGTCAATGAACTGGGGTGGTAGTAGTATAGTACGAGCATCTGGTGTATAAATTGATGAGTTGATTGTGTTTGAATGAAATTGTCACTGTTGTAGTGTATAATTGTTGAATTTGATTGTGTTGACTATGTACTTTGACTTACTGATGAGAATATTCAGCATCTATGATCTTACATATGTTCTTGATTGAAATTTGTAAAGTTGAATTTTATACTCCGTGTTAGGTTTTAGCATTTTTGAAATAAATTATCACATTTTTGAAATAATTTAGCATCTTCATCCTAGTTGTGGAGGTGGTATGTTGAAGTTATATATATCTTCTGTGTGGCTTTTGAGAAATTATATCTCAAAGATGCAGGTATCTCCTTTGCTTGAAAGAAATACATATTAAGTTTGATCATCCATCCTAGTTGTGAAGGTGGTGGTTGGTGGGGGAGATGGTGGTGGTGATAGGTGGTGACAGTGGTGGTTGATGGTGGTGGTGGAGGGCTTATGAGAGAGGGGGTAATTGTGCGACTTAACAGGAATGCTGGGGGGTAAAATGGAAGGGTAATATAGTCATTTCAACTTTGAGTTAACAGATCTGTTAACCATTTTGACGTCGGGGGGTAAACATGCGACATAAGGGTTAACAGTGGGGTGTAATTTTGCAATTATTTCCTTAGGGGGGGTAGGAGTGCCAATGACCCCTAACCTCAGGGTGTAAAATTGCAGTTTACTCTATAAAAAGATAATGTAACCTTTTTTTTACACAAAATATGTGTCAGATTATTTTACAAAAATGCCCTTACAAGTCTAGAGTCGGTTTTCAACGTTGGGAGGCCCCGGCTCTAACTCCGTTAACATTCTTTCAAATATCCACACACACTTTTGGTTTCTTGATCAACAAAATAATTGAAAAAAAGTTTATCGATTTCGAACGATAAATGAAGCAGCCGATGATGCCCAATCCAATGATGTCTTCATCCTTTATGTATCTCTTGATATTTATGTATTTCTTGATAAATTAGTATCAACTCAAGTTGATACTAATTTATGTTGCCCAATCCACTTGATAAATTAGTATCAAGTTGAAAAAAGTCTTTTGGCTATCAATATCTGTGTTGTGTTTGAGTGTTTCATACTTTATGTATTTCTTGATATTTATAAATCCATCTAAATGCTTAACTTGAGGGCTTGATGCTGGTGAACCATTATAAGTGTATCTTTGAACTGCACCTTGGGACTGATAAAGATCGAATATGAAATGATTGTTATAGACTGGATTTAGAGAAGATAATAGAAACAAAGGAACAACCAATTGTATTACTGATTACGTAAAGGAAAAGATAAAGAGATAATCCAGGGCCTAGCCCTCTCTCACTGCACAAACGCAGGAGCCCTAACACTCTAACAAACTCAATCCTACCTCTAGCATGCCTTATTCTCTATTACTTATACTACCCCCCATATTACACATTAGCTCCTTAAGAATACCTATTACTCACTTCCCTCTCATAGCTGATTCCCATCAGGGACCCTTTGACTTTTGTAGTCAAACATGTGTGCTACTACATTTGTAATCACCTTGTTCATGGATATTGCAAATCTGAGGCTGATCCAGATAGTCATAAGATAGATATGAATCAGTAAGTTGTTAGTCCTAAAGTTTTTAAAAAATTGGGATGAGTTTTTGCTTGAAAATTACCGTGTTTGACCGTCAAAAGTCAAAGTGCAACAATTCCACATCTTTATACTTTTCAACAGATTCCAACCTTGAAACAAGAGTATATTGAAAGACAGATCACACATGATAAAGTACAAGTAGTAACAAACATAAAGATATTCTGGTAAAATCATGCTTATCTTGATGCTGAAGTTTAAGTTAATACTCGCATATAATCGTTTTGATTTTTGTTGGCTTTGCAGTTTTCTCTTTCGCATAAGTCACTTTGTTATCTAGTGTAACAGAGTCCTTTATATACTTTTAGACATTTATAACATTACTTATAAACCAAGAAATTACCTTATAAAACCTTGCAGATAAAACATATGATCTTCATGTTCTAGAATTCCCACCCCTGCAGAAGGTTAATGAAAAGAAAATATTCATCAACTTTCACTTATTATTGAATTTAAGGTAAAATTCTTTGAAGTTTTTCTAGCTGCCTACATCTGTTTTGTTCTGAAGTTGCTGAAAATTGAAATTTTGTGCATTCGAGAAGAGAAAAATAAATATAATCCAAAAACAAAAGATAAGATAAAAGTTGATTATCTTTTCATGTAATTAATGAGCCTTTTCAAGAATCATTAAAGAAAGGAACAACAGTACCTCCTCTTGTTTGGTCTTTAAAAGCGAGTTGATTTCTGTCTTTACATAACAAAACCCAAAACTTGTATCTATTACTTTGAGCTCAGGGGTAGACACGTGTCCCTTGGTGAAAACTGTAATTGCTCGGCATTTTTTTATTTGTAAAGTTTCCAACGTTGGCAATGAGAAAGCCTCCTTCCCCAAGCAAAATCCCTTGAAACTTGGAAGTTTGCCTAGTTTTAAGGACTTTAGACAAGGTAACCTAATATCATTCACTTTGGCATCACATTTTTCTTCTTCCACCTTCACAATTACCTCCATATTCTTGCACCGCTCTATACTTAGGTCTTGGAGTTGCACTAGGCTGTTAACCATGGAACATGTAAAAACATGTTCCAAACGATTGCATTTGTCAATAGAGAGAGTTATCAGGTTTGGAAATTCCAGTACCATCCACTGATTGCTCTTCCATAGATACTTGAGATCTCCTACGTAGTCTAACTCCACTTGTCTTAGGTTTGGAATTTGGACAAGAGTTTGTGATTTATTTGTTCCTTCCAATGCTCCTACTTCAAATACCTCTTCTAGCCCAGCACATTTATATATAGTAATTTGTTGAAGCTTTTCCAATTGTAGCAGAGCATTAGATGGTACAATAGTCTTTCCAACATTTCTCGACCACAAATTAATTTCTATCAGATTATGAAAAGAGCAAGGGACTCCTTTTGAAATAGTAGGCTCTGAAGAAGCTGGGAATGTGGTCTGCAAATAAAAGAAAGAAAACACAAGGCGTTTGTTTGAGGTTACAAAAATAAGCCTGAAACATAAGAAAATTAATGTTTCAACAAATGTAAAAGAAAGTGTACCTGACTGATAGTTTCATGAAAGTTAAGGCCACATTCAGGACTATATCTGCCAAAACTTGTTTCTATGTACTTGAGCTTTGGAGTTGTTGACTGACCAGATGTAAACATCATCAGTTCAGGGCATTCATTGATCTTCACAATAACCAATGAGGGCCATCGGAAGTCATTCATCCCCAAAAAGAAACCCTTGAACTTTGGTAGATATTTAAGTTCAAGCGTCTCTAGACGAGGAAACACCACACCTTTGGATGATGTTTCTTTTTCTTCTTTCACAATCACTTGTATTGCGTTGCATCTACTTACTATCAACTCTTTGAGTTGCTTGAGGCTTTCAAGGGTGGAGAATGTGAATATATATGATAGAAGGTCACATCCTGCGATACTCACTTTTTTTAAGTTGGAGAGTTGAGGGACACCTACGACAATAACGTTTTTTAGTGGTGGACCACCAACAACATGTGCACCTCCTTCATCAACATTATTACTACTAGATTCACTTTCAAATACCTCTCTCATCCTACTGGAATAATGAATTTTCAGCTCTTGAAGCCTTTTCATTTGTCCGACTGCATACCATGGAATTAGACTTGACAATGCTTCACAGGACCATATGGATATTGTTTTGGGGTATTGGCACAGTGACCAACAAGCACCGATTACTTGACCACTCTGCAATAATTAAAATTTTGATTAGGAGTAAACTTATTCATCTAAATTTGATGATTTATAAGTTTCTTTAAACCAAAGCATTGAGGTTATATGGCGATGTTAAATAATCCTATTACAGTACCTGGAACTCATCATGAAACATATTGGAGGAAAGTTTGTCACTCCTACACGTCCTACCAACATCATCAACACTCTTTAGACATGGGAGATATTTAAGCTCCAGAGTGTCCAAATGAGGAAAGTATGCGGTGTCCTGATAAGAAGATGCAGATGTAGTGTTTTCATCATCTCTTCTCGAAATAACTTCTTCCATACCATCACAACGATAAATAAACACACTCTTTAAGTTGGATAAATAATTTGCCATAAGAGGAGAAAACAAGTACTTTATATTGTCACAAGATTTCAAGGAAATGTGTGTGAGGTTTTGGAATGGAAATTGCAAAGGTGGATGATGACGAATTAAGAATTTATTCCAATTGCACATCCACACATGACTCATCTTATGTAACCCAAATAGGCGTATAGTTTGAAGGTAGGGGAGTAGTAGTGGCGGTTGAATTGTTGCTAATTGTCTACTACTTGGACTATCCATCTCAAACACCACCTCACCCACTCTTTCATCTCCCGATAAATCAAGACTTTGAAGGTGATGACAGGTGTGCATAAGATAAGATGGGTATGTGACATCTGGAATGTTATCATCCACTTCTGACATGACATTAATCTGCATGTAACATTAAATGCAATTAACACTTTAATGTCTTCATTTAACACTTTAAATATAATATAAAAAAATAGAATAAGTGGGGAAGCCCAACCAAGAATCATGAAAACATAAATAAATCACACAAGATACTAAAGGGGTGGTGGTCCATTGGCAAAGACAAAGCCTTTAAACACTTTGGGGAGAAGGTCTTGGATTAAGTCCCATAAATGACAGGAATAAAAGAAATTTGCCGTTAAAAAAAATCACACAAGATAATTTACGTTACGTGAAATAACTTGAAACATAGTTTCAATTATTGATTGTGATTCACTATTGGTAAAGAAAGTAGAAAAAGAAACAAACAGAAACTGAAAGCATTTGTGATATTTTCATGTGTGAAATTAAGATGTGCCATTAATACTTCATTCAATCAAATTTGACAGCTGGATTTACATGAAATACCTCTATAGCGATGTAGGAAGTAAGTGAACTGAGATCAAAATTGGCTGTGACCGGTGTAAATACATTTTTAAACCTCTTGCAACCACTTATAAAAATCCTTTGTACAGCTTGAAAGCCATTGATGAGGATATTAGAGTTATTTACACCTCTCATCCTCCACAACTCTTTCAAATTTTCCGAATGACCAACGTAAATGCTTCTTAATCTGCTAATGTATCCCTCCATTTCACTAACATTTTCAAAGTCGATGTTGAATATTACTTCAATGGAACCACACTCTTTAACTTTAAGCTCTTCTAAAATGTTGAGCGTTGGCAGTGGGTTGTTTGGAAAAAGATTGATAAGGCCTGAACACTTTTCCACAATGATCATTCTCAACATGGAAACATTGTTTTTCTCGTCAGTTGAAATCTCACACGGCCATATTTGCTTCAAGTTTGGCATATCATGAATACGTAGTTTCTCCAACTTAGGTATCACAACCTACAAAATAATTAAGCCTTGTAAGATTTGTAAACTACATATGGCCTGTGTACTAAATTATAATTTATTTTTAGCTTTAGATATAAATAATGTATGTACCTTTTTGTTCAATAAGGATTGTATCGCACATGGATTACCCTTGTCCGGATAAATGCTTGTGAAGCTGGGAAGGGCCTGAAGATCCAACTCTACCATTTCTGGTAACTCAATCACAGTTTCACATAAGCTTACCATGCTTGGTAGCTTATTTAAAGACAAATAATTCAACTTTGGGAATCTAATCAACCCAGTTGTACAATCCTCACCAACCAGTGTTCTGAAAACAGGGCAATTGGAGATTTTGAGCCGCTCCAGTTTCTTCAAACCACTTGCCATGGCAACTGTGAAGAGGTATGTCAACTCTTTACAATCAGAAACATGAAGGAACTTTAAATTGGAAAATGAGTGATGCATCGACACATTTTCAACATGATTCATATCTTTCACTTGTAAATGAAGCTCCTCTGTTTTCTCAAATAGATCACTGATTTTGCATTCTACCAGCTCATTGCACTCACCAACTAATTGAATCGTATTTCTGAATGAATATATCTCATCATCATCCAATTCAACCAATTGACAACCGATAGATATTCTAAACCTTTCAAGTTTTTCAAAAGACAAGTTTTTCGCTTGGGTATCACTCTTAAAGAACTCCAACTCTAATGCAAATAGCTTCTGCGAAAGTATCTCCAATTCGTCACAGTTGGCATTTGTGAACATAATATGACTATCTCTCATATAAAGTTCTTCAAGGCTGCCCAAGTTTTGAAAGACACCATCGTCGATGCGTAGGTCAACACATCCAGTCAACTCTAGTAACTTCAGTTTTTTCAACATTCCTATCATAAATGGCAACCTTCTTATTTGACAATCAACAACGCTCAATGCTTCCAAGTTGCTAAGACTTCCAAGGAAAGATATATCTTCAATCAACGAGCATGAACGAAGGCATAGTGTTCGAAGTTTGGTCGAGTGTTCGAACACCACCGGAAGCAATGGAATACCTATATTGTCATAACAGACAACCTCAAGTTTTTCTGTTTTTTCATAAATATGTTGCGGAAACTTGAGTAGGTTATTCCCATCCATTACAATCAAGAGTGAGAGATTTGGGTAATTAAAGCCTACAGGAAATTTAGTCATACCTATGCACTTCAATAAAATTCTTTCATAAGACTCTTTTGCATCGTTGTTTATAAGCTGATGTCCAGACATATTATCATGGTAGACTATTGAAGCTTGTTTGACTTTTGAAAAATTACTTAAAGCAAAAACACGCACTAGATCATGCATCTTTACACATCCCATTCGTTCGCTTTCTGTCAACAAGTTGGCCCGTATGAGGTTGTTAACACAAATGATTGTTCGTCTTCTTGCTTCTGCTAAAGTATGAACCTTAGTAAATAACTTCAATCCCCAGCCGTACCTCATCAAGTCCTCAATGGGAATATCAAAGTCATCCGGGAATAAGCCACTTAGGAGGAAAATTGATTTATCATCATCCTTTTGAAGATTGTTGTAGCTCATTTCAAAAACTTTATGCACAATGTCATTAAGGTCTTGAAGGTCATCATGTTGTAAATTGGAAAGTGTTTCTTTCCATGCCTCCTTTATGTTACCAATAAGACTTTTGGCAATGGTTTTCAAGGCAATAGGCAAACCCCCACATTTATTCACAATATCTTCTCCTATCTTTTGGAGCTCGGCATCATCACCATCCGAAGGAGTTGGTCCCACAATCTCAAAAAACAATGTTTTTGCCTCTGCTTCATTTAAAACACGTACTCTAAATATTGAATTAGGTCTAACATCCATTTGAGTGCACACATGTTCAAATCGTGATGTGAACAAGAGCTTGAACCCATTCGGCAAAGGGCTCGTTAGTCCAACATCTTTGAGGTCAACCTCCTTCCAAATATCATCCATTATTACTAAAATTTTCTTTTGCCCATTTTGCGACATCCCCTCAAATTTCTTACGAAGAAGCTCAGCCCTTGCATCTTTTGTTTTTTCAGTTAAATCTTGATGAATGTATTCTGCAACAGCTTGCTGTAGAACAAATAGGTCACAGCTTTCCCCAAGAACCACCTTTACAACCCAATCGAACATTTTTGAATCTTCCACGGCCTTCTTTAGTTGTTCCATCATTGTGGTCTTGCCGACACCACCCATCCCACATAGAGCAATCATCTTTTGGGACTCGTCATTTGATTGTAGAGATTGCAATGCAGCATTAAATACCGAATCTCTAGACTCAAACGTGGTTGTTTGGGTACCATGAGGAACTGGTGCAGAGGTGGATGGTACCTTAGCAAGTGGTTTTCGTTCATTTGTCCAACTGATTTCAGACGCTCGTTCTTTGAGAGCTTTTATCTGTTGGACAATAATACAAGATTGTTTTCCTGCTTTGTATCTCTTTGCCACGTTGAAGCACCCAATTCCATCTGTTGGAATACTTTCTACCTTCTCCTTCATCTTTTGAACATCTTCCAACCATGGCGACACATGGCGAGATACCACATGATAGTTCGCATCAGCTGTCGTTTTTTTCTCTTGAATATCTTGTTCAGTGATATTCAACTGATCCATTTTCTCCTTCATATCATTAACATACTTTGTGGAGGATACCAAGAAACCGAAATGTTTCTTAACAGGAACCATCAAAGAGTTAACAACCGGTGTAACAATTGAATTTATAATAGCATCCATATTTTAACTGCAATTTGATACAAACAATAAACCACAATTAATAAGAAAGTGCAGGAATTGTAATTACCAAAGCAGTTAGACATGTATTCTTTACATTACGAAACTATTTTTTTCACTGATCTACATATCTAGTAAAAAAAATAGATGTGTGTTGTTTAAAGTTTTGCCTCACAGTCAAATTTTAATGCTAACATGACAAAATATTATCTAATAAAGTCCATGTTACCTTCTAATTAATGTGGTAAACTCCAGATATATGACTCTTGAGTTTGATTAGTAGATAACACACTTACAACCTATATGGATGATGGCTTTAATTATTTTAAAGCAATCATACTTGTTTCTTCAAACATGTTTATACAGAAGTGTTCTTAAGATTGATGCAATAATTTGAGATTGAACATTGTAAAAAATAAAAAAGGAGAATATTACCTACTCGCTTCTCTTACAAACTTCTTTCTTTTGGTAAAGAAATGAAAGGATTGATAAGATTTATGAGGCCACTTGCAAAGGAGAAGATGGTTATGATATAAAGACCACCTTTAAGCCAAAAGTCTTTCTGCATTATTAGTTTTTGGTACGGAGTTTGATTTTTTTATTAATTAAAGAAATGATTACATCAATAGTGGATGTTTGGTGATATACAGTAACTAATATTAATATTTTATTTAACTTTCTTAATTCCTATATTTTGCTTTTTTTAGGTAAATTACATTTTTCGTCCTTTATGTTTGTATCGAATTGCAATGGATAACCTTTAACTTCAATAATTACAGTCACAATCCTTTATTTGTAAAACTCGTTACACCTTAGGTCTTTGACCCTAACCTGGTTAAATTTTTTAGTTAATTATGACATGTGCCTTGCACATGATGGTAGATTAGTAATTTTACCGATATATTTAAATTAAACAAATAAACAAAACAAATCTCTTTGTTTCAGATCTCTCTCTCCCCTCTCTATCTCTCCCCAACCAATCCCCACCCCCACCATCACAGTGAGAGCACACCACCACCGTTTCCGGCAAGGTTCCGAGCAAGATTCCGTTTAAAAAAATGATATATTGCAGTAGGATGATTCTTCCCCTTATAAACCCCACTTGCAGGAGGACTAAAGCTGCAACAGGAAATTCACACCCTAATTACATTAAACTAATAGCTTTGATACTACAATTATACAAATACTCAGAAATTCTGGCAGCATTAATGAATCAAAACAGGTTAGTGCAACTTACTTTTGGCATATCCAATCACCCCTCTTCATTGTAATATTTGGTCCAAGATTTCTTGGCATTTGTTCATACTGTTCTGATGATCTGCCTCTATTGGTCAAATTACCGATCTCATGTATCACGCTTCTGACAGACGATTCAGTACCTATTGATCCCTGTCTTCAGTTTAACACAACAGATGAGATAACATACAATTAACACTCTAGATGCTCTATGATCATAGTTATACGAATTCAATAAAGCATACAAACTTTATAAGAAGAGAACCTGTAAGAAAGCTCTCATTCTTCTTTCAATTTCATGACCACTTTTGAACAGAAATGGATATCCATCATTGATAATCACTTCCATATCCTTCCTTGAAAGCCATCTGGGAAAAAATTTCAAATAAACAATTTGTAAAAAAAAAAGGTTATCCTCATTTACTTCAATGAACCACAGTTAACATATACATATTCCAAAAAGGAAAAAAAAAAAAAAAAAAAAAAACATTTTTCACATGATGAATTTACTATAGTGAACCGTTACTAAATCAGTGTTGATGGAAAACAAAAATTTAACAAATCTGGGTATATGTTTCAGGTAAACCAGAACATGCTTTCAGGTAATCGGGTCCGGTATCACCTAATCCCATACCCACGAAAACTTTTATTACTAATTCCCATGCCCAAATACCTGTCCCATTACCCATCTCCGGGTTCGGGTTTTCTCACGTGGTAGTTCGATTGCCATCCTTATGACCTCATTGTAAATCTGATTAATTCAGTTTTTGCAATTCGCAGAGTAACAACTGAACTAGTAATCTAGGGTTTATAATTCCATTAAATTTAAATAATGTTATCTATCACACTAAAACAGAAATGCAATAGAAAGAGATTTGAATTACAAACCTTAAGATTTCAGGTCTATCACGAGCAAACGTCAAACACGAATTCACAGCAGCCACAAACTCCTTCGATAACTTTTCACTCTCCACAAATTCATCCTCAATATTACTGTTTCCGTTAAAATAACCTGCAATAGATAGACTTTCAAGTAGTCTGGACCACTCCTGCCACAGATGAGACGGTATATGTAAACAGCGCGTTTCAGGTGAATCTAAAGCTACAACAGGTGAATTTCTGAGAAGTGGATTCAAATGTAAACAGCGTGTCTGATTCGACACAAGCAACAGGTGAATCTAAAGCTGCGTGGTGAGTGGTGGTTGTTGATGGTGAGCGTGGTGAACCTTGCCGGAAACGGTGGTGGTGGTAGCTGTCACATTTGATGGTGGGGGTGGGGATTGGTTGGGGGAGAGATAGAGAGGGGGAGCTGAAACAAAGAGATTTGTTTTGTTTATTTGTTTAATATAAATATATTTATAAAATTACTAATCTACCTTCTTCATTGCAAAGCATATGTCATATTTAACTAAAAAAATTTAACTAGTTTAGAGTTAAAGAACCTAAGGTGTACGAGTTTTACAAATAAAGGATTATGACTGTAATTATTGAAGTTAAATGTTATCCATTGCAATCGGACATAAACATAAAGGACGAAAAGTATAATTTATCCGCTTTTTTAACTTTAGTAATATTTTATTTAACTCTTTTAATTCATTTATTTTGTTTTTTATAGAATTGTCAATTTGCAAAACCAGCTTAATTACATGTTATGATTGCTTACATTTGATCCACCGAAGTTGCAACCTTCTTTCCTTTTTAGTGTTTTCGACTAATCTAAAATTTATATAAATTTATTTTATCTATAAAATAGCCTTTCTTAATTTTCTTGAATATACACAAATATAAAATAAATATAAGTATTCAATATTCTAAATTAACTTGGTATTATTAAATTGAAAATGTAGTTAGCATTCACAATAGAGTATTTTACTTATATCGTAAGCTATAATAAGTGTCGATAATGTGTTGGTACTGTAACGAATCTAATTTATACCTCCACAATAATATCGGGATCACGCCGATTCCGACAAAATAACGGTACAGGTATTAGTACTATTGGAATCGTTAGTGATATTCGTTTTTTTTTCTTTCGATCAATGTAAAATAAAGGCGTCTATGTCCTATTGTGCAAATGACGACGTTATTTTTTGAGTTTTATCTTTCGGTCGCCATAACAAGTGATAGTACTGTATCGATACCCTAATAAACCAAACTGACATCGACCGAATTCCCATCGCAACGCGCGGGAAATTCTACTAGTTTAAACTATTTAACATGGAGCAGTGGATGTTTAATCATCTTTCAAACTATTTAACCAATTAGCCTCGTGAGGCCAGTTTTTTTTAATGTGATTTAAGCACACGTATTTTTTCTGAAATTGCCTTTGAAGAGAAAATAATGAGCGATTACATTTCCAAACCTTTAGAGACTTTCAAAGTTGTTTGAAAAATTAATTGTAATCGGATCTCATAGTGTATTAATACGGCTGAACCTACATCTTACCCGCAATTTTGTATTTATTAATCAACTAGGTTAGTTACCCGTGTGATACACGAGCTGTACTAATATATTTTGCAAATACAAATTTTACTTGAAACTATATAGAAGATTGATTGTAATTAGAATTAATAGTTATACAACTAAAAATGAAACCTAACTCATGACTTTCTAAATATTTCTTTATATATAATATTTGTTGTTTTACTTGTTAAGTAAAAAGAGATGTTTATAATATGATCTAATACATGGTTTGAATTAAAAAATAAGAGTAAACTGTCATTTTGGTCCCTGTGGTTTGGCCAGTTTTGTCACTTTAGTCCAAATCTCAAACTTATTACATCTGGGTCCCTGTGGTTTGGTTTTTGTTGCCATTTTAGTCCAAAATCCAAAAAACCCCTTTTTTGACTGTTAAAAGTTGTCTATTTTGTCCTTTAGTGCAGGGGCATTTTGGTCATTTTTTTAATTTCATTTTTTTTCAATAAAACCCAGATCAAAATAATCATCTCTCTCTTCTCTCTCTCTCTATAGCACCACCACCACCGCCACCTCCTCTCTCTCTCTCTCTTCTCTCTCTATAGCACCACCACCACCGCCACTCCAAACATCATCATCAAAACCCAGATCAAGAACATCATCAAAACCCAGACAAGAACATCATCAAAACCCAGACATCATCAAAACCATCATCAGAACATCATCAAAACCCAGATCAAGAACATCATCAAAACATCATCAAATATCATATTTGCAATAAAACCCAGATCAAGAACATCATTAAAACCCAGATTCCAACACCACCCACAAACAAAATCAAATCTTGATCAAAACCCAATAATCGTATCCAAATTACAAACAAGCCCACTAAATCAAATCGAAATCAAATCGAAATCAGATCAACTATCAATACCGATTTCAAAACAAAAGAAAAAAAATGAAAAGTTCACCTGCACTAAGCACCTACACTACCGTTCCGCAATGTCTATCTCACAGTTTGAACTCTGGAGTTTGAGAGGTTGTTGTCCAAAGGTGGCGGCGTGGTGGTGGTCGGAGACGGTAGGAAAGTGGAGGTGGTGATGAATTTGGGGGTTAGGGTTTTGGTGGTGATGAAAAGTTCAAATGATAAGCTTTTCTTCCAAATGAAGCCCATCTTCAAACGACACACTGACCTTCAAACGACATACTCACCTTCAAACGACAACCAGATCTTCAACCGGGGATGTTGGTCTGCGGTATATTGGTTGTTTGTCTGTTCTGAAGGTTGTTCATGGTTCTCGGCGGTAGTTCTTGGTGTTAATTGCGAGCCGGTTGACGACCGAAGCTGGAGAAATGGCGGCTGCTCTGCTCGGTTCATGGAGGTGGTCGTATCTGTGGCAACGATGGTGGGTTTAAGCACAATCAAAAGTAACTGTGAACTCTGGTGAAGTTATAGGTTGTAAAGATGGTTGAGACATAGTGATGCTCAGTTTCATTTTCAAGATCTCGACAACTGTTTCTGAGTTTTGGGGAGTTCCGATCATGTTTCCGGCTAGATATTGAAGTTGTTGGAGGTTATGTGGAGGTGGTGATGAATTTGGGGGTTAGGGTTTTGGAAAGTGGAGGGGGGAGAGTTTATGAGAGAGAGAGACCTTGTGCGTGCAGTGTTTATGTTTATAGTGTTTATGTTTATAATAAATTTAAAATGACCAAAATGCCCCTGAGGGTAAAGACAAAAGAGCAGGGTCATTAATGGGAAATCTGGTCAAATTTGAAATTTGGACCAAAATGGCAACAAAAACCAAACCACAGGGACCCAGATGTAATAAGTTTGAGATTTGGACTAAAGTGGCAAAACTGGCCAAACCACAGGGACCAAAATGGCAGTTTACTCAAAAAATAATAATGATAAAAAGAAAAAAAGATACCACGTCGTTCTTTCAAATAGACTTTTTGAGCATAGAAAATAAAAAACAGAATTGTGAATGTGTGGTTAGTTCACTTGGTATAGATTCGTGTTTGTTACTGGGAGGTCTTGCGTTCGAACCCAAGCAATGGATAGATTAGGAATGTTTTGGTATAAATTAGAAGTGAGTAAACATTGTTGTTAAAAAAATAAGAGAACTCTGATACAAACCTAAAAATAGTTGACAAAGGATTTAATATCAAAAACTTCAAACTCATGTGTACATTTAATGACTAAAATTAAATATGATTGGGCTACCTTTTTTATAAGAACTTTGTAACCAAATATTTGGAAAAAGAAGAAAACATATTCTTTAATAATCAAATTATCCACCTAACTATGGCTTATATGAATATACAAAGGAAAGCAAGAAAACACTGACAATCTGTAAAGCTCAAGTAGCATAAAGAACTCAGAAACAAATCATGAAAATCCCAAATCAATTTACAAACACAAACAAAATAACTTAATGAATACTATGATCATGTAACTACTAACACACAATCACACACGTTAATGGTATGATAAAACCTTTTGCCAATCAAGGAGACTTATAGTTCCGATAAATTGGCCAAGTTATACGTGGACGAGATTGTGTCCCTGCATTGTGTGCCAGTATGTATTGTATCCGATAGAGATACTAGATACACATCTCACTTTTGAAAGAGTTTCCAACAATCATTAGGCACGAGATTAAATCTCTGTACGGTTTACCATCCTCAGACTGATGGACAGAGTGAGCGTACTATTCAGACTTTGGAAGACATGCTTAGAGCATGTGTGATTGATTTGGGTGGTAGCTGGGATGACCATATACCCCTAATAGAATTCTCCTACAATAACAGTTATCATACTAACATCAAGGTCGCTCCTTTTGAAGCCTTGTATGGGAGAAAATGTAGAACGCCCGTTTGTTGGGCTAAAGTTGGGGAAACCTAACTATCAGGACCCTGAGATTGTCCTAGAGACCACGAAAAAAATTTATTCAGATCCGTGATTGTCTCAAAGTTTCCGGTGATAAGCAGAAAAGTTATGCAGACAAGAGGCGGAAACTTCATAAGTTCCAAATAGGGGACAAGGTCTTATTAAAGTATCATCCTGGAAGGGTGTGATGCGATTTGGAAAGAAGGGCAAGTTGAGCCCGTGATATATCGGACCATTCGAGATAATCGAATGTGTCGGACCTGTGGCTTATAAGCTTAGGCTACCTAAGGAGCTTAGTGGAATTCATGATGTGTTCCACATTTGTAATTTGAAGAAATGTCTAGCCGATGAGTCGCTAGCAATGTCACATCACGATGTGCAAATTGATGAAAACATGAGGTTCATTGAGAAACCGATTTCTATCGAGGATCATCTTCTTCGGAAACTCGTGGCGGGGCAAAGCAGCAAAAGATGGCAGAGAAGAAGCTAGACATGATAAGCTATGTATTAAATGAAGATTTTGAGAGAGAAATGAAAGCACATTAGTTTTTTGAAAGAAGCAAGCTCAAATTGCATCTGAACTTACCTGGAGGTGAGCTTATATATACTATTATTTTTTATTTATTTAAAAGGTTGTATGACGCATAGCATGATTTTATTTTTATGTGTTTGACTAGATTTGCAAAGTGAGATTGAGCGTGTAGAGCAAGTTTGTATTTAATATTTATGATAATCTAATGCATTTATACATTAATCTTCTGTTTGTTTTTATGTTTAACAAAATGTACAATAACTAGTAAATTCAGGAGGTATTCGTTTTTATGATTTTCGATTCATTTAAAACAGTTGTCGATATCCTTATGGGTTGTACCGGTAACGAACTAACCGATACCGACCAAACAACATAGGAACCGATATTGATATTATCGAAACCGGTATCCAAAGACGGTTCTGAGAATTTAGAGGCCTTGTGCAAATAGAAAAAAATAGGCCCCTAACTTTTCAAGTAATTAAATGTAAACCTCAATAACATATAATAAGTATAAACATAAACAAACAATTAAACAATATAATATAAGAAAAAAAAACTAACTTAAACAAACATTTTTTTAATATGGGTGTACCTATTTCCACACTTCTTTCACTATTTGCACACTAAAAAGTTGATTTTTGTCTTATATGCACACCCTGCAGTGTCAAGCTGTGGCCAAAGCGCGGCGTTTTGGTCCGGTCAACCAGACAAAAACTGACGGGTGTCTGACAGGTCTGTTGACCGGACCAAAACGCCGAGCTTTGGCCGCGTTAACCAGACAAAAGACTGACACCCGGTCAGTCTTTTGTTTGGTTGACAGGACCAAAACGCGACCAAAGTTCGGCGTTTTGGTCCGGTCAACAGACCCGTCAGACACCCATCAATCTTTGTCTGGTTAACCGGACCAAAACGCCGCATTTTAGCCACAGCTCGACACTGCAGGGGTGTGCATATAAAACAAAAAACACCTTTTTATGTGACTATCTACACACCAAGTGTGTAGATAGTTTGACCCTAACCGAAACAATTAAAAGGAATCAAATCAACTGAAAAAAGTAACTTACATATTCGTATGTATATGATTATATGTCATTGGGATAAGCTCCCATTCAATTAAAAAAGAGTAAATTACAAGTTTTGTCCTTTATGTTTGTCCCAAATTTCAGGCGCTGTCCTTTACCTTTAAAATTGATGAGTTTTGTCCTTAATGTTTGCAAATCATGCACGTTATGTCCTTTAGGCCAAACCCAGTTAGATTTTTTTGTTAAAGTTGGTCATGTGCCTTGCACATGAGGGCACTTTTGTCATTTTGCCTCCCTAGGGGTTATTTTGTAATAAATTATTATTTAGGGGACTATATGTAAAACATTGAAAAATAAAAAAAGAAATATAAAAAAACTTTCCCTTCTCTCTCTCTTCTCTCTCTCCTCTCTCTCATCACTTCTCCCCCAAATATTTACAGAAACTGCTACAAGCCCACCATCAATCGTCTGCAGAACCAAAATTAACAAGCTTGATTCATGTGGTTAAACTAATGAAATTGAAAAAAATAAGAACTTCATTGATGTAAGAATAAATTCAAATTTTACAACCATAATTTTTTTTGCATATAATAAGCAATCAAAATTGTTCATCAGATGCTATTTTGTAATCCACATCAAATTCTCTACATACCAAAGTTCCGTACAAACAGATCATACCTAAATCCAACAAAAAAATACAAAAACTTGAGAAAAACGAACAATAATTGCATCTCAAATATCAAATTACAATACCTAAATTGAGATGTTAGATAGACAACAATCTGAATCGCGAATTCTCAAAAGAAAACCACTCTCTCTCCCTCTTTTTCTCTCTCTCTCTCTCTCTACCAGACTACCACCACCATCAACCCGCCACCGTCTCCGACATCACCACCCCCACCGGAACCTTAACCCCAACCTTGCAAACAACCAAAATCAACAACCACCACCGTTAAACCCACCACTGTCTCCGGCTAACAGGCAGAGAATTCCGGCGAATCTTGTATTTTCTGGTGAGGTCCGAAGATAACACGCAGAGAATTCTGGTGAAGCAGTCTCCGGCCACCACCACTTGCAATCGCCCAACTCAACCTCAACTGGACCACCGCCTGCCGCACCCACCCCTTCACCACCACCGCCGTACCTAACCCACCACCACCGCCGTGCCTTCACCCTGCACCTAACCCACCTCAACCACCTGCATCTTCTGTTGTTTGAGAGAGAGAGAGAAGAGATGTAATTTACTCATTAAAAAAAGATTTGGTAAAGCATTAGGCATTTTAGGCTGAATAAGTTGGAGCAAGGATGGCTATTTTGAATTTTGGATGCATAAATTAATTATACTATTTAAAATATATATATAAAAAAGTAAATTACAAATTTTGTCCTTTATGTTTGTATCAAATTGCAGGTAAAGGTAAAGGCAAAGGCAAAGGACACCGCCTGCAATTTGGTACAAACATAAATAATAAAACTTGTAATTTACTTTAAACAAAATTAGGTCTCTGGGAAAAACAGGCCTTGGTCGAGTGTGCGGCTCGCCCACCCCCAAGGTTGGCCATGCCGGTATCGATATTCATTTTTTAGCCACTGAAAATGTATACTATAAAAAAGTATTTAAAGCATCATTAAAACTAATTACACATATGAAACCCACATGTAATCAAAAGATAAATCTCAAAAAATAAAGTTATAATAAATTTAATTCCAACTTCCAACTTTTACTTTGAGTAAATAGCCATTTTAGTCCCTGAGGTTTGGCTGAAATTGACACTTTAGTCCAAATAGTTTTTTTCTTACGATTTTAGTCCAAATAGTTTGGTTTTCTGCCATTTTAGTCACTGACTTTTGTCATTTTTTGTCATTTTCGTCAACCACCACCACCATTTCCCACCACCCACCCCATCACAACATTCTATCATCGCCACCACCTGCCTGCACCGTCACTATCCACCCACCCACCCCACCACCATTTCCACCACCACCGACCACTTTCCCGCCACCCACGTCATCAACCAACACCGCCGCTATCATCGTAAAACCAACAACCACCGCCATCATCTTCATTGTAAACCGGCACAACACCATCCTTATACCATCGCACCTGTAAAAAAAAAAATGTGGTTTGACCAAAATTCAACTAAGTTAACTAAATTTTTTTAATGAAGTTAGTAGGTTGGATGAAAATAACAAAAAAATGACAAAAGTCAGGGATTAAAATGGTAGAAAACAAAACTATATGGATTAAATGACAAGAAAAAAACTATTTGGACTAAAGTGACAATTTTAGTCAAACCTCATAGGCTAAAATGACAATTTACTCTCTTTACTTTAAAAGTCCAGTTCACTAGGTAATTTATTGGATATTTGAAGGGGGTTGGGTTTAGGTCCCATAACTGGGCTTGCTCTGCGAGAATGGTATCTTAGCAAAGGGGTGTTGGTCCCCTGGCAACGGTATTGTCAACAATTAGGAATGTATACAAGAACGCAGATATAGCGACAAAAAGGTGACTAAAGATTTTATTAGAAAATTATAACCAACCCGAAAGGTCCACCAAACCCTAGAAGAACTCATATGATTATGAGTTCTTCAACAATACAGATAATCGACAGATACATGATTAGTAGATGTTAACAAACATACAACGAATCAAGATGAAATAAAACAAACCAGGCGTTACTTAATCTGGAAACCTAAAACGATTCGGCAATGATCAAAGACGAGCGAGTATTTGAGGACTGATCAAAAGACATCTACAAGAAAGATGATGATCATCTGATGTAGTGTGGCCTTGATGTTAAAGGTTAAAAACCCCAGAAGTTTCTGTAGCTCTTTTCCTCTCTCAGCCTCTACACAAAATGAGGTGAACTGCAATTTATATATGAGGTCTTTAGGTCTTGAAACTTGGCCCATTAGCCCATACGTACAACAAACCTAGTCCATCATCAAGCCCAGCACAATACCTTTGTTGCAATTATCCAATAAGCAACCGATACCTCATATGTACAAATGACATGTATTATTAGAACAAATAATTTAAAATACATAAGTACAAAAAATATAAAACTGGTGAATTATTTACACTATATTTTTAACAGGTATGCATTTTGTTGCTTAACTATTTAAAGTTTAAACGTTTAACTAAACTGTCTGAAATTCATCAGAAGTGCATGATTTTGTTGCTGGAAAATAGTGTATGTACGTTTTTAGTGTTATGATGGGGTTTCAATAATTAAATGTCGGCCAAAGAAAATAGATGAGATGCTAGATAGAAATTATAGATCTAGATTCAGAATTCAAATCATATTTTTCGTACCTAATCAATTGAAACCTTACACCTAGTTATATAGTAAAACAAAAGCAAATAAACATAAGCAACCGAATGTACAAATCAAAATAACTACCGACACTCCCAATTACTTAGACAATATGAACTAGAAAAATACTAATAAATAGAGAGCGTGGGTATGCCTGCATAGAATTGTTGTGGACATGGGTAAGACTCAAGAGTTGGGCACGTATCAATTTCCACTCGTTTCAAAACGTTCTTGTCCTCATGAACGGAAATCGTTTGCCACTTCAGTCGCCATTCGACTCTTCAGTGGCACCCGGAGTGGTCTCAACCGGCGCCATGGTTGGCTCCCCTCTCGTTTCCTGACTACACATTCTTAAACTTCTTCACTTACAGGGGCCAAGTTAGCCCGACCCCCCGAACTTTTCGCTCAGTAACGTTATATATGTAGCTTTCGTATAATTTTTTTGGGTATATACGTTTTCGACCCTCCCCCCCCCCCCCCCCCCCCCCCCCGGTCGGAATCTCAAGCTTCGCCATTGTCCACTTACACAACCATACACCATGGATAAAAAGAATGGAATGGCAATAAGATACTTGTGTATACATTCCATAATCCCTTTTCCATTGCCTTGACATATAGACAACATCCAAAAGAATGGAATGGTAATAAGATACTTGGAGCACCGTTTCGAGGTAAGTTTTACATCAATAGACTCGTATCCTCGTCTTGATCAAAAGCCCTAAAATGTCAGTTTGTAATTCGGAAAAACACTTAACTCCGTTAAGTTCTTTTAACTGAGGACCGGTGGAGAAAAAATAGTTGAAATGTGGGACTGGCAAGGGGAATAAAAAAAAGATGGGACTGTCAATGGCCAATGACGTCTAGTAGGGATTATTAGAGGCCACTATCGTTTAATACAATTAAACTCATTTAATGTCTCTATTTTAATTGAGCGATTAACCATCTTTAACACCTTAGTTAACCATGCATCTATTTCAACAAATTGTTGATGTGAGAAATATTGCAATAGTTAGTTGTTGTTGCTCATCAATTGGAACTTCTCAACAATGATAACCCATCAGTGGAAACCGAGTAGTGGTAATTAGGAGAAATTGCAACCCGACAAATAATGTGAATAGGGAGCAGTCGTAATTGTTGTTCGGGACAGTGGTGACTCGCAACCTAGTCCATCAACACAAAGTTTTTGCTAAAGTTTTTGGTGGCCGAAATACAATCACTAGCAACTGTTTAGTGGCAAGCGAGCAGAGTTTTGACCGCAATAGAAGCAATGGAGATTATGGACTTCATATATTTTAGTTAGAATGTAGTGTTGTGTGTATGTTATCAATGAAACACTTAAATGTAATTAAAATGAATTAAATGAATGCAGTGTAATTTAAACACAAGCACAAATATGGAAAGTTGTCATATTGTATTTCATCAATAATCAAAATATTATAATTACAAGTTATGACTGTCACTCCACCTCAGCATGATCACTGATTTCTGTTTATACAAAAGGAATGTTGTGAAAGTAATGAATAGATCTCTAACATATGAGATCTATTATAGGAGGTACAAACATTTGTTACTTACCAGGGCTAACATCACCCTGATAGTGAGATCTATTATAGGTCATCCTAACATCTATTCTAAGACCTATAGACATTGTTTACAGACTTTGTTAGTATATTTTGGCGTTAGATCATCGGTTCTTTTACAAGTTCAACATGTAATAGAGGGTTTAAAGTCCCATAAAGGATTTGAAAAAAGGAAACCCGCTAGGGGCATCATGGGAATTACCCTTCTCAAAACCCCTAAAATGAAAACATGGATTGGCCCCTCCCCCTCCCTATTCATGTAATTTCACCCACAAGTTAGGGAGAGAAAGTCGGGTTCAAGCTTGTTTCTCGTGGGCTTTGTGTAGGGATTGAAGGAGAATGACAAGGGATCCTAGCGGCCTTGCCTCAGTATTAATGATAAATTTTGGGGGATAAAGAAGCCATCTTAGACTTGTTTTACGGAAATCAAACTTAGGTAGAGGAGATCTTACTAACATGGTATGTTTCACGCAAAAAGGTTGCATGTTTTTGACGATTCATGATGTGTGTAAAATTATACATACATTTCACATCATTCATAACCCTTTCTTGATTGTTTTCTTGTCAAATCACTGTGAATTAGTTCTAATTTAGTTCATTTTTATGTTCATGAACAATTCGGCCGCCAAATGACAAAACAAACGATTTTTAAAAGTGGGTTAGAAGTTATGGGTTGGATTTTGGGTTTTAAAAATTCTTGCCTTGCGTGAAAAGATATACTAATAACACGATAACTTGGCTTTGTACATTGCTACCACTCTTGAGGAAATAACACTAAATAAGACGTCCATAGTAGTTATTGTGTTTGAGTGTTTCATACTTTATGTATTTCGAGTTTTTTCGTAAAGTGGTGTTGGTGGAGAAAGTATTTACCAAAATAGTGTTGGTTCAAAAATATTTATCAAAGTAGTGTTTTAGTTGTTAAATCTAAAGAAAATCTCACACTATAGTTTCTGACTCCTAATCTTGTCAATTTACTTCAGTTTATTAAATAATTATCTGTTTAAATACTTTTTTAATATAAAAATATTGCTAACCTCAATTATTTTTGCTCCTCGTACAAAAAAAAAATCACTGTTACGTACGTGATTGTGAACTCACAAATGAATTTGTATTTTTCAATAAACGATGATAAACAATAAATAAATAGATAATAAATAATATATGTGTCATAAAGAAAATTGTACGTGTATTTTTATAAAAATATAAAACTTGTATATTCTGACTTCGAATAATTGAGTTGGTTCGAAATTTATAGGTTCGATTCCGATTAAAAAACTATATTCGGATTCGGATTCGATTTAGATCTGTGTTACTGTATTAACCAACTCATCATACTTTTTCATTTATATATTTTTCGCATTCAAGACATTACAATCCTTTCTTAAAGTCAAATTGGGTTGTTTATTGTTCAAATAGGACAATAACCTTGAAATTCGAACGAGCCGAATTCAAATAACAAAAAAAAAAAAAAAACTATAAGGGATAGTTTATACGAGTTGAATTCAGAATTTGGAATCAATATATACAAATTTTATACTTTTATAAAAGGTACATGTATATATTTCTTATTACATATTTTATTAATTTTTGTTTACCGTTTCTCATTGATTTTATATCAATAAAAGGGATGGTTTATACGAGTTGAATTTAGAATTTGGAATCAATATATACAAATTTTATACTTTTATAAAAGGTACATGTATATATTTCTTATTACATATTTTATTAATTTTTGTTTACCGTTTCTCATTGATTTTATATCAATAAAATGTAAGATTAAATATATTATGTATTAATATTTAATCTATAGCCATTATAATCATTTACATAATATAGATCAAAATATATTATAACCTATTAAATAATTAGTTGGTAATTGTTGATGGACCATATTATCATTATTAACTAATTATGTTTCCTCCTGGGTGCTTATATAAGGAGAATTATGTGGAGGTTAAAGGGTTACTCAGTTACACAATTAGACACACCCCATTAGTCATAACATCATCATCGACCTCCTCTCCTAAGCCGATACCCCTTTTCGGTTTTCTAAGTCCCCATCATCAGTCAGCACCCTAAGGAGGAACCAGATCACGATGACAAGCATGTAGAACTCCATTACTGGATTCTCCAACGCATTGTCTGCTGTAACAGGTATGTTTTAATGTTTTCCTTCATGAATAAACAGAACTGATACAACATAAAACACTTATAATTACACATTAGTTTATATCTTGAGGTCAGATCCGAACAACATTTGAGGTTTACTTGCTTATTATACCCTTATAAATAAGCAACTTTTCTATGCATAACAAGTTGTACATTATGCTTTGCACATTTAAAAAAAAAACTTGAATTTTTACTTTTAACCCAAAGGTTTTTACCTTTTGCATTTTTAACCCTATATAATTTGTTTTTTTAACTTTAACCCAAAACTTTTCATTATTTGCAATTTAACTTCACAACTTTTGTCACTTATACTTTTCATCTTTCGCAAATTTTCGTTTTACGTATAGTTCTAAATTTTTCGAGTTAATACGACGCAACGTACATGTGTGGTTCAACGTTTTTGCCTCTATTTTTCCATGTTTGACAGTTTCATCGTAACACGCATATCCTAAGTCGAGTCAGTGTTGGTGGTCAATGACGATTGTGTAACATTAGTACTATTTGACACCGTTTTACGCCCCGTTGCAACGCGATGTGTACTTTGTGGGTTTTTCAAAGAAAAAATGGTTATGCATATGGTTGTCGTAACGTTGGCTTTAGGGGTTTTCCAAAAAAAATGATTTTTTTTTTACTTTTTACCCAAAAGTATTTCATAAATTACTTTTAACCCAACACTATTTGTTTTTTACTTTTAACCCAAAACGTTTTACCTTTTGCAATCTATTTTCGTAACTTTTTTACTTTCAACTTTGTTCCTTTATAGTTTTCATTTTCCGCAAATTTTTCGCTTTATGCTTGGTTCTAAATTTTGTGACATAACACATCGCAACGTGTGTCTTTGGCTTAACGTTTTTATGTTTCGTTCTAAATTTTGCGAGTTAACACGATGCAACATGCGTGTGTGGGTGAACGTTTTACATCGTCTATTTTTTCCCGTTTGACAGGTTTAACATAATGTGCGGATCCTAGACCGACTTAGTTATAACTAAAGAATCCCCGCCGCATTGCGGCGGGTCGTAATCCTAGTTAAAAAAACAATTCTTAAATCAATAATTATTTAATAAAATTTAAATTAACTAATAAGATTAGGAGTGAGAAACTAAAAAGTAAGATTTTCTTTGAATTTGACAACTAAAACACTGTTTTGGTAAATATTTTTGAACCAACACTATTTTGGTAAATACTTTCTCCACCAACACCACTTTGGGAAAAAACTCATGTATTTCTTGATATTTATAAATACATCTAAATGCTTAACTTGAGGGCTTGATGCTTGGGACCCTTTGACTTTTGTAGTCAAACATGTGCGCTACTGCATTTGTAATCATCATGTTCATTGGTCATCATTATGGATATTGCAAATCTGAGGCTGATCCAGATAATCATAGGATAGATATGAATCAGTAAGTTGTTAGTCCTAAAGTTTTTAAAAAATTGGGATGAGTTTTTGCTTGAAAATTACCGTGTTTGACCGTCAAAAGTCAAAGTGCAACAATTCCACATCTTTATACTTTTCAACAGATTCCAACCTTGAAACAAGAGTATATTGAAAGACAGATCACACATGATAAAGTACAAGTAGTAACAAACATAAAGATATTCTGGTAAAATCATGCTTATCTTGATGCTGAAGTTTAAGTTAATACTCGCATATAATCGTTTTGATTTTTGTTGGCTTTGCAGTTTTCTCTTTCGCATAAGTCACTTTGTTATCTAGTGTAACAGAGTCCTTTATATACTTTTAGACATTTATAACATTACTTATAAACCAAGAAATTACCTTATAAAACCTTGCAGATAAAACATATGATCTTCATGTTCTAGAATTCCCACCCCTGCAGAAGGTTAATGAAAAGAAAATATTCATCAACTTTCACTTATTATTGAATTTAAGGTAAAATTCTTTGAAGTTTTTCTAGCTGCCTACATCTGTTTTGTTCTGAAGTTGCTGAAAATTGAAATTTTGTGCATTCGAGAAGAGAAAAATAAATATAATCCAAAAACAAAAGATAAGATAAAAGTTGATTATCTTTTCATGTAATTAATGAGCCTTTTCAAGAATCATTAAAGAAAGGAACAACAGTACCTCCTCTTGTTTGGTCTTTAAAAGCGAGTTGATTTCTGTCTTTACATAACAAAACCCAAAACTTGTATCTATTACTTTGAGCTCAGGGGTAGACACGTGTCCCTTGGTGAAAACTGTAATTGCTCGACATTCTTTTATTTGTAAAGTTTCCAACTTTGGCAATGAGAAAGCCTCCTTCCCCAAGCAAAATCCCTTGAAACTTGGAAGTTTGCCTAGTTTTAAGGACTTTAGACAAGGTAACCTAATATCATTCACTTTGGCATCACATTTTTCTTCTTCCACCTTCACAATTACCTCCATATTCTTGCACTGCTCTATACTTAGGTCTTGGAGTTGCACTAGGCTGTTAACCATGGAACATGTAAAAACATGTTCCAAACGATCGCATTCGTGAATAGAGAGAGTTATCAGGTTTGGAAATTCCAGTACCATCCACTGATTGCTCTTCCATAGATACTTGAGATCCCCTACACTGGCTAACTTGACTTGTCTTAGGTTTGGAATTTGGACAAGAGTTCGTGATTTATTTGTTCCTTCCAATGCTCCTACTTCAAATACCTCTTCTACCCCAGCACATATATATATAGTAATCTGTTGAAGCTTTTCCAATTGTAGCAGCGCATTAGATGGTACAATAGTCTTTCCAACATTACTCCACTCTATATTAATTTCTATCAGATTATGAAAAGAGCAAGGGACTCCTTTTGAAATAGTAGGCTCTGAAGAAGCTGGGAATGTGGTCTGCAAATAAAAGAAAGAAAACACAAGGCGTTTGTTTGAGGTTACAAAAATAAGCCTGAAACATAAGAAAATTAATGTTTCAACAAATGTAAAAGAAAGTGTACCTGACTGATAGTTTCATGAAAGTTGAGGCCACATTCAGGACTATATTTGCCAAAACTTGTTTCTATGTACTTGAGCTTTGGAGTTGTTGACTGACCAGATGTAAACATCATCAGTTCAGGGCATTCATTGATCTTCACAATAACCAATGAGGGCCATCGGAAGTCATTCATCCCCAAAAAGAAACCCTTGAGCTTTGGTAGATCCTCAAGTTCAAGTGTCTCCAGACGAGGAAACACCACACATTTTGATGACGTTTCGTTTTCTTCTTTCACAATCACTTGCATTGCCTTGCATCGTATTACTTTTAATTCTTTGAGTTGCTTGAGGCTTTCAAGAGTGGAGAATGTGAATATATATGGCAGAAGGTCACAGCTAAAGATATACACTTTTTTTAAGTTGGAGAGTTGAGGGAGACCAACGTTTTTTAGTGGTGGACCACCAACAACACATGCACCTCCTTCATCAACATTATTACTACTAGATTCACTTTCAAATACCTCCATCAGCATTTTGCATTGTATAATTTCCAGCTCTTGAAGCCTTTTCATTTGTCCGACTGCATACCATGGAACTAGACTTGACAATGCATCACACCTGAATAGGGATATCTTTGTGGGGTATTGGCACAATGACCAACAAGCACCGATTACTTGACCACTCTGCAATAATTAAAATTTTGATTAGGAGTAAACTTATTCATCTAAATTTGATGATTTATAAGTTTCTTTAAACCAAAGCATTGAGGTTATATGGCGATGTTAAATAATCCTATTACAGTACCTGGAACTCATCATGAAACATATTGGAGGAAAGTTTGTCACTCCTACACGTCCTACCACCATCATCAACACTCTTTAGAGATGGGAGATATTGAAGCACCAAAGTGTCCAAATGAGGAAAGTATGCGGTGTCCTGATAAGAAGATGCAGATGTAGTGTTTTCATCATCTCTTCTCGAAATAACTTCTTCCAAACCATTACACCGATTGATAAGGACACTCTTTAAGTTGGATAAATATTTTGCCATAAGAGGAGAAAACAAGTACTTTATATTGTGACAAGAATACAAGGAAATGTGTGTGAGGTTTTGGAATGGAAATTGCAAAGGTGGATGATGACGAATTAAGAATTTATTCCAATTGCACATCCACACATGACTCATCTTATGTAACTGAGATAGGCGTATACTTTGAAGGTAGGGGAGCAGTAGTGGCGGTTGAATTGTTGCTAATTGTCTACTACTTGGACTATCCATCTCAAACACCACCTCACCCACTCTTTCATCTCCCCATAAATCAAGCCTTTGAAGGTGATGACAGGTGTGCATAAGATAAGATGGGTATGTGACATCTGGAATGTTATCATCCACTTCTGACATGACATTAATCTGCATGTAACATTAAATGTAATTAACACTTTAATGTCTTCATTTAACACTTTAAATATAAAATAAAATAAAAAATAGAATAAGTGGGGAAGGCCAACTAAGAATCATGAAAACATAAATAAATCACACAAGATACCAAAGGGGTGGTGGTCCATTGGTAAAGACAAAGCTTTTAAACACTTTGGGAAGAAGGTTTGGGATTAAGTCCCACAAATGACAAGAATAAAAGAAATTTGTCGTTAAAAAAAATCACACAAGATAATTTAAGTTACGTGAAATAACTTGAAACATAGTTTCAATTATTGATCGTGATTCAGTATTGGTAAAGAAAGTAGAAAAAGAAACAAATAGAAACTGACAGCATTTGTGATAATTTCATGTGTGAAAATTAAGATGTGCCATTAATACTTCATTCAATCAAATTTGACAGCTGGATTTACATGAAATACCTTGTGAGCGATGTAGGAAGTAAGTGAACTGAGATCAAAATTGGCTGTGACCGGTGTAAATACATTTTTAAACCTCTTGCAATGACTTATACGAATGGTTTGTACAGCTTGAAAGCCATTGATGAGGATATTAGAGTTATTTACACCTCTCATCCTCCACAACTCTTTCAAATTTTCCGAATCACGAACGTCAATGCTTCTTAATCTGCTATTGTATCCCTCCATTTCACTAACATTTTCAAAGTCGATGTTGAATATTACTTCAACGGAACCACAATTTGAAACTTCAAGCGCTTCTAAAATGTTCAGCGTTGGCAGTGGGTTGTTTGGAAAAAGATTGATAAGGCCTGAACACTTTTCCACAATGATCATTCTCAACGTGGAAACCTTGTTTTTCTCGTCAGTTGAAATCTCACACGGCCATATTTGCTTCAAGTTTGGCATATCATGAATACGTAGTTTCTCCAACTTAGGTATCACAACCTACACAATAATTAAGCCTTGTAAGATTTGTAAACTACATATGGCCTGTGTACTAAATTATAATTTATTTTTAGCTTTAGATATAAATAATGTATGTACCTTTTTGTTCAATAAGGATTGTATCGCACATGGATTACCCTTGTCCGGATAAATGCTTGTGAAGCTGGGAAGGGCCTGAAGATCCAACTCTACCATTTCTGGTAACTCAATCACAGTTTCACATAAGCTTACCATGCTTGGTAGCTTATCTAAAGACAAATAATTCAACTTTGGTAATCTAATCACCCCAACTGTACAATCCTCACCAACCAGTGTTCTCAAAACAGGGCAATTGGAGATTACGAGGCGCTCCAGTTTCTTCAATCCACTTGCCATGGCAACTGTGAAGAGGTATGTCAACTCTTTACAATCAGAAACATGAAGGAACTTTAAATTGGAAAATGAGTGATGCATCGACACATTTTCAACATGATTCATATCATTCACTTGTAAATGAAGTTCCTCTGTTTTCTCAAATAGATCACTGATTTTGCATTCTACCAGCTCATTGCACTCACCAACTAATTTAATTGTATTTGTGAATGAATATATCTCATTGTCCTTCAATTTATCCAATCGACAACCGATAGATATTCTAAACCTTTCAAGTTTTTCAAAAGACAATTTTTTCGGTTGGGTATCACTCTTAAACAACTCCAACTCTAATGCAAATAGCTTCTGCGAAAGTATCTCCAATTCGTCACAGTTGGCATTTGTGAACATAATATGACTATCCTTATAAGATCTCATATAAAGTTCTTCAAGGCTGCCCAAGTTTTGAAAGACACCATCGTCGATGCGTAGGTCAACACATCCAGTCAAATCTAGTAACTTCAGTTTTTTCAACATTCCTATCATCGATGGCAACCTTCTTATTTGACAATCAACAACGCTCAATGCTTCCAAGTTGCTAAGACTTCCAAGGAAAGATATATCTTCAATCAACGAGCATGAACGAAGGCATAGTGTTCGAAGTTTGGTCGAGTGTTCGAACACCACCGGAAGCAATGGAATACCTATATTGTCATAACAGACAACCTCAAGTTTTTCTGTTTTTTCATAAATATGTTGCGGAAACTTGAGTAGGTTATTCCCATCCATTACAATCAAGAGTGAGAGATTTGGGTAATTAAAGCCTACAGGAAATTTAGTCATACCTATGCACTTCAATAAAATTCTTTCATAAGACTCTTTTGCATCGTTGTTTATAAGCTGATGTCCAGACATATTATCATGGTAGACTATTGAAGCTTGTTTGACTTTTGAAAAATTACTTAAAGCATAAACACGCACGAGATCATGCATCTTTACACATCCCATTCGTTCGCTTTTTGTCAACAAGTTGGCCCGTATGAGGTTGTTAACACAAATGATTGTTCGTCTTCTTGCTTCTGCTAAAGTATGAACCTTAGTAAATAACTTCAATCCCCAGCCGTACCTCATCAAGTCCTCAATGGGAATATCAAAGTCATCCGGGAATAAGCCACTTAGGAGGAAAACTGATTTATCATCATCCTTTTGAAGATTGTTGTAGCTCATTTCAAAAACTTTATGCACAATGTCATGAAGGTCTTGAAGGTCATCACGTTGTAAATTGGAAAGTGTTTCTTTCCATGCCTCCTTTATGTTACCAATAAGACTTTTGGCAATGGTTTTCAAGGCAATAGGCAACCCCCCACATTTATTCACAATATCTTCTCCTATCTTTTGGAGCTCGGCATCATCACCAGCCGAAGGAGTTGGTCCCACAGTCTCAAAAAACATTGTTTTTGCCTCTGCTTCATTTAAAACACGTACTCTAAATATTGAATTAGGTCTAACATCCATTTGAGTGCACACATGTTCAAATCGTGATGTGAACAAGAGCTTGAACCCATTCGGCAAAGGGCTCGTTAGTCCAACATCTTTGAGGTCAACCTCCTTCCAAATATCATCCATTATTACTAAAATTTTCTTTTGCCCATTTTGCGACATCCCCTCAAATTTCTTACGAAGAAGCTCAGCCCTTGCATCTTTTGTTTTTTCAGTTAAATCTTGATGAATGTATTCTGCAACAGCTTGCTGTAGAACAAAAAGGTCACAGCTTTCCCCAAGAACCACCTTTACAACCCAATCGAACATTTTTGAATCTTCCACGGCCTTCTTTAGTTGTTCCATCATTGTGGTCTTGCCGACACCACCCATCCCACATAGAGCAATCATCTTTTGGGACTCGTCATTTGATTGTAGAGATTGCAATGCAGCATTAAATACCGAATCTCTAGACTCAAACGTGGTTGTTTGGATACCATGAGGAACTGGTGCAGAGGTGGATGGTACCTTAGCAAGTGGTTTTCGTTCATTTGTCCAACTGATTTCAGACGCTCGTTCTTTGAGAGCATTTATCTGTTGGACAATAATACAAGATTGTTTTCCTGCTTTGTATCTCTTTGCCACATTGAAGCACCCAATTCCAGCTGTTGGAATACTTTCTACCTTCTCCTTAATCTTTTGAACATCTTCCAACCATGGCGACACATGGCGAGATACCACATGATAGTTCGCATCAGCTGTCGTTTTTTTCTCTTGAATATCTTGTTCAGTGGTATTCAACTGATCCATTTTCTCCTTCATATCTTTAACATACTTTGTGGAGGATACCAAGAAACCCAAATGTTTCTTAACAGGAACCATCAAAGAGTTAACAACCGGTGTAACAATTGAATTTATAATAGCATCCATATTTTAACTGCAATTTGATACAAACAATTAATAAGAAAGTGCAGGAATTGTAATTACCAAAGCAGTTAGACATGTATTCTTTACATTACGAAACTATTTTTTTTCACTGATCTACATATCTAGTAAAAAAAATAGATGTTTGTTGTTTAAAGTTTTGCCTCACAGTCAAATTTTTAATGCTAACACATGACAAAATATTATCTAATAAGTCCATGTTACCTTCTAATGTGGATAAACTCCAGATATATGACTCTTGAGTTTGATTGGTACTGATAACACACTTACAACCTATATGGATGATGGCTTTAATTATTTTAAAGCAATCATACTTGTTTCTTCAAACATCAGAAGTGTTCTTAAGATTGATGCAATAATTTGAGATTGAACATTGTAAAAAATAAAAAAGGAGAATATTACCTACTCGCTTCTCTTACGAACTTCTTTCTTTTGGTAAAGAAATGAAAGGATTGATAAGATTTATGAGGCCAATTGCAAAGGAGAAGATGGCTATGATATGTAAAGACCAGCTTTAAGCCAAAAGTCTTTCTGAATTATTAGTTGAGTAAATTACATTTTTGACCCCTGTGGTTATATCACTTTTACTATATTAGTCTAAAATAAGAATTTTTAACATATTTGCCCCAATGGTCTCTATAACTAACCATTTTGACCCGTAAATCTAACCATTTTGGCCCCGATGGTCTCTATAACTAACCATTTTGTCCCTATGATCTCTAGACTTAGGGGCCAAAATGGTTAGTTATAGAGACCATGAGGCAGATATGTTAAAAATTCTTATTTTGACTAATATAGTTAAAGTGATATAACCACAGGGGCCAAAAATGTAATTTACTCTTATTAGTTTTTGGTACGGAGTTTGATTTTTTTATTAATTAAAGAAATGATTACATCAATAGTGGATGTTAGGTGATATACAGTAACTAATATTAATATTTTATTTAACTTTCTTAATTCCTATATTTTGCTTTTTTAACTTTAGTATAATATTTTATTTAGCTCTTTTAATTCATTTATTTTGTTTTTTATAGAATTGTCAATTTGCAAAACCAGCTTAATTACGTTTTATGATTGCTTACATTTGATCCACCGAAGTTGCAACCTTCTTTCCTTTTTAGTGTTTTCGACTAATCCAAAATTTACATAAATTTATTTTATCTATAAAATAGCCTTTCTTAATTTTCTTGAATATACACAAATATAAAATAAATATAAGTATTCAATATTCTAAATTAACTTGGTATTATTAAATTGAAAATGTAGTTAGCAATAGAGTATTTTACTTATTTCGTAAGCTATAATAAGTGTCGATAATGTATTGATACTGTAACGAATCCAATTGATACCTCCACAATAATATCGGGATCATGCCGATTCCGACAAAATAACGGTGCCCGTATTAGTACTATTGGAATCGTTAGTGATATTTGTTTTTTTCTTTCGATCAATGTAAAGTAAAGGCGTCTATATCCTATTGTGCAAATGACGACGTTATTTTTTGAGTTTTATCTTTCGGTCGCCATAACAAGTGATAGTACCGTATCGATACCCTAATAAACCAAACTGACATCGACCGAATTCCCATCGCTGTAAATTTTACTAGTTTAAACTATTTAACATGATTACATGGGGAAAAGATCAAATAGGAAAATTAATTTCGCTAGGAAGGATAGGAAGCAATAAGAGGATGACATGTGGCAACATTTAAAATAAAGAAAAAGGGTATTTTAGTCAATCCAACCCTTTCTTCTTCCTTTTTCAAAACCCAGTAACTTCAAAACCCACCATTTTCAAAACCCACCATCTTCAACCATTTCTTCACTTTCTATCTCAATAATCACTACATTATAGTGCGATTTTTCATCACCAATCAATGATTCAAACCCCCGATCAACGTGTTCTTCAGTTTTTTTTGTAGAAAACCCAGTTTAATTTCATACAAAATCTTGTGTGTTTTCCGGTGATTTTGAAGATAATCACTCGATTTGTTCGATTCAATCGCTGATAAGTGTTTCTATCATTTCAAATTTCGTCAATTGATGAAGAAACGGGCTTCGATCCATGTAAGAAATTCTTTAATTTCATTTTCACGATCTGGGTTTTTATTTAGTCATTGTGTTTTACGATCTTGGCGGGGGTCCGGGGGCGGCAGCCCCCGGTAGCGGGGTCCCAGGGGCGGCAGCCCCTGGCGGGGTCCAAGGGGCAGAGCCCCTGGCTGGGGTTGAGCTGCACTAAAAACGCATCAGAAAAATTAATTTTACAGAAATTGGCTCATTTCGAAGACAGTAATTCGTAGACAATTCAGACAGTTCACAGACAATTCACAAACAGTTCAGAAACAGCTTTATGTGTCCATTGCGTTTTAGAAATAAGAGAGTTTTATGTGTTTTCTGGCTATTGCGTTTTAGAAAAAACACATTTTTAAGTATCTTTAGTCATTGCGTTTTAGGTAAAACACATTTTTGAAGTGTTTTTAGTCATTGCGTTTTAGGTAAAACACATTTTTAGGTGTTCTCAGTCTATTGCGTTTTACAGAGAACACTTTCTTTTGTTTTTTTAGGTCATTGCGTTTTAGAAATGAGACATTTTTAAGTGTTTTCTGGCCATTGCGTTTTACAAATAAAACATTTCTTTGTGTTTTCTGGCCATTGCGTTTTACAAATAAGACATTTCTTTGTGTTTTTTGTGCATTGCGTTTTAGGTAAAACACTTTTTTATGTGTTTTCAGTCTATTACGTTTTAGAAATAAGACATTTCTTTGTGTTTTCTGGCCATTGCATGTTACAAATAAGTCATTTCTTTGTGTTTTTTGTGCATTGCGTTTTAGAAAAATGTCATTTTTTAGGTTTTTTTTTTCATTGCGTTTTACGTAACTGGTGGTTTTTCTATTGCGTTTTACACAACTGGGTTTAATTTTTTTTTTTAAATATAGCAATAGTATACTCGTTTTAAAGATTAAAAAACGCTCGTTTTTTTGGTGCAATTTTTATAAAAAAATAATGTCGTATGAAAGAGTTATTAACGTTTAAAAAATGGGGGGGGGGGGGAATTGGAGGAGAGAGAAACTATTGGCTTAGATTGACTAGAATGCCCTTGAACAAACTCACGCGCCTCTTTTCTTCTTTTCAATTTCCCTGATTTAATCTTAGCCCTTGATTAACTAAATGGATGGCCAAGATCACTTCCTAGCCTTCCTAGCCAAATTAACTTCCTATTGTATCTCCACCCTGATTACATGAGCAGTGGATGTTTAATCGTCTTTCAAACTATTTAATCAATTAGCCTCACGGGGCCAGTTTTTTTTAATGTCATTTAAGCGCACGTATTTTTTCTGAAATTGCCTTTGAAGAGAAAATAATGAGCGATTACATATCCAAACCTTTAGAGACTTTCAAAGTTGTTTGAAAAATTAATTGTAATCGGATCTCATAGTGTATTAATACGGTTGAACCTACATCTTACCCGCAATTTTGTATTTATTAATCAACTAGGTGAGTTACCCGTGTGATACACGGGCTGTACTAATATATTTTGTAAATACAAATTTTACTTGAAATTATATAGAAGATTGATTGTAATTAGGATTAATAGTTATACAACTAAAAATGCAAACCTAACTCATAACTTTCTAAATATTTCTTTATATATAATATTTGTTGTTTTACTTGTTAAGTAAAAAGAGATGTTTATAATATGATCTAATACATGGTTTGAATTAAAAAATAATAATGATAAAAAGAAAAAAAGATACCACGTCGTTCTTTCAAATAGACTTTTTGAGCATAGAAAATAAAAAACAGAATTGTCAATGTGGTGTTAATTCACTTAGTATAGATTCGTGTTTGTTACTAGAAGGTCTTACGTTCGAACCCAAGCAATGGGTAGATTAGGAATGTTTTGGTATAAATTAGAAGTGAGTAAACATTGTTGTTAAAAAATAAGAGAACTACATTAAATGAAGTGATGCAAACCTAAAAATAGTTGACAAAGGATTTAATATCAAAAACTTCAAACTCATCTATACATTTACTGACTAAAATTAAATATGATTGGGCTAGCTTTTTAATAAGAAATTTGTAACCAAATATTTGGAAAAAGAAGAAAACCTATTGTTTAATAATCAAATTATCCACCTAACTATGGCTTATATGAATATACAAAGGAAAGCAAGAAAACACTGACAATCTGTAAAGCTCAAGTAGCATAAAGAACTCAGAAACAAATTGAAAATCCCACATCAATTTACAAACACAAACAAAATAACTTAATGAATACTATGATCGTGTAACTACTAACACACAATCATACACGTTAATGGTATGATAAAACCTTTTGCCAATCAAGGAGACTTATAGTTCCGATAAATTGGCCAAGTTATACGTGGACGAGATTGTATCCCTGCATGGCGTGCCAGTATGTATTGTATCTGATAGAGATACAAGATACACATCTCACTTTTGGAAGAGTTTCCAACAATCATTAGGCACGAGATTAAATTTCTGTACGGCTTACCATCCTCAGACTGATGGACAGAGTGAGCGTACTATTCAGACTTTGGAAGACATGCTTAGAGCATGTGTGATTGATTTGGGTGGTAGTTGGGTTGACCATATACCCCTAATAGAATTCTCCTACGATAACAGTTATCATACTAGCATCAAGGCCGCTCCTTTTGAAGCCATGTATGGGAGAAAATGTAGAACGCCCGTTTGTTGGGTTGAAGTTGGGGAAGCCCAACTATCAGGACCTGAGATTGTCCTAGAGACCACGGAAAAGATTATTCAGATCCGTGATCGTCTCAAAGTTGTCCGTGATAGGCAGAAAAGTTATGCAGACAAGAGGCGGAAACCTCTTAAGTTCCAAATAGGGGACAAGGTCTTATTAAAGTATTCCCCAGGATAGGTGTGATGCGATTTGGAAAGAAGGGCAAATTGAGCCCGTGATATATCGGACCATTTGAGATAATCGAATGTGTCGGATCTGTGGCTTATAAGCTTAGGCTACCTGAGGAGCTTAGTGGAATTCATGATGTGTTCCACATTTGTAATTTGAAGAAATGTCTAGCCGGTGAGTCGCTAGCAATGTCACATCACGATGTACAAATTGATGAAAACCTGAGGTTCGTTGAGAAACCGATTTCGATCGAGGATCGACAGGTTAAAAAGCTCTGAAGGAAATTGATTCATATTGTGAAGGTTAAATGGGATGCCTGTCATGGCCCCGAGTATACATGGGAGGTTGAGTCCAATACGCGATAAAAGTACCCCCATCTATTTGAATAAAATCTCGAGATTGAGATTTCTTTTAAGGGAGTGAGGATGTAACACCTCGGAAAATTGTGTCGAATTATATGATGACACGTGTCCGATTAACTCTCTGTTATGCCACGTTGTTTGGCGAGAGGGACCAAATGTGTAAAAATTTTGGAAGAATGTTATGGAGGGACCATTTATGTCAACATGCCAATTTATTGGCCTTTGAGTGACTGCTTACAGACCGTAAAGGTTTTAAACCTTACGGACCGTATGGCATAAATTTTATTATCGCTGGCAGTCGGTTACGGACCGTTAGCCTTAGGAGCTTACGGTCCGCAAGCCAATTCAAAACTGTGTAAGCCAAAGGTCCTTACAGACCATAAGACCTGATCCCTTACGGTCTGTAAGGGACCTGCAAATGGCAGATTGTGTGCTGGCCAAGGCAGTCTGTCCTCCTACCACATTTCTCGCATTGTGCCACCCTTCATCAGTTCCTAACACGTCAAGGGGCACCTGGAGACATCCTAGAACATGTCCTTTGAGTTCTAAAATTCTCTTGGATCACTAATAAGTGTTCCATCCCTGCTCTTTTCATTTTATAGCCTAGTATTTAGCCGAAAGTAAAGCAAATTGACTTTTGCTTTGACTTTCGGTTAAGACCATTGTGATCCAGCAAATTGACCTCCTGGAAATCACGTTAAATTGGTCAAATGACGGGTCAAAGTTATGTTTAATAAAAAGTCAAAACGCAGATTTTCAGAAAACTTATAAACTAAACTTATAAATGTTTAAACACATGTTTTTGACACCATGTCAGTTGGTAATTAATATTAGAACATGTCTAAGCATGTTCAACCCGTCATTTCCAGTTTATATGTCGGTTTGCAACCGAAAGTCAGGCAGTTTGACTTCTGCTTTGACTTTCGATTCTGACCCGAATTAGCAAACTTAGCTACTGATTCTAAGTTGCATTATGATCATAATTATATGTAGGATAATCCTCTGTGGTTATACTATTTGGTCATAATCAGTTGTCGAGTTTTTATACAAGTTCATGTATTATGCCATATTTTGCCGAAAATGCCCTTTTGGTGCATAACTTGGTTTTAAACTATAATGAACATATAAAATGGATTACCTACTAACTTGGTAACATAATTAACATGTTTTGGCATAATGAACTTGTTTATGGCTCATCCGATCACTTGATACCGCCTATGCGTGTACAGTTAGCTTATGTAACTAGTTTACGTAAGTTAACTAAATCGGGTCAATTCTTTTCATTGGGGGTTGATGCGACCGTGTCCTGGATATCCTCAGCTCATTTAATTGCAAATGTCCATGACTTAAGCACGGGGTGTAGGGATACACCCGACATATGCTAATGCTATTGTAAAATATTTTTCTACCCATATTGGGGATACCCTTTATGGGTTTAAGTGGCGTGTCGGTTAATCCTGTTATCGATGTTTAGTACCGGGCCCCATATGTATTAACAAGCATGTAAATCTATTTTATATATTTTCCCAAGTTATTTATGAAAATACATGTGCCTAGTGCACTTAAAACAATTTTGAAATATTTTTTCAAAATGTGTCGGTTATTTGTATTTACCAGTGAAAACTGTCGTATCTTCAAAAGAATAAGCGCATGTTGCAACGATACGTAAATAGGCTGGAAGCTGCCCGGTAAATTTTTAAGTGGAATTTGGAACTCCATGCATTTTAGCCTAGTAGTCTGTTACGGAGACATTTCGTTATTTTTGATCCGCCTGTGGATCTTTATACACTTTCCGTCTGTATATTATTTTTAAACATTCGGACATTATAATTTGTAATAGTATTTTAAATCCCAAGACTTCCGTTGTGTTATCTGTGTATCTGTATTAATCTCGTCTTGTACCCCAAGTCCCGGCCTATCAGGAAATACAGGGTGTGACAACAAACATGAATCCAGATGAATGACCACCATATCACATCCGGTCCAGTTCTAGCAATCAAAATGCTAGTACTACAATCGGTATCATTGAAATCAAAATCAGTTATCAAAAATCTGAAATCAATATATCAAAGCGATGCAGCAATAGAAACCCTAATATTTAAACAACTTCAAAATCAAAATAAATCTACCTAAGAACATGATGTGGAGATGTGTTGATGATAAAAAAAAAACCTTGTTCAAATAAAGAAAAAAATGCAGTGATGAAGATGTGTTGATGATAAAGGAACCTGTTCAAATAAAAAAGAAGATTTAGTGATGAAGATGATGCAATGGTGAAGATAGAATCAAAGTTTTAGGAACCTGTTCAAATAAAAAAAGAAGACGCAGCGATGAAGATGATGTAGCGATGAAGATAAAATCGAAGTTTCAATATGAAATTAGGGTTTGTGAATGCACGACTGAAAGAAATGGGGAATAAAAGAAGCGAGTGAAGAAAAAGAGTGGACGAAAGGGTTTTGTGGTTTTAGCGCTCAAATTCTTTCAAAAGAGGTTAATTGGATGCGATGTGGCAATTAGCGGTTTAAGTGAATGGCGTGACCGTGTCGTCCCGATCAGTCAAAAACCCAATTAACCTAGGTAGCTAGGGTAAGTCGGGTATCGAATCCACGAAGAGCATGTGGTCAGTATCACACGACCTGTTCGACTAGTTAGACTATTTACAAAAAATGTACAAATTGATTATGAAGCTTGCTAATTTTTCTTTGTTTATTTAGTTTGAAAATAAATCGGAGTGAACTGACAATTGGATATTATCTAAATCAATGTATGATTAACTAAAATTGTAAACTAAACTAAAAAGTTGAAACAAGAAATGAGAATACGGATCACACCCGGTTTGATAATTGCAAGACCTAGGGTTCCTACATGTTTTAACTTGATTCAATTGCATATAGTGATTAACGGATGTAGCGATGAAGATGATGTAGCGATGAAGATAAAATCGAAGTTTCAATATGAAATTAGGGTTTGTGAATGCACGGCTGAAAGAAATGGGGAATAAAAGAAGCGAGTGAAGAAAAAGAGTGGACGAAAGGGTTTTGTGGTTTTAGCGCTCAAATTCTTTCAAAAGAGGTTAATTGGATGCGATGTGGCAATTAGCGGTTTAAGTGAATGGCGTGACCGTGTCGTCCCGATCAGTCAAAAACCCAATTAACCTAGGTAGCTAGGGTAAGTCGGGTATCGAATCCACGAAGAGCATGTGGTCAGTATCACACGACCTGTTCGACTAGTTAGACTATTTACAAAAAATGTACAAATTGATTATGAAGCTTGCTAATTTTTCTTTGTTTATTTAGTTTGAAAATAAATCGGAGTGAACTGACAATTGGATATTATCTAAATCAATGTATGATTAACTAAAATTGTAAACTAAACTAAAAAGTTGAAACAAGAAATGAGAATACGGATCACACCCGGTTTGATAATTGCAAGACCTAGGGTTCCTACATGTTTTAACTTGATTCAATTGCATATAGTGATTAACGGATTACTATCATGAAGCTTAGGTGCCAATTGCTATCAACGTCATAGACAACGGACCGTAATGCACTTCGTTGCCTCGGACATGTAAATCCTAACCTACGATAAGGCATAAGTGCACAAATTCATTTCGCAAAGTCATAACTTTATCATCGTTCGACAATTCACAAATTCAATTCAAATGCACGACAATTATCATAAGTTTCAAATACTAAACAATTTGTCACAAAACCAAATTAAAATACAAATGTATAAACCCTAGAAATCTTACAACATCTACACCGGGGTGAAACCGAAGAGACTAGCCGCTCATGGTTGGATGGACGCGATCACCGGGCAATGAACACGAGCACGGAGCCATGACCTTGAGTCTTGAGGAATGGTGGAAGTTAGGGTTTGAATGATGATGATGTTAGGTGTGGTTAGAGATGAAAGAGATGTGTTAGATAGTCTTTTCTTTTCAAAAAAATGGGATTTGAAGGAATAATAAAGTGTAACTCCCTTTTTTTCCAAAATTGACTTTTCTCTAAAAAAATCTCGTTTTTACTAATCAGCTGGTGTGCAGCAGATAATGCGTCAATTTCTGGCCTTTCAAAACCTTATATTTTGATTCGTCTCGTCGAGCTACCCCAAATGCATATATTATAAGCCCCGAAACTCATTTTCTAGCTCAAGATAAGCCAAAATGAAGTTTGGACTGTTTCTGGCGCATAGTTCGGCTCAGTTTTGCCTCTTTTTGCATTTTCTTCAATTATGTTCTCTCTAGTATCCACCCAAAGCTTCAGTAAATCTCCAAAATGCACCTTAAACCCGTCAATGCCTGCAAAACACAAACCATATCAAAGTAGTGTATTCTAGAAAGTAACTTTGTGTAATTAACCGAAATTAAAACTATTAAGCTATGGAATTTTACCAACCCATCAGTGAATGCCAAGTGGCCTAAGTTTGTTTTGATTTATTATCATTTATAGATTATAGATTATAGATAGATTATAGATATACATAGATAGATGTAGGTATCTATTAAATAACCATGTTTGAACCTGTGTATTACACGGGCTGCATAAATATAATTTTATATAATAAATAATAAAAAATACATCTGTAAAAATACTTGTGTATTGCACATGTTGAATAATAAGCAATATTTAAATAACATATACATATTCCTATTTCGAATATTTGAGTTTGATGTTTAACAGAATATTTTTTTAATAAGATGCTAATCTATAAATTTTGAATGAATAATTGTATTCGAAACTTTGCTTATACTTACATTGAATAATACATTAAAAAATAATATCCGACATAAATTTAGAAGTTAGTTTGTATGTAGCAAAATGAATAATAAAAAATTAAAAAGATATGGAAATAAAAATATTTAATGATATTAAAACAATTATTTATTATTATCTAAATTTTTGTTTAAAATTATTTATAGAAAAACAAATATTTATTCTTATCTAATTTTTGTTTGAAATTATTATTATTATTATTATTATTATTATTATTATTATTTAATATGATCATTATTTAAATTTTTGTTTAAAATTATTTATACAAAAACAAATATTTATTCTTATCTAATTTTTGTTTGAAATTATTATTATTATTATTATTATTATTATTATGTGAGAAAGCACCAAAAAATGACACGTGTCCAAAAAAGATCGGAGTTAGAATATATTTTTTAATATGTTAATATCTAAGTTATAATAGTTTATCGGAGTCAGAATATCTGCATAATAATTTTTATACAAGTCAAAACTAACTTGATTTCTTCAATGGACTTAAATTTTCAGGCTTGCCAAACTATAGATTATTATCAAGGGTAGTGTTTCAGTAACGTTATCAAAAAAATTTGGCACTTGAAGATTTATCCCTAGATTTCAATTAATAGCACTCGATAAAAGGAACTTGTTTAAATTGAAAAGAAGACGGTTTCCTCTCGCCATATGTTTTTTCATGATGATAAATAAAGTGAAAGACAATTGCTATGTAAAGTTGGTTTGTTTCTAAAAGAATCGGTTTTTACACATGACCAACAATATGTCATGTTGTGTAGGGTAAAAAAATCACTTCTATAAATTTAAATTTAAGAATACATTATAAAATTACATAATTTATATTCTTAAACCTGTGTAATACACGTGTCAAATAATTTATGATAAAAGATATAAAAGATAATGTAACCTTTTTTTCACAAGATATGTATCGGATTATTTTACGAAAATGCCCTTACAAGTTCGGTTTTCAACGTTGGGACTTGGGAGGCCACCTAACTCCGTCACCGTTCCGTTCACATTCTTTCAAATATCAACACGCACTTTTGGTTTCTTGATCAACAAAATAATTGAAAAAAAGTTTATCGATTTCGAACGAGAAATGAAGCAGCCGATGATGCCCAATCCAATGATGTCTTCATCCTTTCCTCCTACAAACATCACCACCGATCAGATCCAAAAGGTTTCTTTTTCAATTAACTTGTTATTGTTCGAATTTGCTTTTGATTATGAAGTTTACCTGCTTACTGTTGTTGTTTTTAATTGAAAGTAGATAGAATTTGATGTTATGAGTTAGTTGTGTTAAGAAAGTTAGGTTTTTTTTGTTGCTTGCTGGTGGAAATTGTGTGTTTATGAACCCTAATTTTAGTTGATGAAACATGAATTGGTTTAATTTAGGGGAAATGAATGCTTTTGGTGTAAAATAGGAGAGAGGTTTAAGAATTTGTAAAAGATATATGATAAGGTGTCTTAGGTTTATGTAAAAAGTACATTTTCCATGAGAAGTGTGAGAAGGCATAAGGGTGTACGGTGTGGTGATCGGTAAAGGGTGGCAAACCCCTTTACCGATCGGTAAACACCACCGCCAACTCTTGTTTAGTCACCAAAGTTTGCCAAATCGGTGGTGGCATGCCGAATCGGTGAGGGGAGGAAGGAGAGAGAGGGGGTGTGTGGGTGGGGTCCATTCCATCTCTCAACCAATCACACCTTTTTCCTTTTTTTTTTTAAAGTTTACCACTTTATCAAATGTCTAAACCATTGCCAACACTTTTCACCAAAGTTTAAACACTTTTCACTCATTGACATGGCGCGCTCTGATTGGTCGGTTTTTGGTTTGCCACTCCAAAGTGTTTAACCACTCCCCACACCCTAAGAATTGACATGTAGGCATCATGTTTGATGTTTTGGGTTGTTTTGGCAAGATAAACACCAAACATAACAATTTAAGACATAATGCAAGAACGTTAAGTAGTGTGTTTTAAGTGTTAAGTAGTGTGTTTTAGTTGTGTTTTAAATTTCATGCCTATAATACATTGCATTGTGTTTTAAATTGTTATGTTTGGTGTTTTTCTTTCCAAAACAACCCAAAACATCATGCCTAAGTCAAAAACATGATGCCTACATGTCAATTTCTATGTTTTCTTACACTTCTTACGAAAAAGGTCCTTCTTATAGGAACCTCACCCAGGTGTCAATTACTAAGTTGTTAGGTGAATTATTGAGGAGAAGATAACTGTTAAGTGTTTATACTTTCTGTTTTCTGTTACAGTTACTGAGTTAGTCACTATTATCTCATAACATTGTATATATAGGACACCGAGACCGTCACTTGTGTTTCAATTTGTTCATAGGAGATAGAAAATAATCAAAATGTGCAAGCATAACTTTGTTTACAATAACCACTAGAAGGCATGTTAATGTGAAAAGAGTTGTAGTATGGAGTGACTATTAACCCATTACGTATTCGTGTAAGCTAAAGCCAACACTTGACATGTGAGATTGGATGTTAAGGTGGCGGTTTTGACCCTTTTATTTGTGAACGAGTCGGTTTGGGTTGTGTTTTTGTGCTAATGGGCATCAAAAGGTTTTAGCTAAAAGGAAATTGTTCATATGATTATGGGTTGAATGTGTCAAATTTGTTGAACGAACCCAACCTGATCTGTTTGAAACACGATCAATTTTCGATTGCTACGTCTAGTTCACTTTTTTTTCCTTTCCTGACATGTGACAAAATGGGTTGACCCACTATTTTTTGGTTTATGACATTCTATAAATATAAAAACTGTTATTAATCATGATTTTAAAAAACGGTTGTGCCTCGAGGCGAAACGCCCAAAAAACGATTCTGAGACGCGCCTCAGGGGGTTCTATTGTACGTGCGCCTCAGAGGGGCTGAGGCGCTAAAAAGGCTGCGCCTCGGGGGTTTTTTATATTTGTTTTTGATGTTTTTTGTGTCAGTTTCAAGCAATTTATGTCTTTTTTATGTGTGTTTTTTATGATTTTGATGATGAGTTTAGTTAGTATTATTACTTTTATAAGATATATAATTTTTATATTTTTTTTTAATTCGGCCTCGGGCTTATGCCTCGGTTCGCCTCGAGGCTTACGCCTCGTGAGGCGAAGGGAAAACGCCTTGAAACTCGTTTCCGTTTCTAAAACCTTGTTATTAGTATAAAGCTCCAATTTTTGTAATAAAACAGCTATGAAACACTTGATTATTATGTTTTAAATCCGTTTGACCCATTATCTTTTTAGCTATGTTTTTAATTCACCTCTTTTACCTGTTTGCATTTGAAGAAAGAAAAATCGATCCGATTTCACATTAACAGGATGAAATTGCCACCTCTATAATATATAGCTCATTAACGAACTGCTTGAAGTGTGAATAGACTTTAGATTATTATCAATATCACCCTTCGAAGACTGAAGCCAAACCTTAGATGATTGATAACGCAAAGGAAGCCCCTGAGATAAAGGGTTACTCAATGAACACAATCAAATTATGGCCAATACAGTCAAAGTGCCCTTAATTGACAATTAACCAAACAGCCAATTATAGTCAATCAAAGGAGGTCGAAAATCTTATGTGTGGAAGTACAGTCTGATGCAAATTAACATCTTATGTGTGATCACCATGCCATCATTTCTAACCTTTCTTACTAATTATCCTTTCTTAAATGTTATATAATGATACATGAATGCTGTTCTACATCCGTATTTACAGTTCCTTGACGAAAACAAGCAATTAATATTAGCAATTATGACCAACCAAAACCTCGGAAAGCTTGCTGAATGCGCCCAGTGAGTATCCCACCCTACAATCACACAAAAGATTTAAGTTGCAACACGCATATTATATATATCAAAATTCTAAAGTAAAACTGGTTGTATGTTATAGGTATCAGGCTCTACTCCAGAAAAATTTGATGTATCTAGCAGCCATTGCAGATGCTCAGCCACCGACACCATCACCAGCACCGACTATTTCATCTCAGGTCCCTTTCTATAACTCCATAATCATTATAATATTGTATAAAAACCGTGTTTGGATATGCGACTATGAATCTTCTTGTACTATGCAGATGGGCCCACTTGCACACGCGGGTATCCCACAACAAGGAGGGTTTTTCATGCAGCATCCTCAGGCGGCTGTTATGGCTCAACAATCTTCTAGCTTTCCACAACAAATGCCAGCCATGCAGTTTAATAGCCCACAAGTTATGCAACCTCAGATGGGTGTTAGGCCCGGTGGGCCAAGCGGGCCAAGCAGTGTGCCGCCAAGCTCAGCCGCTAGTGATATCTGGAGAGGAGGTATGCAAGATGGTGGTGGCGCTGACGGTAGTGGTGCTGGTAAAGATGGTCATGGTGCTGCAGCCGGTGGACCAGACGAAGCAAAATAATAAAAATGAGGGGGGGGGGGGGGGGGGGGTTGTTAGTCGGATGGATGTGGATAGGTGGTCTGTTACGGTAGAACTAGAAGCTTAATATGTGATCTTTACCCAAGTTCACGAGCGTTGAACTTTTTGTATGTGTGTGTTGTCTTCTTTAGAAATGGCTAGTTATGTGTTTGTTTTACAGAATTAGTGAGGTCTTAATGAAAAGAGTGCATGATACTTCTTTACCGTTTTTCTAAGCTCATATTCTGCAAGGCAAATGGGTAATCTGGTCTTATCTTATTCTAGGTACAGATGTCTTGAGCCGAGCCCAAGTTTCTAAACTCGAGCTCGGCTAGTTTGGAGCTCATGCCCACAAGTTATGATCTGCTCGTAGTGAGTTTTAAGATTGGGCTTGAATTGTTGGTTATTTATCATTTTATTTATAAGTGTATGTAGTTATTTTCCATATAATTATTATTATAGATTATAGATATAGATTTAGCTATTTAACGTAATATAAATAATCAACTTTCCTGCCCCAAAATAAATTCAAATAGGCCTACACATCAATACATCATTGGTTTGGAACTTGGATACATCGATGATACACTTTAATATTTGTGAACTGTAATTTATGTTTATGTGTCATGCTGTTATGTTGTCATGACCAACCTTTGTCCCTATTTTCAGAAAACAGATATTTTAGTCCCTGCGATTTCCATTTCGCTACGTTCCGAGTCTCTGAGGCCAATTGTAGTCAGTATATTCCGTTATGTGCCTAATGGAATGTATTGTAGCAGGGGTAAAACTGTCTTTTCACATCCCAAAAAACCCTAACCCAATTTATACCCCCACCCACCCCCTCTTTCACTTCCATATCAATTTGCATCCTCCTTTCCCTAAAGATTCACCGGCCTCCCTCCATCGTCCACCGTTAACCCACCCCTCCACCCCTCCACCTATCGTCCTCCGTCCACCGTTCACCCACTAGTCCACCGTTTACCTAGCAGAACGTTAGACAATAGAACTAACAACCAAAGGGAGAGGGGAGAAAACAGTCGGAGAAAACAAACGGTTTTTAAACCCTTAAATACAACAAAAAAGTGAAGGGACACGCCTTTAAGAAAATGATACAACAATAATGTACAAAGTTTAAAACAAAGAGCACAACCACCTAATGCAAGATAAACAAATACAACAAAGAATACAACATCCTTATACATATACAACTCCAAATTAACAATATGGTAATGGTAATGGTAATATATAATTAGCATATTTTTTATTGAAATTTTTAATTAATATTTATGAACGATCTTCCTTCCTTTGAAGATACACACACATGGCAAGAAGATGCACACACTTGGGATCTTGTAACATATTGCAACATTAAAAGAGATACGAAAATGAGTTAATTGTCAATTTGTCTTAGTATTCTAATAACAAAAACATCAAATGATTCAAAACTCGACTAAATTACTGTTTTGACCTATGTGGTTTAGCCAGTTAAACCCTTTCAGCCTAAAAAGGAATATTTTAACATATTAGATCTTGAGGTTGCATTTCATAACGGTTTTGGCCCCCAACACTAACTTTGTTACTTTTCTGCATTTAAGTGTAAGGGTAATTAGGTAATTATATACCTTAGGGATTGTTTTTGATAATTACAAAGTTTTTTGATATTTGGGGAATGGGAAAACGACATAGAAATGTAACCAAGTTTTTCTGGTGTTTCAATTAAGTAACCCAAACATTGTATGTCTCTTTAAAGTAACTAAACTTTAATTTTATGTTATAACAATGTATAATTACCATGTCACCAGGTTATTATTTTTTTCTATCATATTATTTTTTTTCTAATCCTTACATGAATATAATAAGAATCTAAAAGAATAATCTAATATTTACAAGAATTTTGAACTTTAAACCTTCATATCTAATATCGAATCGTTGATTACAGAGCACATAATGAGAGATAACAAATACTGAAGCTACATTCTCCAATAAATTCACGGTGCGAGCGATACTAAGCTGAAAATCATTATCTTCATCTTGGCGGGCGCATTTTCTTCTTTTATCGGTGCCGGAATTCATTTCGGAATATCAACTCCGGCGAATAGTTCCATGTGAATTGAAGGCTCCATGTGAAATTGAAGCACAGGTGTTTCATTTTAGGTTAATGTATGATCTCACAGATGTACTATTAATCATTGATCTCTCATGTTAATCGCTATAAAAGGTTTCATATGAAATTGAAGCCCAGGTGCTTGAAAATTTGACTGGGAAGTAAGAGTGGGAATAAAGAAGGTGGTGGATTGTAGATATGATCGGATGGTGAATAATTTATCTGTTTTCTTTTTTATTTAAACTAGATGTAAGCCCGCCGCGTTGCGGCTAGGGGCATACTAATTAAGTCGCACCGTATACAAACAAAGCATAAACGCTATAAGAGGTAAAAAGTTAATCTTTCATGAATTGGTCGATTGTGTGTTTGCTTGGTGAATCTTGAAGGCTGGTCAAAACCTGCTTCGATTGCCTTTCTTGCAGCTATTTGGAAGTTGATGGTGACATGGAAAAACTCGTCTATGGCTAATCTCCGATTATGACCCGCCTTTTTAGTGCGCCTATTCAGCACTCATTTTTTCCAACTTGCAAATTTTACCAAACCCACACATTTGGGATTGGATGTCCAAATTAAAAACTTGAGTATCAAATATCAAAAGTTAAAACGTTTTAAGCTCATTTTCATGGCAACCCCCACATATACAAAAACAACTCAATGTAATATAAATTGAAAGATATAAAGTGAAATCAAACAACCCCATGGTCGAGCCCTAAACTCATTCGACGAAGACGAACCAGAAAACAAACCTAAACCCGCAGGCTCAACGACTGCTCAACCATGGTAGCCTGAGCAGTTTATAAAATTTATTAACTTCCTAGGGTTCAGTTAGGTTTTCGTTAGAGGCGTACCTGTTCATTGTGAAGGCGGAACTCCGACTGGTGCAACGGTATGAGAACGATCGCGGGCAACGAAATTGACTACACGTTACCGTGTAGTCGATCAGCAAACTCCGGTTATAATTAACCTCCGGATCATAGTTTAAGCCACGCCACACCATGCCCCTAGTGTGTGTTTACAATATCCCAAATGACACTTGCGGATGACACCACAAATGTAAATGGTTAGTAAAGGTAAAATTAAATCAAACAGACACCCATGTTCCAATCTAAGAAACCTTCTTCTTCATTAGCACAGCCCCGATCAATCTTTCGCAAAAAAAAAAAATCCTCTTCCTCACATGTTGATGCGTGGTTAAAAACCGGTGACCATAATCGTATAACTTGATGATTTTATGTACGTTTTAAGTTCGGATAACCTACTTTTAATCAAAAATATGTTTTGTAGGTTTGACAAATTTAAGGTGCTTTTGGGAGCTTTACGAGTCATCGGGTCAAAGAACGGTGCACCAGAACGCGAAACGTCATCAACCGGGGATGAAAAATGACAAAGACCGGGTTAACCACGAAGATTGAATGTGTTTTAGGGAATGTTAATGGAGTTAACATGAATATATTGGAAGATATTATGATAGAGGGCTGAATTACGAGAACGTGGGCGAAAACGGCGAAGAAAACGGAGTTGAAACGAGAAAGTTATGATGAAAACAAAATTCCATGCTGAAGCCCACCGTAACCTACGGCTGGGAGGCGTAGGTTACGGCTCTGTCTGACGAAAAAAGTCAAAAATATAGTTCTTGCAGTATTTTGGTGGCTTGCTTTCACACATGCTGGCATTTGCATTTAATATCCAAACTAAAGAGTGTTGGCATTTATTAGTTGACTTGGTTGGAGCTTGGGAAGAACATAAATACTAGCATTATGCTTGTAGGAAGCTAACTAACATCTTCCTCTTCATTCTAACACCAAGTTATTACCACTAACTTGACACAACTTCATAATCCTTCTTCATGCAAAACTCTATTTCACCAACCTTCATCCATTACACCATTATCACTCACAACTCTAATCATCAACCATTCCTCCATTCCACAAGTCCAAGATGATCTCCATCAAGTTCCATTTATCCGGTGAACAAGCTCCGTCAACCATGAGTGGCTAATCACCTCGGTTTCACCCCGGTGTAGGTAGTTGTTTAATTTATGGTTTTGAATTGTTCTTGCTTTAATTTGTGACAATTTGTGTATGATTTTAGAAACCTTTGGCAATAGCTTACATTTGTTTCGAATTCATAAACCGTCGAGCGAATATAAAAGTTATGACTTTATGAAATGGTTATGTGTAATATGCGTTGTCTTGGTTAGGATTTACTTGTGTTGATTACAAAGTGTATTCTTGTCCGTTCATTGAGCGTTGATAGTTATTAGCACCTAAGTCACGGTACACTAAATCCGCTAATTGTATGCATTTGAGTTGAAGCCTTAAACTTGTAGAAACCATAAGTTAGCAATTACCGAAACCGGGTGTGATTCCTTTTCTTATTATTGTCTAGTACTAAATCTTCATTGCAATTGTTAATTAGTAATTGTTATTCAATTAAACCGATTCACTTAGTTAAATTCATATCTTTCAACAAAACAAAAATACAAGAATATCATAGCAAGCTTCATAAATTGTGACAACCATTTTAGTTCTAGTAAATCCATTCGCAAACCACATACTCTTCGTGGATCGACCCCTTGCTACCACTAGCTATTTGTTAAGGGTAATTTGGGCATATAAATATTATCTTTGACCGGAGCGCGACACTCCGATCACATGATCAATTTAAAGATTTTAGGCTCAGATTCTAATTTCATGGCTGCAGTTCTGGTTGCTTGATCACAGTTGCCATGCCAAGAATGCATCATAATCATCATCACCCAATCTAAGTTCGTTACAACCACGAAGTGGGTACAACCCATAACAAAATATAACAACATAATGCACACAAAGGTTAACGGAAACACACATCCAAGGCTCAGGAAACCATCACGGCCAGGTAAGCATCGTATATCAGACCACCAAAAACTTCATACAACATCATCATAGCTCAACACATCGATATCCATGGAAAAAAAAAAGCAACAACCATGGCTGGTTTCAAACTCACGTGCAACAATGACACAAAAGCTAACCACGAAACCCCTAAAATTAAGGAAACACTATACATCCACAACCACCGTTCATCGCCGTCATAGACGATTCGTAAACCGCCGACAATATCAAAATCCCAAATCTCACCCTCACAAAAAACAGATTTAACTAAACCAACAGACTCGGATCTAATAGATCGTCATCGTCTTGACGGCTCAGTGTCGCCCAGGCTGCAACCGGAGTTGCCACGCCAATAGGCAGGCTCCAATCATCGGCGGTGGTGAAACAACAATACCAGCGGTTGTAACAACCACACCACAAAGTAACCCAACATTAAACCACAAAATGCAAAGAAAAATAAAAACCAAAACGCTGACCTGAAGCCGGTGCCTCCGGCAACGGTGGTGCAATACTCATCGCTCCATTTCTTTCTCTAACACCTCACAATCTCATTTGTATCATAGATAACCACAGATCTATGGTGGTGCGTAGTGGTTCTGGTATGGCTGGAGAAGACGAGTGAGGCCGTGGTGGTCGGAAGCAGCGACAGGGAAGTGGTGATGGAGATGGAGGCGGATGTGGGCGACGGAGTGAGTGGCGTTGGCGTTGAAGACGATGATGGAGAGCGGTGGTGGGAAGGTGTCGATCTGGTGAAGAAGAAGTGAAGAATGTGATTTAGGGTTTAGAAGATGATAAAGCTGACGCCGTTACCGTCAATTCACTGTTGTTCGGTTATGTTGTGAATTAATATATATATATGAATATATACAAATAAGAATTATAAATGTTTTTTTTTTGGCAAGTTAAAAATAAAATTAGTGAAACCTGACACATCATCATTCTAACCTGTTAACCTGATAATTACATAGTATTAGAACAATAAACGAAACTTTAATGACTTTAGAGAGACAAAAAAAGTTCCAGTAACTTAATTGAAACACTTGACAAACTTGATTACATTTCTATAAAATTACCCCTTGGGGAATTGGCCTGTAATAATCCAACTAGACGTCATTGACCATTGTCAGTCCCACCTTAAAATATTCCCCATGCTAGTTATAACAACCCTCCAAAATATTTTTCGACACCCTGATATAATTAAAATACCCCAATATGTCCTAAAATATTGTAACACCTCGAAAATTCGCGTCCTATAATGTGTTGACACGTGTCATAGGTTTGAACGTGTGAAAGAATGTTCTGAAGGGACTAAAGTTGACAAACTTGAAAAGTATATGAAAATACGAGTTCTAAATGTCAACAGTTAATAAATATATTGTACATTAATCCTACATAATGTTTATACCATCAAACGAATAAATCATGGATCATACGAAGCTAAAAGTGAGAGATTACAAACTACAGGGGTTAAATGTGTCAACATGTTTAAGTTATACCTCTGAGTGACCTTTTGACAAACCTGAAGCTTTGTAACTGTTAAGTATGCTCACTAGAATGCACGATATAAATTTCATAAAGTTTCGTTATCGTATGAGAAAGTTATGATCAAATTCGTGTGCGAGGGGTTAAAGCGTTAACGTTGAAAGTTATGACTTTTCGGGTTAACCGGAAGTGTCCAGGGACTTGGCAAAGTGGGTATAAGTCATGAACCCCTTATAAGTCAAGATAAGGGGCTCAAAGTGCAAGAAATAAGCTTGGTTGACCTTTCGGAGGGCCAAGGGACAAGTTGCAAAAGCTTAAAAGCTTTTTGCCTGAAAATGAAGCCCAGGCGGGCCGCGTAAAAGCCCTTGTGAGGCTACGCGGGCCGCGTTAATCCCCCAGATGCAGAAAAACGTGATTATTGGCTGTTCAGCCTTGGAAACGACCTTAAAATGATTTTTCTCATCATGGGCGCCCCCTAAGTGACTCCTAGAACACTAGGGACATGTGTTGAGGAGTTATGGTCAGTCATAGCCTTGTGTGTCAACTTCTTATGGTGATTAAATCACTATATAAGGACCAAAGTTGCAACCAAGTTCCTCACACTTCATTCTTGCAATCTGATCATTTCTGGAGCTACCAAGCAGCCTCAAGTGATCTCTGGTCGTGCATAGGACTCTTGTAAGTTTGCTTGACCTTTCCTAATTAAGTTTTAGCTTAGTATTAGCTTAAAAGTCAAACCGTCGTAATTAACGGTTGACTTTAAGATTAATCACTAATGGTCCAGTGATTAGTCGAATCAAAAGTAGTTATAAGTTTGTAATTATGTGGGTAATAAACCCTCAAGAGGGTTCCCCCTGATTCCCACTCTAACTAGGTCAAATGTCGGGTCAAACTTGTATTTAAAAAGTCAACAGGATCCTTAATTTACAATTTATGCACAATTAGCAATGTATATCATATACAACCTATTTGATCATTGTTATAACTTATTAATAAGTGTAAAAACATGTCTAAACATGTTCAACCCGACAATTTCCTGTTTAGACCCGGTTCGGAACCGAAAGTCACATAGTTTGACTTTCACTTTAACTTTCAGTTCTGACCCGTTTAAGCATGTTTTAGAAATGCCTTAGAGCTTTATTTGGATCAGGTAACATGCTAGTATAACCCTCTGTGATTATACACCTCGGTTCATGTCACACCCCAAATTTTCACGTGTCACCGGTGGGCCCGGTAGGGGAGTAACGTGACGTGGTTGGCAACATCATAGTCAAACAACACAATATATAATTGCACAGCGGAAGCAAAAGGATAAATATATTACAATCCGAATTAATGTAACGTCAAGTATTACAACGGAAGTAAAGGATCCACAAGCGGATCAAAAATACAAATAACTCTGTTCAACAGACTTTAGGCATCTAAGCTTGCGAGACTCTTTATTGATGCTAGGAGTAGCCAGCCAATTACAATTAGTACCTGCACTTAGCCTTTTTAAGAAAATACGTCAGTTTACACTGGTAAATACAATCAACCGACTCATTTTGAAAAGGTTTAAAAATGGTTGATTTGAATGCACATGGCACAAATAATATTTTATAACTTGGGATGATTACTTAAATATATAATCTTGTAAAGGATTTACATGTTTCTTATGCGTTCAGTAGCCCAGATCGAGCCGGGTTAAAGATTAATGGACACACCACTTTATTTATGAGACACTGACGGCGTACGCCTACGCCGGGTGCTGAGGTCGTGGCCATTTCGTAAAATGATGCCAGGGATATCCGGGACAACGGTCATTAACCCCCAAAGGCTTTAAGTAAACAAAACAAATTAAACGGAAACATCTCAATCATTTAACCATAATAAGATTAAATATTCAATGCCCGACCAAGCGGTATTTTATATACCGTACCCCAAGCCCGTATAGGGAAATAAGTTAAAAGTATTTACCTGAGCTAAATATAAATTCAATCCCAGCCGTATCAAATTAGCAAGTACAGATAGCTTTTACTGGGCTCCTAAATCTGGAACGAAGGTTTTTAATAACCTATTAGAATCCTAACGGGTCGTTAATTAAGCATTGACTTAGACCGATTAGTTTTCAAGAGGAAGGTACGGTTCAAACGCATGATAAAGCGAAGACCGGAATAGAATGTGATTTAGACCCGACAAGTTTGAAGAATTGTATAATATGGGTATTTCATACACATTCTGGATTTTGAGATAAAACCGATAAGGTTTGACCCGTTTCAGCTAATTTATGTAAACTAGTTACATAAACCGAACCGAACGCGTAATAAGCGTAACGGGTAACCGTAAGAGTTCTAAACAGGTTTCCTAAGTTAACATGCCTTAAATATGTTGTGATATCAGTAGGATACCTTCCGTTATGCCCAAAACGAGTTTAATCTCATATTAAGCCCCGTAGGGGTATTTTGGTCATTTTAAAGATTATAAAAGGAATTAATTAAGTTTCTGTGAACCGGGTCTGATGACATCAGTAAAATGGCTTAGTTTATCAGGTCTTATCAGTTGGTGTTAAGTCTTTTGTGACAAAATGGTTTTAAACCCTTATGATGCACTTAATACGCGTATAACGTCGTTTTAAGCGATTTACGGGTTAAAATAGTATTCTGAGTTTCCAAGTCAGTTCATAAGGTTCAAAACACTACATTTATCATTTAAAATCAGTAGCAATTGGATTGGCGTTAAAAGGATTTGTAAAACTCATTTTATGGCTTAAAAGGGCATTTTCGGTATTTACCGAATTAAGGCGCTAATCCTAGCTTATGATCAGTTTAAAAATAATTAAAAATCTTCAAAAATCCCAAAATATTATTTAACATCAGTGGGTAAAAGGTTTGGTGTCAAAAATTGGGTTTAGATAGGCTTTACGCTAATGACGCCGTTTAATTAATAAAAGTGTTTATAAATACGTCATTATGCATAACTCCTAATCTAGACTTCCGATTGACGTGAAATTTTGCAGATATGTTCAATAATCAGTAACAAGATTTATTATACTTTCACATCATCAAAAATCTCGTTCTACGGTCATAAGGGCATTATGGTCATTATTTAGGCATTTAACGGAAACGTCGGATAGTTAAGGATTCAAGTAGTATAAACGCAGAGGATTATACTAACATGTAACTAGGTCCTAATGGAACTTTAAGGCATGTCTAAACCTATCAAAACCGGGTCAGAATCGAGCTCAAAGCAGAAAGTCAAACTATGCGACTTTCGGCTCCGAATCGGTTCAAAACAGAGAGTTGTCGAATCAAACAAACTTAGACAAGTTTTTATACTTATTTTCTGATTATATACATGATAAAACAGATTACACGCCTTCTGAATCGTTAATTATGCGATTAATGGTTCCGTTGACTTTTTCGGAAGAAGTTTGACTCGACGAACGACATAGTTAGATCGGGAATCAAAGGGTGCCCTTTTAAGGGTTAATTGCCCACAATATTACCAACTTGTAACAACTTTCGTTTCGACAAAACTCTGGACCGTTTATGATTTATCGCAAAGTCAAACCGTAACTACGACGGTTTAACTTCTAGGCTAAAAACTAAGCATAACTCCATCGAGAAGGATCAAGGGCACTTACATACGTCTAATGGATGATTTGTGAGCCTTGTATCAGTTCCAGAGCTCCTCCAAATGTCCAGAAGTTGATATGTGTTGAATGTTGAAACATAATACTTTTTATAAGAACTTTGATCATCAAAGATTGATTCCAAATGAGTGTAAGATGATCCAAGATGCATGTATATGGCCTCTATAAGCTGTAAACCACTTTAGGAAGCCCCTAGATTCGAAAAAATGCAAGTTAAGTCGGTTAAACCGGCTGTACAGGCTGTTGCCTGTTTTTTCTGCATCTGCAGGTGGGACACGACCCGCTTCAGCCTTTAGCAATCCTCACGCGGGCCGCCTGGAGCCTGGCTTCAGGTTATAAACTTTTCAGTTATTGCATTTTCAGTCCCCGGTCCTCCTAAACGTCGCTTTCACCTTGTTTCTTGCATTATAAGCCCTCTAACTTGATTTATAAGGGCTTCAAGACTTATACCATCTTTGTGAAGTCCTCGGGTAACTTTGTGATCACCCGAAAAGTCCTAATTTTCAATGTTGACGATTCTAACCCTCACACACGAATTTTATCACAACTTTCTCATACGGCAACGAAACTTGGTGAAATTTTTATGGTGCATTCTAGTGAGCATAATTAATCGTTACAAGGCTTCGAGTTTGCTATAAGGTCACTCAGAGGTAAGTCTTTAACATGTTGACACATTTAACCCCTGTAGTTTGTAATCTCTCACTTTCTTTCACAATTCGCTTCGTATGATCCATGATCCATTCATTTAAGGTTATAAACATCATGTAGGGTTATTGTAAAGTATCTTTATTCATTGTTGACACTTTGAACCCTTATATTTACACAGTTTCATTGTTTGTCAACTTTAGTCCTTCAAGAACATTCTTTCACACGTTCAAAGGTTATGACACGTGTCAAGACATTATAGGACGTAAATTTTCGAGGTGTTACATCCTCACCCCCTTAAAAGAAATCTCGACCTCGAGATTTGTTAAAGTAAAGGAAGTATTTTCTGCCTTTATATTGGGCTTAATCTTCCCTGGTACTCTTGAGCCTCTAAGGCACTCCAATTGGCCTTTATAATAAGTACATGTATCTTTTTGGAGCTTCTAATCCGGTCGATCCTTAACCGACAGGTTGCTCATCATATCATAAACCTGTATATCCTCATGTGATAGTGTTTCTTGACTTATTGACGAAGCACATCCTTCAGTCACTAATGTGCAACCTATTGCGAGCTCCTTCAAACTTCTTAAATAGGTTTTAGTTTATAAGCTTCTTGATCTTGATACATTCGATTTCCTTCGAATGATTTCCATAAATTCAGAGCTTAACTAGCCTGATAATTTAACAAATTTGGTACACCCTTCCTAGGTGATATCTTTTGTTAAACCTTATTCCTTAACAAGAACTTAGGAAGTTTGCTATTTTCATAACTCCTTGATTTCCTGCCGTATACCGGCAACCTACAATCGATTATGGATTTGTATGATCTTATTTGTTGTCTCCCATGAAACTTTCAGATCTTGATAATTGGACTTACCAATTCTCTATCTAACAATCGATGTTTAACATTCTATCTATACAAGGTCTCCAAAGGAGTAGTCTTAATACTTACATAACAATTATTATAGAAAAGCTTATCTTAATGTGAGATGGTTATTCCAATCACTATTCAATACAAATCTTAAGGAACAGCTAATCCTTACAGTTAGTCGAACAAATCGACGATCCGGGGCAGCTGATGGGGGTTCTTAATCGTTGCCTAATCAGGGTTGCGGTAAATAATGCATAAGCAAAATGAACCGTCTTTCATCATTAACTATACCGAATTCTCAGGATATTTGAGTTAGGCTATATGAACCCTCTATTTTTAAAACTTAGTTAGTCAGGGTTTTCGACTCTCCCAATGATGGTACTAGTCGTCTTGGCGATTTCATAATAATTCAACCTTAAATGGGATATAACCTTAACTCTACCTGCCTCTCATGGGTAAACAGGGAAATCTTAGGAGAAGATAATCAAGATAGAAGGAGTTTACAGAGATTTTACAAATCTCAAGCTCCAATTCATCCTTCATTGCTTGTGTCAATTAAGTGACACATTTACGATACGAGTCCACGAATTCCTTGATCTGGAACATTTACTTGGACAATTCCATTCAGGATATCTCCTTTGAATACCATTAGTTGACTTTAGTACTCTATGACCATCGGAATATCTTTGTGGTCCCATGCATTAAACCTCCATACTGATCAGGTATGGAAGCAATCTATGGAATTTATTAAGATACACCAATCCTCATATGATGCTTTTATCATACCTTTTGGTATTCGGAATCGATAGAGATTAAAGAGATATCAATTATATGTGATTACGCACTTTCTATCGAGAGAGGAAAATTTCTATGACTGGAGGTTTCTGACAAGAATAGAAGAAATGGTTCTTATGTTAAGATTCTACTTTACTCTTAACCTCTGGGGTTCTTACAGGAAAATTCTAAAAGTTTGCTAAGTTTATGGTCTTATGAGAGACTTAACAGCACCAGAAATCACATGTAAACTCTAGCAGTAAAATCACAATTAAGGATTTATCTGGTGACATTAATAATGTGAGCTACCCCTAATTATCCATCAGGGGGGTTAAACGCATCCATTATAAATCCCTTTTTAAACTTAGCTGTAAAATCTTAAACAACTTTAGGGCAGTCTTGGCTTTGACTGGTTATTTCTTAATCTATGCAACGTGAGTAGCTGAGGTAGATCCATAATGGATTTATAGTGAACAGGCTTTGAAACCTTAGTGTGCCCTCTTATTGCCAATGCTAACCTCAAATAATTATTTGCTTTAAGCTTAGATTTTTGGGTAAATTGAATAGAGCACTAACTCAGCCAATGGATTTAAAATTTGCGACATACTGTCGACAGTCTTTAACTTTTATGGCAAGAGTCAGAAAATTCCTACTTCATCTTTTTCTATTTTGTGATGGAGATAATAGGTTTTTCTAATAAGGTCCTTAAAACTTGGACCAATTCCACAATGTATAAAAGGATCCTTCTTGAGGATTTTATTAGTGTCCTCACTAATTAAAAGTATTGCCATCGAATAGCTTTGATGTATGCTTTACCATGTCCTTTTCCAGCATAACCGCTGATATACTTAATGGTTTCTACTTCATCCATCAATTTTCTTGACATCGATGGCCCCCTTTTTACTATTGAAGTCTCTTTCTGAGTTTTCCATACTCGAAGTTTTTTGTATTAAATACTGAATTCAACAAGTGCTTAGTCAACATAAGTAGGATAAGTAGATGACTTATGGTAAGAAGTAAGGAAGTTATTGTACATGTGCTTATATTTAATCAAAGTGGAAATTTCACAAACTAGGCACCTAGCTCGGTTGGCTAGGCGCGCGAAAGGGTGCGGCCTAGACCCAGGTTCGATTCCGGGGACGGCCGGTTCCACCATTTTTTTTTCTGGGAGCCTGACGCGGGCCGCGTAAGGTATCATCCAGGGCTTACTCAGGCCGCCTGGGTCTTCTGATCAGAAGCAAACTTTCAACATGACCGTCTTGATTACAAGACGACCACCCCATTCCTATTACTATACCGAGTCCTCCTATTTACGAAACAAGGACAGCAGAGAAGGGTAATTCCTAATGGATATAAAACATCCATTTAATATTGCTGGAGCATTCTCTGAGGTACTATCGGCCAATTTTACTTCATACTTAACGCTTAGAGTTTTAACAGGCAGATTTAATAATTTACAATATCTATTGTCTACGAGAGACTTATCTGAACCTGAATCAATTAATACTCTAGCATGAGCGTTATTGGTAAAGAAAGTACCTGTTGTGACATTGTCATCCTGAATAGCCTTTTAAACATCCATTTGAGAGCTTCCAGCTTTAGTCTTTTTAACTTCCTCTGGCTTTTTAGCGTATTTAGGGCAGTTGGTCTTAATGTGCCCCTTTTCTTGACAGTTGAAGCATGTTGCATCTTTTATCTTCTTGCACTCTATCGTCTTGTGTTCTTTAGACTTGCAAATTCCATAGGATAGAGGCTGAACTTCATATCTGCATTTCCCGAGGTGATATTTCCTACAGGTTTTGCATTTGGGCTTTTTACCAGTCCGTGGTTTGTCCTTCGAATCCTTCCCAGACTTCTTGGTTTTATTAGGGCAATTAGTTTTGATGTGCCCTATTTCATTGCAACCATTACAGGTTGCGTCCTCCATCTTCTTGCAGTCCAAGGTCTTATGCCCCTTGGACTTGCATATCCCACATGCAACAGTTCTCGACTGTGTATGCAAGTTCGATTCATACCTGCACTTCCCGAAGTGCTGTTTCTTGCAAATTTTGCATCTGGGTTTTTCACCCGACTGTTGGTTGTTTTTCAATTCCTTGCATTCATGGGTCTTGTGATCCATCTCTTTACAGATACCACATCCCCTGATCTGTTCATATATGCATTTACTGAAGTGCCTCTTCTTCCCGCAATTCTTACATTCGGGTTTAGCCTCCTTTGGCTTGGACTGGTTATAGTTTGAACCGGTCTTACCCTTTTTACAACCTTGAATTGGGGTATTATTGCTCTTTCGTTTGTGATCCTTCAGTACTCGATCCACAACGTTATTTATGGCCGTATTTAACATAGCCTGTAACTCGGTTCTTGTTAAGTTCAGTCTTACTTCATCATTCTGATCAACTGAACGATTTTGGGCTTCTGAGGAGTCAGCCATGGTGAAGCTTTGAAGGCTACAAACCAAGTAGTAATAATTGGCTTAATTATAGTGAATTGTCGAATTTGATGATTAAATAGCCATGGTACAAATAAACCATATAGGCGAATAGATAGTATTTAAATTGTTTGATTATGTTTTGCCTAGGTTTTTAAATAAACCATCTTTGGCGTGTAAACATAATATAATCCTTCATATTTATTAGACAGGGGACATAAATCACGACTGTCAATGTCGTACTGACATTTTATATAGCACAAGAACTTGTTCCCAAGGACTCTTGATGGCACTGGGCCTTGTCACTAGGGAAAAATCTAAAACATAATCGATGATTCCTTTGGATCGGAAATTTTCATAGTTCATTGTCTTGACAAGAATTTATGAAATAAAAACTATCTTTTCATGTATACACCTTTTCCCGTAGGTATACATCCCAAATGGATGTTTTGATGCGTACATCATTTTCGACGTCTACCAGCCAAGATTCCTATTGATCATTTACGCTAACTAAGGGATTTGGAAAATTCCTAGTATAAGGGTGACAAGTGTGATTTTATCGCATCACTGTTATCAGGAGTGTTAACACATTTTCAGATGTTAACAAGGATCTGAATCTCTTTTTAAACAGATTTTACCATCTTAGCTAGGTCTTCAATGACATTCAAGCTAGGTCAAACCTTTTAAGATTCTCTTTTAATAATTATACTGGCAGGAAAGGAATGATATTTATTTTATTCAGGATTTCTATCATAAATCCTGATTTACATGTTAATAATAGCACAAATGGCCTAGTCGCGTAGACAAGTTTAATTTATAAGCCATGATTTCAGAGAATCGAGGCATTAAGGTTTTAATAATAGTACGAATGGCCTAGTCACAAGGACATTTATAAATTATAAGCTAGGATTTCAGAGAATCAAAGCCTTGAGGTTTGAACCTAGTTCATTACCTTTTTCTGACAGGGAGTCATAGCTACCACTGTATTTTGGCTCATGTAGAAATGAGCAAGGCCCGTAGGCACTATATTACCACGTATGGTTAAAATATGATCATCTTAATTGAAGATGTAAACCCAGGATTCAGAGATCATTATACTGGGTTAGGAATCTTTTGAAGAATCCTTAATAACGTGTGTGATTTCCAACGAATCACGTCTGTCGGGAGTGTTAACATGTTTTAAGATGTTAACAGGGATTTGAATCTTTTAAACAGGTCTTACCATCTTGGCCCGGTTTTATAATTGACTCTCAGGCTAGGTTTCACTCTCAAGATTCTTAATTTATAATTAACGCAGAAAAATTTTAAATTGAGGTGTTAATAAGGATCTGAACCTAAATGAGAAACTGCCATCTTGCCATTTTATTATAATGGTAGATCTTATAATATAGGAATGATATTTTAAACATAATCGTTCCTTTAAAACTTAAACAAGTATAGGGTTGCCCTAAACGGGACTTCAAAGGAATAATGTTGTCCTCGAAGGGACTAAAAGATAAATATCGTTATAAGGACTTTTAAGGAAACGATCTTCAGCAAAAAGGAGTTTCTTCTTCATCTTATTTCTGTATGCTTTCTCCTTGGTTGCACGTTTCATCCTAGCCGCTGTACGAAGGTCAGCAATTTAAGGATCCGGGCGTGGAGAATTCCTATTACGGCTTTTTCGCTTGGCGACATATCCAATAAAAAAAATTTTGAAAGAATAATTTCCAGATGAGAATTGAGAATATTCCTATGTTAAGTCTAGACTCAGAAGGTTTAGGAATGTGCAATTGTGTCATTGAGATTAAACACAAAAAGCTAGTGTTTAATTCACTCAATGTTGGCTCTGATACCAACCTGTCACACCCCAAATTTCCACGTGTCACCGGTGGGCCCGGTAGGGGAGTAACGTGACGTGGTTGCAACATCATAGTCAAACAACACAATATATAATTGCACAGCGGAAGCAAAAGGATAAATATATTACAATCCGAATTAATGTAACGTCAAGTATTACAACGGAAGTAAAGGATCCACAAGCAGATCAAAAATAAAAATAACTCTGTTCAACAGACTTTAGGCATCTAAGCTTGCGAGACTCTTTATTGATGCTAGGAGTAGCCAGCCAATTACAATTAGTACCTGCACTTAGCCTTTTTAAGAAAATACGTCAGTTTACACTGGTAAATACAATCAACCGACTCATTTTGAAAAGGTTTAAAATGATTGATTTGAATGCACATGGCACAAATAATATTTTATAACTTGGGATGATTACTTAAATATATAATCTTGTAAAGGATTTACATGTTTCTTATGCGTTCAGTAGCCCAGATCGAGCCGGGTTAAAGATTAATGGACACACCACTTTATTTATGAGACACCGACGGCGTACGCCTACGCCGGGTGCTGAGGTCGTGGCCATTTCGTAAAATGATGCCAGGGATATCCGGGACAACGGTCATTAACCCCCAAAGGCTTTAAGTAAACAAAACAAATTAAACGGAAACATCTCAATCATTTAACCATAATAAGATTAAATATTCAATGCCCGACCAAGCGGTATTTTATATACCGTACCCCAAGCCCGTATAGGGAAATAAGTTAAAAGTATTTACCTGAGCTAAATATAAATTCAATCCCAGCCGTATCAAATCAGCAAGTACAGATAGCTTTTACTGGGCTCCTAAATCTGGAACGAAGGTTTTTAATAACCTATTAGAATCCTAACGGGTCTTTAATTAAGCATTGACTTAGACCGATTAGTTTTCAAGAGGAAGGTACGGTTCAAACGCATGATAAAGCGAAGACCGGAATAGAATGTGATTTAGACCCCACAAGTTTGAAGACTTGTATAATATGGGTATTTCATACACATTCTGGATTTTGAGATAAAACGGATAAGGTTTGACCCGTTTCAGCTAATTTATGTAAACTAGTTACATAAACCGAACCGAACGCGTAATAAGCGTAACGGGTAACCGTAAGAGTCCTAAACAGGTTTCCTAAGTTAACATGCCTTAAATATGTTGTGATATCAGTAGGATACCTTCCGTTATGCCCAAAACGAGTTTAATCTCATATTAAGCCCCGTAGGGGTATTTTGGTCATTTTAAAGATTATAAAAGGAATTAATTAAGTTTCTGTGAACCGTGTCTGATGACATCAGTAAAATGGCTTAGTTTATCAGGTCTTATCAGTTGGTGTTAAGTCTTTTGTGACAAAATGGTTTTAAACCCTTATGATCCACTTAATACGCGTATAACGTCGTTTTAAGCGATTTACGGGTTAAAATAGTATTCTGAGTTTCCAGGTCAGTTCATAAGGTTCAAAACACTCCATTTATCATTTAAAATCAGTAGCAATTGGATTGGCGTTAAAAGGATTTGTAAAACTCATTTTATGGCTTAAAAGGGCATTTTCGGTATTTACCGAATTAAGGCGCTAATCCTAGCTTATGATCAGTTTAAAAATAATTAAAAATCTTCAAAAATCCCAAAATATTATTTAACATCAGTGGGTAAAAGGTTTGGTGTCAAAAATTGGGTTTAGATAGGCTTTACGCTATTGACGCCGTTTAATTAATAAAAGTGTTTATAAATACGTCATTAAGCATAACTCCTAATCTAGACTTCCGATTGACGTGAAATTTTGCAGACATGTTCAATAATCAGTAACAAGATTTATTATACTTTCACATCATCAAAAATCCCGTTCTACGGTCATAAGGGCATTATGGTCATTATTTAGGCATTTAACGGAAACGTCGGATAGTTAAGGATTCAAGTAGTATAAACGCAGAGGATTATACTAACATGTAACTAGGTCCTAATGGAACTTTAAGGCATGTCTAAACCTATCAAAACCGGCTCAGAATCGAGGTCAAAGCAGAAAGTCAAACTATGCGACTTTCGGCTCCGAATCGGTTCAAAACAGAGAGTTGTCGAATCAAACAAACTTAGACAAGTTTTTATACTTATTTTCAGATTATATGCATGATAAAACAGATTACACGCCTTCTGAATCGTTAATTATGCGATTAATGGTTCCGTTGACTTTTTCGGAAGAAGTTTGACTCGACGAACGACATAGTTAGATCGGGAATCAAAGGGTGCCCTTTTAAGGGTTAATTGCCCACAATATTACCAACTTGTAACAACTTTCGTTTCGACAAAACTCTGGACCGTTTATGATTTATCGCAAAGTCAAACCGTAACTACGACGGTTTAACTTCTAGGCTAAAAACTAAGCATAACTCCATCGAGAAGGATCAAGGGCACTTACATACGTCTAATGGATGATTTGTGAGCCTTGTATCAGTTCCAGAGCTCCTCCAAATGTCCAGAAGTTGATATGTGTTGAATGTTGAAACATAAGACTTTTTATAAGAACTTTGATCATCAAAGATTGATTCCAAATGAGTGTAAGATGATCCAAGATGCATGTATATGGCCTCTATAAGCTGTAAACCACTTTAGGAAGCCCCTAGATTCGAAAAAATGCAAGTTAAGTCGGTTAAACCGGCTGTACAGGCTGCTGCCTGTTTTTTCTGCATCTGCAGGTGGGACGCGGCCCGCTTCAGCCTTTAGCAATCCTCACGCGGGCCGCCTGGAGCCTGGCTTCAGGTTATAAACTTTTCAGTTATTGCATTTTCAGTCCCCGGTCCTCCTAAACGTCGCTTTCACCTTGTTTCTTGCATTATAAGCCCTCTAACTTGATTTATAAGGGCTTCAAGACTTATACCATCTTTGTGAAGTCCTCGGGTAACTTTGTGATCACCCGAAAAGTCCTAATTTTCAATGTTGACGATTCTAACCCTCACACACGAATTTTATCACAACTTTCTCATACGGCAACGAAACTTGGTGAAATTTTTATGGTGCATTCTAGTGAGCATAATTAATCCTTACAAGGCTTCCGGTTTGCTATAAGGTCACTCAGAGGTATATCTTTAACATGTTGACACATTTAACCCCTGTAGTTTGTAATCTCTCACTTTCTTTCACAATTCGCTTCGTATGCTCCATGATCCATTCGTTTAAGGTTATAAACATCATGTAGGGTTATTGTAAAGTATCTTTATTCATTGTTGACACTTTGAACCCTTATATTTACACAGTTTCATTGTTTGTCAACTTTAGTCCTTCAAGAACATTCTTTCACACGTTCAAAGGTTATGACACGTGTCAAGACATTATAGGACGTAAATTTTTGAGGTGTTACAGTTCATTAGTTAACCAATTAATATACATGATTCCGTTAATTACTCATATGTTGACCATTATGCCCTTTTCACCTTAAAACGTGATTTTTGGAAAAGTAAAAGAGTAGAAACCTTTGTTACTGATATATATACTTGTACCCAAAATTTGAGATCAATTGGTAGAGTAGATTGAGAGTTATGCTCATTAGCGCAAAATTTAAGCTTTATGTTAATAAAAGGGCGTACTTAGCGTATAGCCTAGTTATGCCTACTTTTTGATATCAAACTTATTACCCCCTGATGTAATATGTTATTTTGGGATTTTTGAAGATTTTTAATTAATTTTAGGCTGAGCATAACTATTAGTCGTAGGCTTAATCCGGTAATTGTCGGTTTTGCCCTTACGGGCCATAAAATGAGTTTTACATATCTAAACGACTCCAAACCTTTTGCTACTGATTTTAAATGATAAATAAATTATTTTAAGCCTTCTGGAATAATAAAAATACCAGCTTTAGGTGTAGAACCCGGAAACGGCTCTTAATCGCCTTATTAAGCGTTTTTTTAACGCATAGTATGTATTAAAACTATTTTAAACATACCCGGGTTGATACCTACTGATATTTTAGGCAAATTAGAATATTTTAACAGTAAGAAAAAGTTGATTAACTCAGACTTCAGTTTTGAGCTTTTCGGCTTATGTGAAATTACCAAAATGCCCCTACGGTGCATAGTTTGGTTATAATTGATAAATTTCACATATTTAAAGTATCCTACTGATATAACTTAGCATATTGAGTATATTTGCTGATTACATCAGACCTGTAACTCAGGTTATCACTTAAACTCTTTTACAAACTTTTAAATGACCAAACTACCCCTACGGGGCCTAGTTTGTGTTTAAATTCGTTTCGGGCATAATGAAAGACATCTTACTGATGTCACAACATATTTGAGACATAATTAATTTAGGAAACCTGTATATAGCTCTCATGAACACCCGTCACGCTTATTACGCGTACGGTTCGGTTTATGTAACTAGTTTACATAAATTAGCCGAAACGGGTCAAACCTTATCGGTTTTATCTCAAAATCCAGAATGTGTATGGAATACCCATATTAAGCAAGTCTCCGAACTTGTCAGGTCTAAATCACATTCTATCCGGTCTTCGCTTAATCATGCGTTTGAACCGTATATTTCCTTAAGACTAACCGGTCTAAGCTTAGGCTTAATTAAAGACCCGTTAGCATTCTAATTGGTTATTTATACCATCATTATAGACTAGAGCCTTCCGGTAAATTGTACCTACGCTTACTTAAGTGAATACGGCTGAGTTATTAATTCTTGCTATTTAAGACAGGAGTTAGCTCAGGTAAATACTCTTAACTTATTTTCCCTATTACGGGCTTGGGATACGGTAATATAAATACCACATGGTCAGGTATGGGATTTAAAGACCAATAAGTCGGGAAATCCAAATAACCTGTTTTAATTCGTATTGCTTGACTGAAACATTGGGGATTAATGCGACCGTGTCCTGGATATCCTTGACTCATTAAATGCAATGGCCACGACCTAAGCACGGGGTGTAGGCATACACCTGACAGATGCCATATGTTAAATAATAAGTTGTACCCAATAAGGGATTCCCAATAAGGGAATATACTTATTAATAAATTAATTACCCAATATGGGATTCCCAATAAGGGAATAGTGGTGTGTCGGTTAATCATGAACCGGCATAGATTCGGGCCCCGTATGTAGAGCAAGTTATGTAAAACTGACAACATGAGATATAGTTTGTCCCAAGTATAAAAGATTAATTTTGCCTCTGTGCATTTTAATCAAAGTGTCAAATTATTTTGTGCCTGGTGCATCTAAATCAATTTTCTTAAACTCTTTTCAAATGAGTCGGTTGAGTGTATTTACCAGTGAAAACTGACGTATTTTCAAAAGTCTAAGTGACAGGTACAAGTACGTAATAGGCTGGAAGCAGCTCAGGGCGCTAATAAGGAATCTTGCAAGTTCTAGGTGTCTAAAGTCTGTTGAACAAATGATATGTCTTAAGATCCGCCTGTGGATCCTTTACTTTCCGTTGTAATACTTTGATATTACTTTATATTCGGATTGTAATATATTTATCTTTTGCTTCCGCTGTGCATTTATATATTGTGTTGTTTGACTATGATGATATCAACTACGTCACGATACTCCCCACCGGGCCCACCGGTGACACGTGGAAATCCGGGGTGTGACAGGTTGGTATCAGAGCCAACATTGAGTGAATTAAACACTAGCCTTTTTGGTTTAATCTCAATGACACATTAGCACATTCCTTGACCTTCTGAGTCTAGACTTAACTTAGGAATATTCTCAATCCTAATCTGGAATTTTTGCTTCCAAATTTTTATTGAATACGTCGCCAAGCGAAGAAGCCGTAATAGGAGTTCTCCACACCCGGAGCCCTGAAATGCTGAGCTTCGTACCGCGGCTAGAATGAAACGAGCATCCATGGAGAGAACATTCAGAAATAATATGAAGAATAGACTCCTTTTGCTAAAGAACGTTTCCTTATATAGTCCTTATAAGGACAAATTTATCTTTCAGTCCCTCCGAGGACACATTATTCCTTTCAAGTCCCGCTTAGGGCAACTATGTATTTTTATATAGTGGATTTATTAAATTTAAGTTTTCATTCTAAATCTGAAATATGAAATAAATGAAAAATAATATTCCTTTTATAAGATCTACCATTATAATAAAATGGCAAAATCTAAAAAGGACAAGACCTAGCCACGTGTCATTTTAAGACCGGGCCAAGATGGTAGTTCCATAATTAGATTCAGATCCATATTTAACACCTCAATCTAGGATTGTTCTGCGTTAAATATTAATAAGAATCTTAAGAGTGAAACCTAGCCTTCGGGTCATTTTAAGGCCGGGCCATGATGGTAGGACCTGGTTAAAAGATTCGAATCCCTGTTAACATCTGTAAATATGTTAACACTCCTGGCAGACATGATTCGTTAAAATTACACACGTCATTTTTATATATGGATTCTACAAAAGATCCCTAACCCAACTTATTGATCTCTGAATCATGGGTTTAGATCATCAATTAAGATGATCATACTTTGACCATACCTTGGTAATATAATGCCTACGGGCCTTGCTCATTTCTACATGAGCCTACAGACACTGGTAGCTATGACTCCCTGTCTGAAAAAGGTAATGAACTTTGATTCAAACCTTAAAGCCTCGATTCTCTGAAATCATGGCTTATATCATCCTATAAGATGATCATATTATAACCATCCCTTAGAAGGGAAATGCCTACGGGCTATAACATATTGTCCATCTGAGACACTAACATGGTGATCTTTATGATTCCTTGTCTAAGGTGGTGAGCTATGCTCAAGCCTAATAGTCTATATGATCAATGCGATCATGACTAATAACATATAACATCCTAGTGATGTTTTGCCTACGGGCTATAATGTATTGTCCATTTGAGACGCTGACATTGTGATCTTTATGATTCCTTGTCTAAGGTGGTGAGCTATGCTCAAGCCTAATAGTCTATATGATCAATGTGATCATGACTAATATCATCAATATGATGATCATATTATCAACATCCTTAGTGACGAAGTGCCTACGGGCTATACTTTATAATATTGTCAATACGACAATGACAGTTGTAACCATTATGGTTCCTGTCTAAGGTGGTCGGCTATGCCCAAGCCTCATAGTCAATATGATCAATACTATCATGACTACTATCATCAGTGTGATGATTATTATTTTCTTAAAACATCGTTTTGTAATGTCAATTGATTTGCCTACGGGCCATATTGTATCATCAATTATGACAACGACAGTGGTAGCGATGACTCCCTGTCCGAAAAAGGGTAATGAACTATGTTCAAACCTAAATGCTTTGATTCTCTGAAATCATAGCTTATAATTCATAAATGTCCTTGTGACTAGGCTTGTTGTGCTGATATACCTTCATGCTTTGATTCTCTGAAATCATAATTTATAATTTAAAAATGTCCTTGCGACTAGGCCTTTCGAGCCACTAATAAAACTGTTATTGTTTACATAATTAGGATAAGTTATAATATAAATCCTAAATAAATGTGATTAATAAATTAACCAAATATGGTCTTCGTTACCATGGTTAATGAATTGCCATAAAAGACAATTCCATAATAAACTCCCAAGTAAACTATTGTCCTTGTTTTCTGTAACAGTTCAATTAAAATGACTAACTCTGACGAAATTAATAGCCATCCAGTGGAGAATAATGATAACGCCCGTATTACTATGACGGGTGCTGAGTTGAAAGCGTTAGTAGATGACGCTATTACAAAGGCATTAGAGCGGCAATATGAAGAATACAGTGGGACTCAAAGTAGGACCCTGTCTGCGCCGCACTCAAAGCCCAAAACACATTCTGTGGCTCATAGCAAGCCTCCCTCCAAGAAGGAGGAACCCAAGAAGAATGATGATTGACATTCCTCAAACCACAACAGTGCTCCATCTCAGCAGATTATAGTACATCAAGAACCCAGTGATAAGGGTTGCTCCTACAAGTACTTTGTTTCATGTAAACCCCGGGATTTCACTGGGGAGGAAGGAGCTGTAGATTGTATGACGTGGTTAGACGAGATGGATACAGTTGTGGATATCAGCGGATGCGCTGAGAGGGATGTGGTCAAATTTGTGTCGCAATCATTTAAGTGTGAGGCCTTAGCCTGGTGGAGGTCGTTGATTCAAGCCACCGGGAAGATCCCTTTGTACACCATGACTTGGGATCAGTTTGTTGCTCTTATCAAAGAAAATTATTGTCCTCAACATGAAGTTGAGAAGATCGAGACTGAATTCTTGGCATTAGTCATGGAGAACTTAGATTGTCAAGCATACCTTACAAGTTTCAATACCAAGTCTCGATTGGTTCCTTATTTGATCACACCGGAGCCAAAGCGAATAGCTCGCTTTATTGGGGGTCTAGCCCCAGAAATAAAGGCAAATGTGAAAGCATCGAGACCTACTACATTCAGGTCAGCGGCAGATCTGTCGCTATCTCTCACACTCGATGTGGTTAGAAACAAGGCTGCCAAGGCCTCTGAAGAAGGGAAGCGTAAAAGGGAGAAGGATAACTCCCAGAATCCTAAGAAGAGCAAATCCGAGCTCAACAATAACCAACAGGATTCCAACAAGAAGCCTACATGCAAAACTTGCAACAGAAGGCACTGGGGACAGTGTCGATCAAACCAAAAGATAAAGCAATGTGGCATCTGCAAAAGAACTGGTCACCAGTCCCACAAATGTAGGGACATGAAGAATGCAAACTGTTTCAGCTGTGGAGAAAAGGGCCACATCAGTACTAATTGTCCTGAGGCCGCCAAGGAAGGAAACACCTGAACTACCGATTGAATGACGAAGACAGTACATATCAATAATAGCATCAGGTACGTCCCATACCATTTAGCATTGATTGTATCTGCTTAGTATTTTACGTTAATGCAAGGGACAATAAACCCTTAGTAAACCATAAGCTTAGCAAACTTTTGATTACATTCATAAGAATTTCAGATATTAAAAATAAGGTATAATTTACCAAGGGAATCTTTAATGACCCTCTCTCCCATCCTCGGAGATAAATCCTTTCATAAGAATCTAGAGTACTCTTCCCCAAAAAGAGTACGACAATATATATTACTTTATTTTATTATTTTCTCATTATTTTATATCGCCGGCGAATGCCAAACTATGTTTGATAAGAGTACCATATGAGGATTGGCTTATCCTAGTGTGTCCCATAGATTGCTTCCATGCCTGATCAGTATGGAGGTTTAATGCATGGAACCCCTGAGATATCCCAATGGTCATATAGTACTAAAGTCGACTAGTAGTATTCAAAGAAGATATCCAATATAAAAATGTCCTTATAAGTATCTCTACTTAGGACATCTTTGCAATTGTAAAGAAAATGTGTCATTTATCTGACACCGACATCGATAGATGAGCCAAAGCCTGAGATTACGGAAATCTCTGACATCTCTGTGTGTCATAATTATCTTCTTTATAAGAACTACCATGTTTACCTCCTGAGAGGCAAGAGGATGTTAGGACAAACATCCCGCTTAGGGCTACAGTTATTGTAAAAGCTTTGTATCTGATAGTACCAAATTGTTAAATTATCAGGCTAGTTAAGCTCTGAATGTATAGAATCATTCGAAGGAAATCGAATGTGTCAAGATCAAGTAGCTTATAAGCTAAAACCCATTTAAGGAGTTTGGCGGAGCTCGCAATACATTACACATTAGTGACTGAAGGATGTGTTTCGTCAATAAGTCAAGAAGCACTATCACATAATGATATACAGATTTATGATATGGTGAGCAACCTGTGTCGATTAAGGATCGACAGGTAAAGAAGCTCCAAAAAGATACATGTACCTATTATAAGGGTCAATTGAAGTGCCTTAGATACTCAAAGGTACTGGGGAATATTAAGCCCAATATAAGGCAGGAAATATTTCCTTTACTCTAACAAATCTCGAGGTCGAGATTTATTTTAAGGGGGTGAGGATGTAACACCTCGAAAATTCACGTCCTATAATGTGTTGACACGTGTCATAGGTTTGAACGTGTGAAAGAATGTTCTGAAGGGACTAAAGTTGACAAACTTGAAAAGTATATGAAAATACGAGTTCTAAATGTCAACAGTGAATAAATATATTGTACATTAACCCTACATAATGTTTATACCATCAAACGAATAAATCATGGATCATACGAAGCTAAAAGTGAGAGATTACAAACTACAGGGGTTAAATGTGTCAACATGTTTAAGTTATACCTCTGAATGACCTTTTGACAAACCCGAAGCTTTGTAACTGTTAAGTATGCTCACTAGAATGCACGATATAAATTTCATAAAGTTTCGTTATCGTATGAGAAAGTTATGATCAAATTCGTGTGCGAGGGGTTAAAGCGTTAACGTTGAAAGTTATGACTTTTCGGGTTAACCGGAAGTGTCCAGGGACTTGGCAAAGTGGGTATAAGTCATGAACCCCTTATAAGTCAAGATAAGGGGCTCAAAGTGCAAGAAATAAGCTTGGTTGACCTTTCGGAGGGCCAAGGGACAAGTTGCAAAAGCTTAAAAGCTTTTTGCCTGAAAATGAAGCCCAGGCGGGCCGCGTAAAAGCCCTTGTGAGGCTACGCGGGCCGCGTTAATCCCCCAGATGCAGAAAAACGTGATTATTGGCTGTTCAGCCTTGGAAACGACCTTAAAATGATTTTTCTCATCATGGGCGCCCCCTAAGTGACTCCTAGAACACTAGGGACATGTGTTGAGGAGTTATGGTCAGTCATAGCCTTGTGTGTCAACTTCTTATGGTGATTAAATCACTATATAAGGACCAAAGTTGCAACCAAGTTCCTCACACTTTATTCTTGCAATCTGATCATTTCTGGAGCTACCAAGCAGCCTCAAGTGATCTCTGGTCGTGCATAGGACTCTTGTAAGTTTGCTTGACCTTTCCTAATTAAGTTTTAGCTTAGTATTAGCTTAAAAGTCAAACCGTCGTAATTAATGGTTGACTTTAAGATTAATCACTAATGGTCCAGTGATTAGTCGAATCAAAAGTAGTTATAAGTTTGTAATTATGTGGGTAATAAACCCTCAAGAGGGTTCCCCCTGATTCCCACTCTAACTAGGTCAAATGTCGGGTCAAACTTGTATTTAAAAAGTCAACAGGATCCTTAATTTACAATTTATGCACAATTAGCAATGTATATCATATACAACCTATTTGATCATTGTTATAACTTATTAATAAGTGTAAAAACATGTCTAAACATGTTCAACCCGACAATTTCCTGTTTAGACCCGGTTCGGAACCGAAAGTCACATAGTTTGATTTTCACTTTGACTTTCAGTTCTGACCCGTTTAAGCATGTTTTAGAAATGCCTTAGAGCTTTATTTGGATCAGGTAACATGCTAGTATAACCCTCTGTGATTATACACCTCGGTTCATTAGTTAACCAATTTATATGCATGATTCCGTTAATTACTCATATGTTGACCATTATGCCCTTTTCACCTTAAAACGTGATTTTTGGAAAAGTAAAAGAGTAGAAACCTTTGTTACTGATATATATATACTTGTACCCAAAATTTGAGATCAATTGGTAGAGTAGATTGAGAGTTATGCTCATTAGCGCAAAATTTAAGCTTTATGTTAATAAAAGGGCGTACTTAGCGTATAGCCTAGTTATGCCTACTTTTTGATATCAAACTTATTACCCCCTGATGTAATATGTTATTTTGGGATTTTTAAAGATTTTTAATTAATTTTAGGCTGAGCATAACTATTAGTCGTAGGCTTAATCCGGTAATTGTCGGTTTTGCCCTTACGGGCCATAAAATGAGTTTTACATATCTAAACGACTCCAAACCTTTTGCTACTGATTCTAAATGATAAATAAATAAATTATTTTAAGCCTTCTGGAATAATAAAAATACCAGCTTTAGGTGTAGAACCCGGAAACGGCTCTTAATCGCCTTATTAAGCGTTTTTTTAACGCATAGTATGTATTAAAACTATTTTAAACATACCCGGGTTGATACCTACTGATATTTTAGGCAAATTAGAATATTTTAACAGTAAGAAAAAGTTGATTAACTCAGACTTCAGTTTTGAGCTTTTCGGCTTATGTGAAATTACCAAAATGCCCCTACGGTGCATAGTTTGGTTATAATTGATAAATTTCACATATTTAAAGTATCCTACTGATATAACTTAGCATATTGAGTATATTTTCTGATTACATCAGACCTGTAACTCAGGTTATCACTTAAACTCTTTTACAAACTTTTAAATGACCAAACTACCCCTACGGGGCCTAGTTTGTGTTTAAATTCGTTTCGGGCATAATGAAAGACATCTTACTGATGTCACAACATATTTGAGACATAATTAATTTAGGAAACCTGTATATAGCTCTCATGAACACCCGTCACGCTTATTACGCGTACGGTTTGGTTTATGTAACTAGTTTACATAAATTAGCCGAAACGGGTCAAACCTTATCGGTTTTATCTCAAAATCCAGAATGTGTATGGAATACCCATATTAAGCAAGTCTCCGAACTTGTCGGGTCTAAATCACATTCTATCCGGTCTTCGCTTAATCATGCGTTTGAACCGTATATTTCCTTAAGACTAACCGGTCTAAGCTTAGGCTTAATTAAAGACCCGTTAGCATTCTAATTGGTTATTTATACCATCATTCCAGACTAGAGCCTTCCGATAAATTGTACCTACGCTTACTTAAGTGAATACGGCTGAGTTATTAATTCTTGCTATTTAAGACAGGAGCTAGCTCAGGTAAATACTCTTAACTTATTTTCCCTATTACGGGCTTGGGATACGGTAATATAAATACCGCATGGTCAGGTATGGGATTCAAAGACCAATAAGTCGGGAAATCCAAATAACCTGTTTTAATTCGTATTGCTTGACTGAAACATTGGGGATTAATGCGACCGTGTCCTGGATATCCTTGACTCATTAAATGCAATGGCCACGACCTAAGCACGGGGTGTAGGCATACACCTGACAGATGCCATATGTTAAATAATAAGTTGTACCCAATAAGGGATTCCCAATAAGGGAATATACTTATTAATAAATTAATTACCCAATATGGGATTCCCAGTAAGGGAATAGTGGTGTGTCGGTTAATCATGAACCGGCATAGATCCGGGCCCCGTATGTAGAGCAAGTTATGTAAAACTGACAACATGAGATATAGTTTGTCCCAAGTATAAAAGATTAATTTTGCCTCTGTGCATTTTAATCAAAGTGTCAAATTATTTTGTGCCTGGTGCATCTAAATCAATTTTCTTAAACTCTTTTCAAATGAGTCGGTTGAGTGTATTTTCCAGTGAAAACTGACGTATTTTCAAAAGTCTAAGTGACAGGTACAAGTACGTAATAGGCTGGACGCAGCTCAGGGCGCTAATAAGGAATCTTGCAAGTTCTAGGCGTCTAAAGTCTGTTGAACAAATGATATGTTTTAAGATCCGCCTGTGGATCCTTTACTTTCCGTTGTAATACTTTGATATTACTTTATATTCGGATTGTAATATATTTATCTTTTGCTTCCGCTGTGCATTTATATATTGTGTTGTTTGACTATGATGATATCAACTACGTCACGATACTCCCCACCGGGCCCACCGGTGACACGTGGAAATCCGGGGTGTGACAAATATACCCCGTATGTGAAAACCGAGCCCAAAATACGATATAATATTAAAAATTAATTAAAAACAAGTTTTATGTGTCGCTCGCGGGCAGCGTAAGACCACACCTGTGTCTACGCGGGGCGTGACAGCCCTGCAACGAGGCGCAGCCCTGAGCCGACACGTGTCACGATCGTGTCGAAGCTAGTGGTGATGACCAATCAGAGCTAAGGCCTACACCCCTGTTACGCGGGCCGCGTAAGCCTTAGTCTAAGCTTACACAGGGCGCGAGAGAACCCAAATGCAGCCATATAAATTGAGGGCATCGGCTTCAGTCTCCGATCGCTCACACACTTTTCTTTCTCTCAATTTTTGAATAGTAGGCATAATTTTCGGGTATAATACCCCCCTAAATAACGAAGTTCTGCTTCGTTGTAACTTGTAAGTATTATAACCCCGGTTACGTATTAGATACGCTGCCTGATTGATCCAGGGTTCCGTAACGGCTGTCGTGGTTCTGCACGACGTAGTCGTTGGAATGCCGTCTCGGGGAGGGTATTGTTAATATAAATAATGGGTTATTATACTAACACGTGTGCATTTGTGTAAATTATAGATAATCACCAGGAAACCCTTAAAGGAAACCTAAGAAAGCAATGTGAGTAATCTCCTTTTTGTAAACTATTTTTACAAAACCTTAAATATTTTATAATGTTATTAAGCAGTGATTGAGTCTTTGTAATTCTTCAATTACTGCCGGTATTATGGTGTTTTGTATACATTACTTGATAACCTTCACAATTGGACAACGGGTTAGCCAATGTGTGATATAACCATAGCCACAGATACGGTCGAGTGGCAAGTACTGAATGAGTAATTGTGTAGATATAAACATTGTAATCGCTCTCAATACTGTGTTAATTGATAAAACGCTTCTTGATTAAACTAGGATTCACTCACCAGTATTTCCCACTGACAAAATATTTTTAAACGCGTTTTAGGTAACAAAATGTGAGAGCCAACTAGAAGCCAGCTGGACAGCACTGAAGGCTTGAATAAAGTGGCTATAAAAGTTACCTAAATAAAAGAAGATGCTTTATTAAATAAAATAGAGTTTATCTCTATAAATCAGTTTGTAATGAAACTTGGGTGTTATCCCAATATGTTTAATATTATAAAAGTGTGGTATTTACTCTGATAAAATATTTCCTAATTACGGTTCTGATGTAAATTCCGCTGCCAAAATGATAATCACCGATACCACCAATACTGAGTTCGCGGCCGCCCGTTCCCGGAACAGATAGGGGCGGGGGTTGCGACACCAGTCCCACCACCAGTCCCACCTTTCACCTATTTTTCCTCCACCGGTCCTCAGTTAGAAAGAAAATTAACGATGTTAAGTTTTTTTTTCTGAATTACAAACTAACGTATTAGGGCTTTGGATCAGAACGAGAATACGAGTCTATTGATGTAAAACTTAGCTCGAAACGGTGCTCCAAACGACTTAATTTTTGTTAATTGGAAGTTTAAACACCCGAATTGAAGCACCGTTTTCATCATTTGGATCACAATTTCAAGGTAAGTTTTACATCATTCGACTCGTATCCTCGTTCTGATCAAAAGCCCTAAAACGTCAGCTTGTAATTCAGAAAACTACGTTAAGTTTTTTTAACTAAGGACCGGTGGAGGAAAAATAAGTGAAAGGTGGGACTGGCATGAGAAATATTCAAAGGTGTGACTGGCAAATGGCAATAGCCAATAATGTCTAGTTGGGATTATTATAGACCAATTTCCCTGTCATCGGGCGAACCGATACAGAATGAAACCGAATTTCAACCGCATCGGGTGCATGATTCTCACTAATATGTTGACACTCGAATAATATGTTGAGAAGTTAAGTGCCCCTCAAACCACATAAGTCTCTTTGTAAACCTTTTTCTATGAACGACTAATTTCTTTTAAATCCTATCGTCTATAGGACTTGAACTAAAGACATTCCCTTTCCCAAATCAGGTATTTAAAAGTTTTGTCTTTGTAAATGAACCACCACCCAATTGGTGTTTCTTAGTAAACCTATTATTCATTTTACAACTCAATGCATTTACTTAATTACAACACTAGGACATATGAAAAATGATTAACATTAATAGATTTAAAGACATTTCAAAAACAAAACACCAACATTTATTATTCAGTAAAGTAGATAAAAACAACATGCTTCAATCAAGTCCAAATCAACACTTAACCTAGGAAATAAATCATCAGTACATCACATTAATGTAACACGATTAAATGTAAACACACAAAAGGAAACAACGCACAAATTCGATGTCGATTTTGAATTCGATTATCGATACAGCCATTAGTATCGATAGTATCGATTACGATGGAGACCATGAGTACCTAGTAGCATGGTGTCAACTGCCATTTGATGCACTTTCATCTGATTCTGTAGTTTGAACATTTCCAACTGAAACGTCATTTCGTTCATTGGCGCTTGCTCCGACACCTTAGCGGGAACACACTTAACATGCATACCATAGTTACAATCGGACGAACAATGGTACATGCAGTTGCTTTTTGCGATCGCGCCTCTACAAACGTCGCATTCAAACGACTCATATGGATACACATAAAGTAATGAAAGCGTGTGAGGGTGGTCTTCGCGACGCACGCTTTCTGGCAAAGTAGTGCATGTCACATGTGCGTCATAGTCACAAATATCACAACGGTACAACGCACCGTTGGGATCACAACCAGTGCCACACACGTCACATAAACGTGTGCCACTAGCGGGAGGTGCCTTGGGGAGATATTTCAACGGGTGGTTCGGGTGTGATTTGAGTTTGATCTGATTAGGTGGAGGGGTCGAGGGTTTAGGGTTTAAGGTATTGTAAGCACAATGGATATGGAGATCAAATTCACAATTGGGACAACAATAACAAAAGCCCGAACCGGTTTTGTTACACTCGCTACAAATGAAAGAGCCGGATGAGTATGTCGGGGATGGGAATAGGGAGAGGGGGTGATCGGGGTGGGACGGATGGGTCAATGAACGTGATGCGTTGAAGCATCGGTCGTGAAGGAAGAATTTGCATGCGCGACACGAGTAGACCGGGGTGCCGGTACAAGGAAAGTTGCAGCCGGTACAAGTGAGTTGTGCACCTTCCAAGTTTTTGTGGAAGGAAAGAGTGTGTGGGTGGCTAAAGTGCTTGTGGCGATCCATATTTGTTAAGTTGAAATATGTGGTCACAAGTTATAAGTTATAAATAAGCCCAAGATATCAATAAAAAAAGATACTCTGAAAAGTCGTCGAAGACTTTGTTAAGCTCACCTCCACCGGTCTCGGCCTGTTTCTTATCGAGCAAAGTCAAATTAGAACTTGCAAAATCACAAGGGAATATAATCTTATACATTATACAATTACACTTGTATATAAAAAAATATATATAAGTCTATCCAGTATGGGAGTGTGAAACTGGCATGTAGCCTACGTAGTGCATGTCAATGATGTAGGGCCGGTTTATATTACGCTCACATGGGTTTCAATAACGGAGGGTATGATATTCCACTTTCGATTACCAAGAAATATGGAACGTGTTTACACCTACAAGCTGCTCCACTTGGTTCTTTAACCACCTTATCCACGCCAAACAACCACGCGCATGGTCCGCGGCTCTGTCCTGTGTAAGATTAAATATATTATTATTATTGTGATATTTAATCAAAGGCGTCTTCGAGAATTCACATAACTTGTTCGAGCTTGAAAAAATATATCCTTTCGTAATGTTTTATTATTATTTAGAAAATAATAAGTGGCTAATTTCTAAACAATAAAAAATTATTTGTAAATTGGCCTATATTGGAATCAGTATGTGTTTACTATTTATAAAAAATAGCATATACATATTGGATTTTTTTTTAAATCGTGTGTCCCTCGAAATCACAGGACTTGTGCGGAGGTCCTCCCCGCACACCATCAAAGCCGCCACTGTATTTAATTTTGTAGCCATATAATCATTTATATAAATATCTAGATCAAAATATATTACACCTGTTATGTAATTAGTTGGTAATTGTTGATGGACCATATTACACTTATTAACTAATTAGGTTTCCTATTGAGTGTATATATAAGGAGATAACTGGAAAGGTTAGACAATTATCATAACCATAACATCATTATTTTCATCTCTCTCTACACCTCTCTCTCCATCCGAATTCCAACCCTAGAATTCGGTTTCACCTTCATCATCTTACACCCTAAGGAGGAACAGAATCAAGCTAACAACTATGTCAAACTTAATGGTTGCGTCTTTGACTGGATTCACTGCTGGCCTGTCTGTTGTTACAGGTATTTCTAATATGTTTTTTTCCATTATGTTTATACAGAACTGATCAACACGCCGTGGTTGGATGCCACATCATTTCCACGCCCTCTTTCCACGATGTGGTCCGTGACGGGATGTTGAAATAGATTTGGGGGTGTATGAATATATTTTGCCTTATTTATATACGGGAAATTGGTTTTTAATAAACCAACCTTTGCCCCATTGGTAAATAATAATCCTACCTACAGAATTGGTAATTAATAATACTACGTTTCAATATGTTGGTACTCAATGGACCTCCGTTAGTTTTTCTAACTGAAGTTAGTTTTTAAGTTTTATTTATTACACAAACAGTCCCTGTAGTTATAATTTACTAGTTTTAAGTTTTATTTATTACACAAACAGTCCCTGTAGTTATAAAAAAAATCATAAAAATAAAAAAAAATCTAAAAAATCTAAAAAATTCTAAAAAAATCATAAAAATTCTAAAAAAATCATAAAAATTCAAAAAAACTATAAAAAAATCAAAAAAAACTCTAAAAAAAAATTCAAAAAAAGCAAACGTTTCGACGCGAACCGTTTCGAACCGTACCGTTTCGACCCGGACCGTTTCGACCCGTACCGTTTCGACCCGTACCGTTTCGACGCGTACCGTTTAGACCCGGACCGTTTCGACCCGGACCGTTTCGACCCGGACCGTTTCGACCCGGACCGTTTCGAAAACGGTGGTGGTGGTGGTGGCGGTGCTGTGGGGGTGGTGGCGGTGCGGTGGTGGTGGTGGTGGTGGCGGTGCTGTGGTGGTGGTGGCGGTGCGGTGGTGGTGGTGGTGGAGGCGGTGCGGTGGTGGTGGTGGCGGTGCGGTGGTGGTGGTGGCGGTGCGGTGGTGGTGGTGGTGGTGGTGGTGGCGGCGCTGTGGTGGTGGTGGTGGTGGTGGTGGTGGTGGCGGTGCGGTGGTGGTGGTGGTGGCGGTGCGGTGGTGGTGGTGGTGGTGGTGGTGGCGGTTGTTAGTGCATTACGTCTATTGACTTCGTCTTGTATCATGTAATAGTATGTTTAATGTAATTTAGCTTGAAAGTGGTGATTTCCCTTGAAAATGTCATTTGACAATTTCAAGCTAAATCAAGATTTCCCTTGAAAGTGTCATGTGTCATTTCAAGCTAAATCAAGATTTCCCTTGAAAGTGGCATGTCATTTCAAGCTAAATCTCCTCCACTATAATTACCATTCAAGCTAAATCATTTGTAACTTTTCAGAAATATTCGGATCAGAGTAGCGAAGCTCTGCCGAATAGTCTCTAGGTTGTAAATCAGTATCATATCAATATAAGAGACATTATAATTACATCGAGTGTCCGTTTCATTGATTCCGCCTCTGATTCGGATAAACGACACTTCTGATCGACTCAGTCAGGTCGTACAGCGATCAAACAAGTGGTATCAGAGCACAGGAGGAAGAGTTTAGCTCGATTGCAATTATATTCTGACTTCTACACCTTCTTTTTCAATCTGAACAAGTTTTAACGGTCAAAATTGGATCAAATTTTCACGGATTGTGTAAAACTACATATTGACAAACCCTGGAAAGTTTCATTGCATAATTCAAAGTAAAAATGACAAAAACTGGACAGAAACTGGATTTCGCTTGAATATTAAAGATTTCGCTTGAATGTATGTTAAAGTGAAGATTTCGCTTGAGTTTATAGAATGATTTCGCTTGAAAGTGGTTATTCAAGAGATTTAGCTTGAAAAATCCAGAAGATTTCGCTTGAAACAGCATATTGTTTGATTTCGCTTCAAAACATCAGCTTAAGATTTCGCTTGAAATTAGAATTGATTTCGCTTGAAACAGCATAATATTGATTTCGCTTGAAACATCAGAGTCTTGATTTCGCTTGAAACAGAATAGACTTGATTTCGCTTCAAACTGGTTAACTTGGGATTTCGCTTGAAATTATATCAGTTGATTTCGCTTCAATTGATCAACTAGTGATTTCGCTTGAAAGTCCTATTTCGCTTGAAAAGTGGAATTTCGTGTCAAGATCATTTCACGTCAACCGAGTGTTAGTCTATTTCAAGTTGTTTGATATTGTTTGTACTGATTGTGTTTGTTTGCTTGTTTCAGGTGTTTGAAGATGTCAAACAGTAAGGTTGATCCTGATAGACGGTGGAAAATAGATTACGTGAGATGGGAACTTGAAAATTATAGAGAACCATTCAAAGAAGCTCAGAGAGCTAAAAGATGGAATGATGAATTGGAATGTTACATGGATCCATGGGGTAATCCAGTTATTGACCCATCAAAAGTGGATTTCGATGCTGTAACAAATTTGCTTCCAAGGCCGGCTACTTTCAACACACGAAGGTTATCTGATAAAGTGTATCTGCCTGATTTGGAGAAAAAGATAAGAGAGGTTTGTGAAGCAAGTCTACCGAAGGTGGTAGAATTGAAGAAGCGAAAAGAAGAAGAATTGAAAAAGATGGTTGAAGATGTGAAGAAGAAAGCTTTAGAGGAAGTCAAAGTGGAAACAGTAAAAACTGAGAAAGAGAAAGAAGCTGTTACTGAAAAACAGCAGGTTTTTGAAGAAGTAATTTCAAAGAAGGAAGTTGATGTTGAAAAGACAAATGAAAAATGCTCAAAATGTTATAAACTTGAAGCAGACAATGCCAAATTCTTGAGTGATACGGAGAATTTGACATTGGAAAACAAAGCTTTGAAAGATGGAAAGAAAGCTGATGATGAACAGATTCTGAAGTTGCACTTGAACTGTGAAAAACTGAAATCTGAAAATATCAAACTGTTGAGTGATGTGGACAGTTTGACATTGGGTAACAAGATTTTGAAAGAAAAAGAAAAAGAGTTTAAAAATGAAAAATTAAAAATTGAAAAAGATTTTCAAAGTCAAATGAAGGTTTTAGAAGATGAAAAATCTGTTATTCTTAACAATAATCTTGAAAAACAGATTGAAATAAATTCTCATCTTCAGAAAATCATTCGGCTTGAAAAAGAAGCTGAAATTGCTCGAAATAAAATTAACGAGCTTGAGAATAAATTGAAAGGTTTTGTGAATTCTACATCACATGTTTGTCCAAAACCAATCAATTCTGTTCCAATAAGTGACAATGTCACAAATTTTGACAAAGTCAAAATTGAAGATTGTGATGAAATATCTAATGATGAAAAGGAAAAGAAAAGAAAAATATTTTTAGATTTACAGGAAAAATTTAAAAATACTGTTTTGCAATCTACTGAAACAGGTGAATGTTCTAAACAAAAACCTGTTATGAAGAGTGTAGAACAGAAACAAAAAGATAAAAATTTGAAAAATTCTAAAATTGAAAATAAAAGCTCATCAGATAGGTCATCCAATCATTATCAAAAATCACAAAAAATTAAAAATCAAAACTTACAAAATGTTGGTAATAAGTGGTGCAGGTTTGACCACAGTGCTCAAAAGTCAAATCCAGCATTGAGGAGGAGAAATGACTATAACCAAGCCAAACAATGTTATGATCTGAAGGTTTGGACTGATAGAAGTGAATGGTACGATAACAGAGTGTGCTACATCTGTGGTGTGAGAGGACACATTGCTGTTAACTGCCAGAATTAGAGTTATGAGACAAGAAGATGCTATAATTGTCAAATCAGATGACATATTGCCAAAGATTGCCCAAGGAGATCAATGGGAAGATCGAGGGTTGAATCTCAAAGAATGACAAAGAAACCAGTCAACGTCAAGCCCAAAGAACAGAAGGTTCAAGAACCTAAAGTTCAAGAAAAGAAAGTGAAGCTTTCTCAGGGGCAGAAAGACAGACTGAGGAAGAAGAGGAAGAAGGCAAGAGAATATCTAGAGAAAATTTTGTCTTCGGGTTCACCGGACAGATTGAATAAAAGTTCTGATGAATCAACTCCCTCGACTGCAAAGTCAAGCAAATTGAATTCTTCAGATGCAAATCTGAGGACAAACAAGAAGAAAAAGAAAGTTATTGGCGATGAATCTGGCTCATCCAAGTCAGACAAGCCAAGTTCGGGAAATGAATCTGATTCCACAAAATCAGAGGAGACACAAGTTGAGGTAAAAAAGGAAGAAACAGTTCCTTTAATGAATGATGAGAATTTTCCACCATTACGAGCCGCAAACATAAAATCAAAAGGTGTTGATGCTGGAAAAATGTTTAATAGCAATGTTAAACATATTTTTAGCAAGATGGCTGATGGAAAGGTAAAAAGGGCAAAAGAATTTTATGAAGAAAAGAGAAAAGCTCAAAATGCGCCTAAAGCTAGTCAGGCTTGGGTGTCAAAATCTGTTGGTTGAAATCCTGACTTGCCGGAGCTTCCAGGTTGGTAAGCGTGAAGCAGGTATCGGCATCATTCTTGAGAAATTCACATGATGGTAACTGTGATATTTCGTGTTACAAGTGGTTAATCAAGGACATTAAATTGTACTTGATTTTCTACAAGAGATAGTGGTATTTGTTCTTATATTGTTAAAAAAAATTTACGAAATGGTTAAAAGAGAACAAGATGATGAGATGACCCCGAACTCACAAGTGATGGGTAAACAAACTAATTTTTTCCGGAAAAACCATTCTGATTAAAACAAACTTAAGTGTTTTGAAATCATTATGGGAAAATAGTTTGTTGTAAGGGGGAGTTTTGATTGAATACGCCGAAACCCTCACGGCTGAACAAACATGATTACTTTCATCAGATTGAAAAACGGTTTTCAAACTGTTAAGATCAATGGGTTGTAAATCATGGGGGTACGTTATATTTTTTTTGCAAATCAGTGCATGAGAAGCAGAAAATGGATGGCGAGACAAAGCTATCAGTGTTGGTTGTCAAATTTTCTTTAAATGGTTTTGCATTTTAGGGGGAGAAATATTGTTAGAAAATCCAAAAACATTAGAAAATTTGAAAAAGTCAAAAACATGATAAAATTAAAAAAATTTGAGTTTTTGCGTAAAAAGAGGAAATGATAGTACATCAGTAGACAGTTACAGTACGCTAAAGAAATGGAAAGTTTAAATGAGTTAAACGATCTCACCGTGGATATGTCGATAGGTTTTTACACATTTAGTAAACTTTTTCGGGATATAAACCTAAATTTCACACTTGCTTATTTCGTGGGGAACACTACTTGGATATATAGGTAACCCCTGAAATCTCGTTTGAAAGGTTTCGTATTCTGATATACAGGTTTTTATACTCAATGATGTCTGGGGTATTATTCCGGGACTTCTGCTGAATGGAAGTTCTGACCTAGTCCTCGAATAATACTTTCTGCAAATGCTTGAAACACAGCATCACCCTCAGCATGCAGATGAAACAATAAAATTGATAGTCGCTGCTGTTGTAGCTAAAAGATCCTCTAAAGGGGACACACCCACAAGTTGAGTCATGATCTCTCTGCTGAACGGTAGTTCTGACCTGAGCTCTCATGATTCTTCATAAATTATTAACCCCTTACAGATATCATTTGTGTTATAACCACCTGTAAGACTGAATATTGGGATCTAGATACGGGAGTATATTCAAGAGGTGGGACACATGAATGAGTTTAAGTTCTTAATTCATCTAATCTGTATCCTGAATCAGTTGAAATTTGTATGAAAATTTAAGTGGATCAGTATATCGACAATATAAGTGAATTGTTTAATTCTTATTGTGTAACTAAGCTCAACGGTACTTGTAACTTGTCAAAAACTGATATGATTCTCTGACGCATACTCAAACAAAAATATTGTCTGTAAATATGTTTGTACATTTTTCGTTATTGCTTTATATTTTCAGAAAATACAAAAAGATTTTGATTCTGCTTTATTTTCGACAACCAATGTCTGAGTGCTGAGTTTCAAAATCTAAGTAAGCTGATCGTGTTCCTGAAAATAAAACAAGTTCATTAATTTGAAACTTGAAGTTTTAAAATCAAAAATCAAAAATAGTTTGTGATATCTCCAAGGTCATTAGTTTGGACTTGGATGATTAACTGTGGGGGATTTGGATGCTTATACTGTTAAAGAGCTAGTTTCTGATTCGATTCGATGAAACTGCCAAATTCATGAAAATTGTTTGTTTAGAATGTTTGAGTGAGCCAGGATACAATTCCTGGATAGCTGAAATTTGAAATGATGTTACTTATAAATGTTTGAGTGATTGCAGATGAGATTCCAGACTACGATCCCAGAAGCTGAGTCTAAGGGGGAGTCTGAAGATGAGCTCAAAGCAAGGGAGAGCTTGTAGATGGAAAGCTAGGTGTTGATCCTAAAAGCACGGAAGCTTGACGAAAGGGGGAGCCTGCTCATGGTAAAGCTGTTGATGATAGAACCAGTGATGAGATCCCGGTGTAAGAGTTAAAGTGTGAAGCTGATAAAGAGAAGTGATGGATGCTTACAATGTTACAATCTGAGTGAGGATGTAGAATGATCAAGACTGAAGAAGGTGTCATAACAGAGAATAGTCACTGAAGACTTCGTCAATATCCGAGGGGGAGTCTGTTAGTTCATTACGTCTATTGACTTCGTCTTGTATCATGTAATAGTATGTTTAATGTAATTTAGCTTGAAAGTGGTGATTTCCCTTGAAAATGTCATTTGACAATTTCAAGCTAAATCAAGATTTCCCTTGAAAGTGTCATGTGTCATTTCAAGCTAAATCAAGATTTCCCTTGAAAGTGTCATGTGTCATTTCAAGCTAAATCAAGATTTCCCTTGAAAGTGGCATGTCATTTCAAGCTAAATCTCCTCCACTATAAATACCATTCAAGCTAAATCATTTGTAACTTTTCAGAAATATTCGGATCTGAGTAGCGAAGCTCTGCCGAATAGTCTCTAGGTTGTAAATCAGTATCATATCAATATAAGAGACATTATAATTACATCGAGTGTCCGTTTCATTGATTCCGCCTCTGATTCGGATAAACGACTCTTCTGATCGACTCAGTCAGGTCGTACAGCGATCCAACAGCGGTGCGGTGGTGGTGGTGGTGGTGGCGGTGCGGTGGTGGTGGTGGTCGTACGCGTTGAAAATGGTACGGGTCGAAGCGGTTCGGGTCGAAACGGTCCGGGTCGAAAACGGTTCGGGTCTAAACGGTACGGGTCGAAACGGTACGGGTCGAAACGGTACGGGTCGAAACGGTCCGGGTCGAAACGGTCCGGGTCGAAACGGTACGGTTCGAAACGGTTCGCGTCGAAACGGTTCGCGTCGAAACGTTTGCTTTTTTTGAATTTTTTTTATTTTTTAGAGTTTTTTTTATTTTTTAGAGTTTTTTTGAATTTTTATGATTTTTTATGATTTTTTTGATTTTTTTTAGAATTTTTTTGATTTTTTTAGAATTTTTATGATTTTTTTGAATTTTTAGATTTTTTTTTATTTTTATGATTTTTTTTATAACTACAGGGACTGTTTGTATAATAAATAAAACTTAAAACTAGTAAATTATAACTACAGGGACTGTTTGTGTAATAAATAAAACTTAAAAACTAACTTCAGTTAAAAAAAACTAACGGAGGTCCATTGAGTACCAACATATTGAAACGTAGGATTATTAATTACCAATTCTGTAGGTAGGATTATTATTTACCAATTGGGCAAATGTTGGTTTATTAAAAACCAATTTCCCTTTATATACTTATGATTATGATAAATCTTCTTTTTTTTTCTTAAATTTCAAATTTACCTCTTATACTTTAAATAATAAAAAGGCATTTAACTCGTTTAGTTTGATTTTTCTTTAAGAATTTGCATTAGTGGATTTTTTTGATTTTTTAATACGCACTAGTTGATTTTCCACCCGTGCGTTGCGGCGGGGACCCAATGACTGCAAAACGCGTGTCAGCAATGACAAACGGATACCGAATATCAAAACATAAATAAAAATGACGTGGTAAGGATAGTCACTCCGTGCTAAAAAACGATTTTAAATAACCTAATATATAATAATAGGATCCACACGTCCTACAAGTTGGAAACTCGGTTGTTTTCAGTTCAGTTATTACGGTGCTAACACGTTAAAATATAGATGAGCTCGGTACCGGTAACGGCACCAAAAGTACCGATCTGGAAAATCTCGAAATTAGGTACCGGCACCGAAAATACTCAGTAAAATACGGTATGGTATTTGAAGGTAAAAATCAATAAATACAGGTATGGTGCTAGACCGGTGTCGAACCAAAAGTAACGATTCTGAAAACGCCAAAAGGTGGGTACCAAATTGGTACCGAAAATGATTTGGTATAGTAAATTTGGTACCGATACGATACCGGTTTGATTACAGGATTTGATACGATTTGCTCATCAATAATCTAAATATCCAAGTTAATTTTACATGCTACAATTCATTCATTACAGAAAAAAAAGCAAAATAAGTTGTTATGTATATAAAACCTCATTCAAACGAAATACATTTTACTTATTGTGTGTATGAAAAGTAATCTAAACGGTGTAATTACTTGCATTGCTACAGGATTTGATGAGCTCGGTACCAACCGGTATCGAAAATACCGTTACCGAAATCCCCAAAAGTGGGTACAGGTACCGAATATGCCAGTTACGGTACGGTTCAGTACCGGTCGGTACTGGTGCGACACCAGTATTTAAGGGTAAAAACCTGTGAATACCGGTGCCGAACCGTACCGAAAATACACCCGGTTTGGTAAATTTGATATCGATACCGGTACCCGATATCATTTACTCATCACTGATGTTACTGTTCATTCATTCCAAATTTTAATATATGGGGTAATATCCAAGTTAATTTTACATGCTACAATTCATTCATTACAGAAAAAAAAAAAAAAAGCAAAATAAGTTCTGTATATAAAACCTCATTCAAACGAAATACATTTTACTTACTGTGTGTATGAAAAGTAATCTAAACGGTGCAATTACTTGCATTGCTACAGGATTTGATGAGCTCGGTACCAACCGGTATCGAAAATACCGTTACCGAAATCCCCAAAAGTGGGTACAGGTACCGAATATGCCAGTTACGGTACGGTTCAGTACCGGTCGGTACAATTTTAATATATAGGGTAATGTGTGCCTAACTTTTTTCTCAAACATTCCAAAATAAATTTTATTGAAAACAAAGATGTATTCAAAATAGTGTATTTTTCAATATTATTAATTATAACGATTGTTGGTACAGTACCGTACCGACCAGTCACGAAGCCAAGAATTTTATCCTATTGTGTCAATATTTTTCGATACCCGGGTTTATAACAACCAGGAGTCAAAAATTTAGGATCGGGTCGGGTCAAGTTGGGTCGAATTCCATAATAAAAATCAATATCGTAATAAAATGTACAATGTCACTGAAAATAACACAAAATAAAGAGTAAATTGTCGAAATCGTCCCTGAGGTTTGGGCATGTTTGTCAGTCTCATCCAAAACAACTTTTTTATAATATATTACCCTTCACTTTTGAGATTTTTTGCCATTTTCATACAAACTTTCAGATTGCTTTATTTTTTTTGTCAAACATTTGAATGAAAATGAAAAAAGTTCCCAAATCTCAGGTACGATTTTGGCGAAAAAAAAGTTAGACGTTTGGATGAATATGGTAAAATTTCCCAAATGTGAAAGGCAATATGATACAAAAAAAAGTGTTTTGAATGAAACTAGCAAACATGTCCAAACCTCAGGGGCAATTTTGGCAATTTACTCAATACAAAGTTGTATTAAATGTATAAAAAAAATACATTTTTTAGTTTTTCCTTACATGTTTTTATGTTTTGTACAAGATTCATAAGCTTTCATAAACTCTTTTTCAATATAACAAATGTAAGCATCAATCAAATAATCATCTCCCAATCGGATTACACAAATTCGTCTTCCATTTGTTTGTCTTTGTTGAACATTAATTTAAGCGGAACTTCAAATATATTGAAGCACTTCAATCATGCGTTTTTTTTTTTTTTTGTTTAGTTTAACAAATGAATTAATTATTACATTTATTTATTATTATAAGATTTTATATATTAGATCATTTAAAACATATTTTGTTTTTTCCTATAACTTTTAAGATAAGATGATTTATAAAATTTCAATTATTATATATATTAAAGGTAAGTAATGATGAATAGTAATATATTCTTTATTTATTATTATAAGATTTTTTTATAAATTTCAAGTATGTCATTGAGACATGTATCTTTTTATCTACGTGTTGATAAAAAAAATCAAAACTGAGTTGTGAGTGGTAATACACATGGAATCGAAGTACAAACGTATATCTTATCAAAGGTAACGTTTCCATTAATCTCATAATACAATGTAATGTCCTATAAAATTCCTAATATACCGTTACGACGTGCTTAGTTTATCTATGTTTTGATAAAAGTTTTGTTCAAAATCAAACAAGTAAAATAGAATTGATTTTTCTGTTTTTATTATGGTGAACCGAACTAATTATACCACCACAACTTCGGTAGCAGTATAGAGTATATTTTATATATTGTATGCTATAGTGTTGGTACCATACCGGTATCAGGAGGAACCAAAGTGATATCACACTAGCACCATCCATGTTTTGTCCGTATCTGTCGAACAACATCGGTAATGGTACTATTGAAAACTAATGGTATTCGTTTTCATGGTTTTTGACCGACGTAAAATACATGTCGATATCATTTTGGTCATATCATGAATATTTTTTGTTGATACAACGAGTGCCGATACCGTACAAGTACTATAGTGAATCGAATAGATAATGACCAGATAACCGCCGCAACGCGCGGAAGAATCTTACTAGTTATACATATTAAAAGAAAGTGCCCATGAATAGTGTTTAAATATTTTTATAATATTGTTTTTTTTTAATTATTTTATTACTTAATAGATTTTTAATATTATTTTTCAGTTTTAATTATTTTATTACTTAATTATAATATAATTTATATAATTTTTAGTACGTTGTTTCGACGTGCCTGATTTTATTTACATTTTGATATAAAGTTTTTTTTCTTTCTAAAACCGAGTTTTTTTTGTGAGTGATAATGTACAAGTAATCGTTAGCAGAGTCTACATATTATTTTTTTTATATATTAATGTTGTTACCCTTTTCGTCATTCCAATAATATAGTGTAATCGAATTCAGAATTAGTGGGACGTGCTTATTTTATCTTCGCTTCACTAAACGTTTTGTTCAAAATCAAACGAATCAAATATAACTGATATTTTTTTTGTTCTTTAGGGTGATCAACCGAACTGGCACCCTGACGAAAACTTATACCTTTTTTTCCTTAGAATGAACTGAATCAATATTGTGCGTACAACTTCGGTAGCAATATATATAGTATCTATTTTATATCGTAAACTGGGTATTTGTATCATACTAATACCGTGACGAACCAAACGTATATCGTCCCAACAATATTGGTGTTGCGTCAATTTTAGGCGAACAACATTGGTAACGGTACCAACATAATCATTATTGGTATTCGTTTAAAATCATTACTAATATTTGTTTTTATGGTTTTCGTCAATATAAAATACGTATCGTTGTTGTTTTTGGCATATCATGACTTTATTTTTGAGTTTTGTCTTTGGGTTGCTATATCGAGTGTCGATGCCGTAGCGATGCTGTAATAAATTGTACCGGATTCCCGCCTATACCTGAAGAATGGGATACAGATTGTCGGACCAAGCCAACTATTTCCGACAAGTCTTTCCTCATTTTTCGAGCAAGAAGATCTTTCCTTTCTAATATTGTTTTTCATTAGTTTTCAATATTTTATAGTTTTATAAGATTAGTTGATTTTAAACATATTTTTTCCTCATATAATTTATGATATACGATCAAAGAATCCGTTATCAAACAGGAAACCATAAAAATAGCTACAAATCGGCGCCGAGGTTGTATGGTTTAGTTCCGTACGGTATGGTAGCGATATGGTGTCAGTTTATCTAATGCGAAAACAATAAAAATAAATACCACTACCAATACAAATGTCCAATCGGTTTCAATTCAGTTTGGTATGATAGCGGTGCAATGCTCGCTTTCGAAAAAATATGGCAATGTTGAACTAAAATAAACATAGAATGCTAACGAACCAAACCGCTATCAACTAAACAACATCGGTATTGGTATCGTTATTCATTTTTTATGGTTTCCAATCAATGTAAGTTTTTTTTTTTGTTACTATAGCGAGTGTTGGTACCATAACGAACCAGATTTATTGAAAACGGATACTGTGCCACTATCGAATAAATGCTATAACAAACCTAACTGATACCGATCGAATGCCCGCGATAATATACCGTCGCAACGTGCGGGAAACAACCTAGTTAGTATAGTTTTTGGATTAAAAAATTTAGAAAAACATGGGTTTTTTTAATGATTTAAACTTTACTATTTAAAATTACCTAATTGGGCTTATTTTTTAAACCACGAATTTGTTTATTATATAAAACGTTTAGAAAAAAAAAAAACAGTGGTGTCGCTCATATTTTTCTATCAGGTGATACATATAATATGCAAATTTGAATGGTGTCTATCAACCCTCTTGCCTAGTATGTGGCTTTGCCAATGGGTAACATGACGAACTAAACCGCTATGGACATCGATGCCGATATAAGTTTTATGTTTTTTTATTGATGTAAAACATGTGTCGATATCCTTTAGGACTTATCATGACTTTAATTTTTTCTAGTTCTCTCTCGGTTGGAGTAGGGATGAGCAAAATGGATCCGGTACCGAATTTACCGAACCGGGTACCTTTTCGGTACCGACTTTTGATATTTTCGGTACAGGTTCGGTACCGGTATTTACCGGTTTTTACCCTCAAATACCGGTACCGAACCGTACCGGGTATATTCGGTACCGGTACCCACTTTTGAGGATTTTCGGTACAGGTACTTTCGGTACCGGTCGGTACCGAGCTCATCCCTAGGTTGGAGTATTCAAATTTGATATTGTATTCTATGCCAAGTACCGGTACCGTGTCATTGTAATAAACCGAACCAATACCAACCAGAACTGAATTTCAACCCCATCCTGCGCGGAATCCCGCTAGTTTAACATATTTATATTATAATTAACATTAGAAAAAAAAAATTGAGAAGTTAAGTCAATCTATTTCGATACGAAAAAAAAAAGTTTCGACAAACATGTTATTCATTTTACAACTCAATGCATTTACTTACAACATTAGGACATATGAAAAATGATTAACATTAATAGAATAATAGATCTTAACACATTTCGTAAATAAAACACCAACATTTATTATTCAATTTTGTATATTAAAACCAACATACTTCAATTCAGACCACATCAACAATTAACCTAGGAAACAAATCATCAGTCAACCACAATGTAACACGATTATATGTATAACGTACACATATTCGACATCAATTTTGACTTTAATTACGACCCCTAGACAACTCAATTAACCCAACACACTTAACATGCATACCATAATCACAACCAGACGAACAACGGTACATGCAGTGTTTTTGTGCGATAGCGCCTCTACAAACATCACATGTGGACTCCGGATATGGATTCACATAAAGTAACGAAAGCGTGTGTGCGTGGTCTTCACGACACACGCTTTCTTGCAAAGTAGTGCATGTCACATGCACGTCATAGTCACAAACATCACAACGATACAATTCACCGTTGGGATCACACTTAGTTCCACACACGTCACATAAACGTCTTCCACTAATGTAAGGTGGCTTGGGGAGAAGTTTCAACGGGTGGTTTGGGTGTGATTTGAGTTCGACCTCATCTGGTAGAGAGGTCGAGGATTTAGGGTTTAGGGTATTGTAAGCGCAATGGATGTGAAGATCAAATTCACAATTGGAACAACAAAAACAAAAGCCCGAACCGGTTTTGTCACATGAGTCACAACGGAAAGAGCCTGACTTGTATGTTGGGGATGGGAATAGGGAGAGAGGGTGATCGGGGTGTGACGGATGGGTCAATGAGCGTGATGCGTTGAAGCATTGGTCGTGAAGGAAGAAATTACATTCGCTACACGAGTAGACCGGGGTGCCGGTACAAGGAAACTTGCAGCCGTTACAAGTGAGTTGTGCACCTTCCAAACAAATTTTGTGAATGGAAAGAGTGTGTGGGTGGCTAAAGTGCTTGTAGAACGCCATATTGGTGGGTGGATTTTGTGGAATAAGACTTGTTTTGAATGCCCCTTTGTTTTCTTGAGCCAACAAAAAGTTATGCAGCCTTCAAGAGTTCAAGTACCATTTATGTGGAGCTTTTGTGCTTTCCATTTTGAATTTTGTTTTAATAAAATAAAAATATAGAAAAAGAAAAGCACAATTCTTTACTTGTGCTTATGCTTGGTGCTATACTTTGTTTGGAAGCCTATCTCGGCAAATTTTGGAGCATTTAATGAAACCAGTAACCAAGTTTTGGATTATTCGAATCGAACTTTTCAAATTACATTTCTTCTTTTTTTATAATTTTTTTATTTATTTTATGTTTAAAACTCGAATTTAAATAAATTTGATTTAATTCAAATTCACTTTAAATAATAAATTATTTTACTTTTATTTTTAAGACTACTACAAATTAATTATTTTTAACATAGAAAAATACTAGTCTGCAAAATTTATAAACTATCAATATGTCGAATCAAAATCAAAATTAAAACAAAAAACTACCACTAGTTTGTCTAAGAAAAAAAAACTAAAATGATGGTATGACTGTAATTTTACACTGGAGGTAAAATCATAATTTGACTGGCAAAACAAACAAAAACGATGGAAAATGTAAATTTAAATTGAGAGCAAAATCGTAATTTGGTGGGGAGAAAAAAAAGAAAACTAATGAGCAAAACTGTAAATTTAAACGGGACAAAATCGTAATTTTGAACCGATGGCAAACCTGTAATTTTTAGCTGGGGGCAAAAGCATAATTTTTGTTTTAACTGAGGGAAAACGTAATTTTGAACTGATGCCGAAATCGTAATTTTAAAGCAGGCCTAGCATTATTCCCCCATTTGGTAAATGTATATATAGTAATAATAGGTTAGTATATAGAGTAAGAGTTGGGTAGAAAGTGTATTTTTCCTAGAAAGTCTAGGGAGCAATAAGAATTGGACATGTGGCATTGAGTTATTTTAACTAAAAGGGCAACTATGTAATTTCACATTTTAATTTTATTTTTGGAATTTATTTTTCATTAACTAACATTCCATGATTTTCGGAATTTTTGTTGTTTTCGAATTCAAATCTGGAAGTCAATGTGTTTATCTGGAAAACTATCAGCATGTTCTTGGTGATGTGTTTTACCAGTCAGAGAGGTTGAAGTCAGTGTGTTTTAACACTCTGAAGTCAGTGTGTTTTAACACTCTGAAGTCAGTGTGTTAACACCCGTAATCGCTTTGTAAAACACGTAGTACAATGACAGCTTGATCTTACGTATATAGAACAAGGAAAATCTCTTATCTTCATCCATGATTTTAGGTATATTTGGTATGATTTTGGGGGTTTCCAAATGTGGGTTTTAGAGAGAGAGGGAAATTCGCGTGAAAATAAGAGTTGTGATTGCCTGACAGTTTTTTTATTGATTTAAAATCCGGTCATTGACAAAATTGCCCCTACTCATTTAAAACAATCAATTAATTAATCTCAAATATTACAAGATTGCCATTGATTTAATCTCAACCCTTAAACACACCCATTGGATGGACCAGATCGCTTCCTAGACTTTCTAGGAAAAACACACTTTCCGCAGGATCCCCACTCTAGTATATAATATGAAGTTTATTTGGCTAAGAAGACTAGCAAGTAATCTTGATCATCCATTTATTTAATCAATGGCTAAGATTAAATGAGGGAAATTGAAGAGAAGAAAAGAGGCGCGTGAGTTTGTTTAGGGGCATTCTAGTCAATCCAAGGCAATAGTTTCTCTCTCCTCCAATCCCCCCCCCATTTTTTAAACGTTAATAACTCTTTCATACGACATTATTTTTTTATTAAAATTGCACCAAAAAAAGAGCGTTTTTTTATCTTTAAAACGAGTATACTATTGCTACATTTTGGAAAAAAAATTTCTAAAACCCAGTTGCGTAAAACGCAATGGAAAAAAAACCTAAAAATGACATTTTTCTAAAACGCAATGCACCATAAACACAAAGAAATGTCTTATTTGTAAAACGCAATGGCCAGAAAACACAAAGAAAAACCTAAAACACAAAAGAAAGTGTACTTTCTAAAACCCAATGAACTGAAAACACATAAAAATGTGTTTTACCTAAAACGCAATGCACCAAAAACACAAAGAAATGTCTTATTTCTAAAACGCAATGGCCAGAAAACACTTAAAATGTCTGTTTTCTAAAACGCAATGCACCAAAAACACAAAGAAATGTCTTATTTGTAAAACGCAATGGCCAGAAAACACAAAGAAATGCCTTATTTCTAAAACGCAATAACCTAAAAACACAAAAGAAAGTGTACTTTCTAAAACGCAATGGACTGAAAACACATAAAAATGTGTTTTACCTAAAACGCAATGCACCAAAAACACAAAGAAATGTCTTATTTCTAAAACGCAGTATCCAGAAAACACTTAAAATGTATGTTTTCTAAAACGCAATGGACTGAAAACACATAAAAATGTGTTTTACCTAAAACGCAATGCACCAAAAACACAAAGAAATGTCTTATTTATAAAACGCAATGGCCAGAAAACACTTAAAAATGTCTCCTTTCTAAAACGCAATGGCCTAAAAAACAAAAGAAAGTGTTCTCTCTAAAACGCAATGGACTGAAAACACCTAAAATTGTGTTTTACCTAAAACGCAATGATCAGAAAACACATAAAAATGACTTCGTTCTAAAACGCAATGGCCTAAAAACACCAAAGAAATTGTTCCCTCTCTAAAACGCATTGAACCAGGACAATAGTTTTGTCTGTGAATTGTCTGCCCCTTGGACCCCGCCAGGGGCTGCCGCCCCTGGGACCCTGCTACCAGGGGCGCTGCCCCCGGACCCCCGCCAAGATGGTAAAACGCAATGACTAAATCAAAAACCCAAATCATAAAAATGAAATTAAAGAATTTCTTACATGGATCGAAGCCGATTTCTTCAACGATTGACGAAATTTGAATGATTCAAACACTTATCAGCAATCGAATCGAACGGATCGAGTGATTATTTTCAAAATCACCGGAAAAAACGAGATTTTGAACGAAATTAAACTGGGTTTTCTTCAAAAAAAAACTGAAGAACACGTTGATCGGGTGTTTGAATCATTGATTGGTGACGAAAATCGCACAATAATGTAGTGATTATTGAGATAGAAAGTGAAGAAACGGTTGAAGATGGTGGCTTTTGAAAATGGTGGGTTTTGAAGTTACTAGGGAGAAGAAGAAAGAAGAAAGGATAAGATTGACTAAAATACCCTTCCTCTTTATTTTAAATTTTGCCACATGTCCTAATCCTATTGCTTCCTATCCTTTCTAGCCAAAATAAACTTCATATTTGATCCTAACCCTAGTAATAATAATAATAATAAATATAAAAATATATGCATTATTCTTTTTAATTTGAGTATAGTATTGTTATAGTTTTTTAATTAAAAATTGATTTGTTACATGATTAATAATAGTGTCTAAGGGTGAGTAATAACTAAATCGTTAACCCAAACCGAACTGAAATTAACCAAAAATTGAGTTAACAGAAAAAAGATTAACCGAAACCCGAATTAACCAAAAACGGTTATCGATTTTTTTGTACCCTCATTTAACCAAAATTAACTGAACCGAACCATTCATATTTTCATATACTTCTAGCTTTTATACCTTCGGTTCATGTAGTTCATATCTATACCCTCATTTTATGTATTTATACCTCTATTTCATGTACCTATACATCAATTTCATGTACTTATACCTAAATTTCATGTATTCTAATCAAAAGTTTTAGCCCAAGTTTAGTTTTGGCTAGTAACTAAAATTAAATGAAACAAACCAAAATTCGTCAATCTAACTGAATAAACCAAACCGATTAACTGAAAACGGATTGGTTAATTAAATAGACTAGTCGATTACCTCGATTTTGGCTAAGGATAATAATATAACCAACCGAACATTGCACACCGTGGCAATGTCTGTGTTTCCCCAGCATTGTGCGCGCACCTATTGATTATTAACCAAAACCGGTTATCGGTGAGCAATAACTAAATCGTTAACCTAAACCAAACCGAAAACAGACGAAACCAAACCGAAATTAACCAAAAACTGAATTAACTGAAAACCGAATTAACCAAAACCGGTTATCAATTTTTTGTACTCTCATTTAACCAAAATTAGCTGAACTGAACTGAATCATTCATATTTTCATATATTTCTAGTTTTTATACCTTCAGTTCATATATTTCATATTTTATATCTCAATTTCATATATTTATACTTTCATACCTCAATTTCATATATTTCTAAGTGGACTACTAACTAAAACCAAACCGAAAACCGTCAATCTAACTTAATAAACCAAAGTGATTAACCGAAAACCGAATGGTTATTATCTAACCGATGACTTTGGTTTCGGCTTCAGTTGAGGCTAATAACCGAACCGACCGAACCATACACAACACAATGAAATGGATTATCCGATTACTTCGCTTTTAATGTATATCTATCACAATAATCCTACAATTAATATTAACAAGTATTTTTCCGTGCGCGCGTTGCGCCGCTATAACTCGTAAAATACACTTACGTGATCTGAACTTAAAAGAAACGTAAACTCACCCTTTTCGAGTAGTTAAACAATATTATAGTTGGATTACCATACCTATAATATAGAAATTAGACACAAAATTAAACGTTGAATTTGAATGCTTTAATAATTACTTGTTGGATATTTATTTATGTTATTGGCGAAAGCTTTAGGTATTAGCAATGTTGTAGAAAGCGCTAGGCGCTAGTCGGGTGGTGAGGTACCGCCTAGGGATTAATCATAATTAATCGGAATGGACTTTATATGTATAATTTTATGAATTTATATACATATACCATTAATTTTATATTTTTCATTTATAAATTCACAAGTATAAGGACTAAATATAAACTAATAAAGATGGAGGGAGTTATATGTTAAAATACCCAAACTTAAATAACCCTAATCATCCCCACTTTCATCATAAATCGTTTTCCCGCTCCCCATCTCTTCTTCATCAGATACAAAAACAAAACACAAACCCTAATCCCCAAACTCCCTTCATCTAAACAATTATTTCTTCAATGGGGTTCGATTTTGAACATTGGATACGGTTGTGATCGGAGTGTCGCGCTCCGGTCAAAGATAATATTTATATACCCTAATTACCCTTAACAAATAGCTAGTGGTAGTGAGGGGTCGAACCACGAAGAGTATGTGGTTTGTGTACGGATTTGATTGAATTATGAAGTTGTCACAATTATGAAGATTGCTAAGATATATTTTTGTGTTTTTGTTTGATTGGAAGATGTGAAATAGAATTACTAATGCTTAATTAGATTAAATACTAGAAATTACTAAATGCACGAATTGAAAATGATTGTTTGAACAATAATGAGAAAACAAGGTTCACACCCGGTTTCAACAATTGCAAGACTTAGGGTTACTATGTATTTTAATTAGTTTTACTTGAAATAGTTCATTAACGGGTCGCAATCACAAAGCTTAGGTGTCAATCGCTATCAACGTCGTAAACAACGGACCATGATACACTTCGTTACTTTGGACTAGCAAATCCTACCAAAAGACAAGGCATAAATACGTGTATTCATTTCACAAAGTCAAATTTAATCATTCACTCGACAGTTTGCTAATTCAATACCAACGTAGGACAATTGTCTAAGATTCAAATGCAATTCAAGTTGTCACAAAACAATTAACAAAATATAATAAACCCTAGATCTTACAAAAGTCTACACCGGGGTGAAACCTCCAAGGAATTAGCCGAGCATGATCGACGAAACTTGATCACCGGATGTTGGAAGCGTGAATTGGATCATCGTGAAGCTTGAAAATGGATGGATGGATGAAGGTTAGGGTTTTGGATGAATGATGATGGTGAATGGATGAGTGAGTTGGTGAATTGGTGAATTGAAAAACTAAACTCGTTATACAATAAACGTGTTGTTACAAAACTAAAAAAAAAACTCTAAAGTTTACTTTGTAAAGAAAAAAAAAACAAAAAACAAAACAAAACCACAAAAAGAGTGAAAAAGTTTTGTGGCTAAAACAAAAAGTAAAGAACATTACTATTTCTTAGTATGTTAGAAATTAATACACATATATGAATTAGAAAAATAATCATAATAATTTAGTATGGGTCGAATTCGAATAAAATAAATGAATATATTGTTGAATAACTTAAATGTTACTCTGTATTTCATATATGATATTAATGGATGGTGGAATTTTTATTTCTATTTTACAAAGCACATATATTAATTTGTAAAGCAAAGTAGTAACATTTTTTATAGCACAAAGCTTTTTTTAGTTAGGTTGCACCAGACATCAAACGATATTTAATCACACAATTCTCTAGACGTACTTTACAAAATATCCAATTAAGTTTTGGGTGAGTTTCAATGCAAAACAGATGGGTTAGAAATTTTTCTTAACTTTTCTTCACATCAATATAAATTGAAACCTAAATATCAATAACAATCGAGCACACACTCTCTCCCTTTACATACTCTCTCTAGGCTCTAGCATCTCGTCCGTAGATCCAATAGGCTCACAACCACTATCACCACCGTTTCCGGCCACTCATCCTCCGTTATCCATCCACCGTCGTGGTGGATCTGGTCAAATCCTTAGCTCTAATCGAAGCCATTGAAATGGATCGCTCAAAGGACACAAAAGAGAGAATGGCCGGAGTGGCAGAGTAGAGAGCCACCACCACTATCCAACATCACCAGCATCAAACATTACTACCATCACCACTACCGCTTATCCGCCACCGCTCCCGTCACCACCACCCCGACATAACCACTTATCCGCCACCATTCCCGTCACCGCCACCACAGCACAATCCCCGGCACCACCGCCAACACCACCACAACCACGGCAAAACCACCTAGGGTCCTAGGCACCACCGCCGATACGACGGACGAAAGTTCACCGGGTCATATGCCTAATCCGACCAGTTGTTAAATGAAGAAAACCTTTTAGACTTTATAGTGGAATCCAAACAGTGTTGTATTATGACACGTTTCCTTTGTGACCAGCACATAGGACACGTGGTTTGGATTATGATGCATGGCTGGCAAAAGCCTGTCAGGCAGCCGTTTACCTATTAATATATTTTAATAATTAATATATGTTAATATTATATGAATAAAAAAATTACAAAAAACGAGTATCACAATACGATGTGTCGCTCTAGCCGCATCACACGGGCATTCTGCTAGTTATAATTGACATTCGAAAATATGTTGAAAAGTTAAGTCAATCTATTTGATACGTCCCTCAAACTTTTCAAGTACGTTGATCATTTTACAACTTAATGCATTTTTTTAACGGTAGATCAACTGGATTTCCAGGTAACTCCAAAGGGCCAGCATATTCTGTTTAAACCCCTCACCCCAAGTTTGAATCCCTCCCAGAGGTGTTCTCCCATATTTACATAATTTTGCACTTAGTAGGAATCGAACCTAAGACCTCCCCAGGAGGAAACCACTTAGTGGAAACCCCCCTGACCAACTGGGCTATACCAATGCATTTACTTAATTACAACACTAGGACATACGAAAAATGATGAACATTAATAGATCTAAACACATTTCGTAATTAAAAGTTAAAACACCAACATTTATTATACATGAAAACCAACAAACTTCAATTTAGACCACATCAACAATTAACGTAGGAAACAAATCATCAATCAACCACAACGTTACACGATTAAAAGTAAAACGTAAATACACAAATGGAAACAACACACAAATTCGACTTCGATTTTGACTTTAATTACGAACATACCCATTAGAATCGATAGTACCGATTATGATGGAGACCAGGAGTACCAAGTAGAATCGTATCAACTGCCATTAGTTTAAACGTTTCCAACTGAAACATCATCTCATCCAGTCTCTTGACCCGCAACCTGCTGACCCGCTGACCCATGACCCCTAGACAACTCAATTAACCCAACACACTTAACATGCATACCATAATCACAACCAGACGAACAACGGTACATGCAGTGTTTTTGTGCGATAGCGCCTCTGCAAACATCACATGTGGACGCCGGATATGGATTCACATAAAGTAACGAAAGCTTGTGTATGTGGTCTTCACGACACACGCTTTCTTGTAAAGTAGTGCATGTCACATGCACATCATAGTCACAAACATTACAACGGTACGATTCACCGTTGGTACCACGCTTAGTTCCACACACGTCGCATAAACGTATTCCAAAAATGTCAGGGAGTTTGGGGAGAAGTTTCAACGGGTGGTTCGGGTGTGATTTAAGTTTGATCTGACTTGGTGGAGAGGTCGAGGATTTAGGGTTTAGGGTATTGTAAGCACAATGGATGTGAAGATCAAAGCTACAATTGGAACAACAAAAACAAAAGCCCGAACCTGTTTTGTCACACGAGTTGCAACGGAAAGAGCCTGACTTGTATGTCGGAGATGGGAATAGGGAGAGGGAGTGATCGGGGTGTGACGGATGGGTCAATGAGCGTGATGCGTTGAAGCATTGGTCGTGAAGGAAGAAATTACATTTGCTACACGAGTAGACCGAGGTGCTGGTACAAGGAAACTTGCAGCCGTTACAAGTGAGTTGTGCACCTTCTAAGCAAATTTTGTGGAAGGAAAGAGTGTGTGGGTGGCTAAAGTGCTTGTGGCGATCCATATTGTTTTGAACTAGAACCCTAATTGCTTAAGCGAACATGTTGGAGCCCTAATCTCAAGTGTACCTGTGATCGAAGTAAAGAACAGTAAAATTGGAGCCCTAATTTGATGAAAAACATGCCTGTTGGAGCCCTGATCTTAGACGAAAAGCATCAAACATACCTGAGATCGAAGTGAAGACCACTGAAATTGGTGAAGCGTAGCTGAAAACTCAAACGAACTGCGATCAATAATTGCTGGAGAGTAGGAACAGGGAGGATTTGGAAACCTAGAATGGCGATGAGGCTGGGTGTTTGGGTTGTAAAAGTCTTAAGACCGGCAGATTCCGGTCATGAGAAACCGGGAGTCGGAACTGTTGATAAGGAGTTTCTAGATTTGTTATCATTGCCCCTTTGTTTTCTTGAGCCAACATGCAGCCTTCAAGTACCATTTGTGGAGCTTTTGGGCTTTCCATTTTGAATTTTGTTTGAATAAAATAATATAGAAAAAGAAAAGCACAATTATTTTTTTGAACGGCGACTTTCTACGACAGGCGATAGATATCGCATCCATCACAGCGGCAGGCCCATCACCCTACTCTGGCCAAGACTATGTTGTCTTAATCGGGCCCACGCTTGGCATCAGAGTTTGACTTGGCGCTCTCTGAGAAAATTTCTAGCCTACCGCCCACCCGAAAAACCGGGAGCGTGTAGTTACACCCTCTACAAAAGTCTAAGACTCTATGAAGTAAATGCACTGTAATAGAAAAATCAGGTATACTCCGGGAATCGAACCTGAGACCAGGCCTTTGTTCCCATCATTGCATGACCACTGGGCCAAAACCTAGGATCTAAAAGCACAATTATTTTCTTGCGCTAGTGCTATACAAAACTATTTACTCTACTTTTGACTAAAGAAAATTGAATGTTTGAAGTTCATGTATAAGGTTATCACACTCTCTAAAACGGAGAGTTAGTATTAGCTCACTCTAGCCAGACTATGTTGTTTTAATTGGGCCCACGATGGCCTCAAAGTTAGGCTTTTTTGGGAGTTCTCCCGGAAAACGATACCACTAGCTGTCACTTGACAAACTTTTTGGCGTAACATACGGTGGGATGAAAACCCGGTTGAGTTCGGTAATCGAACTGACAACCCCACACAAGGCCTAGTCCAAATCCTTCATTGCCTATATCCACCCCAATATGACATAAGTAGGAATTGAACTTGAGTCTCCATTGGAAAACCAACTTGGATTTATACCAAAATGTACTTAAATAAAGAACATAAGAAAATAGTTTTTTTAAGTTAAAAAATGGTATCGCGCGTTGCGGCAGTGTTGAAACGCAAAGTAACTCAAATTAGACCATCTAGTGAAACCGTATTATGTATGATAAAAAGTAAACTAACTGAAAACATACATAAAAATAAGTATGAAAACGTATTGCCAAAACATAGACCAACCAAAAACATACATAAATATAAGCACAGAAACGTTTTATATATGACCCACATACATAAAAATAAGCATGTAAAACTCAAGGGGTTAAAGTGACGCAGTGGTAAAAATGATGTTAATGGCGAGAATCCAGTTGATATTGGTTCGGTTCATTACGGTATTGATATGGTGGCGTCACTCGATATAGAAACCAAAAGAGGATAGTTAAAAAATAAAGTCGTGATAAGTCTAAAAAGTAGTCGACACGTGTTTTTTTGATCCGTTTTCAAAATAATTTATATCACGTATTTAGTTTTTGTAAAAAAAAAAACTAACGAACGGAAGTTATATGAGAAAATAAAACTATTGTGTTAAAGGCGTATAATGATAGTTATAATAGAAAGTAAAACTATTGAGTTAAAGATGTATAATATTTATTGTACAAGGGGTGAACTTGTCCCGCTTTGACGTTGCAAGGGGCAGCTGCCTGACACTATTCCCCGATTTGGTAAATGTATATATATATATATATATATATATATATATATATATATATATATATAGGAACAGGTTCAGGAGAGAACGCCTCAAAGTGTGAGAACGATTCTCAGCCACAAGATCTTAGTGGTTTGTGGCTGAGATTGATGCTGTGACATTTTTGTAAATAATAGGGGTCTTGGAACTACCTGGAGGGGTAAAATATGAAGATCCGATCAAAGGTGCACATGCTAATCACATGCCATTTTCCCCCATCATATTTAAACGACAATAACTTTTTTATACGTGATTATTTTTCGAAAAAAATTACACCATAAAACTCAGCGTTTTTTATCTTTCCAATGAGTATACTAATGATATACTATTTGAAGAAAAAAATTAATTGGGTTTTATGGCGTTTTTCTGAACTGGGTGTTTTATGACGTTTCAGACTAGGTATTTTCATGTCGTTTTTCTGAACTAGGTGTTTTTATTGGCGTTTTAACTAGGTATTTTCATGGCGTTTTTCTGAACTGAGTGTTTTATGGCGTTTTCAACTGAGTTTTTCATGGCGTTTTTCTGAACTGCGTGTTTTACGGTGTTTTTACAGTACAAATTATGATTTTTTCTGAGCTCAAAAAATATTAATTTAGGCGTATGGCTCAAAAAATGGGTTTTTTGTTATGGTGTTTTAATTAAATACTAATTAAATACTTGTGTTCACACTTGTTTACACTTGTTCACACTATAAGTTACACTTGGACCCTGAAAATATAGCTTATGGCATTTTAACTAGTATGAATTCTTTTATTTCCAATCAAAGCTGCGTGTATGATGAAACTAATTAAATACTTGTGTTCACACTTGTTCACACTATAAGTTACACTTTGGACCCTGAAAAATATAGTTTTTTTTTGTTATGGCGTTTTAACTAAGAGTTGGCTAAAAAATGGTTTTTTTGAGCTGTTGTAAATTATAGCTCAAAAAATAGCTTTTGAGTGTTTTATGGCGTTCAAAAAATGGGTTTTTTGAGCTGTTGTAAATTATAACTTAAAAAATAGCTTTTGAGTGTTTGGCGTTTTTTTCTAAATTATGTGATTTTATGGCGTTTTATTTTGAACACCCAGTTCATGTGAGTGGGTTTTTTTGACAATATTACCCCTTAGTGTAATTTAACATCCATGCCACATGTCACCACCAAAATCGTTCTCACCGTTCTCACACTTTTCACCGTTCTCTCTAAATCCTGACCCTATATATATATATATATATATATATATATAATTCTTTTTAATTTGAGTATAGTATTGCTATAGTTTTTTCAATTAAAAATTTGATTTGTTACATGATTAATAGTGTCTAAGGGTGAGTAATAACTAAACGTTAACCCAAACCTAACTGAAATTAACCAAATATTGAGTTAACAGAAAAAAGATTAATCGAAACCCGAATTAACCAAAAACGGTTATCGATTTTTTGTACCCTCATTTAACCAAAATTAACTGAACAGAACCATTCATATCTTCATATACTTCTAGCCTTTATACCTTCAGTTCTTGTATTTCATATTTATACCCTCATTTTATGTATTTATAGCTCTATTTCATGCACCTATACATCAATTTCAAGTATTTATACCTAAATTTCATGTATTATAATCAAAAGTTTTAGCCCAAGTTTAGTTTTGGCTAGTAACTAAAAATAAATGAATCAAACCAAAAATCGTCAATCTATATGAATAAACCAAACCGATTAACTGAAAACGGATTGATTAATAAAATAGATTAATCGATTACCTCAATTTTGGCTAAGGATAATAATCTAACCAACCGAACAATGCACACTGTGGCAATCTCTGTGTTTCCCGCCGCATCGTGCACGCACCTATCGATTATTAACCAAAACCGGTTATCGGTGAGCAATAACTAAATCGTTAACCTAAACCAAACCGAAAACAGACGAAACCAAACCGAAATCAACCAAAAACTGAAAACCAAATTAAGCAAAACCGGTTATCAATTTTTTGTACTCTCGTTTAACCAAAATTAGCTGAACTGAACCGAATCATTCATATTTTCATATATTTCTAGCTTTTATACCTTCCGTTCATATATTTCATATTTTATGTCTCCATTTCATTTATTTATACTTTCATTTCATGTATTTATACATCAACTTCTTATATTTCTAAGCGGACTATTAACTAAAACCAAACCAAAAACCGTCAATCTAACTTAATAAACCAAAGTGATTAACCGAAAACCGAATGGTTATTAAAATAGACTAAACGGTGACTTTTGTTTCGGCTTCGGTTGAGGCTAATAAACGAACCGACCGAACCATACACAACACAATGAAATGGATTACCCGATTACTTCGCTATTAATGTATATCTATCACAATAATGCTACAATTAATCAATCTCTTATACTAAAGCAAAATAATGTTGACTTTTTGACCTTGTGGCAATGCTCTGAATCCAGAGAATTGGTTTTTAAGCGCCACTTTGTTTCCTTTTTAATTTTTCTCTTTTCCTCATTCATCATCATCAAATCAATCACCGCTCATTTCCTTATTCTTCATTGAGAAACCCTAAATCTTATTTCTCTTTTCTATGGTCGTCATTCACTTTTTCATTTTGGACAGAATCATCATCGTTGACTAACCCTAATTATCATACACGACAATGGCAAATCTTTGGTGAATCAATCATCTAATCTCTATTCTATCCGATGATTTCCTCATTGCCTTTCTGATTCTCTCTATCCCGGCCGATTATTTTGTTTTCGAGGATTGCCAGGTAAAGTGTGATTTTCATTTTATTATGGTGTTAAATGTTTACCGGTGGTGTTTAAAAGAATACGAACTAGGGTTCCGCCGTGAACTCTCGACGGCGGTGACACTCTTTGTTTATTTTGTCCATTAGCGTTCAGTATTCGTTAATAAGGCAAGAATGGCAAGGCTGTATGCAAGATCCTCTTCCCTTCGTAAACATTGTGATTTTCTTATTAAGGGGTTGTTATTTGTGGGACAAATTGAAGGGAAAATGAGAGTGCTTCATGATGTTGAGAGAGACAAGAAACATAGGCCAGGAACGTCGACGCTTGGAATCATGTTTTGGTGCTTCAGATCCTACAACAAATGTTCAAATAATTGCAAGTTTTGATTCAGACTTCAAAAACATGACTTTGGCCAGGCTGTAAGCAAGATCCTCTTCCCTTAGCAAAACACTAAATTGCACTCTTCTAGAATCCAGGTTCAGGTTCATTCGAAACACTGCTTACTGATTATCTGTTGTAAGCTTTATGTTTTTTGTTTTGTGTCTAATTTATGTATATAATTCCAATCGCTCAAATGATGATGAGCTCCGCCACGGGAGCCGGTGGTGAAGGCGTGGTTGGTGAAAGACGCGGATACCGAAACTGTGATCAAGTTGCGATTTTGAGTTATTGGTGGATTTCAAGATCTAACCGAGTGGATTGGAACTGTTGTATGGTAATTAAATTGTTGATGATGCTAATTTTGATATTTGTTTCAGTATTGTTAGTATTGTTGATTGTCTGATCGCTTATAGTTACATGTTTGATGGAAATTGAATGTGGTTTTTTTCCTTGCTATGTTTTTTAAATATCAGGTATCCTTCAGCCACTTATATATATATTGTCTTAGAGAAAACTTACTTCATCGCTACTTGAAGTTAGAAGGTAGAAGGTGGTATACACAAAGGTGGATAGGCGATTGTTTCCCAAAACACATCTCCAGGTTTTATTTGTCTCTATTATGAACTGTAACCGTAATCGTTTCTTTATCGAAGAATCTTATTTTCTAAATCTTATCGGATACCTTCTTCAATTCAATTTGAGATTTATTTACCAATGATTAAGTCAGTCGAGGTAAGGCAATGTGTTTGATCTGTTCTTTGCCATTAGGTTTATGGAGGAAGACGATGAAGAACTTATCTCTGTCTCCAAGACCAGCGATTAGAAAACCTTTTTGTTGCAGTTAGGGATCCGACAACACAACTACGGTGGTTGCTATGGTTGATTTCAACGATATTGGAATAGGTTCGGTTTCATCACTAAAACTAAATCTACAATCCAGGTAACTTTATGTGTTACGATTCTAATGTTTACTCATATGCTTTTCGACATAATGTGTTCCAATTTGTTCATCTGCTAAAATTATGGTTTTTGCTATACTGCATTCAATTGATATGAAAGTGCTGAACCGATGAATGTCTGATTTAAAACCCTATATATCAATGTAAAGCATTGTCTCCTTCATCTCACTCTCTCAATCTTCGCAGGAGATTCTAACTCAAATTAAAGGCAACCCCTCTTTCCCTCTCTCTCTCACTCTCTCACTATCTCTTACACATTAGTTCATATTTTTAAATTATATAATTATATTTGAAGAAAATTAATGGCTACATTGAAAATTATAAAGAATACTGTAGATGATGTTTTTTTACCGATCAAAATTTGTAGTGCCCTTTACTAATATTGCACATGTTACCAAAATCTATCCTGGTGGCCTTTACTGATCAAAATTTGTAATGGTGCCTAGGGCTGCAAACGAACCAAACGTTCGGTGAACAGTTCGTGAACCGTTCGGCGGGAAATTTGTTTATGTTCGTTCGTTTATTAAACAAACGAATACGAACAAGAAATTTCGTTGGTTTAGTTAAATGAACAAACATGAACTGATGTCGTGTTCGTTCGTTTAAGTTCGTGAACGTTCAGTAACGTGTTCGTTTGTATTCGATAGTTCATTAGTGTTTTTAGTTTTTATATTTATTTAAACTAGGTTTATCACTATGGCCGCGTTGCGGCGAACTTTTTGTCATTTAGTCTGTGTTTACATGTGTTTTAAAATCACTACGAGCGCGTTACGCACAGAACCGCTGACAAGAATAAAAAGAAAATGTAGAAAAAAAAAACAGTATAAGATAACCGAAAAAAATCAACAAAAAAAGTTTTATGGTAATGATGTTGTTCGTATGAAACCCGTGGTCAGAGATGAGCAAATGGTATTGGGTACCGGTACCGAATTTCCCGAACCGAAAGATTTTAAGTCAATTCGGTAGCAACCTTTTGCTTTCCTGGTACCGATTTGCTACCAGTTTTTACCTTCATATACCTGTACCGTAACCGGTATTTTCGATACCAGTACCAATTTAGTATCGGTTGGCACCGAGCTCATCCCTAGCCCTTAAACTAAAAAAAGAAAACACTTAAAGTTGAAGAAAATCAATAAAAAAAGTTGCACGATACCGTTGGTGTTTGTACAGTACCCGTGATCAGGGATGAGCAAATGGTATATAGTCACATAACCACAAAATTGTTTATCTAGCTCTTTAATTTGTAAGTTTTGTTTTGTTAATTACGTACATGCATTTAAAGCACACTAGGAATCCATTTCATGGATTTCATTCGGTACTTTAAACATTAGCAAGAATCTAACTATGAAGATAGAAAGATCTTCCAAAAATTCGATTTCGTTTTTGAGAAAACGTAATACTCGAATTAAGGTACAATAAATTTGAATATACGGAAATACCCTTAGATACCCTATTAAGAATTTATAGTGGTACTTTGGGTATTCGTGAAAAACGCAAGAGAAAATAAAATGGAAGAAATTATGGGGTAGTCTGTTCTTCAAGGAATATGGTTCCTTGATTGTCCGTATTGTAGAGGATACGTTGTTTATACATGCCATCACATTTGTACATTGCAATGTAAAATAAAAAGATTTATTTATAAACAACACCAACTGTTTCATGGATCTTGACTACAAAAGAAAATAATACATAAGGCTTGATTATCTCTAAACAACATTGTTTTCTAGTTGGTCCGATGCTCATCCTTGCGCTGGATTCGCATTAGCAATCTTTGGGCAATTTCTTCGGAAATGGCCCATCTCGCCACAGTTGAAGCAAGGACCTCGTGGAAGACGAGCTTGAGCAGGATTTACTTGAGGTTGGTTTGGACCACCTTGGTTTGGGGTAAATCGACAAGCATTTGCCAGGTGACCGAGTCGCCCACATGATGCACATAAACGACACTGTAAGTGAGCTAAGTGATGTGCATTACATTTGTCGCATATCGGTGCAGTACCGGCATAAGGTTTCTTTGCAGGAGGTTGAGTTGGTTGGTTGCGGGTGTTTTGGTTGGGTTGAGCAGCAATCGCAAAATTCTGCGAAGCCTTACGCTTCTTAGACTTCTCAGGGGATCCAGTCTGTTCATCCATGGTCTTTGATTCCTCGATTGGCTTCTTGTCACCCTTTCGAAAAAGTTTATGCTTTCTGATCTGAGATTCAGTCAAGGTTGCAGATAGTTCAATGGCCTGCCTAACCGTAGTGGGGTTACTACCAGTAACAATATCCTGAACTGAGTCAGGAAGACCATCAATGTATTTCTCGATCGCCTTATCCAAAGGCGTAACCATGGTAGGGCACAACAGGCTCAGCTCCTCATATCGATCAGTGTATGCTCGATGTTCACCGCTGTCTTGTTTAAGATCGTCGAATTCCCTTTCCAATGCCCTGATCTCGTGACGAGGACAGAATTCCTTCATCATCAGTGCTCGAAGTTCTTCCCAAGTTTGGGCCAGTGCCATTTCAGCACCCCTATCTCTCACCACACCGTTCCACCATGTCAAAGCTCGTTTCTCAAAGACACTAGATGCGAAATCTACCTTTCGCTCGTTTGGACATTGAACATGCCTGAAGGTGCTCTCTAAACTCTCGAACCATTGTAGAAGTGCAGTCGCTCCTTGAGACCCAGAAAACTTTGATGGCTTAGCCGAGTTGAACGTCTTGAAGTTGCAGAGGGCATTATTGTTGTTGATAGCTTGGTGACATTGGGCAACGATGGTCGGGATTGCAGCAGTTATTTGCTGTGTAATGACAGCTGCCAGATCGTCAATAGATACCGGATTTTCGCGTCGTGGAGGCATTGTAAAAGAGAAGAACATGAAAGGAAACGAGTGAGAGAATTAGACGAAAAGAATGCGATGAAACAATTCTGATGAAAGCAAGGATAGTGTTCATTTGTTCGTTACTACAAAACAAACAAACGACACACAGTGAATAATCAAAGTAAATGGGTCAAAAATAATGTATCGCGAAGACATGCTCGCCTATAAGTGAACACTCATCCCAAGAATTCCCAGGTAAGCACAACTGGTCTCGCGTCTGATGAGATGTATACGAAGTGCTTGCCTAGACAGAAAACCCAGAATACAGGCATTCACCCTTCCAGTTTGCACGTGTTCACATTATTTAAAACCCAAAACCTTGACGAGATTTTGAAAATTCAAAGGGGTTCAAAACCATATAACAGAGGGTTCAAAACCTTACAATAGAGGGTTCAAAACCTTGTAATCAATCATCTTAGAACAGATGATTAGTTTTTCAAAGCGGTTTTGAAATTTATGTTCTTGTTGTGGTGGTCGCCTAAGGATAGGTGACGGTATTGTTTTATGACTAAACGCAAGTAAACTCGCGTTAGGGTCCTAAGAAGGTTATAGACTAGGTCAAAGCATTACTAATAACCTAATTCCCTATAACCATTGGCTCTGATACCATCTTTTCTGTCACACCCCGACCACGTAGAACATACTAAACGTGGCGGAAACGTCGGGGAGTGTTGTAACAGAATTAATTGTTTCAAATCCATGGCAATAGAAGTTTCATTTTATTAATCAAACATGAAAGTTTACATTGTTTTAAACAAAAACCAAAGAGTACATAACATAAAGTAACTAGTTCTTGTCTTGTTTTAAGTCACTAAGGCACAGGTCCGCCTAAGTATGTCTTGATAAGTCCTATGCTTCATCTCCTGAAAACACATGTGAAAATAGGTACGTCAGCATAAAAATGCCTGTGAGATACATAGGTTTTGTGAAAACAGAATTCATGACTTATGTTTGAGAAAATGTTTAGTCATGAACCTTGTAATTTGCTTTGTCTTGTAAATTATTTGAAAAACGATAAGATCAGATGATATGTATAAATACGATAATAATGTATGGTTAAAGGAATAACCATGTAAAATGTGTTTGTATAAGATAAGTTGTTTATAAATCAATGTCTTGTGAAAAGTATGTTATTTGTATAAAATGTTCTATGTCTCAAACTGAAATGATTCAAATAACGCTACGATATGTAATACCATACAAACACTTATATATAGGAAGTACCAGCGGCGTATCCACCACGCTTGTATCATATTACACACGCCTCGTTACTTAATCACTTACTCAAACAAAACTACCAAAGTAAAATGTTCATGTCTAATGTAAATCATGTAATATGTATCCAAAATGTAAGCATGTGATGAATAACAAATGTACTAAGTATGCAACAAATAGACATACGTAGCATGTAACCTGTACTAAGTATGCAACAATAGACATACGTAGCATGTGACCTGTACTAAGTATGCAACAATAGACATACGTAGCATGTGACCTGTACTAAGTATGCAACAATAGACATACGTAGCATGTGACCTGTACTAAGTATGCAACAATAAACATACGTAGCATGTGACCTGTACTAAGTATGCAACAATAGACATACGTAGCATGTGACCTGTACTAAGTATGCACACAATGAACATACATAGCATGAAATGTAATGAAATCATGTACTATAATGTACTAACAAACGTAGCAGGTATATGATGTGAAAACAGGAAAGCTTGAAAGTAACAAGTAGGCACATGTGTTCCACCCCAAAACAGTTTGGAAAACAGTAAAAGAGGGGTCTATGTACTCACTTGAGATTGCTCAGAAGTCCTTAGATAACCACCAAGCAATGCTAGAGATCACGGAATCAAACGGCACCTAATATAGGTAACTACATTAATTAACCGGACCTAAATCGGAGGATCGGATAGAATGAGGGTTCGTAAACCAAACGAGTATGGAGACTCGTGTCATATGGTTTAACAAAGCCTACATTACTAAATGAAACCTAACCTAAGTGCTTACGACCCATTACGACCCGTTTAGGTAGCTTATGCTACTTTAACGCGTCGTTCGCGTGAAACGCGTTCGGACCGCCTATCTAGTCCTATGACAAGTGTTATATGCCTAAACATGTTACATAATCAGTTATGTGACAAAAGTTTAGGTTACATATGCTTAATTACCAATTATACATGAAAAGGGTATTCTGGTAATTTACCTAAGGCATATAAACTACCTATCATACAACTATTTAAACGAAGCGACCATAAGGTATAACCTTGGAAGGTTATTCCCTATATACTATGGTCACCTAGTGTGTTTGGTCGGATCCTAATGATCGACCAAACTGGGTCGGGTTCGAAGGTATAAGCGATTCATCAGATCGCTTACCCTTACGACCCTAGACAACGTGGTAATCAGTAGGCATAGTCCCAAGGGACTATAACCATCGTGATTACAATCACGTTGCGAAGTTCAAACGAACTTCGCATTGACCATAAGCTGGTCAACGCTGTTTGACTTTCGGACTCGAAAAGCAATAAAAGAACGAAAGAATACTTACGAAGGGTCCTCGAATGCTAATTTTGATTCAAAAATCTCAGGTATGAAACAATTGTTTCAACTTAGAGTTTCTCAAATCAAAATTCTTGTAAGTTTTGCAATGGGGTGGATGGGTATTTATAGGAATACCCGAACCGTTAGGATCGTTTGTCGAATATCGTGCCTTAATCGCATCCATACAAGTGTTGGAAAGTTGTGGTGACTAAAATTTGGTTCTTATCAGCTGACTAAGCATGTGTGAGTGTGTGGTTGTGGATTAAACAGCTGGATCTGCTGTTAAATGCAGTTAATCTGGTTCAGAAGGCGGACGCGGCCCGCTTCAGGATGAACATAAACTCAGGCGGGCCGCCTGGCCATGTCAGATCAGAACAAAGTTTCAGAAATGACAGTTTCAGTCCCTGCACGTGTTTAAGCCCATTTCCGGCACTTCTAAGGCCCGTAAAGCCAACTTTAAGGCCCTAAAATGATGCTTAAACGTTGTGGATATGAAACATGCTCAAAAATATGTCGGATGTTGGTTCGTTTGGTCGTACGAACGCGATGTTCGCTTAATTACGACGGAATGCGCACAAGCGCGAAAAACGATCCAAATGACGCGACGAATGGATTTTTGGCAAGCCAAACACTAAAGCATAATATAGTCATGCTTACATAAATTTTTGGATGTCCGGATGTATTCAGAACGTAAGTTATGCGCGAAAATGCAAACTTGTGCACTTTTTGACGCTTTTAGTCCCTGAATGACACAAAAGTTTATTTTAGCACACCGAACCCCTCAAAGCCTATTTCTAAGCTATGTAAAGGATATTTAAGGTGTGTTTAACTTATGGCCATGTTCCGGAATGTCTGTTACAGTTCAAATTGGCATACTTTAGCAGTTTGTCAAATTTAGTCCCTGTAAGCGAATAAACTTTGATTTCACCACACCAAACCTTCCAAAACTTATATCTAAGTTATGTAAAGGTTATTTAAGGTATGTTAAGCCTATTTCACTATTCCGTAGTGTTCGTTGCATTAAACTGGTTATATCTACGCATTAGTGCGCGTATAACCTTCCAGAAAGCGATTTAGAGCTTGAAATCGAACAAGAGTTGATATGTGCAAAAGCTACACATATTTATACAAGTTCAAAGTATGAAATACAATATTTCATTGGTTTGACATTTGTTTGATGGTTGAAGTGACACAGGTGTTACAGTATAACCAAAAGAAAATCAACAAAAAAAGTTTATGGTAATGATGTTGTTCGTATGAAACCCGTGGTCAGAGATGAGCAAATGGTATTGGGTACCAGTACCAAATTTCCCGAACCGAAAGATTTTAAGTTAATTCGGTAGCAACGTTTGGCGTTCCTAGTACCGGTTTGCTACCAATTTTTACCTTCATATACATGTACCGTAACCGGTATTTTCGGTACCAGTACCAATTTAGTATCGGTTGGCACCGAGCTCATCCCTAGCCCTTAAACTAAAAAAAAACACTAAAGTTGAAGAAAATCAATAAAAAAAAGTTGTACGATACCGTTGGTGTTTGTATGGTGCCCGTGATCAGGGATGAGCAAATGGTATTGGTTAGAAGTACCGAATTTCCCGAACTAAAAATTTTCAATATCAATTCGGTACCTACATTTGATGTTTTCTGTACCAAGCTGGTGCCGGTTTTTACCTTTATGTACCGAGACCGAACAGGACCGTACCGGTATTTTTGATAAAAGATGCATAAATGGGAAAAGAAAACTTGCCACATGACAAACTTTAAATGGAGAAGGTACTATTCATTTTAAATGAAAAAAAAACAAAAGACTTGCCATGTGGCAAACTTTGAATAGTGAAGGAACTATTCACAAGCTTGGTTTTTTAATATATAGGATAATACTTCAAAATTCTGACAAATTAAATATCTAATAAGCGTTAGTGTATTATATATTCTGTTCATGAACGATTGTTTGTGTTCGTTTATTTACATTTGTGTTCATGAACATTAGTTTATACTCATTTGTGTTCGTCAACGTTCGTTTTTGTTCGTTGCCTAAAATTAACAAACAAACATGAACAAGTTCATTTCCTTAACAAACGAACACGGACATAAAATCTCATTCGATAAGTGTTCGTGAACGGTTCGCGAACACATATATTTCTTAACAAACGAACACGAACAAGGTCTTGTTCGTGTTCGTGTTCGTTTGGTTCGTTTGCAGCCCTAAATTGGTGCCCTTTACTCTCAATTTTTAATATGTGGCTGTAAGTATGATTGTTAGTATGTAGCTTAAACAGATGTGTGAATGGACTTCAACGGTTAATTCTATTAGATTTAGATTTAAGTTGGGTTGAGCCGTAAATCCATTTTCTAAAATCTATAGTTGCTTCTTAGGATGTTTGAACTTTTTCAGGCGAGTTAAGAGGCGTTGCAAATATCGTTGACCATATGCGGCGTTGCCAGTGGTGGAGACCAATTGTGGCATTGGGGTAAGGATTCCATAAAAATTAATGTAAATGGTTGATTTGAGGTACCGTTTATGCACCCTTTTGTCCTTTTGTTCTTTCTTTGGGTTTCCTTTATTTACCTCATCAACAGGTTATAATGGATTCTTAGAATAATAGTAATAGTTGAAGAGGTAAAGGTTGGGAAATACATCAGAGTTCATCCTAATCGGTTCCTCACGTTTAAGGGTTTGGAATTTATATCTATTAATAGCACAATGGAAATGGACAGTGTATATAGTCGTGGTTTGTTCTGATTGGGCGATCATCCCCCTTTGAGACACGTGTCGTTCAGCTTTACCAACACCTCTTTGAAAGTCTCATACGAGACTCGAGAGAAAAAAGGGAAGGAGAGGGGCGGTGACCGGAGTGTCACCACCATCTCACCAGGGCTTCAGTTTGATTTCATTTGTGATTCAAGGTTTCTAGGGCATCAGTTGGTGATAAACTTGAAATTGTGGCATAGCGTAAAGTACGATTAGTTGCAGACATGACATGCTCCTTAGTGGCACTGCTAAACATTCATATGATCTTATCCTTTTGTGTGTTTTCGGTGTAGCTCGAGATCATTCGGTTTTGATTCAATACGATTTGGAAAAATGAAGAAATAATGGAAACATCTCGAGTATATTATAAACTAAAATGATTTTAATAAAACAATTTGAACTGGTGCAGTCGATTGCATTTGCTTCTATACTTCCGGTGCGTGATCCGAGTATAAACTAATGGGTTGAATAGGTCGGTTTCAGTGATTTTACTTTTCGGGTCAAACTGAAAGTATTTGATTTTATACTTCTGGTGCGTGATCCGAGTACAAAAGGAATCATTGCAATTTTGTGGGTTGAAAAGGTCAGTTTTTATTCTAATTGATTTTAATAGTACAATTTGAAATAAAATTTGATGAAATCTTATAAGGAAAGACTATATAAAAAAGGGGTCGGTACTGGTAATGTTATCGAAACGAGTACTTGTAACATTGGTCTTTGGGCTAATGAATATGCAGCCCTCGAGAGAAAAAGAAGTCGGCTAGGAAAATGAAAAGGAAAACCCATCAGCCGTTTTGGGGTTCCAATCACACCACATTTTTTAGTAGAGGCGCACAACAAAACAAGTATGAGAAGAGAAACCGGAACCCGCAAGAAACCGAAACAGTTTTGAAACCCGTACAACTCACATGTTTCTAACAGTAAGTTCTCTTTTAATACTATATATATTACCTTTAACAAAGAATAGCTATTTACCTTAGGAAAATTGTAAGTTATAAAACAAGTAAAAAAGTTCTCATTTTCAGCTTCAACTTTTTAATATTATATATGTGAACCTAAAAATTTCAATACTTTTTCACAATGTTGTCATCAAACTTTGTTCAGGTACAAAATTTCATGTTTGTGATGACATGAAGGAGAGTTGGAAAAGGTAAATTTTCCTGCAAATTTGTGAGTTTTATATCCTTTTTCTTCACTATTTGGTTTAAGAATCATGCTTTAGTACTTTGTAATATCGAATTCCATAGTCCAGTAGTTAAGAAAAATGTTTACAAAACTTTACAAAAACATTGGACTTGGCGAATTATCAATCGGCTAGATGGTTTATGGTCGTTTGTGTTTATATTTAACCGACCTGTTTTGCCTGGAGTCTATACTGACTTGAATCCGTTTTGTCCCAAACACATTTTTAACCTGAACCAAATTGAATCAGTTTTGAATTAGCCTATTCTGACCCGAACACATTTTAACATAAACGGAGACGGGGTTGAGGGGTAGCCCGTGCTACCCCTTCTAATACACTAGCTCCGCCCCTGGTAAAAAGTGAAGTGACTTTATGAACATCTTGTCTATGCATATGACTGAACGAAGACTATTTGATTTATATAATTCTCTACTAAATGTGGTGTTATAAAAACGACGTGTGGTGTCTTGCATCATTATACCTCACACCTCATGTCTTCATATCACCTCAACCTGGGTAATGTGGGCATGTATAATAACTTGGAATGGTAGGTGTTTTAGTTCTGGGGTGCTTGAACTGTTATGTGTGTCATGTATTGTTTTCTTTAAACTGGACAGATCTCCTGTATCCGATTTACTCTAATTATCGTACCAGGCTTATTGCACTACTGTTTGGCGCCTTGGATCATTAAATCACATATGTTTGTGCACATTTTTATGAGACTGCTTTCATAATTGTAATGTGAAAGTTGTGAATACTATATTCCATGGATAGCTTGGTTAATAGTTGTTTGGTGCTATTAATTTGCTTTTGTTTTGTTTTGCAACACTCAACTTTTACTTTGGGATTTCGTTGTCCGTTGACCATTGTTGCTCTATGTAGGTGTATATGTTTTTATTTATGAAATAATTATGTTATCATGCCTTCCTAGATGTGTTTGTATCCTCTTTCCAACTTCGGGCGTTGTATTTCAGATTTAGTGGAGAAGCTAATGATAGGATTTGAGTAGTAATTATATGTGTTTCTGATGTGTTGATTTGCATTTGTCTTACCTTTTTGTATATCGGTTCTCATAATCTCTCTAATAATTGCATGTTCTCTCGGCAGCCACAAGCAAAACGGAGGAGTGCTGGTGCTGCCAATTCAGATATCACCTCATGTTCTTACGTCTTCTTTTAGCCGGCATCTCAATCGCGACGCCAAACGTCTTATCGAACCTCTATCTTACGATCTAGAGCCGGTGGTGTAACACCCGTTCTTATAATTCAAGATTTAATGAATATTTTACGAAAACAATCATGTAATTAGGATTACATATACACCGGAAATACGGGTTTACTAAAAATTTTACAAATCATAAGTTAATCAACATAACGTGATCGAATTCGTCGTTTGAAAATTTACGACGATGCAATGTGCGGAAGCATGTATCTTTATCGTGTTCGGTTCTTCGTTGAGCTTGATCGTCTTTCGGCATCCAAAATGTACCTACATTTCATAAACATGAAATTCTTTAGTCATACGGAGATTAAAATGTGTCTAAATGAGTCCGGGAAGCGAAACTTGATAAAAAAAACATTTTTGTACAGGGCCCACCGTAAATTACGGTGGGTACCGTAATTTACGGTAGCCCCTGAAACTTTATTCTTCCACCGTAAATCAGAAGAGAACCACCGTACAAATTTTCAGCTCCACCGTAAATTACGGTGGACACCGTAATTTACGGTGGCCCCTGCATTCAGCTTTTCCATTTTGCCGTTTATTGACACGAAAACTTTCGTATCTTTCAATCCGCTTATCCGTTTGACCTACCGTTTCTTCCTACATGATTGTAATTTGATCCTCCATTATATGGAGTTTAAATCCAACGTCCGGATTAACAAAATTTAAGACTTTTAAGTCTTCGGCTTATTACCCTTTTTACCAAATGTTGACCCGTTTATGCATTTTATCAATCAAACATATTTGTTTGATTCCTACATCACCTACACTTCTTCAAATAATTGTTATATACCATATTAGGTTCTAATCACAGGTTTATTACACAATTTAAACTCATTTTCGCCCGTATGCTTATTTTGACCCGTTAAGGGTATTTAAGCACTTTCGCGCCTAAAATCGCTTTCGATTGTTTCTAGCATTCCATCACCACATTTCTTATCCTACAATCTCCCACCACAACTGTATTTATGGTGGGTTTAATGTGGTGATCTATGTAAACCAAATTTTACCTCCCGAATCATTATTTTACGGAAAACTCAAAAAGTGCCATTTGACTAATATAATACATCGTTCAGCTTCTATACTTATTCTAAGTATTTACCAAATCATAAAAATCGTTTCCAAACAACCTTTAAGGGTTGCTTGTTCAATTTAGCTTATAAGGGCGTTTTAGTCCATTTAGCCAATCATTTACGATGAAGGACTTTTGAAAGTATATTTGACCCATAATCCCTCTTTTAACCTATAATTTTGTTTGAAAAGTCATTAAGCTTCCCAAACGCAATGTTCATTGTTTAAAACATTCGATTTACTTATCAAGTAACCAAATGTTTATTTTGACTTCTTTTAACACTCATTGAACCGTATATTCTAAATGAGTGTTACCCTTTTTCACATACCTGGCGCGGATCATTATATTAACCCGTTTTTAATACCTTGCTTTTATAACCGCTAATCCATAGCGTTGCTAATACCCATCTAACATTTATTCCTGAAATAATATAACTCGACAATGATCATTAGTCGTTATTGTCAAAAGGTGATATCTTCACCTTTTGACCCATTTGGTCTAAGTGACCGATTATGTTGGCGAGATGATATTTATTACCATCTCAACTATATGACTCGCTACGGTTTACACCGTGCGGTCACTTCACTTATTAATCATTTCTTAACGCTTATTAGCCTATCATGGCTTACATCATACAGTGCTTTTCAAAACCAATAGTTATGGTCAACGCGTGACCAATTTACCGTTTTACCCTTATTGTCTGTTTTGGTTTACCCTATAAGGTAACCATTTAAAAGTTTCATTTTCCATTTGTCTTAAAATGATCGAATACCAATTTTAACTCCTTTTAAACCATCAACATGGTTTCTTGTCATGCTCGACTATCTTGTTCCGTGCGTCTACACGCCGGAACATCATACCGCAATTATGTACTTATCTTATTCGTAACTAATACGATAAGAGAATATTCTAAAATACAAGACTAGTGTAAGCTATACTTACCTTGCATCCGAATTATGCTTTTCCGTCATTCTTGCTTCGTTTGACCCGTTTCCTTCCCCAAGCCTTCACCTAGCTTGCCAAGCGTCAAACTTTCATTGTAACTGTAAGATGGTTAGGTTAGTCATAATCATTTACGACTATTCCATCCTACTCTTCTTATATCGAATTTACCATCCGATCATACACTTGGTCGATTTGACTTTTTAAGGTCAATCGACTTATCAACTTATTCATTGCACATTTTCACTCTAATTTCAACACTTTAGTTTTCATTTAGGCATTTTAACAAACACCTAATGTGCATACATTGTTTTTACACATTTTACAACTAGGTAACATGATTTCAAGCATCTATATCACGATCTTAACATCAATTCTTTTATATCATGTAACAACTCATTTCATGGTAAATATGATTTATGTACCCAAACACCTAAATTGTTCAAGTACTTTGTCTTACTAACTAATATGATGATTCTAATCACAAGTTTGACACTAACATCATCATATCATAAAAACCCATCTCAAGTCATGTATGTACAACACTCAAACTTGCAAATTGTTCAAGTATCTTGTTTCTACTAGCAACTATGATGATTTTAAACATGTGTAAACCATCATCTTCACTACATAATCAAAACCCACTTAGCACATAATAGGTTAATTATCAAATCCCTAGTTTTAACACCAATTCTCCAAGTTTTCAACTAGGGTTTGTTTCTAAACAAGGATTTCAACACAATAGCACTCATAGATTCAATATTCATTCCAGAATTTCGATTATGATTGTTCATCATAATCTCAAAGTATCACCAAATCTTAAAATTCGACATACCTTGTGATCCCCACGACTAGGTGATCATTTATATGTGTTCATGCATCCGATTCGGGCTAGATTTGATCTTCAATTTGTTAGTTTTGTTGAAGTTAGGGTTTGAGCTCCCTAAAGCTCTTCCTGGTCGATCCCCACACACGCACACACACTCTTGTGTGTGTGTTGTGTTTTGTTTTTAAGTTTTTAATTCCATTTTCAAATTACCCGGCTTTGGTCCCTCGTGTTTGGTTAGTTATTAATTAGGTCACAACCTAATTATTTTCGATAATATTCCTACTTATTAACTAGGTTTAATATTCCTAGTTAACTTAGCGGGTCCGGGAATATTTATGATTAAGTTTATTTTAGGTCCCTTTAACCCGGGCCTTTTATCCATTTTATTTCCTTACAAGCTTTTATTCACTTTTTATTTAATATTAGGATTAATTATTTAAATCCTAATATTAACCGGGTAGAATTTACCACTAACGGTACTTTACCCGTCTTTTAGTGCTAATGTGGTTTGATCACCAAACCCATTTTCGGGGTGTTACAAGTCTACCCCCCCTTAAAGAGGTTTCGTCCTCGAAACCTTTCCTTACACAATTCATTGAGTTTCAACCCAATGTACATAAACTGAGTAACCTTCTAAGCATTACTCACACATTGACCATTTGTTAGTGTCATCAGACAAATATGGTAACATCTTTTAATTACACATCATATGTGTCTTTTATGCGAATTAACGCAATTCAGGATAACGCCTTCTTGTTATTTCGACTTGTTTGGTTAACTTAGCGAAATTCGTCGCCTTATACTTTCGGATTCTTTGTGAATCCATTATTTTCACCCATTTGGATGTTTCTAGTGAGATCTTTCACTTTTACAAACAGACCCATTCCTTTACGTACTCATTCATTTGGTTCATTCATACAGAACTCGCCGCAAAAATGAATTTCCTGATTTTATCTTATGTATTTAGCACTATCTAGATGTGCTATTAACGCAATTCTACAAGGCATATTACCACATACCTTTCGGCTTATCCTTTTATCGTGCTTTTACTCTAACTAACTTCCCAACACTTTGCTTGTGTTGTCTTGTGATCACTCAGTATAGGCGATCATTACTTTTTGTTATTATGACCTCATGGACCATCACTACCGTTTTGTACTCACTTACCTTTATTATTTGGCTTGACTGAATAGCCATTTGGCCACTTGGTCATACACGCTTATCAACTATGATTATTTCACGCTAATCTTAATATAGATAGCGTGTTGAACACTTTCTTAATTTAAATATTGACCTTAACCGGCCTCACTGACTAGTCTTATTAGTCCAGTTACTTTATACCCATCTCTCGGGCTACTATGTGATTTTATTTCACATAACTTTCCTGACCGTGATCTCGTCACATCGTGTTTTAGGTTTATTTCAAAATTTCATTTTTGAAAATATCACTTTTCGAATATAACGTCTTGCGCCTATCAGTGTCAAGACTTGAACCTTTCATGCTTAATATTCAATTTCCTATCTGAATTCCCATTTGTAAAAACGTTATTTCTTACTAAACCAAAGTTTTAGTTTAAGATTTTCTTTTTATCTTTTGTCAATTATCCGTACCAGGATATCGACAGCCCATAATTTATTCTTTTACAGTCTTAGTTTTATGCGTGGATCCTCTACTGGTTCCCTCACTTGTCTAATTAACCCGTAGGTTCCTTCACTTAGCCTCGTAGGCTATTTCTTTAGGCTTTCACCTCTTTAGGGCGTTTGCCTTTATGATCCCTTTTCCTTTTTATTCAGGACCCGTGGGTCAGTTTAGTCCCGTAGACCATTACACTGTTTATAACCCGAAGGTTATAATGATCCCGTAGATCGTCCCTTTTATGTTCGAAAATCATTTGTTTTCGCATCAAAATTTCGTTCACTCCGACTGTGATTCGTGTCTGCAATCATTTCATATTTAATTTCCGACCCGTTACATGGGTTCATTAATATCTCGCGCTTTCCTTTATTCGGTTTGCACCCATATTTGTATTCAATCTCGTCCCATTACTGGGCTCATTATTCTTTCCAATGTTACGTTTTATCTAACCCATTTTAACTTGTTCGTGTGAAAATTCATCACTTATGAATGTCAAACTTCAATATTTGTTCGACCCGTTCAACTTTAAAATAGTTGAACATGATTTATCAAAACTTCTATTTACTTCATCTTGTCTTCCTTTAGTCATGACTCAAATTCCAAGTCTTTTAACTTTTCATCCGAGTTCTCGTTTCTCGGTCTACACATGTGTTTAAATCCTTACCCACCAACCGGGTGTTTTATCGAAGTTGTTATTATTGCAACCCTTACGGTATGCATTATGACTTCGTTTCGCTTTTAATTTCCTACTTTGCTCTCAAGTTTGGCGCTTTACATAATCGGCCCGTTAAGAGTCATATTTGCATTCTCCGGGTTCGAGTGTAAGCACACCCCTCCCAATGCATACCTTAATCGTTTTACATTAATCTTTGTCCCTTCACTCGGGCTCATTATCCTAATGTAATACGCTTCCGTCACCCGGCTGTGCGTTTACATTATTATCAAATATTTTGCTCATTTGATTCATTTGGGTACTTTTAAGTTAGTCCCATTCACACCGCCCTTACTACATCGGATGTAAACGTGTCCGCCATAAGAAGTTCATGGTATTATATGCCACTACTTACTTGGCCAGAGTAAGCGATTAACACATGACACACATGACCTTTTTATAGTTTTCACATCACGCCCTATGTAAGTAACGCCTCTATTTGTTTCTCTTGGAAACAATATCCCGAATACATTTTCTATTCGGTTTTTTCCAAGTTTTTAATCTACATATGCAACTTTCAATTTCTACTTATTTGTTGCATATTACTATTTGTGCGATTATTTAAAATGTGCACCTGGTAATGTTTGCCCCAACGGGCGATCCTTGCCATTAACCATGTTCGCGGTCGTTACACGATTTAGTCCTCGGTGAGCATGCTCCTCTCGTCATACTTCGGACCGTTCCATCATCATATCCACAATTCGTTTGACTCTCGTCGTCTTCAAACGCGAGTGTCCTTTAATTAAAACATTCACAAAGTTAGTAACGTCAACTTCAATAATCGCCCGTATTATAATACAAGGCTTTTTCTACTATATGCGTCAACGCGCGTATTTTTGTCAACTATACCAATCATTTTAAGTGGGGTAACGTGTATCACACGATAGCCCTATGTGTTGTTTACAACACTTTAGCATGCTAAACTATTAACATACTTGAACTTACCGGATTTGCGATCAAGCTTCGAACCGAACACTATTCTTTGTCAAGAGCATAAGGTTTAAGTCCAAGCATGGTTCCTCCCCACCATACTCGAATCTCTTAAACCAAGGCTCTGATACCAACTTGTAACACCCGTTCTTATAATTCAAGGTTTAATGAATATTTTACGAAAACAATCATGTAATTAGGATTACATATACACCGGAAATACGGGTTTACTAAAACTTTTACAAATCATAAGTTAATCAACATAACGTGATCGAATTCGTCGTTTGAAAATTTACGACGATGCAATGTGCGGAAGCATGTATCTTTATCGTGTTCGGTTCTTCGTTGAGCTTGATCGTCTTTCAGCATCCAAAATGTACCTACATTTCATAAACATGAAATGCTTTAGTCATACGGAGATTAAAATGTGTCTAAATGAGTCCGGGAAGTGAAACTTGATAAAAAAATACATTTTTATACAGGGCCCACCGTAAATTACGGTGGGTACCGTAATTTACGGTAGCCCCTGAAACTTTATTCTTCCACCGTAAATCAGAAGAGAACCACCGTACAAATTTTCAGCTCCACCGTAAATTACGGTGGACACCGTAATTTACGGTGGCCCCTGCATTCAGCTTTTCCATTTTGCCGTTTATTGACACGAAAACTTTCGTATCTTTCAATCCGCTTATCCGTTTGACCTACCGTTTCTTCCTACATGATTGTAATTTGATCCTCCATTATATGGAGTTTAAATCCAACGTCCGGATTAACAAAATTTAAGACTTTTAAGTCTTCGGCTTATTACCATTTTTACCAAATATTGACCCGTTTATGCATTTTATCAATCAAACATATTTGTTTGATTCCTACATCACCTACACTTCTTCAAATAATTGTTATATACCATATTAGGTTCTAATCACAGGTTTATTACACAGTTTAAACCCATTTTCGCCCGTATGCTTATTTTGACCCGTTAAGGGTATTTAAGCACTTTCGCGCCTAAAATCGCTTTCGATTGTTTCTAGCATTCCATCACCACATTTCTTATCCTACAATCTCCCACCACAACTGTATTTATGGTGGGTTTAATGTGGTGATCTATGTAAACCAAATTTTACCTCCCGAATCATTATTTTACGGAAAACTCAAAAAGTGCCATTTGACTAATATAATACATCGTTCAGCTTCTATACTTATTCTAAGTATTTACCAAATCATAAAACTCGTTTCCAAACAACCTTTAAGGGTTGCTTGTTCAATTTAGCTTATAAGGGCGTTTTAGTCCATTTAGCCAATCATTTACGATGAAGGACTTTTGAAAGTATATTTGACCCATAATCCCTCTTTTAACCTATAATTTTGTTTGAAAAGTCATTAAGCTTCCCAAACGCAATGTTCATTGTTTAAAACATTCGATTTACTTATCAAGTAACCAAATGTTTATTTTGACTTCTTTTAACACTCATTGAACCGTATATTCTAAATGAGTGTTACCCTTTTTCACATACCTGGCGCAGATCATTATATTAACCCGTTTTTAATACCTTGCTTTTATAACCGCTAATCCATAGCGTTGCTAATACCCATCTAACATTTATTCCTGAAATAATATAACTCGACAATGATCATTAGTCGTTATTGTCAAAAGGTGATATCTTCACCTTTTGACCCATTTGGTCTAAGTGACCGATTATGTTGGCGAGATGATATTTATTACCATCTCAACTATATGACTCGCTACGGTTTACACCGTGCGGTCACTTCACTTATTAATCGTTTCTTAACGCTTATTAGCCTATCATGGCTTACATCATACAGTGCTTTTCAAAACCAATAGTTATGGTCAACGCGTGACCAATTTACCGTTTTACCCTTATTGTCTGTTTTGGTTTACCCTATAAGGTAACCATTTAAAAGTTTCATTTTCCATTTGTCATAAAATGATCGAATACCAATTTTAACTCCTTTTAAACCATCAACATGGTTTCTTGTCATGCTCGACTATCTTGTTCCGTGCGTCTACACGCCGGAACATCATACCGCAATTATGTACTTATCTTATTCGTAACTAATACGATAAGAGAATATTCTAAAATACAAGACTAGTGTAAGCTATACTTACCTTGCATCCGAATTATGCTTTTCCGTCATTCTTGCTTCGTTTGACCCGTTTCCTTCCCCAAGCCTTCACCTAGTTTGCCAAGCGTCAAACTATCATTGTAACTGTAAGATGGTTAGGTTAGTCATAATCATTTACGACTATTCCATCCTACTCTTCTTATATCGAATTTACCATCCGATCATACACTTGGTCGATTTGACTTTTTAAGGTCAATCGACTTATCAACTTATTCATTGCACATTTTCACTCTAATTTCAACACTTTAGTTTTCATTTAGGCATTTTAACAAACACCTAATGTGCATACATTGTTTTTACACATTTTACAACTAGGTAACATGATTTCAAGCATCTATATCACGATCTTAACATCAATTCTTTTATATCATATAACAACCCATTTCATGGTAAATATGATTTATGTACCAAAACACCTAAATTGTTCAAGTACTTTGTCTTACTAACTAATATGATGATTCTAATCACAAGTTTGACACTAACATCATCATATCATAAAAACCCATCTCAAGTCATGTATGTACAACACTCAAACTTGCAAATTGTTCAAGTATCTTGTTTCTACTAGCAACTATGATGATTTTAAACATGTGTAAACCATCATCTTCACTACATAATCAAAACCCACTTAGCACATAATAGGTTAATTATCAAATCCCTAGTTTTAACACCAATTCTCCAAGTTTTCAACTAGGGTTTGTTTCTAAACAAGGATTTCAACACAATAGCACTCATAGATTCAATATTCATTCCAGAATTTCGATTATGATTGTTCATCATAATCTCAAAGTATCACCAAATCTTAAAATTCGACATACCTTGTGATCCCCACGACTAGGTGATCATTTATATGTGTTCATGCATCCGATTCGGGCTAGATTTGATCTTCAATTTGTTAGTTTTGTTGAAGTTAGGGTTTGAGCTCCCTAAAGCTCTTCCTGGTCGATCCCCACACACGCACACACACTCTTGTGTGTGTGTTGTGTTTTGTTTTTAAGTTTTTAATTCCATTTTCAAATTACCCGGCTTTGGTCCCTCGTGTTTGGTTAGTTATTAATTAGGTCACAACCTAATTATTTTCGATAATATTCATACTTATTAACTAGGTTTAATATTCCTAGTTAACTTAGCGGGTCCGGGAATATTTATGATTAAGTTTATTTTAGGTCCCTTTAACCCGGGCCTTTTATCCATTTTATTTCCTTACAAGCTTTTATTCACTTTTTATTTAATATTAGGATTAATTATTTAAATCCTAATATTTACCGGGTAGAATTTACCACTAACGGTACTTTACCCGTCTTTTAGTGCTAATGTGGTTTGATCACCAAACCCATTTTCGGGGTGTTACAGGTGGTTATGAACCAACTTGCAACTGGGTTTGAGTTGACTTTCGGGTGCAATTACAACTTGCGACTAGGCTAGGTAAGTTTTAACTTTACACGTATTGTCGACGGAACAAAGTAGAAAAATCTTTTTCATACTATTTCTTCCATCTTTTATGGTTATTTAAGTGTGAGTGAACTGGGTTAGTAGTGTTTCCTTTTGCATGTTATTTTGACGACTTGATACAGCTCTTCCTGTTTAATTAAAGTCATAAGAGGCTGTGTGTTTGCCAAAATGCCTCATTTACTTTTCTTCGTATTGAAAAAAGAAGAAAAAATACTTCACTTAATAGATGATTTTGAAACTAAAAATATTGCAATGACAGGTTTGATGATATGTAATAGTGTGTATGAGGTATATGTAAATGAATTGCTGGAAGAGAAACATTGATTATTAATTAAGATTGTTGGTTGAAAACATTAGTTGTATCAGTTTGAAACAACCTCTAAAAGGGAACGGGTCAAATGTTTTGTCTTTATTTTTCTTTATTGTTTATTCAGTGTAAATAAGAAGTACGAAATGCGGATTTTGATGTGTAAGGTTTTATGTTTTTTTTTTTTTTTTTTTGAAGTTGTTTATCCTACCTAATTTTAGAAAAGATCAACATACCATGTAGCATAGAGCAACATTCCATTTACTATTCACATGTAGTTGATGATGCATTTCATCAAAATTATATTCCACCTCGCACAAAGTAGGCGCAAGTGAAGGTCAAATATGATCTACCACTACTTTGAACCTTACAAACTTATAAAAAATGTGGTAATTTATTTAAATATTTATTTTAAATCTAAAAATGTTATTGTAAATGGTTGCGAAAAGGCATATAATTTAGTTAAATTAAATTTGATTTACCAGCATTATGTTTTCTTCAAATGTAGGTTTTGGTTAATTTAATTGTGTTATTGTTGCATAGGTTGAGTCCCATATGAAAGCTGTTGTTGCAACTGCTGCCCATAGATTCAAGGATGAAATCATTCCAATCAAAACTAAGGTAAAAATGCCATTCTTCATTATATTTCTTTATAGTATTATACTATTATATTATTTTCCCTCCGAGGTAAAGTGTTTATATTGAAAAAGATTGTTGACCTGAAAACTGGAGACGAAAAGCCTGTTACCATTTCTGTTGATGATGGGATCCGCCCAGGAACAAGTTTGGCAGATCTTGCAAAATCAAAACCCGTATTTAGGAAAGACGAGTCGATCACTGCTGGTATGTCATTAGCCAAAAAGTAGTCTTTTTAGTATCGTATCTTACACTGTTTATTTCTTTTTGTGGCTTTCCTAACGGAACTTCCAGCCAAGTGAGTGACGGTGCTGGAGCCGTTGTCCTTATGAAGAGAAGTATCGCTCTACAGAAAAGATTACCAACTGTTTGTGTATTCAGGTATGCAGTTACTTCATTGACTCTAGCTTTTTAAGTTCATTATTGTAATTTTGTTGTCTTTTATCGAACTGCATGACTTTTGTTGTTGTTGGTGTACCACCAACAATAATGGGCATTGGCCTTGCTGTTGCAATTCCAGTTGCAGTTAAGGTTGTTGGTCTTTAAATTGATGATATTGACCTTTTCGAGATCAGAGAAGACATATGGTCATTTGGAATCACAACACTTGACCACTAATTTTCTAGACACAACTTTTACTTTCTTCACTTTTTGCTCATTGAGGTTTATGAGATTAAATGAAAGGTAGATTAGGAAGTTTTTTGTTAGAGCCAAGTGCAGTTTAAGCTAGATAACGAGACAACTTAACGTGTTGTATAGAGTTTGCATATGTTACATATGTACTATGGAGGATAAAGGTATTGCCTTTTTAATCAGCATCGCATTTTCCAATGAAACTAAATGCAAATGCATCATGTGTAAATCATTATAATTCCATCTAGATGGAGTCTATTACCTTCGTAAAGTATGTTTGCAGACATCTAACTTTGTGTGCACTGATGACATCAAATAATTTTATTTAAAAAAGAGATTTGAGTATAGTTGCATTACATGGATTGTTATCATTAACTTGGCCAAACATAATCTATTTTCTGTTAGTTCGTTCTTTCATCTTCTTGGCACATGATATTTTCTTGATATCTTCTTGGGCACAGGATATTTGGTACACTGTCTATCATTTCCGTTAATATTTCAACGTATATATAATTAAAATATTTATGTCAACAATGTTAATGTAGTTATTTTTATTATTAGCCACCCGTGTATCACACGGGTATTTAGACTAGTATTATATGAATAAAAAAACTACAAAAAACGAGTATCGCAATACAATGTGTCGCTCTAGCCGCATCACGCGGGCATTCTGCTTGTTATAATTAACATTCGAAAATATGTTGAAAAGTTGAGTCAATCTATTTGATACGTCCCTCAAACTTTTCAAGTTTCTACAAACATGTTAATCATTTTACAATTCAATGCATTTACTTAATTACAACACTAGGACATACGAAAAATGATGAACATTAATAGATCTAAACACATTTCTTAAATAAAACACCAACATTTATTATTCAATTTTGTACATAAAAACCAACAAACTTCAATTCAGACCACATCAACAATTAACGTAGGAAACAAACCATCAATCAAGCACAACGTTACACGATTAAATGTAAAACGTAAATACACAAATGGAAACAACACACAAATTCGACTTTGATTTTGACTTTAATTACGAACATACCCATTAGAATCGATAGTACCGATTATGATGGAGACCAGGAGTACCAAGTAGAATCGTATCAACTGCCATTAGTTTAAATGTTTCCAACTGAAACATCATCTCATCCAGTCTTTTGACCCGCAACCTGCTTACCCACTGACCCATGACCCTTAGACAACTCAATTAACCCAACACACTTAACATGCATACCATAATCACAACCAGACGAACAATGGTACATGCAGCGTTTTTGTAAGATAGCGCCTCTACAAACATTACATGTGAAATCCTTATATGGATTCACATAAAGTAACGAAAGCGTGTGTGTGTGGTCTTCGCGACACACGCTTTCTTGCAAAGTAGTGCATGTCACATGCGCGTCATAGTCACAAACATCACAACGATACAATTCACCGTTGGGATCACACTTAGTTCCACACACGTCACATAAACGTCTTCCACTAATGTAAGGTAGCTTGGGGAGAAGTTTCAACGGGTGGTTCGGGTGTGATTTAAGTTTGATCTGACTTGGTGGAGAGGTTGAGTATTTAGGGTTTAGGGTATTGTAAGCACAATGGATGTGAAGATCAAAGCTACAATTGGAACAACAATAACAAAAGCCCGAACCACTTTTGCCACACGAGCTGCAACGAAAAGAGCCTGACTTGTATGTCGAGGATGGGAATAGGGAGAGAGGGTGATCGGGGTGTGACGGATGGGTCAATGAGCGTGAGGCGTTGAAGCATTGGTCGTGAAGGAAGAAATTACATTTGCTACACGAGTAGACCGCGGTGCCGGTACAAGGAGACTTGCAGCCGTTACAAGTGAGTTGTGCACCTTCCAAGGAAATTTTGTGAATGGAAAGAGTGTGTGGGTGACTAAAGTAGGGGTGAGCATGGTGCGGTTCGGTTCGGTTCGGTTATTACCTATAACCGAAACCATAACCGCACACTGCGGTTATCAAAAAATCATAACCGTTCGATTTCGGTTAATGCGGTTTCGGTTAATCGGTTATTGCGGTTAATGCGGTTTCGGTTCGGTTATAGGTCGGTTATTATTAGTGTAAACTATAATGGGCCAATAAGGTTGGGTCTTGGTTAGTGTAAAATGTAATGGGCCAATAAGGTTGGGTCATGGTTAAAAGTTAAAACATTCAAATACTTCACCAAAGATACATATAGATTAGGCCATGGTTAAGCATTTAAATACAAACTTAAAGACTTATGGTGCTACGGATTTGGCTATGTTTAAAATATTCGGTTCGGTTCGGTTATTTGCGGTTATGAAAATAAGAATAACCATAACCGAACCGCAAAAATCGGTTATTAAAAATATAAATAACCAACCCTTCGGTTATTTCGGTTATCGGTTATTTCGGTTACGGTTCGGTTAATTCGGTTATGTGCTCACCCCTAGACTAAAGTGCTTGTAGCGTTCCATATTGGTGGGTGGATTTTGTGGAAATAAGACTTGTTTTATAATTATAACTAAAGGTCACTCAATTATTGTTTTGAACTAGAACCTTAATTGCTTAAGCGAACATGTTGGAGCCCTAATCTCAAGGGTACCTGTGTTCGAAGTGAAGAACAGTAAAACTGGAGCCCTAATTTGATGAAATGTGCCTGTTGGAGCCCTAATCTCAAGTGTACCTGTGATCAAAGTGAAGAACAGTAAAATTGGAGCCCTAATTTGAAGAAACGTGCATGTTGGAGCCCTAATCTTAGACGAAAAGCATCAAACATACCTGAGATCGAAGTGAAGACCACTGAAATTGGTGAAGCGTAGCTGAAAACTGAAACGAACTGCGATCACTAGTTGCTGGAGATTAGGAACAGGGACGATTTGGAAACCTAGAACGGCGATGGGGCTGGGTGTTTGGGTTTTAAGTCTGAAGACCGGCAGATTCCGGTCATGAGAAACCGGGAGACGGAACTGTTGATAAGGAGTTTCAACAAAAAATTATGCAGCCATTCAAGTACCATTTACGTGGAGCTTTTGGGCTTTCCATTTTGAATTTTGTTTTGATAAAATAATATAGAAAAAGAACAGCACAATTCTTTTCTTTTGCTTTGCTTGGTGGCACTGGCGGTGCTATACAAAATTATTTACTCTACTTTTGATTAAAAAGAAGTTGTTGTGGCGAATTTCTTTTGCTATTTAGTCTGTGTTTAAATTTGTTTTGAAATCACTACGAGCGTGTTGCGAACGGAACTACCGACAAAAATAAAAATAAAATTTAGAAAAAAAACTAAAAGATAACCGAAAGGAAACCAACCAAAAAAGTTGTATGGTAACGATGTTGTTAGTATGAAACCTGTGGTTAGAGATGAGCAAATTGTTCTGGGTACCGGTACCAAATTTGCCGAACCGAAAGATATTAAGTACCAATTCGGTACCGACTTTTGTCATTCCTGGTACCGGTTCACTACCGTTTTTTACCTTCATATACCGGTACCGTAACCGGTATTTTCGGTATCAGTACCGATTCTGTATCGGTTGGCACCAAGCTCATCCCTACCCCTGAAACTAAAAAAAGGAAAAATTAAAAGTTGAAGAAAATCAAGAAAAAAAAAAGTTGTACGATACTGTTGTCCGTACGATAACAGTGATCAGGGATGAGCAAATGGTACCAGGTAGCAGCACTGAATTTCTCGACCCAAAATATTTCCAATATCAATTCCACCCCAATATGACACAAGTAAGAATTGAACTTGAGTCTTCGTTGGAAAACCCAATACTCCTACCCCTAGACCACAAGTGGGGGATCTCTACTTTTGATAATTACTTTACTAATAAAATAATTACTCTATTATTCTCGTAGGATAGTTACTCTGTATTCTACTAGAGTAATCATTTCATCTGTTTCTTTTGCATCAAAATCACGTTGGTTCAAGTCATTATGTAACTACAAATTAACAATAAAAACCGATTCACAAGGCTCAATTGAACAACCAAATATGATTTGCAACTTGCAAGCTTCAATTCATCATTCAAAAGCTTCATTTCATCCGAGTCAAAATTTGCAATTTTTAAGGAACTTCAATTGATCGATCTGAGAAGCAACGAAAATCATAATCAAGGGAGTGTTCAAATCACATTTAGCGCAATTGAACCATCTGTATTTACGATTTGCAAAGCCTGATTTGCCAATCAGGGTCGTTGATTCAGTTTTGTATGTAGTTTGAGGAAGTTACAAACCAGCCACCGCCTATTTTCAGAAACTCGCTCACGCATTTCGCATGTTTTGTGTGATAAGGTTATTTGCATTTGATCATTTGTCAAGATATAATAACACCTTACGTTACCCATTTTTGGGTGTTGGTATAACTTTTCATCATTTATAAAATTCCAAGTTGGCAACAAAGAACAAACTAATTATTTCATCCAAGTATATATTTATTTGTTCAAAAATCTTATGAAATGGCTAAAGAACAAATTAGGTATCCTCACAATAAAACAAGCATTGCATGTTTGAAATGGGTCTTAGCAAAGCATAGATATCGTATCGAGTCGATAGGCTTCACCTTCTCATATTGATTCCAACCAACTTGCGTATGTTTATATAGTTGGTGCTTGGATTTAGATAGTTTTCTTTGAAGACTCTTCATCAACCGTTGAGGTAAAATTGCGCCTTTCATCGGAGTTTGCAGTGATAACAGGCATCCAAACATCAGCTGTATCACTCAAGACGGACTTCACCTCCACATCAGCCGAAGATATCATCTCATCTACATGTGCCAGCTTGGCAGATAGTTTGTCCAGCTCAGCAGCTATCTCCAACTAAATATTTACCAAGATCAAAGACAATGTTTTAGCCGTGAGCAATGGTGGTAAAATAGGTATCAGGTACAATACAATTTGGTACAGACAGTTACACACATTTAGAAACAGCTAAACAAGGGTTTGAGATTATTTCAAGCTTTTCAAAAGAACGAAAAAAAGGTACCGTACCTCATCAAGATTTTGTGTAGACTTTGAAGGAACCTTGGTAACTTCTACCCCAAGTGCTTCAATCTTTGCACGCAATTCGACTTCTTCTTCATTAGTCATTGATTCCACCTGAAAACTCAAGAAAAAATAAAGAACAAACGCCCTCAGATAAGTAAACAACATAACGTTTTCGGTCAACGAATGATGAGATTTATTCATACTGTGGGCTGCATGTTAGCACTGTATACACCTATAATAACAACCTAACGTTTTCGGTTAACGACTTGTTTTGGTTTTTGTGTACAGTAAAGATGATACAAAATACAGTTAAGAGACTCGGAGCAAACAACCATACAAAAATACTAATAAGGATAGTTGCATACTAGCGCTAACATGCAGTGATGAGCAAACTAAAGGAGCTACAGAAAAAAGAGCAAAGAAACAATATAAACACTAACCCCCATGTTAGTCCCTATACACTCCCTAAAAATCTCTATAAGCCAACACAACACCAGGGCAGGGCAGGGCCGTTAGGCTTATCAATCTAGGCACAGGCCTAGGGCCACCGAAAATCAAGGGCCTCCAATTTTTAGTAAAGTTTTATATATTATATATGTATTAGACTCAAATAAAAAGCAAAACTAAACCATGTTTTTTTAATAAAGTTAAACAGATAAAAATTAAAAATTGTTTAGGTAAAAAGGCCCACATTCAAGACACAGTTTCGAAATTAAACCACAGACATAACTGCAGTTTGTAGCAACCATCTACCACTCGACCTCATCCGAATTCCGTGAATCAGCGGCAAAAATCCCTAAAATGGAGCCGCAGTCATCGTTCCTACCTCCTATCGCAACCTGCTCTTTCAATTTTCTAGGTTATCGGCTATGACTAACGGTAATCACTCATGGCGTCGGGTCTGTCGGGATTGGAGGAGAATTTATGGGCAAAACTAGGGCTAATTACTAAACATAGGTTAACTTTAACAGCTAATTTTTCTATTAATCTCTATATGTTTTGCAAAAGGACCTCCACTTCGTAGTCCGCTTAGGGTCTACAAAAACGTTGGAACGGCCCTGCAGTAGAACACTAAGGCAACGCGGCTCTAAAATCCAAAGCACTATCCTCCCAAATCGAAAACCTTAAAGCTGCAACAAACCATAATCCCAAAAGGAAAACGAAATCAAAAGGTTTGGAGAATAAGGGGCAAGATGATAACTATGTGGAGCTAACATGATGCAGGCTGCAGCAGCACAAATGAACTTTCGTTGTGTAAAAGATACTAGTACAGAGTACATATATTCTTAAGAACATATTGAAACCATGATATTCAAGATAAGATAACCCACTGAAGTGAGAAATGAACCAGGGAATCTTTCAAACTTAAAACTTAAAACTTAAAATTTAAGGAATTTCTGTCGTGGATTTGTGATTGCAAACGTAGAACTTCATGTTCATGTCCCAAACATAAACGAATAATCCAAAGATTAGCATATAAATCTTCCATCAAGTCAGGAGGAGCAAATAATAATATCAAATTAGGTAAATAAACTAAACGAAACCCAAATCGCACAGCTGCATGAAACAAACACCCAGATCATCAAAATCCAGTAGATCAATAGATACAGAAGAAGATCCCAATTAATTCTACGAAAATAATAAATTTAATTCAAAGAAAAAATGGATAAAACCTGTTGGAGGAGATTGGAGAGGAGACCGAAGAGCTCAGTGTCTGGGAGTGATGATGATGATGATGAAGCATTCGTTTCTTCTTCCCCCATAATCTTATCTTCTTCAGATGATTTCGATTTCGATTTCTTCAACCAACACTCAGGGATGCGATATTTTTGGTCGCTTAAATTGAAAACTTATTTTATTCTTTAGGCAAAATAATCTTAACTTCTCAATTTTTCCGTAATAACTCAGTTATTTGTCGACAATAATCGGAACTGTTCTACTTTTGGCTGATAATAGATCGTCGTTAAAAATAGCTTAACGGAGTTGAAACCTAAAGTAACTCGAATTTTTACCGTCAAATATTTTAATATGTATAGTCAAATATCTGACCCGACTCGTTTCCAAGCAAAAAATCTACGTCAAAACGTAAACCAACTGAAAACATACATAAATAATCATAAAAATGAATTATGTTTCACTTTACTCATTACAAAGAAAATTTTACGTCAAAATGTAAACCAACTTGGATTTATACCAAAATGTACTTAAATAAATCACATAAGAAAATAGTATTTTTTTTTTTAAGTTAAAAAATGATATCGCGTGTTGCGGCATTGTTGAAACGTAAAGTAACTCAAATTAGACCATCTATTGAAACCGTATTATGTATGACAAAACGTAAACCAACTGAAAACATACATAAAAAAAAGCACCAAAACATATTGTCAAAACATAGATCAACCGAAAACATACATGAATATGAGCACGGAAACATTTTATATGTGACTCACATACATAAAAATAAGCATGTAAAACTCAAGGGGGTTAAAATGGCATAGGGAATATTTAAATGTGGGTCTGACAATGGACAATGACGTCTAGTTGAGATTATTACATGCCAATTCCACTCGTGCAATTTTTGCTAAGAATTAACCGAACGCAAACTGTGAGTAGATCTTTCTTTTCCCCTTTTTTGTCATTTTAACTTTCTGGGGTGTATCATATGTTACTTGTTTCTTTATTTCTTATTACCAACATGCAAATCAAAATGTCGCTATATGTTTCGCTAATTGTTTCATGTGTTGCATAAATTGTTACTAATACATGTATCTATTTGTTACTCGTTTTGTGTCGCATTGTTTCGCGTGGATTCATCAGGCTGACCGGTTCCCCATGGCCATGGGTTGAACTCGGAACGCCGTCATTGTTTTGCATATTCATGCTTCGGGGCTTAAATCTCATCATGTTTCATTATTGTTGTTTCGCTATGTTATGTTTCATATTTAAATGTGGTTGTGTTGAATATAAGAATTGGTTGATGATGTCACATATTCACTTAGGTGTTGTTTGTTTTTTCAGATGTAAAATGTCTGTAGTCTGCGAACCACATCTGCAGGCATCTGCAAGAGAAGGTGTGGCCCAAATGTCTGCAGTCTGCAAGGAGAAGAGGGTTTGTTTTTTTTTTTCTTCAAAAACAACTTCAACCACACAACACACACAAGCTCTCTCTCTCTCTCTCTCTCTCTGCTCTCTAGAAACTCTCTCTCTCTCTACAACCACCACCACCACCGCACCACCTCTGCCACCACCACCGCACCACCTCCGCCATCACACCACCGCCTCTCTCTCTCTACGGTCTCTCTCTCTCACAGAACACTCTCTCTTTCTCTCTACAACCACCACCACCACCGCAACACCTCCGCCACCACCACCGCACCACCTCCGCCATCACACAGGTCTCTCTCTCTCTCTCTCACAGGTCTCTCTCTCTCTCTCTCTCACAGATCTCTCTCACTCTACGGTCTCTCTCTCTCACATATCTCTCTCTCTCTCATAGGTCTCTCTCTCTCTCTACGGTCTCTCTCTATCACCGATCTCTCTCTCTCACAGATCTCTCTCTCTCTCACAGATGGGTTTGGTGGTGATGGGTTTGGTGGTGGTGGGTTTTGACAATGGTGGTGGTGGAGGTGGAGGCGGAGGTGGTGCGGTGGTGGTGGCAGAGGTGGTGGTGGCAGGGGAGAAGAGGAAGAAGAAGAAGGGTGTGTGTGAAGATCTGATTTATTTGTGAAGCTATTATCCATAGCTTTTTTTAAGCTATTAAAAGCCATTTTAAGATCTTTTTTTTTAAACAAACAGTCTTTAAGGGCTTATGTCTGCCCGCCCGCAGACATAAGCTCTTTACAGACGATATAAGCAAAAACAAACAGAACCTTAGAGTTACATGTTAATTATTTTATAAAAATTAAATTAACTAAACTATTCTTACCTCACTTAAAAACTAAGTTCTATTCATCAACTACTTGTTGAACCAAAAGTTTTTACGCATGATACAGGTACACAAGTTTGAGGATCGAAGTGAAGACACATAGGATGTGCCTTAGAAAAATAAACGGAACTTGTGTTATGAATTTATTTTGAATTATAGTTATTGAAATTTATGTTGAATATTTATGTGATCATTTGTGACATTTTAATATTAATGGCTTAAATATTTAAACTTATAATTGTGTCAAAAGCTATGAACAATCCATCATACTCTGTATTATTCCGTTACGAATCGGGGTGTAACAGTGTCATAATGCGTCCACTTGAACGGTATGCTTCTCTTGAATTTATAACAAACACAAAACAAGTCAGAACGGGTGGTCGAATGACCTTGTCACAAACCGGGCCTATGCAGAGTATGAAACTGAAACCGGATATCACTTCAACTTTGAGCGTGTTTTTCATCTCGTGAAAAATAAACCAAAATGGCACGAACCGCTGCCATTGATGCCAAAGAGGACAAAGACATCGGACTCGAGAGTGTATACATCATCTGTTTCCGATGACGTTGACCTCAATACCAATGATGCCCCTACTGATTTCAATGTCAGTCTTAGGGATGAGCAAATGGCATCGGGTACCGGTATCGAATTTCTCGAACTGACTCGAACTTTTGTACCGATTCGGTACCTACATTTAGGTGGTGTTTGTTTTTTTGGCCAGAAGCACTTCTGGCCACTTATGTCTGCGCCGCGCAGACGTTTGGATGTTGCAGCTTGTTTGTTTTCTCGCAGACCTTTCATTAAAAAAGTTCTGCGAGACCTCTTCACCAAGCAGACATGTTCCATCCTCTTCCAACCTCTTCTCCTCTTCTCCCTCTTCTCCCTCTGCCACCACCACCTCCACCTCCGACACCACCACCTCCTCCTCCGCCGCCACCACCTCCTCTGCCACCACCACCTCTGCCACCCATCTCTCTCTCTCTCTCTTCAGCAGAATCAACCTCAGACACCCATCATCTCTCTCTCTTCAGCAGAATCATCTCTCTCTCTCTTCAACACAAATCAACTCCCAACATGTCAAAACCCACCACAGAATCAAGAGAGAGAGAGAGAGAGAGGGAGCGGCAGGAGAGAGAGGGAAAGAAGAGAGAGATCTGTGATGGCGGTGGTGCTATGGCGGTGGTGAAACCCCCAAATCGAACGAACCCCAAATCGAACGACGGTGGTGCTATGGCAGATCGAACGAACCCCCAAATCGAACGAACCCCCTGATTTGTGATGGCGGTGGTGCTATGGCAGATAGTGGGTTTTGATGTTCTTCATCTTCAAACAAACCCCAAATCGAACGACGGCAGATGGTTGTGACGGGGTGGGTGGTTGGGACGGGGGTGGGTGGTTGTGGTGGTGGTGGTGGTGAGGTGGTGGTGGTGGTGGTGAGGCAGATGGTTGTGGCGGTGGTGATGCAGAGAGAGAGAGCAAGAGGGGTTTGTGTGTGTAAAGTGTGTGTTTGTGTGTGTTTTGAAGATCTTTTGTAGAATAAAAAAAACAAACCCTCTTCTCCTTGCAGACTGCAGACCTTTTACCTCTTCAAAAACAAACACCACCTTAGTGGTTCGGTACCGATTTTTAGTTTTTACCCTCAAATACCGGTCCGTACCGGGTATTTTTGGTACTAGTACCGGTACCCATTTTTTGGGATTTTCGGTACCGGTTGGTACCGAGCTTATCCTTAGTTTGTCTAGGTGAATATGATACTCTAACAACCGGGTTTCGAAAATTGTCTCGTCCAACGGGGGCAAAAGAAAGCGAAGGAAGTGAGGTCAAAGGCAAGAAGGAGAACAAAATTAAAGGAGACAACGGAGCCGGAACCGAACAACGACATCAAGGTACGGATGCCTCAATACATGGATACCGAGAGGAAACAATGGATGGTGTTTAAGGGTCAAATATCTCAGCTTCTAGTGAATCAAGATCTCACCATCCTATTCCTGGATCGCTAGAATATGGATCGGGTAGCACGCGAGATCCACAAAAGGTTTGGCGTGGATATAAAAAAAAGCCATGAATAATAGTTATGTAGATCTCCGTAGGTTTTAAGTTTATTTTAACTAGAATTACACCAGCCGCAATGCGACAGAGATTCATTAGTTATATATTGTATTACATAAAATGCAAATGTTTCTTACATGATCGTGAGTCTGTGTATAAAACATATAAAATAATAACTAAGTCGATCACTGAACCGCGCGTTGCGACAGACCTATCAAACGGGGAAAATAGATGTGTTGCGATGGGCCAGTCAAACGGAAAAAGTAGATGAAAAAACGTTGAACCTCACACGCACATTGTGGCGTGTTAGCTTAGAAAACTTAGAACGAAACGTTAAACGGAAAGTTTGCGAAAGATGAAAAGTATAAGGTATCAAAATTGAAAGTAAAAAAGTGTTGGAGTTAAATTGCAAAAGATAAAAAGCTTTGGATTATAAGCAAAAAACAAAGGGGTTAAATTGCAATGAAAAATTTTAACTTAAAAGTGAAAAACCAAATTAATCAAAGGTTTAAATTACTAAAGATTGAAACCTTAGACTTAAATTGTCAAATATGAAAACTTTAAAGTTAGAAATGAAAATTTCAATTTTTTTTAAAAACTCCCAAAGCCAAGAATACAACCACTTTAAGCATAAATATATTGCTTATTTATAGTTTTATAATTTTATAATGTGGTTTTTAATTTAGGGTTGTATGTTTCTTTTTAGGTTTAGGTGTGTTTTATTTTTATTTAGTGGGGTACGTAGGTTTTTTTTATTTAATTGTTGTAATTTTATAAATATGTTATAAAAATATTTTTTTAAACTTTAAAGGAAATGAAAACTAATTTAATATAACCAGGGTTAAGACCCGTCCGTGTTGTGGCGTGGGTACATCGTAAACATTGAATGTATTAGTCCAAACGTTATATGATGCATTAACCATATGAAAAGACACATTTCGACATATCCAGTTGAACTCAGTGTAACCTGTATAAGCATTGTGATTGGATCAAAAGTAAAATAAATGGAATTCATATCGAACAATCATAACGTATTATATGTGACCCAACTTATACAAAGAAAATGTAACGGGTATGAAGTAAAATATGCACATGTAATCGAAAGGGATTAATTAGAGCTTTCGGAAAAAAAAAAAAAAAAGGAGAAAAAGAAACCATAATTTGACTCCACTCGGTTCATGAAGGGGTAAGGTCCCAAAAACCTTGTAATAAGTACTTGGGACCATACCGCAACCTCGTCTTTCAGCCTTTTTTACCTTGCGCGGCCGCACACTGATCATACAAAAGGAAGGCTTAAGAGACAGACAGCAGACAATACTCGCGCGCCAAAAGGAAATCTTGAATCCTTGCGCTTTCCTCCATAAATAAAGGATGAAAATCCTAAGTCAAGCACTTCCGCTTAACAATATCCAGACTTGAATATTATTTAATTAAACCACACGATAAAGAGTCACACCAGATTACAGCAGTAATCTTCTAGAAGAATTCAATCGTGCACCACTAAGATGGTTATAACCTTCTAGACACGTGTCATCACCTCAGGCACCCCTGAAATCACAATGATAGCATGTAATTGGAGAGAAACCTCCACTTGATCACTTTCCACGTGGCAAACCCCCAACCATAGATCTAATTAGCGATCCGTGTGCACTCACGTCGGATCAAGGAAACTAAACGGAAGGAAATGCAACCGCTTACGGGGTTAGCATCTTCCGTCAACATTTCACCAACAAGTTTTCCCGCCCAAAACTCTCGGCTATAAATATGAGAACAATTCAGGTATAAAAATCAAGTTACACACACTTCTTCAATACTTCTTCGTCTTAAAAAACCCATACTTAATCTCACGCCGGGGTCTGGTCAAGGAGAGAACTCCTTTCTCCCCTTGACGAGGCTAACGGTGCTTTGTTTTGCAGAGTTTGTCGGAGAAGAAGATCAATCGCAAACCGAATCAAACGAGAGAGAACAACCTCTTTATGCAGATCCAAACCCCCTAGATAATTGATTCCGATCAATTATTCTAGTGTTTCTTCAGTTCAAAACAAACTTTACGGAACATACATAAAATAAACACGAAAAAATATTATATTTGACCTGAATCATTTCCCAAAAAAGTTTACGTCGAAACGTAGAACAACTTGAATTTATACGAAAACGTACATAGAAATATGCACGTAAAAATGGTTTCTTCAAACGAAAACGTATTATATTTGACCTGACTCGTCTATAAAAAAAGTTTACGTCGGAATGTAGAAGAAATCATATTTACATATACCCGTACATAAAATATGCACGTAAAAATAGTTTTTAAGTAAAGGAAGTATAGGGGTAAACTGAAACAAAAAATTAGTAAAAAATTTAATCGGTTAAAAACGTTCGTAAAAGCGTGCCAAGTTGCACCAATGTCACAACCACATCGACTCTCAACATCGTGAAAATAAAATAGATAAAATGGTAAAAATTACACTGAACGAAAAGCAGACTAAAATCGTTGAACCACGCACACCCGTTACAGTGTCTTAATGCGAAGAAATTAACCAGAAACGTAAAACGTAGAAAATAATAACTTAGTCGATCTACGACCCGCCCGTTGCAGCGAACTTTTTAAAAGGGGAAAAATGGACGCGTTGCGACGGGTCTATCAAATATGAAAAAATATAGCAAAAACGTTGAACCTAACATGCACGCTACGACATCTTAACTCGCAAAATTTAGAACGAAACGTAAAACGGAAAACTTGCGAAAGATAAAAAGTATGGGGTATGGAAGTTGTAAATAATAAAGTGTTGTGTTAAATTATAAAGAGTAAACTGCCATTTTGGTCCTGTGGTTTGGCCAGTTTTGCCACTTTAGTCCAAATCTCAAACTTATTACATCTGGGTCCCTGTGGTTTGCATTTTGTTGCCATTTTAGTCCAAAATTCAAAAATCCTCTATTTTGACTGTTGAAAACTGATTATTTTGTCCTTTAGTGCAGGGGCATTTTGGTCCATGTTAATTTATTATAACATTTCAATAATTAATAACATCATCTTCAAGAACATCATCAAACTTCATCATCAAAATCCAGAAAATTCAGAAAATCAAGAACATCATCTTCAAGAAAATCAAGAACCCAGAACAAAACCAGAAACCATCACAAAAATCAAAATACAGACAACAACAAATCAAAACAAAAACCGATTTGTAAAAAGAAACGAGGCTCCAACAACAAATCAAAACAAAAACCGATTTGTAAAAAGAAACGAGGCTCAGATCTGTATCTTCAAGAACATCATCATCAAAACCCAGAAAATCCAGAAAATCAAGAACATCATCTTTAAGAAAATCAAGAACCCAGAACAAAACCAGAAACCATCACAAAAATCAAAATACAGACAACAACAAATCAAAACCGCCATGGCTGCAAACAGAGGTTGCAAGCGCATTTGCCCTCCTCCGATTCTGCCACGCCAAGCTGCGGAAAATCTCAAATGTTGACCCAATTTTGACTCAGATTAGGTGAAATCATCACAGCCTCGTGGTGAATAAATGGACTGGGTTCACAGATCATCATCCATCACAAAATCACAGATCAACACCCACCAACACCTGAAACCCACCACCACCAACGAACACCTCCACCACCGGGCAAGCCACCACTACCGCCGTAACCACCACATCAGCCTCGTCGCCCCCCTTCTTCTCCGTATAACCGACAACACCCCCACCTCCCTGTTTTAGATGCGGCCGGCCACCACCGTTTGGTGGGTTGCGTACGGCGGTGATGTGACCAAATAAACGGAGAAAGAGAGGAGAGAGACGGGGTGAGAGGAGAGAGACGAAGGAGAGAAAGAGACACGACGTCATCGGCGACCAACGCCGTCAGCGGCGGCGATGACGGTGGTGTTCCGTTTTTTCCAACAGGTTCCGACTCCACTCCCCTTCTATTTTGACTTTCCTTAAGTTTTCAAGCAAAAACCGGCAGATGATGTGACTTTTCTGTTTTCCGGCGACGTGGTGGTGGTGTTGGACGATGGCGGCGTTCACGGCAGTGGCGGTGATGGGTGGTGCTTGGAGAGAGAAAGAAAGAGAGTGTGTTATCGATGATGATGATGAAGATGAGCTGTATGTGTGTATATTAATATATATATATATATATATATATATAAATTTTTGAATAAAGAAAATGTTAAATGAAAAGCAAAATGACCAAAATGCCCCTAAACTAAAAGACAAAATAGAAGGTTGCAACTGTAAAAAAATAGGGTTTTTGAAATTTGGACTAAAATGGCAACAAAATGCAAACCACAGGGACCCAGATGTAATAAGTTTGAGATTTGGACTAAAGTAGCAAAACTGGCCAAACCACAGGGACCAAAATGGCAGTTTACTCAATTATAAAAGATGAAAAACTTTGGGTTAAAAGTAAAAAAAAAATGAAAAGGGGTTAAAATGTAAAATATGAAATGTTTGGGTTAAATGTGAAAAATCTAGTTTTTTTTTTTTTTTAAACACTCCCCAAACACAAACACAAGATACAAGTCATGATGCACATATAAGTTGCTTATTTATATATGGAATAATAGAAATTAATTTAATAAGAAAAGTAGGTGTTGAGGTGAAGGTTGGATTGGTTTAGCATTCCCCCATTCTGTTGGCCCAGTAACGAACGCTAGACGGCTCTATTTTGTCAAAGAATATACTGTTAATATGATTGGATTAAAATTAAATATGAATTTACATACCTGATTCTGAATTGAGATTCACTAAAGGAATCGAACTCAATAAGTAAAAGTTAGTTTATCGTCCCAATGCAGACATTTGCAAGCATGAGGATAACGTAATTAAATATGTAATTTTTGGGACCTAAAACGATAGTTTTTTTTTCTTGTTTCCTGAACCGGCCCGGATGTTATTCGTTGGTATTTTACTTTCGAATATTTCACAAAATCTAAGTTAAAAGATAATTACACGTTATATATTCTCAATACTATTTTGATAACTTTAAAAATTATGTTAGGTGAGATCTACTTTAAATTAATAAGAAAATATTCTTTAAGCCACGTTTTGTCACCTTTATATATTTTCAACACTTTCATAACACGGTTTTAGTAATTTAAGATGGAGTGAAATATTATATTTCTAAAGTTACATGTGACAACAAAAACTTGGATGTTGAAACGAATAACTTCTATTAGAAAAATAATTTGTGACAAAGGGGCATTTTGGCAATTAAAATCAACATGAAGGTCACTAATTTATTCAACTATCTATAAATAACAATGTTTTAGCAAACTGCAAAAGCATTCCATCAACTCTTTACATCACATACAAACTAAACTATCTTCAGAAACTATGTCTCCAATCACCCCTGAGATAAGAGCGTGTGCCGAAATTCTCACCGGCAACGACGTTTGCGTAGAAAAAGCCAAGTCTCTTCTAAGAGAATATCATCTTCCCGACGGTCTATTGCCTGTAAAGGACGTCGAGGAACTTGGTTTCGTAAAAGAAACTGGATTCTTTTGGATCAAACAAAAGAATGATACCACACACAAGTTTGAGAAGGCTGGAAGACACATATCATACGCGACTGAGATCACCTCGTACTTTGAGGACTGTAAGATAAAAAAGTTGTCAGGAGTGAAGTCTAAGGAGTTGTTGATATGGATTTCACTCACTGAGATCTACGCTGAAAGCCCGAAGAGTGACAAAATCACTGTAAAGACACCCACAGGTATCTCCAAGAGCTTCCCGAAGGAAGCTTTTGCGGCATAAGAGGTGCATTAAGAGAATCATATGGTGGTTTGGTTTCATGAATCATGGTTTTATCTATTAATGTAACTTGTTTCTTTAGTGATTTCTGTATGTGTAATGAATAATCTCCTTTTGATCATGTATTCATCATTTCTTTGAAATGGTATGATTTTCATCAATGTATCATCTTGGACTTTATTGATTACTTATTTTAAAACTAGTTTTTATATAAAGTTGATATAAAAGTACTTTACAAAACTAGTTTTTATTAGTTTTCAGGGATTAAATCATGAAATAATAGTTTTCTTTTAACTGCAACACCCTGGGGACCTCTAAAATAATAGGGTAACACAATAAATAGGCATAGCTCTAGGGGTGTGCAGCATCCGATTCGAATTTGAAACATTCAAAATTCGATTATCAAGCTTCGAATTCGGTTTTCAAATATTGGAGTTCGATTTGATTCGAATTTGAGTCAAGTAATGGAATTTGAATCGAATACGGATTCAGGTAAAAAATATAAAATTCAAAGAATTCGATTCGATTAATTCGGAAATTCCTTATTCAATTCGTTAAACAGCCTTACAAAGCACCCAAACTCTTAAATTTACATCCCGTGCCTAGGGTTTGAGCCTCTACCAAGTAATCTAGCACCACATTGATATTAAATAATAATTAAATTATAAAATATTGTTCCATTAAAGTCACTCAAATTTATAAAAGCTATATACGACATAGTGCTTGGATCATGTACAAGAGAGAATTCCTATGCAAAGCATACATGAGAAGGAGAAAGTGACAATTGTCATTGGCATGAAGGGTCATTTAGTCTTTTCTCAAGTGAATTAGTTCATTTGATTTTCAAACGGCTATAATTTTCTCATACGTTAATATTTCTTTTTAAAAAAATTACACTATATTAATGAACATTTCATTCTCTTTAATTATAGCAACCTATTGCTATAGTTTTCTTAAAAACAATTTATAGAATTTTTTAATACTCATTACTTAATTACGTGATTTTGAATACCCGGTAAGTCACTATGTGATTTTGTATGCCCAGTAAGTGACTACGAGATTTTTGAATACTCATTCAGTGATTACAGATCCAACATAAATCATTACACATTCAATATAAATTAATTACATGATTATACGTTCAATATGATTTGTTATAACTAATGTTAATACAATTATGTGTATTACATGATTACATATTCAATAAAAAGAATTTTGTTGTTTATACTTTATTAATTACGTGATTAAATCTCTAATATACGACATTATGTAGTTATTATAGGTTGATTTGGCTAATGTTTTGTAAACAATTTATCCTTAATACATGATTATACCTTAAATATTAGGTATTCCATATGTAATATTATATGAGTAAACTTCCGTTGAAATGACCAAACCACAGGGAGCAAAACGGAAGTTTACTCTATTATATATTACATGTTTTGTTTTTACGAAATTACGTAATCACTCAGTATGGTTTCACATAAATACTATAATAAAATCGCGTAATCACGAAATAGGTGTTCAAAATCACGTAATACTACATAGTCAACTATTGTTACATAACTATGTAATCACTTAGTGGGTTTCATATAAAATACTATAATGAATTCACTAATCACGTAATGGGTATACAAAATCACGTAGTCACTTACTGGGTATACAAAATCACGTAATTACGTAATGAGTATTAAAAATCCTGTAAATTGTTTTTAAGAAAACTATAGCAATAGGTTGCTCTAATTAAAGAGAATGAAATGCTCATTAATACGGTGTAACTTTTATAAAAAAAAGTTATAGTCATTTGAAAATCAAGAGGAAAGTGGGTTTATAAGTCAACAATATTGGATTTTTCTGTTTTGTTATTTTCCCCACTTGTTTTCCATGTTTTTAGTTACGTGAGTTCTAAATTTGGGGACCACTTAATCTCAACTGTTGATCTTGTAAATCAAGGGTTAAACTCTTCTCCTACACTTCGTACCCTTCATTCCTCTTGTACAATAATCTCTCATACGACTTAAGTTTAATAATTAGTACTACTACATTGTTAGGAAATTTTTCATAAGCATTTGTTTGTTTTTTAGATAACCGATTTTCACACATGGTCAATTGTATGTGCTCATATCAACACTTAAAAGTATAGACGAAGTAAAACTATTAATCTATATATTAACCCGTGTAATACACGGGCATCTAACCTAGATAGTAGGGGCGGGAGGGGGCGGCAGACCCCCCGAACTTTTGGCTCAGTAGTGGAGAGTATGTAGTTTTCGTATAGAAATTTTTGGGTATATACGTTTTCGACCCCCCGTTTATAGAAATTTTTGGGTATATACGTTTTCGACCCCCCAGTCGGAAATCTCAAGCTTCGCCACTGTATATGACTAAACTCATACATAGTTGAGCCTGTGAAATAGTCTAACTTTATAACAGACTATAATTTGTTGATTTTTTTTTTCTTCATAATATATCTTAGTTTATGTTAATTTGAAAAGAACAATCAGCAATTAGGAAACAACTTTGCATCTATTCCTGAACTTTAATATTTATAGCAAATGTCAAAACAACAAACGATACTGAAACTTGACTATTTTTTAGAGTTAAAAAATTATAGATAAAAAAAATGTTTAAACGATTTTGATAAAACAATGAAGAAACTTATAGAATAATCCATAGATATTGAGCAATTTATATATTCACCAAGTTTGAAGAATAAATCCGTCATTTTTATATTACATATATATTTCGAATTTTGATAAACTAGTATTACGTCCCCCGCGTTACGGTGGGGGCGTAAAACCGTGACAAATAGCACCAATGTCACAGTACCATCAGTAACCACCAACACTTAAGTTGCGGTGTGTTAATACGGATAAATTAGACCGAACGTAAAACATAGAAAATAATAATTAAGTCGATTTAGGACCTGCGTATTACGACGAACCTAACAAACGGGAAAAAAATAGGCAACATAAAAACGTTGAACCACACACGCACATTACGTTGACTTGCAAATATTAGAACAAAGCGTAAAACAAAACATAAAAACGATGAACCACACACGAACATTACGTCGCATTAACTTGCAAAATTTAGAACAAAACGTAAAACGAAAATTTTGCGAGATATGAAACGTATAGGGGCCAAAGTTGAAAGTGAAAAAGTTGTGAAGTTAAATTGAAAAAATAAAAAACTTTTGACTTAAAAGTAAAAAAATCAAAGTAGTGTTGGATTAAAAGTGTTTATTTATTTATTTATTTATTTATTTTTTTGAAAACCTCCCAAAATATTGTACAACTTCTCTATGCAACAAAGTGTTCCTAATTTATAATAAGTAAATTTACAAACCAACCACTACGTTAATAAAGAAATGTGAATTTTACCCCATATCTTTTATTAAATTATGATAAACTGTAGTATATTTTTTAATTCTATTTTTTTTTAGTTTTGATAAAATTTAATTCCCCTAAATTCTAGATCTTTACAAAATGCACATACAACTAATTAATATCCATGTAACCTTGTCCGAACGCGTTCAACATTTCTAAAGAAATGCTCAAGAAGTCTGAGATACCAGAAACGCGGATCTAACCCGACACACAAAGAATATCCACAACTCAACCCGCCCATGTAACCCATTTTGCCACCTCTAATTGTGTTGATAACGACTTGCACAACGGGTCTATGTTTGATTATGAATGCTGATGATAATGTCCAGATAAACATGTTCCAAACAAATACAAGGAGATCATAACCCCGCCTATTTAGAGAAAATCAAACCCAAAAGACCAATTAGCCACGATAAGATGGATCCAACGACCCAGGCTACAAGGACAAAGACGACAATTCCAGCTAATATGGTGAGAAAAGGAGGACCTTGGGCATTGCTTGTATCACCACCATCTGTGATTGCTTCATTAGATTCTCCTGATGGCTTGTTTATTGCATGTAATGAAGGCAACTGCTTGCCTATCAACGGTCCAGGGGCATTCTTGAACCTGGTCAAGTCGATGAAAGACATCACACGCTCAAGTAACAAGAAGAAACTTCTGAAAATCTAAGATAAAACCACAAATATATAGGACGTAGAGGTTTTTATACAGCTAGCTATACATGAACTAATTGATGCCAACCAAACATGTCCTAAAGACATTTATAACCCCTTAAAGGTCACATACCCAACACAAGTTGTGTTTTACCTGATCGGCTGATCCCAATAGTTAGCAAGCTATCGGTAGAGTCCCATGAGTTTACCATTAGCGGGTTCTCACATTCACCAAAAAAACATGTCCTAGAGTCATAAGTCCATGCGTAGTCGAGCGCCATCCAGCCGTGATGGTCACCATGGCGCCTCCATAGCGCTGGGAACACCCCGCGCGTTATGGAATGTGAATTTTGTGGGCCGCAATGGTGATAATGGAGCGATGTTGGATGAATGTGGGTTGGGGAATGTGTATGTGGAGGGGTTATGTGGTGTTATAAGGTGTGACCACTACACATGGCCTAAGTATATTACAAAACGTTCATCAACTACATGACATTAGCATATCTTCAAATCAAGAGCAGGTTATTGATTATTATACTTTAGCATCCTTTCTTGCAATGAACCAATGCATTCAACAGACATAGTATTGATCAAGTACAATCACACCATACCGAATTCCAATCAATAAAAGGTTACATCCGCTAAATAAAATTAGATGTTTATATTTCAAGATCGACAGACACCTTCCCCGACTAACAACGAAAGCCTCTCTTTCGGTGACCCGAAAACCATATATCCAAACAATTACCACTGCAGTAACACATTTCTACATTATGTTATTTAAAAAAAAAACAATTATAAATATACCAATTAATGGGAAGAGCTCGAGCTCTTGTAAGTTTAACAAGATGAAATTGATTGTTTCAAGCTGAAATTGAAACTAAAATTGAGTCAAATACCAATTGTACCCCCAAATCCTACCTAAACAACAAACCCTAATAAAACATACAAAGAAAACATTTTATGAATGATATATATGATGAAATTGAACAGGATGATAGAGCGATTGAGATAAAGAACCTGAGAATTGAAGTTGAGTGAGTGAATGAAGCACGATGGAGATTGATTGATGATAAATCAGGTCGACAAATTGGATTGTGATGAAACCCTAGCTTGCTAAAATGAGCTGGGAGTGGGGGTGCACTATAGCAGAGAGAGACGATTGCCATTTTCTATCTTTGTTAGTTTGTTTCTTCTCTCCAGGCTAGTAACAAACATGCTCTGATATAAAATTAGTGGTGTGGGTAGTTTGTCCAATAGGTTGTGTTGAACCGGCTACAATCGGTCTGGTTAAGTATTTTGAATTGTCTTCATCTTTGGTTGTTCGGATGAAGTTAGATTAGAGTGAAAATAAGTCAAGCTACTTATGAGTTGTTTGAGATCGGTTTGAAACAATTAGAGCTCAAACGAGCTAGACTTTAAGTCCGAACCAGCTTGCGAGTCTAAACATGCTTGTTATTAATTTTTTATTTAATATTTTAAATGTATATTTACATAAATATAATTATTATTTATATAATTATGATAAATAACTAAATAATATATATTTATAGGGTCAGCATTTAGTGAAAACGGTGAAAAGTGTGAGAATAGTGAGAACGATTTTTGTGTTGACATGTGGCATTGATGCTAAATTACACTAAGTGGTAATATTGTCAAAAAAACTCACTCACATGAACTAGGTGTTCAAATAAAACGCTATAAAAACACCTAATTCAGAAAAATGACATGAAAATACCCCAGTTGAAAACGTCATAAAACACCCAGTTCAAAAAAACGTCATGAAAATACCCAGCTAAAAACGCCATAAAACACCCAGTTCAGAAAAACGCCATGAAAAACTCAAATGAAAATTGAAAACGCCATAAAACGCTCAGTTCTGAAAAACGCCATAAAACCCAGTTCATTTTTTTTTTTGAAAAGTATATCAATAGTATACTCGTTGGAAAGATTAAAAAAACGATGAATTTTATGGTGTGATTTTTTTGAAAAAATAATCGCATATAAAAAAGTTATTGGCGTTTAAATATGATCAGGAGAAATTATAACTTTTTTTATCATAATTATATAAATAACTTTTTTATGTTCTTCATACAAAGTCGAGCTTAGAACTCAATTATAACATATTTTTTATGCCATAAACACATTACACATGTAACTTTTATATAAATTATTAGATATTTTGCACGAAAGTCTTATGTCCATGTTTTAGTTCTCTCATTGTTTTCCCACGTGTAATACGTTTGGTCCTTAAAGGATGTCTTTTTGTTTTTAGTCAATTTTTATAAAATGGCCAATATATATGTTAAAAAAAACTAATAGTTAAAAATAGTTCTAATCGCCCCTGCCACCACTGATCAAAACTGAGATAAAACTTCCAAACACAAAATCAAATCTGCAACCCAACCGAAATTGGATTGGAGACCTAATTAGCAGGTGATGTGTAATTTGCGACCATCGATCTAAGGTGTGCGATTGAAAGTTGAGCTCGAGGTGATCAAAGGCAGCAGTGAAAGAGGCAAGTGGTGTTCAGGTGTACACAGATTACATCTTTTGGATATTTAATTTGTACCTCAAGACAGTTTTTTTTTTGTCTTCCTAAAGTCTTGCATTTCAAATTTCTTTTTAAAATATTTAACATATATATAAGCTCCCGATGAATTCGAATTATATATCATGTCAGCAACGCATACTATAACTATATTGTACTCAATACAAATCTCTTTGTAAATTACACTTGCCTCTTTTATATGTTCTTATTCTTCGACATATTTTACTGCATTCGATGGGTACACTTGCCTGTCATTGTGCTCTAGAGAGTCTAGGTTAGGTTTGGTTAAGTAATTTAAGCATGCCATATTTAACACATTACCCCCAACTGTAGTGGTCTCTTTCGACACCTCTCGTAATACACTTGTCTCCAAGTCTAAGAATGATTGCACTATGAGCCTTCTCCAAAATATCCTTCTTCTCTTTATAAATCAATGCACCAGGCAGGTTTGCCTCTCCAAGTAATGCATCATTGATTCCCTAATGAACCAGAAGAGCCCTCATCTTAACTCGCCATACACTAAAATCATTCTTCCCGTCGAATTTCTCCAATTTCAACTTCGTTGAAACCATTCTTGATATCAATTTCACCCCAAATTGACCAAGTTCTGGATCGAGCCTAACACATGCTCTGATACCAACTGTTATGAATAAACACTAGAATTAACAACCGAAACCAACAATTCACTTTTATTAACGATCTATTGAAGTTTGATACATACGATTACAAGAAACGAAAGAGAAAACGATTAACCCTGATTTTGAACTCACCTGTTGATTATATGGCCCTAATCCATATGTTAACGGCTATTAACAACTTATAACAAACCAAGAACCATTATTGACACATATGGTCCTTGAACTTATGAGTTATGACCATCAAGTGAACTGCTCTATAGAGCATCTCAAGTTGGCCTTTATTATGGGAAGTGGTCCACAAGGTTAGGAAAAACGAAAAAGTAAACAAACCTAATCGTTGACTTATAAGCATTGACCAAGAAAGTTATCAAAAAATAATTAAAAAAATATTAATACCAATCAAATGATGCATGTTAGGCTCTCCACCTTATTACAACTCTCAAATCATTCAATTAAATCACAAGATATATTTAACCAAATAATTATGTTCATATTCAATCACATAAACAATAATAAATCAATCATCCATATTATGCACACATAAATCAACCAAAAACCAAAAATATATCAACACACATCTAATATTCACAATACAAACACATCATGATCAAAACCTAAGGAGAATGATCATGGGTAGTAATGGAGTCTTGTCTTGTAAAAGACCTTGAGCCTTTGTTGGACGGAGATGTTTCACCGCTGGCGGGCAGGTCGGAGAGGGCAGCCATCATTTGGCGAATATTAACCGAGCGAACCCTTCTAAAGCTGGTTGCCTGGAGACTAGGGGCAGTCTTTGAGAAGATATTGGAAGAACTTGATAGAATAAGATAAACAAGAACTTGAACAAGTATGAACAAACCAATCTTTATAAGAGTGTCACCGGAAATAATATCCTCCATTGCCATGTTGCCGGAAAATTGTATTATGATGAATATATATGTATGTGTATATGTGTGTGTGTGTGTGTGAGAGAGAGAGAGAGAGAGAGAGGTAGAGAGAGAGATGAATCCAAATGGAAAATTAGATTAAAGGGGTTGCAAAGGGGAGACTTATATAAGAAGGTTTTGATGACTTGAAGTATATCGATATATATATATATATAAAACTTTAAAAATTGTACTAGTTAATTGACTCAATCTCCCTTGCTTATATTGAATATTTTCAACAAATACTTTAAGATAATACGTGCTGGTAGAAACTTACACATCATAAAAATGGCATGTCGAGTAAATGATGTATTTTATATAAATAGTGTGTTAAACAAGTATACCACGTCAAATTTAAGTAAAAGTTGTTGACATAAAACATTTTATATAAATTGCTTTATATGTGATGCATAAAATGATTATGTAGTATTTCTCATCTGTATATTGTACGTTATTACACTACAATCAATTGTAAAAAAAATAAAAATAAAATAATTTAAGCTTAATGCCTAATTTTCTTGATCATATACTAATTAAATTAATATGTTGACTACATTATGCAATTTTTGTTCTTCCAACATTTTTTTAAGATAAGTAATTTCTTTCATTTATCTTTTTGTGTGCGTGTGTGTTTTTACAAGGAGAACATAAATAAAATCAATATACTTGAAAGGGTTTATATTTTTATATTTGTTAAAACTCACTTCAACTTTAATATGTTTAATCATGTGTCCAGTGGCGGACCAAGGAATTTTTTCCTTGGGGTGCGAAATTTTTTTAAAGATTTTAGACCTCTAGCTATATAAACAAATCGGTTCATAGCCGGGTCGGATCGGGTCGGGTCATGTAAAACAAGTAAAAACAAAGTTTCATAGCGGGTCGAATCAGATCGGGTCGGGTCCATTTCAATTCTCAAACAATCAAACACTAGTTCCTAACTTCCTATCACATTAAAAACAAAAAAACATCAAAGTTCAAACCATCCCTACTTTTATTTCTCTTAATCATTCAATAAAAGAACAAAAAAACTTATCTATAACATACCTTGGTCTTTAATTAGAATAATCCGGCGAAAAAAAGTGGTTCAACCCCTTTCCTCTTGAGAAATCGCGGCATAACTTCCCTACTCATTGTTCATTCCTAATTCTATCACATACAAAATAAGCAAGCATCTTCAAGTGTTCAACCATAGCCCATGTTCCTTTGTTTTCAATTTAAAATTTTGAATTTCAAGCCCAAGTAATTATTATTTGCCAATCAACAAACATGTTTGCCAACCAAAATTTTGAATTTCTAGCCCTAGTAATTATTATAAGCCCTAGTAAAAAACATGTACCTGTCAGGGGCGGCCTGAATTAACCAGTTTGCAGCCAAAATTTTGCAGTCGTCGGCCGGAATTATGCTGTCGCTGGGCGCTGAAGTGAGGCAGAGGGAGGGTGGGAGTCGCTGGCAAGTGGCATCGATTTGGGTTTTTTATTATGTGGACTGGTTTGTTTAACAAAACTAGTAGTTGGGTTGGGCTTGAATGTGTATTAAGTTATTGGGCTTGATGGATTGAATTTAAGTTTTATTAAAGGGGTTAGTAGGCTAACTTGTTTACATAATTTGATCGGGCTTCAATCCGTGTTCACAATTTTTTTACATAAATTCCTAACATTTTTTTCTAAGGGGTGCGGACGAAAATCTCCAAGGGGTGCGGTCGGAATTTTCCAAGGGGTGCGGACGAAAATTTCCAAGGGGTGCGGTCTGGATTTTTCGAAAAAAATACCACTAAATTTTTTTTTTCAAGGGGTGCGGCCGCTCATCCACCCCATAACTTGGGTCCGCCCCTGCATGTGTCTTATAGAAATGGCATAAAAAAATGTATGTTATCATATTCTCATGTAGTGGGATCATAATCAAACAAATATACGTTTTTTTGAAATGTTATAATTTGAAATATAAAAAATAAATGAAACAAAAGTTATCAAATTAAGGATATCATATGCATGGTTGTGGAGTACAAACTACAAAAGCCATCCACTTTGACTTGCCTTGTTGAACTTGACAACGTTGTGTCATGGAAATATCGTGTAATCCATAAAGAAAGTATGCCATATGAAAATGATATAATCAAATAAAGACCATCGGTTTCCTCCACTCCACAAATGATAAAGAACGAAGTAATGGTCATGTTTGGGCAACAAAACAATGGTCATTATCCAAAACAAACAAACAAATTAATGATCGATCATACGAAAGACAATAAATTAAATTAAAAAATATTATATAAAATATCGTGTATTTTAATATTATTAAGAGTTAAATGTCATTTTAGTCCATGTGGTTTAGTTCATTTTGCCAGTTTAGTCTAAAGGTTTCATTTTTTGTCTGTGGATCCAAAAAGGTTTCACCATTGCCATTTTAGTCCACTGTGTTAACTTTATCCATTTTTTCTGTTAACGAGACGGGCAATTCGGTCATTTTATATGGCCGAATTGCCATTCTACTTAACAGAATTACATATAAAATGACCGAATTGCCCTTCTCATTAACAGAAAAAATGGATGAAGTTAACCCAGTGGACTAAAATGGCAACAGTGAAACCTTTTGGACGCAGATGCGAAAAATGAAACCTTTGGACTAAACTAGCAAAATAACCCAAACTATAGGGACTAAAATAGCATTTAACTCTATTATTAATTTCAATTTTAGCATGAGCATTTATAAAGTACATGGATCACCATCTCAACAAAAGTATGGTCGGTTAGAGCCATAAAATCCCCCATAACGGCCATGCTAACAGCATAACTATTATTGGGATTTATGTGAAAGATTCTATCAATTTTGTATGTATCTTATTCAGTTATTTGAAAATGATGAGGTCTTTCGTGTTTGATGAGTATATATAACTCGCAAAGGCAAAAAGGTGTTGAGACGTCTATTTTGATGAGAGGAGACGTCAAGAAATTGTTCTGCACGTCAAGGAACCAAAGTTTTGTTTTCGATAGGATCAGATTTGCTATTCAGAAGAGGGTTGCGGCGCAGCTTGTTGTCCGTTTACCTGTCATTCTACTATAAATTTTCCTATGAAAACGTTTTAATGAATAATGAATCTTGAAAATTAAGGAAAATCAAATTATTAATAAGAATTTAACAGAATGATATCTACTAACAGTATAAACAAATTTGCTAACAAAGTAACCTTAATTTGCAGTAAAATAATATTACAGAAAAATAGTAATCATACAGATAATAACAGTAAAACTGAATAATAATCATTAAAAGTTAACACTCAAAATAATATAAGTAGGTCTTTCTTTTGTAAAGCTTTGAATCCAAAATAATTTTGTGTTGGCTTATGCTTTAGTTGGTTGATTTGTTGTTAACCTAGATGCTTACTTAATTAAGATTTATATCTTCCAAAAATAATAAAGTATTTTATATATTCATAATTGGTTTACTATGATAACGATGGTTAAACACTTAAACCTATCCCTTTGATTGTAGCTACCAATTTTAGGATTGTAATTCATAGTCTTTGAATTGACCATATATTTATGGTTGTTATTTTGATTTTTAACTTGTAAGAATATATATAACTTTATAGACTTTATTTTAAACTAGGGAAAATGTTTGAACAAAGTTTTACAATTCTTAATGATATTTAAGTATAGACACTTGTGTTAATTAATTAATTAACATGTCAAATATCTTATATTTATCGAATTGACCGCCTAGTTGTGGTATTTTCCAGAATAGATAGTGACATATGAAGGTAAATGGAAAGGAAATTACAAGAAAATTGACCACATGACTAAAATGCACTTTATAAATAGTGTAGAACCTAATCTGCATGTGTGGGTCCTTGTGACATGAAGGCATACTTGAAAAGGTCAAATGTGAAGGTGTATATTTTGAAAGAGAATTATAAACTTAAGTAAAATGATGTAGATATATAGTTGTCATAGCTATATAGTAATTTCTCAAAAGTATATATGTGAACACGGGCGAAGTATCCCCTGAAGTTTTCGCTCAGTAGTGTTATATATTTAGTTTTTTAATAGAAATTTTGGGGTATATACGTTTTCGACCCCCCAGTTCTATAGAAATTTTTGGGTGTATACGTTTTCGACCCCCCGTCATTCGGGTCAAGCTTCGCCACTGTATGTGATGGTTTATTTTATATGTGGACAGTGTACTTTAATCACATTATATCTTAATAATATTCGCAATTAAAATGTATATAGGTGACCGAAGGACAAACTCATGGTTACAGCAATGTGTGACCATTGGCGAAGCTTCCCCCCCCCCCCCCCTAATTTTTCCGAAACGGGGGGGGGGGGGGGGGAACGTATATACCTAAAAAAATTCTATACGAAAGTACTGTTCATAACACTACGCATCGAAAAGTTCGCCCCCCGGCCATACACTAAGTTGTGCCCCTGTGTGACCACATCCATGTGTGCTTGTTGATTTGTTGTTTGTGTCGAAGGTTGACCAAAAACTATAACAACCCTCCTGAAATTTTTCCGAGGCCCTAATATATTTTAAAATATCCCAATATGTCATAAAATACACCCCAGACGCGAAAACGGGCCCCGAATACCTTTAATATTATAAAAAATAATTAAAAATCAAATTTTTGGGGCTGACGCGGGGCGCGTAGACACCTTAGGGATCTTACGAGGGCCGCGAGAGATCGAAAATGTGGCGCAGCCCGGTGATGCCACGTGGCCCAACATCCGTCGACCCTATGTGCATGACCCGGATCAGCTACAGCCCTAGCCACCTACTAGGCGAGCCGCGTAGCCTCTTGCTACGTTTTACGCGGGCCGCGTAAAGCTTGAAATCAGGCCCTATAAGTAGAGGGCATCGGCCTTCAGTCGAAAATCGCTCAGAAACGTTTTCTTTCTCTAAATTCTGAAGTGTAGGCATAATACTCGGGTATAATACCCCCCCTAATTAACGAAGTTCTGCTCCGTTGTAAGTATCATAACCCCTGGATACGTATTAGATACTCTGCCCGATTGATCTAGGGTTCCGTAACGGCTGTCGTGGTTCTGCCCGAAGTAGTCGTGGGAATGCCGTCTCAAGGAGCGTATTACTAATGTTAAAATGAGTTATTATACTAACACGTGTGCATTTGTGTAAATTATAGATTGTCACCAGGAAACCCTAAAGGATACTCTAAGACAGCAATGTGAGTAATCTCCTTTTTGTAAATTGTTTTTACAAAACCTCACACGATTAATTATATATTAAAAATTTATTGAGTATTTGTAAGGATACATTTATCGTCGGTATGTTGGGGTTTTGTATACAAAATTTGTTACTGCCTTGCGAGGGGTAACATTTCCACAAGTCGGGTTGACAGTACCGTGGGTGGTAATTAGTATAACTTGGAAACAAATATAATTGCGAAACCGCCCTCAATACTGTACAATGGTTTTTATTTAAACTTGATTAAACTGGGATTCATTCACCAGTATTTCCCACTGACAAAATGTTTTTAAAACGCGTTTCAGGTAACATAATGTGAAAGCCAATTAGAAGTCAGCTGGACAGCACTGAAGGCTTGGAAAAGTGGCAATAAAGTTACCTAAAAATAAATAGATGTTTTTATTAAATAAAATAGGGTTTTATCCCTATGAAAATGTGTGTACTTAAACTTGGGATTTTTCCCATATGTTTAATATATTAAAAGCGTGGTATTTTACTCTGATAAAATATTTCCTAACTACGGTGCTGATGTAAATTCCGCTGCCAAAATTGACTAAACACGCGATACCACCGAAACTGGCTCGCGGCCGCCCGTTCCCGAGGTAATATGGATCGGGGATTGCGACAGAAGGTGGTATCAGAGCTAAGCCACTGATTCAGCCACAGAAGCGTTCGGCTGACATCAAAATTCAATCTGTTAGGAAATAAATTATGGAAATACGTGTATAATTGTATTTTATTATTGTGTGTTATTTGACTATTTGTTAGTTTACAGTATGAGTGACCAAGGACCATCTGACGCGTACCGTCAATTGTCTGGTTCGCCTAGAAGCGAAGGTGCCTCTTCTCAGTCTGCCCTCTCGGGGTACTCTGCTGATACTGAAGAAGGAATATTCTTGTTTAAGACTCAGTCAGAAGAGCCATTTCCTCAGAAAAAGAGGGGATGGTTCAGTAGGGGAGCACATGAGCGTAGAAAACGTATTTAAAAGTTACAAGACCAGAGAGCACTAGCAGCAGCCAAAAGAGAGACAGATGCCCATGCCCAGGACATGATTAATAGGGGTTTAGCAAATTTCCATATCCTAGCAACCACTGCAGCTGACCCTAATCTGGAGCAAATAATAGCACCCCAACCACAACCACCATTTCCTGACCAACCAATGGAAATAGAAAACCCTGAAAATCAATTAGAAATGCATGATTTCAACCCGGAGGAAATACCTAGGGTACCAGCACCAAATCCCTTAAACCCAAATTATGACCCCTGGTGGGACGACAATAGGGATTATGTGCAACGCTACCCGATACACGAGGACATGCCCATGCCGAACTTAGGAGCCTACCCAGGTTTGGACCCTCTAGATCCCTATTACGATAACGATGTATACATTAGGGAGATTTTAGAAAATCCTTACCAATTCCAGGCACCTACACCTCCATACCAGGAACCCGCACCCCAGATTCCGAACCCAGTCCTAGAACCTACACCCCCAATGAGTGAAGAAAACATACAAGAACTTAGGACATTTGGTGAGGAAATTTTAGAGAATAGTGAAAGGATGAGACAGGTGGGAGAGCGACTCGTCTGGAAGTACGACGAGCGCAATATGGATTTCTGGATGAATCTATATCCTTGAATGTGATGGTGAAGATGGTAATAATAGTAATAATAATATAATAATAATATATGTGTGTATGAAAAAAAAACTATGGATGCCTACTACTATTAGTGTAATTTTGAATTTCAGTCGGTATTGTAATTTTAATTTCCAGTATTGGTTTGTGGTAGATGCATATTATATAAAAATAGAGTAAGTCGCTATGATCGACGCTTTTGACCAAAATGAGTGTCATGTGATTGGCTATATTAAATATTATTTTGTGATATTAATACATGGTAACTGTTTTAAATTCAGATGGACAACGAAGTAAACCAGGAAAACCAGAATGATAACCAGAGTAACATTAACTTGGTTAATGAGAATCCAAACAACAATAACAATGGAAACCAAGAGGATAATAGTGCCATCCAACACATAGTAGCACAAGGAATTATAGATGCAATGTCATATATTCTTCAAACTGTTAAGGATGCTAATAATAAAAGTAGACATGATAGCAAGCGACCCTCTGAACCCGCAAACAGCATAAACAATGGACCCGTACTTCAAGTGCCCATTCACAAAAGAAGAAGAACCATGTCTTACGGTTGTTCTTACAAAGAATTCTGGTCCTGTAAACCGATAGAATTCTCGGGCAATGAAGAACCCATTGCAGCTCTACGCTGGATAGAAAAGACTGAAGCAGTCTTAAAAATAAGAAAATATGCGGAAGAGGACAAGATAATGTGTAAGGATCTTCAAAAATGTCCCAAAACTATCCGTAAGTGAAAACCCGGACCCCTGAAACCTTAACATGCATGAAAAACAAAGAAAACAAGGTTTTTGGTTCTCAGGCGGGCCGCGTAAAGTGTGTGAGTCGTCTCGGGATCCAAGATTGATCGTAAGAGTTCTTGACAATCAAGGCCATGTTTGCCTAAGTCTCTTACATCACTTGGTGAAGACAAAGTGTCTAGTTTAATACTTTTTATTTCTAATCTTTTGCACTTTTTATTTGGTTTTGTATTAATGACTTTAATAACTAGTTACTTATGTTGAAGGTGATCTTTCCTTATCGTTTGTCCGTGGTGTCTTGGCATTATTTTACTGTCTATATAAAATAAAGGATTTTCACCATTCATATCTCCACGGTCTATATGGAGGTATGTTGGCTACCTGGTCGGGGGTTAAGGGAACGGTTTGGTAAAGGTCTTGCCATTGTTCAGCGTTTAGAGGTCCTGCAATGGACCTGGGTCAAATTTAGTAGGACCTTCTTCAATGCTTCACGGTATTGGATGGCGGGGGTCCAAACTCTTTGACCCCCTCATAAGTTAACTACTATTAATACTATAACCCGGCTATTTAGGACTGTATCCCTGCTGACTCAGACTACTTAGCCGAGGGTAACGTCACCGCCAAAAGCGGGGCCTACCACAATACTGCATTAATAACTTAATTCATTATCTTCCAATAATCCACCCCTTTAGGATTGTATCCTTGCTGACTCAAACTACTGGGGTGAGGGTAACGTCACCTTCAAAAGAGGGGCCTACTACAATAACTAAGATAATCTCTTAATTATGTGCAAAAGTGCGAAAATAATCAAAGGTTATACTAGATACGAGTCGGAACCAAGTGATTCATCTTGTCTATCTGTTTTTATTTTTATTTTATTTTCAGCATTTTAGTTAGTTTTTATTTTTCTTAGCTTAAAACATTTTTCTAAACTTTTATTTTGATTAGACGTTGAGGATAAACCGGTATTAAAAGCTCTTGTGTCCTTGGACGACCTCGGTATCTTACCAACGCTATACTACACTCAACGATGGGTGCACTTGCCCATATGTGTGTTTAGTGTTAGTGAAATATCGTGTTTTATAAATTTAAAACTTGGCTAAAATAAGTGTTAAAAAGGGCTTAAAATATACACCTAATATATACGACACTTTATCGCACATCAAATTTTTGGCGCCGCTGCCGGGGACACAAGGATTTTAAGAAAGTTAGGAATCAACGGCCTAATCATCTTTTATTTTTCTTTTTAATTTTTTTAGGATTTTCTTAGTTTTTCAGCTTCTGCAGAGCTCAGCACGGGCCGTGCCCGCTGAACACGCCCCCGTGCTCAATCATTGGAACTGGCAATCCTGTTTTACGTCAGACAGTAAGCTGAACACGGGGCCGTGCTCACTCAACACGCCCCCGTGCCCAAGATTCACTTACTGAAAACAGAACCGTTAGATCCCGGCGGTTGGTAATTTCTGACATAAACATGAGTGATAGTAATTGTTTTTACTTTCGGCACTCTTATGGTACGTGGTGTCAATTATGTGGTGGCAAACATGAAGAAGTAAAATGCTACTTTCTAAATTATAGGCCCCACTACATGGACCCACCGACTTCTCACAACCTTAAGAGGGGCGAAAGTAAAAATAAGCACTATTTCTCCCTCGAATGCGCCCAGCCAGATATTCTAGGGGAAATGCTCCTTGATGAGTTATTTCAACTAGAAAAGCTAATTCTGAATTGGTTAAAAGAGCTTAGGAAGGATTTTATTGATCCACCCCAAGACGATAACCATGAAGAAATGTTGGAACCGCATTCCGACAACCTCGTTGCTCCCGAAAATACCTTTGTTCCTAGCAAAGACTTGGACGATAGTCGTCCCTGTGTCAATTGTGCCGTGAAGGACTCTCCATCGACTTCGTTCGGTGCATACATAGACCTGAGCGATTCGGCATACACCTTCTTTAACAAGAGCCCGGGAAAGGGTTGGACTTGTCCACCTAGAATGAAAATAGGAATTACCCTCACCGACAACCTCTTGCGTTCTCGCCTTAGTCTAGGACAATTAAGGTATCTTAGGCACTTTGGGATTGTTCCAACCAGTAAGGAACCACCCGATTTCAACGAGATCCTTGAAGTAGCAAAACTCCATAAAACAGCCTCCAGACACGGGGCCGTGTCCAGGTCAACACGCCCCCGTGCTCACCAAAAAGATTCTCTGCTGATTTGGTCAGAATACGGACAAAATGTGTCAGGATTTCCTCTGAACACGGGGCCGTGTCCAGTCAACACGGGGCCGTGCCCAGTGCGCTGTCGTTTTCTTTAAATGCAGCCTGATTCCTGCTCATTTTGACCACTTCAATTGACAGAGATTCCTGGGATTTTCACTCATACCATCCTAGGTAAGTGCTAAAAGAAGGTTCCAAAGGACCCTCTTGTCCCTTCCACTTTTATTCATTTCTCCTCTTTCAAAATTTCCTCCATGGAAGCTTGGAAATCCCTTGATTCCAACCCTCTATGTGAAGTTTGTAAGATTATTTGCTAAAGATTCTTGTTTAAAGTTAGTTGTATAACTTTGTTTTAAATTATCTGAGCTTAAAACCCAGATAAAAATCATGAAAATAATTTAAAACTCCAAGATTCTTTAGCCAAAAAACCTGCAGACAAATGGACACGGGGCCGTGCTCAACGAGCACGGGGCCGTGTCCAGGGCTCTGTTTTGTAAAAATTTAGCTTTCTTCGGTTTCCTTCACAGAAAATGGCAAGCAGAACAAGTGGATCATCTTCAAGAAGTAACCGACAAGGGAGGAGATCTTCAACAGAAGAAGACTCTCTGGTAAACTATGTTTACGCTCTAAGGGAGGCTATTGATGAAATGACGGGAGTGGAAGAAGCATTGGTCGACCGTATCAACCATCTTACAGTAGGGCTGGAGGGCTGTCTCCATGAAGTAAACCTCTTGCACCAGAGGTTGAACCTTCTCGCCTCCCCGCCTTTGGTACCTATAATAACCCAAAGGGCGTGGAACGTGGTACCCGAAGTTGTCATTCCAGCCGAATGGTACGCCATGCACCAAGAGCCTCCGCGAAGAGTGGTGCAAGGAGTCCCGGTGAATGTTCCCCCTCAACCACCAGCTGCGGAGGAAAATGAAGCCGCATTCTTCCTTCCTAGGGAGATCGAAGAATGGCTTTAAACAACGTTTAGGGAATAATCCATTCGGCTAAAAGTCCTACTATATCGGGAAACTATTCTCGAAATTTTCTTAACATAGTAGAACTCCTTATGATAACCTCGTGTACCTGCTGACCTATTTAGTTTAATTTTAATTTTATCTTAATTATGTAAGTTCTCTCTATGATGAAATGAAATGATGGTTTTAAAGTTTGGATGGTTTTTAATGAATAAAACACACTCATGGTGTTGAGGGATGAAAAGGGGAACGAGAAAAATGAACTCATGCACAAGAGCAAGGCAACCCGACAATTCTCTCCATTACAGCAGGTTCAACACGGGCCGTGCCCAACCAACACGGCCCCGTGCTGAACCACCTGCAGAAAAACGCCCAGTTCAGGTAACTGGACACGGGCCGTGTTCACCCAACACGCCCCCGTGTCCAGACTTCTGTATCTCTTATTTCAATTTTGTTACTGGCACTTGAACACGGGGCCGTGCCCGGATAACACGGGGCCGTGTTCAGTGCCCAGTAACACAAATTTTTGCTTTTTAAACACTATTTTACACATCTAATCAACCTAAAAATTTATTTTTGGGACACATTGAGGACAATGTGTAATTTAAGTGTGGGGGGATGCTAAAACCTTGAATTTTGCAAGTCCTAAATACAAGCCTTACACAAAACTCTATTGGAACCGCTAATCACCCCAAATTTTTTCAAAAAATTTCATTTTTTCTACTTGTCTAGGTTTAACTCGGGAAATTCAAGTTCTCAAAAAGGTTATATTTTTACAAATTTACAACCGATAGCGTAGTGATAAAAAGAACCAACATAAGAAAATTATGAAAAGGCATGACAAACTTAGTTAAAATTTGATTATATATACTTGATCACATAAAAAACCCATTCCCACAAAAGTGAGTTTTGAGCCTTTATTGAGCATACAACTACATATCATTAGACTAAATGCTCATTTTTCGTTTCTTGTGTGAATAGCCGCTTGGTTCTTACAACTCTAGAACTTGCCATGACGATACATTCCCGGTCCTTATCAACTTAAACCCGAGTAAGTAAATGATGGAGGCATTAGGACTAACCCTTTTTATTTCTACACCATTATTTTTCTTTTTCTTTTACCACCTACCCAAAAATCCCCCAGTTAGCCCCTTTGAGCCTAAACCTTTTCATTTCATCACCCAAACCAAAAACCCTTTTACCCACCAAAACCTTTTTCATTTTTTTAACCCTTTGTTTTAGTAACAAGTTCGGTTTTTCGTAAAAAAAAAATGTTTTGATGATGAAGCAAAAAGAAAATAAACAAACAAGTTCATCAAAAATAACTTTGTTTGAATAAAAGCTTCATCAAAATAAATAGTTACAAAAAAAAATAGAGAAAGTCTTACGAAAACCGACACTTGTTACGCTTTTCGCCCTTTTTCTACTAACCACTAACCACCAACCCAACCACCTACCTTTAACCCAAGCCTAACCCTTAACCCACAAAGTCCTCTTGATATTTACAAAGGTATAAAAGTTAAAAAGGAGGAGGATTGATTGCTTGGCAAGCTTATGGTAGGAATAAGTTCCATGCCGCTCTCGAGTGATTCACTAAAAATACACCTTCGGCCGAGTGTGAGTGATTTCTCCCGTGAGGTATGTGAACTTGTATATAAATAGATTTTTAAAAAGGCATGTTATGCCCAAATAAGTAATTTCTCCTATGAAACATTCTAAATAAATCATTACGAATAGGATTGTAAATAAATAAAAAAATAAAACCCAAAAAGATCTTGGATATCCCGACACTCTACGACAAGCCCAAAAACCTTCTCTTCTATCTATTCCATTTGGGAGTGTAAGCCACATATTAAAGAGTTTTGCTTGAAGACAAGCAAAAGTTCAAGTGTGGGGGTATTTGATGTGTGTAAAATGCAACATATAAATTACATCAATTAAGGCATAAAACTAACCCTTTTTAAGTACTAATATTGGAAAAAGAGTGTTTTTGTCTTCCTTTTGTATTTTCAGGATTAAATGAGCTCAAAAACACAAAAGAAGCAAAAAGACAGCTAATTCCAACATAAATACAAGGAAAGGAACACTAGTGGACTGCCCGACCCCTCAACGGCACATTCCAAAGCAAAATAGAGAAGTCAGAAGACTGAACACGCCCCGTGCTCAGCCAGCACGGGGCCGTGCCCAAGAAGCAGCAGAAAAGACAAATCTATAGAAGCTTCTATTGCCCACCACGGGGCGTGCCCAGCGGACACGGGGGCGTGTCGAAAGTACTGCAGGCGCATTAATTGTAATTGCGAATTACAATTAATGAAGAGAGAGAGTGTCAGACGGGCACGGGGCCGTGCCCAGCGGACACGGGGCCGTGCCCAGCTCTCTGTTCAGCCTATAAATAGGAGTGCTTGGATTCATTTCAACTCATCCCTTGGCACACCACCTCTCTCACACTTCATCCACCACCCACCACCATCACAACACCATCATCCACCACCATCATCCATTGTCTATCGTAGAGTGTGTGAGTCGTCTCGGGATCCAAGATTGATCATAAGAGTTCTTGACAATCAAGGCCATGTTTGCCTAAGTCTCTTACATCACTTGGTGAAGACAAAGTGTCTAGTTTAATACTTTTTATTTCTAATCTTTTGCACTTTTTATTTGGTTTTGTATTAATAACTTTAATAACTAGTTACTTATGTTGAAGGTGATCTTTCCTTATCGTTTGTCCGTGGTGTCTTGGCATTATTTTACTGTCTATATAAAATAAAGGATTTTCACCATTCATATCTCCACGGTCTATATGGAGGTATGTTGGCTACCTGGTCGGGGGTTAAGGGAACGGTTTGGTAAAGGTCTTGCCATTGTTCAGCGTTTAGAGGTCCTGCAATGGACCTGGGTCAAATTTAGTAGGACCTTCTTCAATGCTTCACGGTATTGGATGGCGGGGGTCCAAACTCTTTGACCCCCTCATAAGTTAACTACTATTAATACTATAACCCGGCTATTTAGGACTGTATCCCTGCTGACTCAGACTACTTAGCCGAGGGTAACGTCACCGCCAAAAGCGAGGCCTACCACAATACTGCATTAATAACTTAATTCATTATCTTCCAATAATCCACCCCTTTAGGATTGTATCCTTGCTGACTCAAACTACAGGGGTGAGGGTAACGTCACATTCAAAAGAGGGGCCTACTACAATAACTAAGATAATCTCTTAATTATGTGCAAAAGTGCGGAAATAATCAAAGGTTATACTAGATACGAGTCGGAACCAAGTGATTCATCTTGTCTATCTGTTTTTATTTTTATTTTATTTTCAGCATTTTAGTTAGTTTTTATTTTTCTTAGCTTAAAACATTTTTCTAAACTTTTATTTTGATTAGACGTTGAGGATAAACCGGTATTAAAAGCTCTTGTGTCCTTGGACGACCTCGGTATCTTACCAACGCTATACTACACTCAACGATGGGTGCACTTGCCCATATGTGTGTTTAGTGTTAGTGAAATATCGTGTTTTATAAATTTAAAACTTGGCTAAAATAAGTGTTAAAAAGGGCTTAAAATATACACCTAATATATACGACACTTTATCGCACATCAGTCCGATCGATTGAAACTATCCAATGGATGTTTAAGTGCTGCCCACATTAGGGCCATACTTTGTCATTCGTCGTGAATTCGATGGATGTTTAAGTATTTCACTTTGTCATTCGTTGTGAGGGTTTTAATCTCGTGAGTTATCGTAAATGCTGTATTAGTTACTGACCTAGTTCGTGTGCATTGTTATTTAAATTAGGTTACAAGGCTAATCAGTAGGCTAAACTCTGCCCGTTTAAATCTGCAATGTGAGTTATTCTCTTTTATCAAAAGTATTTTACAATACTCCATTTTCAAAAGTTATAATTACAGGGATTAAGTCGTGGTTATCTTGAATCACTGGCTAGTGGGGTATTGTGCACATTACTAAAATTCTCACAGTTAGGCTAATAAATCCTAACAGTGATAATCATCACTACTTGGGTGAAAGGACCCAATAGTGGTATGACCATCGTCACCAGGAGGTGACACGGCGCCAGATAAAAATAAGATAGAAGCCATTGTAATCGCTCTTATATTGTAATTTATAACTATGTGTCGTTTTATTAAACTTGAGTGACTCGCCAGTATTTCCCCGCTGATAAAATATTTTCAAAACATGTTTCAGGTGACTACTGTGAACCAAGGAAAAGTGCTACGGAGCACTAACCAAGCTTGAAGTAGTGGCTCGAATAAATAAATAAACATGTTTTGTAAATCAGGGAATTTACTTGTGAAATTCCTCTATTGTAAATTACGGGGTTTATCCCAGATTATGAAATAAAATAATCGGGCATTTTAAGTTTTAAAAGATCCTGTTGAATCTTCCGTTGTCGACTCAATTAATAAATACCACGGGTTTCTGTCTCGCGGCTCCTAGACCGGGTAAAACCGGGACGGGGGCCCTGACAGAAAAAGGTGGTATCAGAGCCACTGATTTAAGCCCATTAAGTATTTAGAAATACTTAATTTTCCTAATTTGTGACTATGTGTTTTTTTACTGACTACTTGTTAGTTACAGTATGGGTAAGCAAAGAATTTCGGACATCTATCGTCAATTAGATAGCTCACCAAGAGATAAGGGGATTTCATTCCAATCAAATTTCTCAAGATACTCAGCAGATACTGAGGAAGGAAAATTTTTCCGTAAGGCACAGTTTGAAAAACCACTTACCCCTAAGAAAAGAAGTTGTATTATTCGAAAAAATCAAGAGAAAATAAAGAAGTCACAACCAAAAGGAGTGATGAGTAATAAGGAAACTCAGAAAATATACACTAACCCACCATGGGAAGATGAGTTAGATGAACAATGGGCAAATCTCTACATGTTAGCCACTGTAGCAGTAAATGCTAACCTTTTACTGCCAACACCCTGACCCAGTACTGGCACCCATATTATCCATAAGCCAGAAACTTTAAAGAAACTTTCCTATTAGATAAACAACTTATTAAGAAAAGATAGACTAAAATAAATTTTCCCTAGTATATTTTAAATTTCAGTTGTAATTTGTAATAAAAATATATATATAAATCGCAATATTTTGTTTTAATCAATCTGTTTGTATAAATATATTAGATAATTGTAATCAATACTTAATTTTTCTGTTTGCCATTCTGTGATTATGTGAAAATTCAAGTTACAAACTTTTAACCTTGAATTTTGTATGTTTCTTCATATCTGCTAAACAGCATGAATGAGTTGTCTGAAGCTCTTCAGAATCTCAATCTCTATTCTGTTAATGTGGAAGTTTCCAGAGACTTTACCGGTTATTGTGCCAACATGGAGGAACCTATGGAATTTCAAGCCCAGCCACCGAAGAAACCCAAGCCAAAGAAGAGAAGAAGAATTGTGGGCTGGAGGCGTGTGCGCAGTAGGAAACCAGCGACACGGAAAGTTGTAAAGACGGATGATCCCAAAGGTAAAGGCAAGGAAATAGAGATTGGGGAAAGTTCCAGGCAAGATCAGGAAATGCCACCCTGGGAGGAGTTGGATCATAAACTGGCACTTAGTGACCTCATCGGACCTGCCGGTGAAAACCTTTTTAATTACCCAGCGGAAGCACAACTTCCAGTTGACCTAGAGCCTGAAATCCCAGATCCTATTATCCACACCCAACCTCTACCAGCAGAACTAGAAGAGTGGTGGACCACCGACTGGCAGTTTCAAAATCTCCTAAATAACCCTAATACCTTTTTCCCTCAATTCGACCCGGAGCCTCCACTACACCCACCTATGAGCGTAGAAAACTTGGCAGAACTCCGTCATTATGGCAAGGAACTAGTGGACGTGGGAAATAGAATCTGGGAAGTAGGGGAGAGGATATCTTGGAAATACGATGAAAGGGAACGTCGTTTCTAAGATGCCAGCTGACGAAGATGGTGTGACTATGGTTGTGTGGTGTTTGTTTAATAATAAGATAATCATAAAAATATAATTATGTGAAATAACTTAAAAATAAAACTTTTGTAAGATAACCAGTATGTACGGATGCCTATTATAATATATAAAATATCGAAAGTCGAAAAATCGACAATTTTGGCTATACTTGTTAACGTGATTATGTGCAATTATTTTATTATGTTTGGTTGATAATTATTGGTGCTAATCGCTTATATAAAATAATTACCAGATGGAACACGCTGGTAATGAACCCGTTAATGAAGTTAATCAAACTGGGCAAAGCAATGAAGATCAATTTCTGAATAGGTAAGATATCAAGAATATCGTTGCTCAGGGAATAGCCAATGCTATTCCAGCAATCCTTGCTGCTGCCCGAAATCTAGTTGAACCTCAACAAATTATTCCTAGCAAATGTACACACGGCGACAATTTTAGTAATAGTGTAAACGAAGGCGGCAACCATACTAATAACGACAACGATGGAATGCAAGCCCCACTCCTTAAGAAAATGAAAGCTGCAACGCCTGGTTGCACTTACAAGGAGTTTCTTGCCTGTAAACCAGTTGAATTTGCAGGTAACGAAGGGGCGACTGCTGCACTGCGTTGGTTAGAAAAAACCGAGGCGGTGATTAAAATAAGTAAGTGTGCTGAGGAAGACAAGGTCATGTATGCGTCGCTTCTTTTTAAAGAAGGGGCACTAGAATGGTGGAATACAGTACTACAAGCAAAGGGAAGTGATGTAGCCTATGCCGTGAGTTGGGAAGAATTTAAGCGGTTAATGGAAAGAAAATTTTGTCCCGATTAGGAGAAAGAACAAATGGCAAATAAATTTCTGAACCACCGGATGGTGGATGTAGATTGTCGAGGGTATACTTCGACATTCTTCGAATATGCGAGAATGGTACCAACCCTGGCTTCGCCAGAGCCGGTGCTTATTTCCCGCAATATTTGGGGATTGATTGGCGAAATCCGTGATATCGTTAAAGCTGCGAGACCTCGCACAATTGACGATGCAGTGGAATTAGCCAATACTTTGACTGACGGACTAGTACGTACGCGAGAAGAAAACCGGAAAAAGGAAGTGGCCCAAAAGATTACCCAGGGATTCCGAGTGGGTAATCGTAGTAATTTCAAGAAAAAAGGAACTGGGCAATCTTCCACTGTTCCATTTTGCAATGCCTGTAAAAGAAAGCATTTTGGTAGATGCAAGGGGTATTGCAATTTTTGAAAAATTCCAGGGCATCAAGAAGAAGATTGTAGGAAGAAGAAAGCAACAATCTGCTACAACTGCGGAGAAGCTGGACATTTTAGGCCAGACTGCCCAAAATTGATCAAACTAGCCGATAACAAAGCCAAACCTGCAGAAGGAACTATCAAGAGAAACGCAAGAGCCTTCCAGTTGACCACTCAGAAAGCAGAACTAATTCCTGACGTGATAGCTGGTACGTTCCTAGTTCACAATGTTTATGCAAAAGTATTATTTGACTCTGGTGCAAACCAAAGTTTTATAAATACTTCATTCTGCCAAGCTCTTAACCTACCTTTAACCAACCTTAGACAAATTTTTACGGTAGAAACGGCAGACGGTAATTCTGTTCACATAGATAAAGTTTTGCGAGAAAGAAAGATAGAACTCTTAGGCCATAAATTCTCTGCAAACCTGTTACCTATGAATTTAGCCGAATTCGATGTGGTATTAGGAATGGATTGGTTAGTAGCCAACCATGCTCGAATTCTCTGTGATAAAAATTCCATAGAAATTCATACACCCACAGGAGAATTAGTGGTAATTACAGGAGATAAGCCACGTAAGCCATTGAAATTCATTTCAGTAATGAAGTTGGCCAGTTATTCAAGAAAACAAGAAGTGGTGTATATGATTTCAGTAATCATTAAAACGAAAGGTAAGGAACTTAAAGAAATTTCGGTAGTGACAGAATACCCAGATGTATTCCCAGAAGAACTACCGGGATTACCACCTAATAGGGAAGTCGAATTTAGAATTCATCTAATTCCTGGAACTACACCGATAGCCAAGGCACCTTATCGGTTAGCACCCGCTGAAATGCTAGAATTGAAAAAGGAATTAAATGAATTATTAAGTAAAGGATTCATACAACCTAGTTCGTCCCCGTGGGGAGCTCCCGTGTTGTTTGTGAAAAAGAAAGATGGGTCAATGAGAATGTGTATCGATTATAGGGAATTAAATAAGGTTACAATTAAGAATCGATATCCATTACCTAGGATTGATGATCTTTTCGATCAACTTCAAGGAGCTAGATATTTTTCTAAGATAGATTTACGCTCTGGATATCATCAATTGAAAGTACAGGAAGAAGACATACATAAAAATGCTTTCAGAACTAGGTATGGTCATTACGAGTTTACAGTCATGCCCTTTGGACTAACAAATGCTCCTGCAGCATTTATGGACATGATGAATAGAATCTGTAAACTGTATTTGGATAAATTTGTAGTTGTCTTCATCGACGATATACTTATTTATTCCAAAAGCCAGGATGAACACTGTCAGCACTTGCATGCACTCTTAACTTTGTTAAGAAAAGGGAAGTTATATGCCAAATTCTCGAAGTGTGAATTTTGGCTACAAGAAGTACAATTTTTAGGACACATGGTGAATCATGAAGGTATTCACGTAGATCCCTCCAAAATAGAAGCAATCACCAAAGGGAAGGTTCCGCAATCAGCTATGGAAATTAGAAGCATTATAGGGTTAGCCGGATATTATAGACGATTCATTAAGGATTTTTCCAAAATAGCTGTACCATTAACTAAGCTAACCTGTAAAGCAGTTAAGTTTGAATGGGGACCTAGGCAAGAAGAGGCCTTTAGGATTTTGAGCAAAAGTTAACAAACGCCCCAGTTCTTGCCTTACCAGAAGGAACGGAAGATTTTGAAGTTTATTGTGATGCTTCTAAGCTAGGATTAGGATATGTGCTAATGCAACGTAAGAAGGTAATTGCGTATGCTTCAAGGCAATTGAAAAAGCACAAGGAAAATTATACGACTCATGACTTAGAGTTAGGAGCCATAATTTTTGCCCTTAAGATTTGGAGACACTATTTGTATGGAAGTAAATTTACTGTCTATACAGATCATAAGAGCTTAAGATACATATTTGGGCAAAAAGAATTGAACATGAGGCAAAGGAGATGGATGGAAATCCTAAGTGACTACGACTATGATATTCAATATCATGAAGGGAAAGCAAACGTCGTTGCTGATGCTTTAAGTCGTAAGTATCATGAGAAGCAACGACGAGTTCGTGCTCTTAGATTAAATCTACAGTTAGATTTAATGGAATAACTGAAAAACATTCAAAAAACAGCAATCAAGGATGATGCTGAAGGAATGAAAGGAAGAAATAAGATTTCATAAGAAAAGAATTTGGGTACCTAAGCTAGGATAATTAAGAAATAAGATTTTAGAGGAAGCCCATAAATCTAGGTATACCATGCATTCCGGAAATAATAAGATGTACCAAGATTTAAGGAATAATTTATGGTGGATAGGAATGAAAAAGGACATAACTAGATATGTTTCTAAATGTCTTACTTGTTCACAAGTTAAGGCAGAACACCAGAAACCCTCAGGTCTACTACAACAATTAGAAATGCCTGTATGGAAATGGGAACTCATAACAATGGACTTTGTTACTAAGTTGCCTAAAACCCGAAAAGGTAATGACGCTATTTGGGTAATTGTGGATCGATTAACCAAGTCAGCTCATTTTCTACCCATGAAAAAAACCTTTAGCATGGAAAGATTGGCCAAGTTGTATGTAGATGAAGTAGTATTCTTACATGGAGTTCCACTCTCCATTGTATCGGATAGGGATAGTCGTTTCACTTCCCACTTCTGGACAAATTTCCAAGAAGCAATGGGAACTCGACTAAACTTAAGCACTGCATACCATCCTCAAACAGATGGATAAAGTGAAAGGACGATCCAAACCCTGGAAGACATGCTTAGGGCATGTGTGATAGATTTTGGTGGAAATTGGGATGACCACCTACCCTTAATCGAATTCTCCTATAACAATAGTTACCATGCAAGTATTGAAGCTGCCCTGTTCGAAGCACTATATGGACGAAAGTGTAGAACTCCAGTTTGTTGGGCAGAAATAGGAGAAAGCCAATTATCAGGTCCTGAAATTGTGCAAGAGACCACCGACTAAATTACTCAAATCAAGGAAAGACTGAAAATGGCTCGAGATCGCCAGAAAAGTTATGCCGATAATCGACGCAAGCCACTAGAATTTCAAGTTGGAGACAAGGTACTCTTGAAAGTTTCTCCTTGGAAAGGAGTAGTTCGGTTCGGTAAGAAAGGAAAGCTAAGTCCAAGGTACATAGGACCATTCCCAGTAATACAGCAAATAGGGCCAGTGGCCTATCACTTACAACTACCAGAAGAGATAGCTGGGGTACATGACGTATTTCATGTATCCAACCTCAAGAAATGTCTATCGGATGAATCATTAGTAGTCCCTCTTCAAGACATCCAAGTAAAAGAAAAATTGAAATTCGTGGAGAAACCACTTCAGATAGAAGACAGAAAGATCAAGTTTCTCAAGCACAAAAGACTAGTATTAGTCAAAGTCAAATGGAATTCGAAAAGAGGACCCGAATACATTTGGGAGCTGGAATCTGAAATAAAACGAAAGTATCCTCACTTATTTCAGTAAATCTCGAGGACGAGATTTTAAATAAGGTGGGGAGGATGTAAGGATCTTAAAAAATGTCCCAAAACGATCCATAAGTGAAAACCCGGACCCCTGAAACCTTAACATGCATGAAAAACCAAGAAAACAAGGTTTTTGGTTCTCAGGCGGGCCGCGTAAAGGATAAGCAGACCCTTACGCGGGCCGCGTCAACTCAACATTTGACCGGATAAGCATTCGGGCCACATGGCATCCACCTGGTAACCCTACTCGTGACCCAGCAAACCTACACGTAGACTAGGTGGCCACGCGGGCCACGTAAGGATCAGCTTATGATTCACGCGGGCCGCGACAGACCCATTTTTCAGCTATAAATAGAACTGATCATGGCCTGTTCACTGGTGTCGAAAACAATTCTCAAAAACGAAGGGCTACTGCTCAATTTTGAAAATTAAGGTAGTGAGGCGCTGCTACGATACAGGGTATTAACTCGATCGCTGCTATGATTCAATGTCCGATCGATTGAAACTATCCAATGGATGTTTAAGTGCTGCCCACATTAGGGCCATACTTTGTCATTCGTCGTGAATTCGATGGATGTTTAAGTATTTCACTTTATCATTCGTTGTGAGGGTTTTAATCTCGTGAGTTATCGTAAATGTTGTATTAGTTACTGACCTAGTTCGTGTGCATTGTTATTTAAATTAGGTTACAAGGCTAATCAGTAGGCTAAACTCTGCCCGTTTAAATCTGCAATGTGAGTCATTCTCTTTTATCAAAAGTATTTTACAATACTCCATTTTCAAAAGTTATAATTACAGGGATTAAGTCGTGGTTATCTTGAATCACTGGCTAGTGGAGTATTGTGCACATTACTAAAATTCTCACGGTTAGGCTAATAAATCCTAACAGTGATAATCATCACTACTTGGGTGAAAGGACCCAATAGTGGTGTGACCATCGTCACCAGGAGGTGACACGGCGCCACATAAAAATAAGATAGAAGCCATTGTAATCGCTCTTATGCTGTAATTTATAACTATGTGTCGTTTTATTAAACTTGAGTGACTCGCCAGTATTTCCCCGCTGATAAAATATTTTCAAAACATGTTTCAGGTGACTACTGTGAACCAAGGAAAAGTGCTACGGAGCACTAACCAAGCTTGAAGTAGTGGCTCGAATAAATAAATAAACATGTTTTGTAAATCAGGGAATTTACTTGTGAAATTCCTCTATTGTAAATTACGGGGTTTATCCCGAATTATGATATAAAATAATCGGACATTTCAAGTTTTAAAAGATCCTGTTGAATCTTCCGCTGTCAACTCAATTAATAAATACCACAGGTTTCTGTCCCGCGGCTCCTAGACCGGGTAAAACCGGGACGGGGGCCGTGACATAATGTTTGCTTCCAATCTATTTAAGAATTCAACCTTAGAATGGTGGAACACTATCCTCCTGTCTAGAGGAAGTGATAGGATTTATAATATGAAATGGGAAGAATTTAAGAATATGGTAGAAAGGAAATTCTGCCCTCCCAATGAAAAGGAACAAATAGCAAACAAATTCCTAAACCTTAGGATGAATGGAGTGGATAGTAAGGGGTACACAAAGTTATTCTTTGAATATGCTAGAATAGTACCAACCCTTGCATCACCAGAGCCGGTATTAATCGCCCGTTACATCTGGGGATTAATTGGAGAGATTAGGCATGTAGTCAAGGCAGCTAAACCTCAAACCATAGAAGAAGCTGTGGAATTAACAAACACCTTGACAGATGAATTAGTCCGTACTAGAGAAGAAGACTAGAGGAAAAACCTAGCTCAAAGGCTTACCTAGGAATTCCGCCATAGTAATTCCAACCGTAGGAATGTAGGATCTACCTCTGCACCTTACTGTAAGACTTGCAAGAAGAAGCATTCGGGAAAATGCTCCGCTCACTGCATTTTTCTGTAAGTTGCCAGGACACAAGGAAGAAGATTGCAGGAGGAAATCTAGCAATGGACTATGTTTCAACTGTGGAGAAAAAGGTCATATCAAGCCAAATTGTCCAAAATTGGCTCCATCCCCGAACAACAAGAACACTAAAAATGCTAGAGCATTTGTTCTGACAGCAGATGAAGCCAAAATGATTCCGGACGTGATAGCCGATACGTTTTTAGTTAATGATATTTTTGCTAAAGTATTATTTGACTCTGGTGCAAACCAAAGTTTTATTAATACTTCATTTTGCAAACTTCTTAATCAATCATTAACTAAACTTCCACAAGAATGTCTAGTAGAAACAGCTAATGGAGAAACTGTTAGGATTTCTGAAATCTTGCAGGGAGCAAGAATAGAGATTTTAAATCAAAAGTTTATTTCAAATCTTTACCCAATGAATCTGGCAGGATTCGATGTCGTTTTAGGAATGGATTGGTTAATAGCTAATAAAGCCAGTATTTTATGTGATCAAAAGCCAATTCAAGTAAATTCATCAAAGGGTGAAAAGATCACAATTAAAGGAGATAAACCATCTAGATCCACAAAAGTCATCTCTGTGATGAAAACTGCAAGCTATATAAGAAAAAGATCATTAGTGTATTTGATTTCCATAATCACTAACACTAAAGGAAAAGAACTAAAAGACATTCCAGTAGTGTATCAGTTTTCAGATATATTCCCAGAAGAATTACCAGGACTACCGCCGGATAGAGAAGTTGAATTCAGAATTCACCTGTTACCAGGAACGGCACCAATTACCAAAGCACCTTACCGTTTGACACACACAGAAATGCAGGAACTGAAGAAACAATTAGACGAATTACTGGAAAAAAGGATTCATACAGCCAAGCTCATCGCCATGGGGAGCGCCAATTTTATTCGTTAAAAAGAAAGACGGATCAATGCGAATGTGCATTGATTACCGTGAATTGAACAAAGTCACGATTAAGAATCGGTATCCATTACCAAGAATTGATGATCTGTTCGATCAATTGCAAGGAGGTCGATTTTTCTCAAAAATCGATTTAAGGTTAGGATATCATCAATTAAAGGTACAGGAAGAGGATATTCCTAAGACCGCCTTCAGAACGAGGTATGGCTATTATGAATTTACTGTCATGCCATTTGGTTTAACCAATGCCCCAGCTGCATTCATGGACATGATGAACCGAATATGTAAGCCATATTTGGATAAATTCATAATTGTCTTTATGGATGATATTCTCATTTACTCTAAGAGTAAAGAGGAACATGCAAAGTATTTGCACGCACTTTTAAGTTTACTAAGAAAGGAAAAGCTTTATGCTAAGTTTTCAAAATGCGAGTTTTGGTTAGAACAGGTACAGTTTCTCGGACACTTGGTTAATCATGAAGGAATTCATGTGGATCCCACAAAAATCGAGGCAATTACCAAGTGGAAGACCCCTGAGTCACCAACCGAGGTTAGAAGTTTCTTAGGATTGGCCGGTTATTATAGAAGATTTATTCGAGATTTTCTAGAATAGCCATTTCTTTAACTAAGTTAACCTGTAAATCCATTAAGTTTGAATGGGGACCAAAGCAAGAAGAAGCCTTTAGAATTCTTAAGCAAAGATTAACCCATGCACCCATACTAGCATTACCAGAACGAACTGAAGATTTAGTAGTTTATTGTGACGCTTGTAAATTAGGTTATGGATGTGTGTTAATGCAACGTCAAAAGGTTATAGCTTACGCCACTAGACAAGTTAAGAATCATAAAGAAAATTATTCAACCCATGATCATGAATTAGGAGCAATAATTTTTGTTTTGAAAATTTGGAGACATTACCTTTATGGTAGTAAGTTTACCATATTTACCGATCATAAGAGTTTAAGATATGTTTTTGAACAAAAAGAGTTGAATATGAGACAAAGACGCTGGATGTAGATGCTTAGTGATTATGATTGTGATATCCAGTATCATGTAGGGAAAGCAAATGTGGTAGCAGACGCTTTAAGCCGAAAGTATCACGAAAAGCCAAAAATGATACGTTCTCTTAAATTAAATCTACAAGTAGATTTAAATGAAAAAATTAAAAAGGCACAAGAATCAGTAATCAAGGATGATACTGAAATGCTAAAAGGTATGATTAAGGAATTACAACAAGGAACAGATGGAATTTGGAGATTCCATGAAAAGAAAATGTGGATACCTAAATTAGGAAACCTCCGTCATCACATATTAGAAGAAGCCCATAAGTCTAAATATACGATGCATCCAGGAAGCAATAAAATGTACCAGGATTTAAGAAAGAATTTCTGGTGGATAGGAATGAAAAAGGACATAGCAACCTATGTTTCTAAATGTTTAACTTGCTCACAAGTTAAAGCTGAACATCAGAAACCCTCAGGTTTGTTACAACAGTTAGAAATGCCAGTGTGGAAATGGGAATTGATAACAATGGATTTTGTTACTAAATTATCCAAAACAAAGAAAGGTAATGATACAATCTGGGTGATTGTAGATAGGCTAACTAAGTCAGCTCACTTCCTACCAATGAAGGAAACTTTCAATATGGAACAGCTAGCTAAATTGTATGTAAATGAAATTGTTTCTTTACATGGAATTCCTTTATTTTTGGACAAGTTTCCAAAAAGCCATGGGAACCAAGTTAAATCTAAGCACAGCCTATCATCCTCAAACGGATGGACAAGGCGAAAGGACAATTCAGACAATGGAAGACATGCTTAGAGGTTGTGTAATTGATTTCGGAGGTAATTGGGACGATCACTTACCATTGATAGAATTTTCTTATAATAATAGTTATCATACAAGTATCAATGTTGCACCATTCGAAGCACTTTATGGACGAAAGTACCGAACCCCAGTCTGTTGGGCAGAAATTGGGGAAAAGCAACTATCTGGACCTGAGATAGTGCAAGAGACAACCGACAAGATCATTCAAGTCAAGGAACGACTGAAAGAGCACGTGATCGACAGAAAAGCTATGCGGACAACAGGCGGAAACCATTGGAATTTCAAGTAGGGGACCAAGTATTGTTAAAAGTCTCTCCTTGGAAAGGAGTGGTAAGATTCATAAAAAGAGGAAAGCTAAGTCCCAGGTATGTTAGACCTTTCAAGATTATTAGAAGTATAGGACCTATAGCCTATCAGCTACAACTGCCAGAGGAAATGGCAGGAATACATGATGTATTTCATGTATCTAATCTCAAGAAATGCTTAGCCGATGAATCACTTGTAGTACCTCTTAAGGATATAGAGGTAAATGAACAACTCAAGTTTGTAGAAAGGCCTCTACAGATTGAAAACAGGAAAGTCAAGAACCTCAAGCACAAGAGGTTAGTTCTGGTCAAAGTGAAATGGGACTCCAAAAGAGGATCAGAGTATACATGGGAGCTTGAATCGGAAATGCAAAGGAAATATCCACACTTGTTCCAGTAGATCTCGAGGACGAGCTCTAAAACAAGGTGGGGATGATATAACAACCCTCCTGAAATTTTTCCGATGCCCTAATATACTTTAAAATATCCCAATATGTCCTAAAATACACCCCATACGCGAAAACGGGCCCCGAATACCTTTAATATTATCAAAAATAATTAAAAATCAAATTTTTGGGGCTGACGCGGGGCGCGTAGACCCCTTAGGGATCTTACGCAGGCCGCGAGAGATCGAAAATGTGGCGCAGCCCGGTGATGCCACGTGGTCCAACACCCGTCGACCCTATGTGCATGACCCGGATCAGCTACAGCCCTAGCCACCTACTAGGCGGGCCGCGTAGCCTCTTGCTACGTTTTACGCGGGCCGCGTAAAGCTTGAAATCAGGCCCTATAAGTAGAGGGCATCGGCCTTCAGTCGAAAATCGCTCAGAAACGTTTTCTTTCTCTAAATTCTGAAGTGTAGGCATAATACTCGGGTATAATACCCCCCTAATTAACGAAGTTCTGCTCCGTTGTAAGTATCATAACCCCTGGATACGTATAAGATACTCTGCCCGATTGATCTAGGGTTCCGTAACGGCTGTCGTGGTTCTGCCCGACGTAGTCGTTGGAATGCCGTCTCGGGGAGGGTATTACTAATGTTAAAATGGGTTATTATACTAACACATGTGCATTTGTATAAATTATAGATTGTCACCAGGAAACTCTAAAGGATACTCTAAAACAGCAATGTGAGTAATCTCCTTTTTGTAAATTGTTTTTACAAAACCTCACACGATTAATTATATGTTAAACAGTTATTGAGTATTTGTAAGGATACAATTATCGTCGGTATTTTGGGGTTTTGTATACAAAATTTGTTACTGCCTTGCGAGGGGTAACATTTTCACAAGTCGGTTTGACAGTACCGTGGGTGGTAATTAGTATAACTTGGAAACAAATATAATTGCGAGACCGCCCTCAATACTGTACAATGGGTTTTATTTAAACTTGATTAAACTGGGATTCACTCACCAGTATTTCCCACTGACAAAATGTTTTTAAAACGCGTTTCAGGTAACAAAATGTAAAAGCCAAATTAGAAGCCAGCTGGACAGCACTGAAGGCTTGAAAAAGTGGCAATAAAGTTACCTAAAAATAAATAGATGTTTTTATTAAATAAAATAGAGTTTTATCCCTATGAAAATGTGTGTACTTAAATTTGAGATTTTTCCCATATGTTTAATATATTAAAAGTGTGGTATTTTACTCTGATAAAATATTTCCTAACTACGGTCTAGATGTAAATTCCGCTGCCAAAATTGACTAAACACGCGATACCACCGAAACTGGCTCGCGGCCGCCCGTTCCCGAGGTAATAGGGGTCGGGGGTTGCGACAAAAACGCTAAATGCGGTTCCTTACTAAGATTAAATATACTTTTAACGTTCTTCATTTTACATTTTTTCTTCTAAAATGGTGTAATTTCAATTTGTTAAAAATTGGTAAAAATTGTAAATTTGTATAAAATAAAATGTTCTTAACTTTATAAAATTTAAGAACTTGAGTAAACTTTAATAATTTTTAAGAATATGAAAAACAAAATAGTATCTGTAATAAATAATCTGGCTATAAAAATTAATAAGAAGAGATGACGTGAAAAATATAAAAATGAATGCTTGAGAACTTTAAACTTTTTTAAATAATTTTAAAGAATTTGTATGAATGCTTGAGAAATTGAAACTTTTTTAAATAATTTTTAAGAATTTGTATATAATTAAGAAATTATGACATTTTTGTTAATTATATCAACAACATGAAAACTGAATAGTTTATTGTCGAAATAACTTGCTATAAAAGAAAATGAGCGGAGACGACGTTAAAAATATAAGAGTGATTGCTTGAGAAAATCTTTTGTGTGAAGAGCAAAGGTGTTAGACCATCCGTAGTTGGGCGTTATTTTTAAAAAAAATTGAAAAATAACGCCGGACTCCCATTACACCGGGCGTTATTTGGCGTTTTTTTAGAAAAAAAATTCGTTTGGTGTTTTAAATAAAACGCTGTGAAGATGTTTGACCGGCCAATCAAAACCCCCAACGGCTAGTAACGGCTCTTTCCCTTTTTTTTTAAACCTTTTACCTATATATATATAGGGGCGGTTCCCCTAAGAAGCCTATTTTGCCTAAGTTGCCTAAGAAGCAATCTACACCATTTTTTTAAACAACCAATGGACCAGATTAGATCCCTAATATTAAACTAGATAAGTAAACAAAATAAAACGCGCGGGGGTATTTTCGTCATAAACAAAAAATAGTACTGGACAAAAAGCAAAGCAGTTACGATTCAAAAACAGTTCTTCTTCACTCTCTCTCAAAACTTCCCAATCGCTAACAAACGTCCCCTAAAATCGACAATCAGACAGACGAAAATCGAACAAACAACAACAAAAACAGCATCAACGATGGATTCAGAGAGTACGTTCCATTTTTTTTTTGCATTTTGGTGTATTCGTTTCAATTTTGTACGGTTTTTCTAAGTTTCTTCGAAATGAAATCGATTACACAGGTTCTAAGAGATCTACAAGAAGCCAGAAGCATAAAGAAACAAAACCTGATGACGATTTCGAAGGTTTGTTAAGGATCTGTAAACGAACAGATTTCTAGGGTTTTAATATGCGTAAACTGATTCATGTTCTGCATTTTATAAAACAGATCGATCGTTGTGTTTTAATGAAATAGTGCTGGTTTATTTTCTGTGCTGGTTTATTTTCTGTGCTGGTTTAACCTATGTGCTAGTTTAGTGTTTTAGAAATATCTAGCACAAATATGTGCTAGTTGGTTATCTGTGCTGGTTTAACCTATGTGCTAGTTGGTTTTTTAGGTTCCAAATATGTGTTGGTTTACTATCTGTGCTAGTTTATTGTTTTAGAAGAAACTAGCACAAAGGGTTTAGTGTTTTCTAGTAAACTAGCACAAATTCTAGTTGGTTTACCGTCTGTGCTACTTTAGTGTTTTAGAAGAAACTAGCACAAGTGGTTTTTTTGGTTCCAAATCTGTGCTGGTTTACCGACTGTGCTACTTTTAAATTCAGGAGATAAGTAATATAAGTTTCAGTTGCTTTTTTGTGTGTGAAAACAGAGCTGTACAATCCCAAACCACTACAAATTGTACAACCAGGAGAACCAATCCCTACTTTTGATAATGAACCTTTGCATCCCATTCCACTCAAAGTTGTAAGACCAACAAAAAAGGAATATTATATGAGTCCGAAATTTTGGAATGAAGTAGCAATCTGGGGGCCAAGCTATACCAATCATCCTACTTCTGGTGGTGAACCTTCAGATCCCATAAAAGAAGAGATTGATGAGAAACCTGAAATCTCAGTTGTACAACCCAAAAAAGAAGAAGATGATGAAAAACAAAAGATCCCCATCCTACAACCTAAACATGAAGAAGATTAGGAAAAACCTATAATCTCAGTCAAGAATTTTGGAAGGAAGTAGCAATCTAGCCAGCTCCTGCTATGATCATCATGTTTATGTTGTTTGTTTTAGTTTTCTAATGTTATCAATGCTGTTATGTATTATGATCATGTTTTTCTGAACCTTATGTAACAATGATGTTTTGAATTATAAAAATCATGGTTTATTATGTATTAAATGATCAAAATGGTACTGGTTATTGTTTTTTTAATATATAGTACACTTTATAACTTGTGCTGGTTACTATGTTTCTTCTGAAATTACTTGCAGGCTCATCAGACAGTGACTTCGAACAACCGGAAAAGAAACAAAAAACAGCACTAAAAGTTGTTGCCACAAACCCTGAACCTATACGATCAACACTTTTCAAGGAATTTGATAAGAAAAAAAGAATTAGAATCAGGAACAGCCCAAAAAACCTTGCTCAATTCATGCAAGTGTTATCTGACGAACAGAAAGCAGAAGTAGATAACATGGGATTTGAAAGCATGAAGAACTTTGATATAACAAAAATACCAACTAATCTGCGATACTGGCTCACTAACAATTATGAACCTACAATCAACACACTGAATCTAGGTACACATAATGTAGTGATAACACCTAACCTAGTACAAGAAGTTCTTGGCATACCAATGGGTAAAGTGAAGGTTACGGAGACTAAACCATCAATGAGTGATCCAGTTGTTGCAGAGTTTAGAAATCAATTTGAAATTGATGATGAACTGCCAAAAATGCATCATATTATTCATGTTGTGAAAGAACAGAAGGAGAGTGGAAGGCTATTTCAACTGAACTTTTTTGTAATGTTCAACTCAATAATGGCAGAGCTCACACACGGTGGCAGCGTCAACATGAAATTCCTTCCAACATTGCAACCTGATGTAGATATTAAGGATGTTGACTGGTGCAGCTACGTGATCGACTGCTTGAACAGAAAGACAACAAGCTGGTTCCAATCTAAAGCAGCACACTACATCGGACCGATAACATTTCTAGTGGTATGTTGTAGTTATCTAAAAATGATCTATATTTATTGTTTTTTATCAAACATAATAACAAAAACTAACTTGTAAATCAATCAGTTGGTTTATGCTCATCATACATACCAAAGAACAAATCCAACACAGAAGATGATACCAGCTGTAATGTATCATAAAAATGATACAATTAAAAAGCTTGGTCCGGTGGTGGAAAGCAATAAAAGAAAGAGAAGTAAAAAAGATGGGAAACCAGCACAGAAACTCACCTTGACAACACAAACACCTACTCAAAAGGTGGTGAAGAGTAAGAAGAAAACAAGTTTGAAAGCAGCAACAACTGGTGAAACAGAAGAAAATGAAAAACGAAAGAATTTGAAGGTAAAACTGAAGTTGAAGAAAAAAGCACCAGCTGAACAACCTCTATCCACATATCAAAAAATCTCAAAGGAAACTGATGAAGCTAGAAATCATTACTTTAGTGACTTCCCAGAATCTCTAGACATTACACAAAGTTTGGACATTCCACAATCCCAGGAAAAACTCTCACAAATTCCACCTACAAATCCAACAAGTGGAGTGGTAATTTCTATTTTATTGTGTTTATCTGTAGTATTACTGAAAAAAGTGCTGGTTTAGATGGTTATTGAAAAAATGTGCTACTTTTATGACATTTGTTGAAAAATGTGCTACTTTTATGACATTTAGTGTTTGGGATGTTAAATTGTGCTAGTTTATACCTAGTATATGTTAGTTTAATGTTAGAATTTGGAATGTGAAATTGTGCTGATTTATATGCTAAAGTGTGCTGGTTTAAATGGATTGTAAAACTGTGCTAGTTTGAAATGTGCTACTTTTATTGTAAACTTTTATCATGTGTATGTAAAAATAAAAATGGAAAATGTGCTACTTTTACAATTTGTGCTACTTTATAAAAAGAATGTGTTACTTTTACAATTTGTGCTACTTTATAAAAAGAATGTGCTGGTTATTGAAAAAATGTGCTACTTTTATGACATTTGTTGAAAAATGTGCTACTTTTATGACATTTAGTGTTTGGGATGTTAAATTGTGCTAGTTTATACCTAGTATATGTTAGTTTAATGTTAGAATTTGGAATGTGAAATTGTGCTGATTTATATGCTAAAGTGTGCTGGTTTAAATGGATTGTAAAACTGTGCTAGTTTGAAATGTGCTACTTTTATTGTAAACTTTTATCATGTGTATGTAAAAATAAAAATGGAAAATGTGCTACTTTTACAATTTGTGCTACTTTATAAAAAGAATGTGATACATTTACAATTTGTGCTACTTTATAAAAAGAATGTGCTGGTTATCTTTTCAGGAATGGATTTGTCTGATAAAATCCAAAACAAAAGAGCTGGACATGCATGTCAAAGAAACACACGAAATGATTGCAAAATGTTTAACAAAGTACAGAGGTGAGGAGGTTGTGGATGTTGTGGATGAGTGGAGAAAAAGATTGGTAGTATATGGTGAAAAGTACAATTTCGAGAAGCAAGAATCAGAAGCAGGGAATGAAGAAAAGAAAAAAAGGAGGAAGTGGAGAGAAGACAGAAGGAGGGAATGAAAAGGAAGAAGGGAATGAAGTTAAACTTACCCAATCACAAAAAAAAATGGTGGTCTCACAATTTGATTCAACTCCTTTCAGAATCACCAGTTCAATGTGGCCAGAGATTATAAAAAAAATAGAAAAGGCAGAACAAGCAGCAAGCAGCAAAAAAGATGGTGCTGATCTTGGAGTTGGTGGTGAAGAAGAAAAGGATGCAGGTGGAGAAAAGGCTAAAGATGGTAAACCTGATGGGGAAACAACAAAGAAAGGAGGTGAAGATGCTAATGAACCACCAAAGGGAGAAAGTGACACTGCTGGTCAACCAGCAAAGAAAGAAGGAAATGAGGCTGCTGGTCAACCAGCAAAGAAAGAAGGAAATGTGACAACAAAGAAAGGAGGTGAAGATGCTAATGAACCACCAAAGGGAGAAAGTGACACTGCTGGTCAACCAGCAAAGAAAGAAGGAAATGAGGCTGCTGGTCAACCAGCACAGCAATGAGAGGTTTTTAAAACACCAGAAAAGGAAACCAAAAAAGATAGTGAAAAACAAGAATTCATAGGTGAAGACCTAAACGCCGGAGACCAGAAGAAAAAAAGACAAAGCAAACGTACAACTCAACCTGCCGAACCTTTATGTTCACCATATATGCAGCGAGTTGTACAAATAAAAACAAAAACTGAAAAAGTTGAACAAAGGATAGCCGAATGGATGTTCTCGACAGTTGACGACCCCTGGTAAGTATAAAAACCAACAAAATCTTAATTGGATAAAAATAAGTATTTAAACTAATGTGTATTACAACAATGCAGGGTGTTTATATTTGAGACAACATTTAGCACAAACCTTTCAAGGGTATTTCTGGAGTCGCTTCACCCGAACTTATACATACATGTCCAAGTCCTAACAGCTTGGTCATTGGTACTAAACAGTGAAGAGGTCTTCAAAAGCAAAGGTTCACCGGCAAGAGTTTTCTGCCCATGCAACATGCTGGTATGTTTTCTAATATGTGCTGGTTTTAATAACAGATTAGAAAAAGCACATTTAACAAAATGTGCTGGATTATTACACATTGTGCTGGTTTTGAAATATTAATGTTTTATTAATAGCTGGTTAGTCTAATATATGAAATGCTATTATTGTGCTGGTTCATAACACATTGTGCTGGTGCTGGTTTATAACACATTGTGCTGGTTTCTGTGCAGGGAGAAAACAATTTCAAACCAAAACTGAACAAAAAGACCTGCACACGAAATTTCAGAGAAAACATTGCCGCGACATTGATGAATACCGGGTATGAAAGTATTAGGAAAGTGGACATGTTGTTCATTCCAATACTACAAAACAAGCACAACTACATTGTATGTTTTGATTTTAAGGGAGAAAACATCAAGATTATAGACAACATGAAAGGGAAAGAAAAAGCACAAAAAATGACACGTGCTAAAAGAGTGGTAATATATTGATGCCCATTAATTCTGTGCTGTTTATTTTAATTATATTTGTGATGCTTAGGGATTTTGATTTTGAAAATTTTCAAATTACAGAAAGAAATTGTATGTGATTACCTTGAAGTTGAATACCCAACAATGCACCCAAAGATGTCGCCCTTGGAACCAGAAATAATGAAAATGTCGTGGCAAACGGAAAAGAACTTTGTAGATTGTGGTGTCTTTGCAATGAGACACATGGAGACATACACAGGGAAGCATGTGAGCAAAAAGGAATGGGATAGTGGGCTGTCGAAAGAGTCACCGGAACAAGACAAAGAGTTGGTTGAACTGAGATACAAGTATTTAAGCAAAATACTTTTATCCGACATCAACTTAGCGAAAGGTGAAATGATGGAAATGTTAGAGAAGTATGAGAAGATGGAGCCTGAAAAGAAAGAGGAATGCAAGAAAAATGCGGAAACGAAAATCAATGACAGATTGAACAACAAATATTGATTGTGTTGGTTGAACAATATAACATTAGTTTGGTAGTTGTCTGTAATATTTTGTGCTGGTTTAACAATTAATATGGTGCTGGTTTAACAATTACATTGTACTGCTTTAACAGTTATATTAGGAAAGTTAATTTTATGCTGGTTTTACAATTAATATTGTGCTGGTTTCACTATGACAATATGTGATGGTTTCATAGAAGAAGTTTAAAATTGTGCTGGTTTTATAATTGTGCTGGTTTTAAAGAACAAAGTTAAAATTATTAGTTTGGTAGTTGTCTGTAATATTTTGTGCTGGTTTAACAATTAATATGGTGCTGGTTTAACAATTACATTGTACTGCTTTAACAGTTATATTAGGAAAGTTAATTTTATGCTGGTTTTACAATTAATATTGTGCTGGTTTCACTATGACAATATGTGATGGTTTCATAGAAGAAGTTTAAAATTGTGCTGGTTTTATAATTGTGCTGGTTTTAAAGAACAAAGTTTAAAATTGTGCTGGTTTTAAACGGTATATTGAAAGTTGAAAAATCAAATTCTTGACAATTGCATAGAAGAAGTTTAAACTGAAATCCAAACTGAAATGAAAAAAATAACAAATCCAAATATCATAATTTCCAAAGACACACGACTAACTGCTCTTCTGGGAATCAGCAACAGTAGTCTTCATCTTACAAGTCCGACTATTATGTCCATGACCTCCACATATCAAACAACCTCTAGTTTTAGGTTTCTTTGATATTCTTGAAGATGATACCTCACGAAAAGACTTTAAGCGTTTGTTTGAACCACACCCCTTGTTTCTAATACCACTAGGTGGAAGAATGGTAGCAGAAGACGATGAACATGGCTGATCAGTACGAAGAATATTAGCTAATCTTGCATTCTTGTCAAGTGATTCTGCAGGAAGGTCAGCAGAATCAACCTTCAACTTCGACTCGATCACTTGGTCTCTATACATCGATAACAGGTCAATATTTGTAACAAGACGGTTAACAATATGTTCAGTTGCAGTCATTATCTCACGCACAATGCTGGAAGCACGTTCAACTTGATTACCAGCAGCATTTTGATCAAAACTCGAAACTTTTGTCTTTTTTGGAACAACATCTCTTGTCCAACGCCCCATAACATATTTTTTAGGGAACTCCTTTATACCACAAAGACGAAGAACACAAAAGGCATGCCTACATAGCAAACCATACTGCTCATATCGGTTGCAGCTGCATTTAATTACCATATCCTTAGGAGTAAAAAGAACCTACACAAATAACAAATGCTTTATATTGTGCTAGTTTATAACAAAGTGTGCTGGTTTATATATGTAAAATTCTAATTGTAAATATAAATCACTGTGCTACTTAAAATGTATTGTAAAAAGCAGAACATGTTTGTGCTACTAAAAAGGTATAAATAAATACCTCATGAAGGCCGGGAAGATTGACCTGTAGAATATAAAACTTAATTGAATCACCAACTTCTTCTTCACGCCTGCACATACAATTCTTGCAAGCAAGTCGAATTTCTTCTTGAACATCAAAAAATATCCCCCGAGTATAAATCTTTACAGCTTCCCGTTCCAATTCATAATTGGTTTTCATGGCAGGTTCTGTGTATCTGGTATCATGATCACGTTTGCTGCGCTTAAACCTCTGAGATTCCATTGCAGTATCAAAATGGCTCAAAAACTCAACTAATGACAATTTTGTGTTGGTTAATTGACCAAAAAAATGATTTTCACTCTCAGACCTAGATGTTGTACGCATAAGACCGGACATATGTTCATGACGATAGTATGCAGGAATCCAATCTGATCTGAGGTTGTACATATCAGAAAGCCAGCTGTTACTAGTAAGGTTGTACTTAATCATTAAATCACACCATTGTGTCTCAAACTGTGCTGGTTCAAGAGCATCAGTCCATACAACAGCACATATATCATCTTTAAAAACCTCATCTTGTGATAGCTCAGTACCAACCTATAACAAAAAAAATAATTAGTATATTAAAACAGCAAAAAAATCCTAAAATGTGCTGGTTTATATGTTAAAGTGTGCTAGTTGATGTATAAACTTAAACTATGATGCTTAAACTGTGATGGTTTAAAGAAAGTGTGCTGGTTTAAAAGTGTGCTGAGTTATATGCCAAAGTGTGCTGGTTTAAAAGTGTGCTGATTTATATGCTAAAGTGTGCTGGTTTATATGCTAAAAGTGTGCTGGTTTAATTTATGATGGTTTAAAAAATTATAACATTGTAAAACTGTGCTGGTTTAAGAAAGTTACCTTTTCAGAAACTTTGATCATTATATGCCACATACACAAACGATGTCTGGTATCTGGGAAAACATCTCGGATGGCAATTTTCATTGCAGCGTCCTGATCAGTCACAACCACCTTAGGTGCAACACCAAAAGCCTTCAAAAAACTTTGAAGAAGCCATTTATATGATTCAGCAGTTTCAGATGCTAACAAAGAACCAGCAAACGTGACATTGTGATGATGATTATCGATTCCAGTGAACGGAACAAATACCAAGTCATACCTAAAAATTGAATTGATTATATTACAACTGCTTGCTGAATTGTGCTAGTTTAATAAAAATATGAACAAATGATCTACAAAAAATGAATAAAATACCTGTTCGTACGGAACGTAGCATCAAAAGACATAACATCCCCAAAGACCTCATAATTCAGTTTCATTTCTTCATCAGCCCAAAATAATCCAGCAAGAGAACCTTTTTCATCACAATAAAATTCACAAGAAAAATTCGGCAAATACAGCTTCTTCTTCATAAGACGTTGGACAGCCATGTCCACATCAAACTCTCCAATGAACAAATTAATATCTCTTTTAAAATTTTTACAATCAGTAGACGTCACTCCAACCTTATCAAATCCACCACGAATCTTTCTCATAAGGTTGAATGCCCTAACTGGACCAATATTCATCTCAGAAAAATCAGAAAGCAGTTGCTCTTCAGTGAATGTCAACTTTCTAGACGAAGCTAAAAGATGATAATCCTCTTCATCAACAAAAGAATGATTATGCTCCTCAAATACATGAGAAATTCTATAAGTATTTTTTGGAGTTAAAGACAAACGGATGTGTGCCTTACATCCGGTACGTTTAGAAGGTCTCCTCCTTCGGTCATTTAACTTTTTATCAGCACCAACACTATCATTTACCGTGTCAACAGCACAGGATGTCGTTGAACCCTCTTTCGCACAAACAAAGTACTTTCTAATCACAACACCATTTTTTGAAGATTGAGTATGCTTTCGACCCTCAAACCCAGATAACTTAGCATACTTCTTATAGAAATTAAAGGCAGAATCAATTGACTGGAAATGCATACCAACTACAGGTTTGGAAGAATCTGGAACAATAGGAGTATAATACTGATTACCAGTAGTTGGACAGATACGAACTCCTGAACAAATCAAAAAACCAGAACAAATAAAAGATATCAGCACAAACTTAACAATAACCAGCACAAAAAACAAGCTCAACTTTACCAGGCAAACTAGCACAAAATAAAGATATCAGCACAACTTTACAAAACTACACTTTAAAATATGATGTAATATAAAAAAACCAGCACAACTTCAAAAAACCAGCACAACTTCAGAACTACACTTTTAAATAAAAACCAGCACAACTTTACCAGGCAAACTAGCACAAAATAAAGATATCAGCACAACTTTACAAAACTACACTTTAAAATATGATGTAATATAAAAAAACCAGCACAACTTCAAAAAACCAGCACAACTTCAGAACTACACTTTTAAATAAAAACCAGCACAACTTAGATCAAAACTAAAAACCTAAAAAGTAGATGAAATTAAAACTAGAAGGTATTTTACCATCGACAGTAGTAGACATCATTAAAATAGAGGAGGATAAATCAGCAAATCAATGAATGAACAGAGGAGCTAGGGTTCCAGCAAATCGATGAAAACGATGAACGATTCAGCAGGATTGATCTCAATCTCGCAGGTACCGGCAAATCGATGAAACGATGAACGATTCAGCAGGATTGAGATTGAGATTTGCGATTGAATTAGATGTGGTCAGATGATGAAGCTCAATGAATGAATGAATGAAAAATATGAAAGAAGGAATGAAAATCGTGTGATTAAAACTAAGTACAGATCTGTTTGAAATTTGCATTTTCCAATATTACCCTTTCACCTAAATTAATGAGATTGCCACATGTAAGCTCAAGATTGCTTCTTAGGAAACTTAGGGAAGATTAAATTCTTAGTTGAACCTCTACCTATATATATATATATAGGGAGGAGCTCATGCGAGAACCACCTTTATTGTGAGAACCGCGAGAACCAATGTGAACACAACATAAAATAGCTAAAAAAACCTAACCCCCCCCCCAAGCTAAAAAAAACCTAAAAAAAAAACCTAACCCCTCCCCCCATTTGTCTTGTTTGCCAAGTTTCTCTTGTTTTCTCTATATCATATGTTTAAAATATAGATTAGAAATATGGATTATAATATTTCTTATTGTCTTTTTTCTATCAACGTTTCATGAGTATGAGATTATCAAAATATTTGACTAAACATGATTTTTACGATTACTCAAGGGGTAAATAATTGATATTTACGTTCACATTATCGCAAGGCCATAATTTTTAAGTTTATGGCAACCTTCCATGAGTATGAGATTATCAAAATATTTGACTAAACGTGATTTTTATGATTACTCAATGGGTAAATAATTGATATTTACATACACAATATCGCAAGACTATAATTTTTAAGTTTATGGTAAGATCAAAATATTATTATTATTATTAAACAAAAAAGTAAACTACTCTTAAATACATCTAGAAATACTAATCGGTTAAGCAACCGAAAAAACATGAGTCAAATTTTAGTTTAGGTTGAAAAAATTATGAAGGGACTGGTCTTCAATTAGGTTAAAAAGTATATAAAAACTTTATTAAATAAAAAATATTCTATTAAGTTTATTTGCATGCAAGCTTGGTCTTTCACCTAACTCCTATATATATTGATTGTTAATTTGTTATTATTTGATTGATTTGATATATGTGACTTTGATGTTGACCTTCAAAACGTGTTTCAACTTTATTTTACTTATTAAATTGCGTGTTAAGATATTGATTTGGTAAGGCTGATTCGAAACACACCCCACTCTCTTCCGATTATACCCCCTTTGTGAGAGGAAAACTGCCGATACCCCCCTTGGGAGAGGAAAACTGCAGGTCCTACGTAGGCCCCACCTGTAAGTATGTGAGAAGAGGAGGTGTAAAAAGTAATTAGGGGGGTGTAGAAAGTAGCACCCTTTGGTAAAGGTAAAGCCTTTAAATATTTTGGAATGGAAGTTTTGAGTTTAAATCACAAAGAAAGATAGGAATAAAAAATATTGATTTGGTAATTTACTTGAATAACGTTTTTACTTTTTACAAATATTATTAAAAGTTATATAAAATGATAAACAAAAGGCTCATTTTTCTCGTGACATTTGAGAATATTTATTTTTGTTTGACCAAGTTCTCATGATAAATTTATTATATAATCTCGTAACAAATTTAAAATTATTATATCATATTACATTAAAATCATTAATTCATATTACATTTAATATTATGGGTAAGAATCAAATAGGAAATTTGATATTGCTAGGAAGGATAGGAAGTAATCTTAGCCATCCATATGTGATTTTTAATTTAGATGAGCAGGGGTATTTTGGTCTACATACAGTTTCACATTCTCTGTCATCTTTCACGCACAAAAAAAACCCATTTCACATCTCAATAAAACCTTAAAATTCAAACAAATCTTCACCAGATTCAACCGATTAACACTTCAAAACACAAATCAAACCTCACAAATCGTCGCTAAACCCATCATTTCCTCCTCAATTCGTCGTAATTGAGCTTGAACACGTTCTCTAACCTCCAATTTCTTCTCAATCTCTTCCTCTTTTACCTTGAATGCGTTCTAAACCGTTTAGATCCGTGATATTTTTATATTGTAAACATCTAGAAATCAAAAGAAGTGATAATATGTTACTTAATACTTGTAGCTTCCTTATTTTTAGGCTTGCTCTTTTATCTTCCACCACATCTACTTTAACTGTTGTGGAGCTGCTGTCATAAAGGAATGGGTTATGCAATGATGAGATAGTTTTGGATTTTGGAGTTTTATAAAGGAATGGGTTTTGCAGTATAAACACAATAGTTTTGACTGTTGTAATATCATGTGTAGTGGTTTAGTGAATAATGACCCCATCCTTGGGCGTTTTCCGCTATGTGGCAGTCCAGTCAGCAAGGGGGCATTATTGGGCGTCTTTACAAAAGGGGCGTAGTGGAATAATGCCCAATAATGCCCCAACAAATCATTACACAATTATTAATTTTTTCTAAATTAAAAACTAATAATACTTTATTAAATAAAACAAAAATTACAATACTAAAAAATTACATTGCAAAATTTTAGGTTTTATAAAAGATCCAAATGAGACATTTAATAAACAAAACTTTAGGGACTGATATAGCATTTTTGAAACTTGAAATATTAAAGATTTTGAAGTTTAAAACCATAGGGGCCTAATGTGACAACTGAGCAAACTTTTAAATCAAACCACCCACCTCCCATCCCTTCTTCTTCTTCTTCGTTTGACCGACAAAAACTCCGGCTAACCGCAAAACCCAAACCCAAAAATTCCGGCAAACCCATACCCAAAAATCTATCTCTATCTCTTTAAACCCACGTGGTCTTATCTGATTGGACAACAACATGCCCCAACATCGAGATTTTAAACACGCCAAAAAAAAATTGGTCAAACACGCCCAAACACGCCATGGGGGCGGCTGTTCGGCGTTTAGCAGCGTTATTGGGGGCTTTTTTTGAAAAAAAAGAACGCCCATTACGGACGGCCTAAGTAGATTTAACTATTCAACTTTTGACTTTTGAGTAGCATTGATTATAAAACACAATAGTTTTATTAATTATTAATTAATGATTTTCATTTTAATTGTACATGACAATGAATTTGTAAAACGCAATTGTTTTTTTCATCTCAACTAGGTTTTGTCCGCCCGCGTTGCGGGGCATTAAGCCGAATATTTCTTTCTCATAGCATGTACGTCTGTGTTTTAGTTACTTGTACATACTACTCATAACACGATCTCAAAAGAAATTACATTGAGTAAACAAAGTAAAACAAAATACTACCATACTTTTGCTAAAAAACTAAAACGATGGAAAAACTACCAATTGGCATGATGAATAAAAATTAAATCGAGCCAACCAATTAAAACAAAACACTACCATAGTCTTCTAAAAAATATTAAAACGAATTTTATACTGGGGGCAAAATCGTAAATAAACACAAAAAAAAACATGTCGAAATGTAAATCAACTTAAGTTTATATCGACACGTAAATAAAAATAAAGACGTAAAACTCAATTAAAAAGTATTTAGAAAGTTAAAGGGTTATAAAAGTCAACGCTGAAAATTAAAGGGTAAAAGTAAAAAAGAAAAAAAAACCATAAATAAAAAGAAAGAAAGAAAAAAAAAGGAGAAAAACAATTGACAACAGCATTTGATATATATAATAATGTCTCTGTTTATTTTTATTTGTAACACAATGAACTAGGCATTTTAAAACACAATTTGACTGGACATTTTTATTGTGTTTTCTTCCATTGCTTTTTTTAACACCATGAAAAAACATATTTCTTTTGTGTTTTTAGCCCTTTGCGTTTTAGAAAGAACATTTTTTTGTGTTTTTAGTCTATTGCGTTTTAGAAACAACACTTTCTTTTGTTTTTTTAACTCATTGTGTTTTAGAAATAACACTTTCTTTTGTGTTTTCAGCACATTGCGTTTTAGAAAAAAAAAAAAAAAAAAATTTCTGTGTTTTTTCCATTGCGTTTTAGAAATAACACTTTCTTTTGTGTTTTAGTCTATTGCGTTTTAGAAAAAAAAAATAATCATTTTTTGTGTTTTTTGTCCATTGCGTTTTACGCATCTGGGTTATCGAATTTTTTTTTTCAAAAGTATAGCAATAGTGTGCTCGTTTTAAAGATAAAAAACGCTTGTTTTTATGGTGCACTTTTTATAAAAAAATAATATTGTATGAAAGAATTATTAACATTTAAAAAACTGGGGGGAATTGAAGGAGAGAGAAACTATTGTTTTGGATTGACTAAAATGCCCCTACACAAACTCATGTGCCTCCTCTTTTTGTTTCACTTTCACTCATTTAATCTTAACCCTTGATTACTAAATAGATGGACAAAATTACTTACTTAATAAACTTCTTATTATAACATAACTCATTAGCATAAAATATAATTATTCCAACCACTTCCATTGACGTTGCTACCACAACTACAAATATAATGAATTATTATTATAACTAGGTATTTTTGCCCGGGCGTTGCGGCGGGTGCCAGACGAAGACTCGATTGGTATCGCGCTACGCTCACTATAGCAAATGGAAAAAGAACCCCAAAGATTATAGTTATAATATGGCCAAATGGAATCGACGTATTTGGTTCGTTGTTTTTTTAACTTTGATTTGACATGTATCAATCATACTTCTCATACAAGTCCCTTGCACTCTAGAATGACTAAATGAGCACTGTAGCATGTTGGAATGACTGATGCTACTGAGCCTTTAGGTTCAGTAGTGTTAACTCATACTTCTCGGGCATCCTAGAAGGGAACTGGGTGCCATAGTGCACTGGCTTTTTCGGTCTCGTAGTGATGCGGCACCACGTTCGGCAGGCAATACAATGCCCTATTGTAACACCTCAGAAATTTCGAGTTCAATAATAAAACGACACGTGTCATGTAAGACAAAACGCGTTGTAAACTCGGATTTAATAAAAATGTTTGACAGGATTTAAAAGTGTCGTCATGTTAACTTTTGCACCTCTGAACGACCTCGTAGAAAATCCCAAGACTCAAACATGTTAAAAACATTTAGTATATGTTCAAGTTCAGTAAATCATAACATTGAATGATTCGTAAATTGATATGGTGGACTCCTACGAAGAAAAAGAGCGGTAACCCTTTGTTTCGGGTCTTGTTTATGGATTCAAACGAAACAATACATAAGGGTGAGGTTTAGAACTATATAAGGCACATTTGTAAAGTCCCAAATTGATAATTAAGGCCCCAAATTCGTGCAAGTGGATTGCCCTTTCGAACCTTCAACAGACAACAACATTTCAGCTTCTGAAGATAGGTAGCGCACCGCTACCATAAACATGTAACGGTGCGCTACCCTGCTGCCAGCGACCAGAAACAGGCTGTTGCCTGTTTTACGCACTTCTGACCCATTTAACCGGTTTTTCTCACTTGGAAACGACCCCTAGACATCCCTAGGCACTAGTGACAAGTGTTAATCAGTTGTGGATGGATCCTAGACTTTGTTGTCAACTTGTTGTGGTCATTGCAACTAGTATAAAAGGCCATTAGTTGCAACACAACTCTTCACACCTCTCCTGCACATTTGGAGCATTTCTGGAGCTAAGGACTTTCCTCTAAGCTTTCCATTTCGTGCATAGGACTTCAGTAAGTATTCTAATCTTTCTCTAATTGCTTTTAGCTTAGTTAATTAGCTAAAAGTCAAACCGTCGTAATTACGGTTTGACTACGAGATTAGTCTATAATGGCTCAGTCATATCTCGAATTAAAAGTAGTTATAGGTTGGTATTTATGAGGGTAATAAAACCCCAAAAGGGTTTCCCCTGATCACCATCCTAACCAGGTCAATTGTCGGGTCAAACCTTTAATTAAAAAGTCAACAGGATGCTTAAAATGTCATTTATGCATAATTAGCTATCTAGAACATATGTAACATGTTTGATCATTGTTATAACTTAGTAATAAGTGTAAGAACATGTCCAAACATGTTCGACCCGACTATTTCCTGATTAGACCCGGTTCGGAACCGAAAGTCGCAAAGCTTTGACTTTTGCTTTGACTTCAATTCTGACCCGTTTAGGTATGTTTTAGAAATACCTTAGAGCTTCATTTGGACCAGGTTACATGCTAGTATAACCCTCTGTGATTATACACCTCGGTTCATTAGTTATCCGATTAATACGCATGATTCCGTTAATTGCTCATATGTTGACCATTATGCCCTTATTACCTTAAAACGAGATTTATGAAAATGTAAAAGTGTAGAAACCTTAGTTACTGATATATAAACTTGTATGCAAAGTTTGACATCAGTTTGACTTGTAGATTAAGAGTTATGCTCAATATCGCAAAACTAATGCTTTATGTTAACATAATGGCGTAATTAGCGTATAGCCTAGTTAAACATACTTTTTGGGATCAAATATTTTACCCACTGATATAATATATTATTTTATGATTTTTAAAGATTTTTAATTAATTTTAGGCTGAGCATAACTCGTAGTCGTAGGCTTAACTCGGTAATTGTCGGTTTTGCCCTTACGGACCATAAAATGAGTTTTACACATCTAAACGATTCCAAACCTTTTGCTACTGAATAATTATGATAAATAAATTATTTTAAGCCTTCTGGAAATATAAAAATATCAGATTTAAGTATCGAACCCGGTAATGGCCTTTAATCGCCTAAATTAGCGTTTTTAACGCATAGTATGTTTTAAAATCATATTGGACATACCCGGGTTGATACCTACTGATATATGAGGCAAATTATGATATTTTAACAAGTAACCAAAGGTTGATAAACTCAGACTTCGTTTTTGAGCTTTTCGGCTTATGTGAAATTACCAAAATACCCCTACGGGGCATAGTTTGGTTAAAGATGATAAATTTCACATATAAGCTTTAGCCTACTAATATAACTCATCAAATTAAGTATGTTTGCTATTTACATCAGACCTGTAACTCAGTTAAACATTTAAACTCTTTTACAACCTTTAAAATGACCAAACTACCCCTACGGGGCATAGTTTGTGTTTAAATTCGTTTCGGGCATAATGAAAGACATCTTACTGATGTCACAACATATTTGAGGCACAATTAACTTAGGAAACCTGTAGATGGCTCTAATGAATACCCGTCACGCTTATTACGCGTTCGGTTCGGTTTATGTAACAAGTTTACATAAATTAGCCGAAACGGGTCAAACCTTATCGGTTTTATCTCAAAATCCAGAATGTGAATAATAAACCCATATTAAACAAGTCTTCAAACTTGTCGGGTCTAAATCACATTCTATCCGGTCTTCGCTTAATCATGCGTCTGAACCGTATCTTCCTGTAAGACTAACCGGTCTAAGCTTAGACTTAATTAAAGACCCGTTAGCATTCTAATTAATTATTTATACCATCATTCCAGACTAGAGCTTTCCGGTAAATGGTACCTACGCTTACTTAAGTGAATACGACTGAGTTATTAATTTCTGATATTTAAGACTGGAGCTAGCTCAGGTAAATACTCTTAACTTATTTTCCCTATACGGGCTTGGGATACGGTACTATAAAAGTACCGCTTGGTCGGGTGTATGTAGTCATTTAAATCGGATTGTGATTGATGTACTTACATAACCTGTTTAATATGTATTATTTTATTATTATTTGGTGTATGGCCTTTAGGGGTTAATGACCATGTCCCGGATATCCTTGGCATCATTCGAAGTAATGGCCACGACTTAAGCACGGGGTGTAGGCATACACCTGACAGCTGCATTATGTAAAAACTGGTAATCCACTCCGAGGTATCATCCTTGTGGGCATTATACCGGAACTGGTAATCCACTTAGAGGATGATAGCCCGTGGGCATTATACCTGTGGCGTGTCTGTTAATCTAGTCCGGCCCTACAAACCGGCCCTAACGGACGACAAATAAGTAAAACTGTATACAAGATTATATACAAATAATTTTCCCAAGTTATAAAAGGTTAATTTTGCCTCTGTGCATTTTAATCAAAGTGTCAAAAGGTTTTGTGCCTGGTGCATCTAAATCAATTTTCTTAAACTCTTTTCAAATGAGTCGGTTGAGTGTATTTACCAGTGAAAACTGACGTATTTTCCAAAAAGGTTAAGTGACAGGTACTAAACGAAATTGGCTGGAAGCTCAGGGCGCTAATAAGGAATCTTGCAAGTTCTAGGCGTCTAAAGTCTGTTGAACAAATGATATGTTTTAAAGATCCGCCTGTAGATCCTTTACTTCCGTTGTAATACTGAACATTACTTCATATTCGGAATGTAATAATAAATATCTTTTGCTTCCGCTGTGCATTCATATATATTGTGTTGTTTGACTATTATGTTGCCAACCACGTCACGATACTCCCCCACCGGGCCCACCGGTGACACATGGAAAGTCGGGGTGTGACAGGTTGGTATCAGAGCCAACACTGAGTGAATTAAACACTAGCCTTTTGTGTTTAATCTCAGTTACACAATTGCACATATCTAAACTTCTGAGTCTAGACTTAACATAGGAATGATCTTAATCCTAATATGGAAATTTTTTTTACTTCCAAATTTTTAATGGATACGTCGCCAAGCGAAGAAACCCTAATAGGAGTTCTCCACACCCGGAGCCCTGAGATGCTGAGCTTCGTACCGCGGCTAGAATGAAACGTGCGACCAAGGAGAAAGCCTTCAAGAATTGAATGAAGAAGAAACTCCTTTGCTGAAGATCGTTTCCTCAATAGTCCTTATAAGGACATATTTACCTTTTCAGTCCCTTCGAGGACAACATTATTCCTTTTAAGTCCCGCTTAGGGCAACTTTATACTTTTATTTTTATATAATGGAATGATTAAGTTTAAACTTTCATTCTAAATAAGAAATATTAAATAAATGGAAAATAATATATTTTTTTTTTTGCAAGATCTACCATTATAATAAAATGGCAAAATCTAAAAGGGCAAGACCTAGCTTCGGGTCATATTAAGACCGACCAAGATGGCAGTTCCGCAATTTAGATTCAGATCCATATTTACACCTCAATTTAAAATTGTTCTGCGTTAATTATAAATTAAGAATCTTAAGTGTGAAACCTAGCCTTGGGTCAATTATAAGACCGGGCCAAGATGGTAAGACCTGTTAAAAAGATTCAAATCATTAATTAAGAATCTTAATGTGAAACCTAGCCTAGGGTCAATTATAAGACCGGGCCAAGATGGTAAGACCTGTTTAAAAAGATTCAATTCCCTGTTAACATCTTAAAACATGTTAACACTCCTGGCAGATGTGATTCATTTAAAATCACACACGTCATTTTTATATGGAATTCTTCAAAAGATTCCTAACCCAGTTTAATGATCTCTAAATCCTGGGTTTACATCATCAATTAAGATGATCATATTTTAACCATACGTGGTAATATAGTGCCTACGGGCCTTGCTCATTTCTACATGAGCCAAAATACAGTGGTAGCTATGACTCCCTGTCAGATAAAGGTAATGAACTAGGTTCAAACCTCAAATGCTTTGATTCTCTGAAATCCTAGCATATAATTTATAATTGTCTACGTGACTAGGCCTATTGTGCCAATATACTTTCATGCTCTGATTCTCTGAAATCATAGCTTAAAATTATATATGTCCTTGTGACTAAGCCAGTTGTGCTAATATACTTAAAGGCCTTGATTCTCTGAAATTATGGCTTATAATTTAAAAAAAAAAAAAATTGTCTACGTGACTAGGCCTATTGTGCCAGAATACCTTCATGCTTTGATTCTCTGAAATCATAGCTTATAAATTATAAATGTCCATGTGACCAGGCCATTAGGTGCCACTAATAAAACTGTTAATGTTTTATAATTAGGATAAATTATAAAAGAAATCCTAAATAAATATGATCAATAAATTAACCATATATGGTCTCTGTTTACCATGGTTAATGAATTTCCCTGAGGGGGTAATCCAGTAATAAACATCTCTTATAAGGGAAGTGCCTACGGGCTATAGTTAATGTCCTCTGAGACTAAAGACAGTGGTAGCCTACAGCTCCCTGTCAAGAAAAGGTAATGAACTTTGATTCAAACCTTAAGGCCACGATTCTCTGAAATCATGGCTTATAAATTTAACTTGTCTACGCGACATGGCCATTGGTGCTATTATTAACTTATGAATTAGGATTTATGATAAAAATCCTGGATAAAATAAATATCCTTCCTTCTCTGTCAGTATGCAATTGAAGGGAATCTTAAAGGTGAAACCGAGCCTACGCGGCCAAGATGGTGAAACCTACTCAAGGGATTCAAATCCTTGTTAACACCTAGGAATGTGTTAGCACTCCTGACAAATGCGATTCGAGAAAATCACAACAGTCATCCTTATATTGGATTCTTCCAATTCTCAAATCTAGCCTAGTGATCTAGGAATCATGGCTTATATCATCCTATAAGATGATCATAGTATAAACATCCGTTGGTAATGAAACACCTACGGAGTAAACTAGTTGTCCGATAAGACAACGACAGTGGTGGTCTTTGACCTCCTGTCTAAAATGTTGGACTATGTCCAAACATAATATTCTATATGATCAATGCGATCATGACTAATATCATCTAGTACGATGATCATATTATTTAACATCCTTTAGGGATGTCTTGCCTACGGGCTATAATATATTGTCCATTTGAGACATTGACATTGTTATCTTTATGATTCCTTGTCTAAGGTGGTGGGCTATGCTTAAGCCAAAACAGTCAATATGATTAATGCAATCAAGACTTACACCTCTAATAGGATAAACCTATTATAAATCTCCATTAATGATGATTCGCCTATGAGCCATATTATATTGTCCATGCGTGACACAGACATTATGGTTCCCTGGCAAGCAATTATTGGACTCACTTCAAATTTTGAATGCCATTGATGGTCCTGTTGCGACCTAGGCTAAATATAATGGAATACGTTCAAATAACATTCACTATGAATATTCGGAAAAGAATAGCCCATACGGTTTATGAATGCCGTGGCTAATCTAAGAAGGTCATCAGGATGATGACTAATAATGATTAAATCTTGGTGATTGGTACCAAGTTTCGAGTATGGAAAACTCGAATGAGGTAAACGACAGTCGCAATACTATTAATGCGACGAATGTTAATAAAACTACAAACGTAAACCTCAATATTAATGGAGTTAATCTTCAGATATTAAACAAAAAAAAAATGGTGGAACTGGCCGTCCCCGGAATCGAACCTGGGTCTAGGCCGGCCGCACCCTTTCGCGCGCCTAACCAACTGGGCTAGGTGCCTAGTTTGTAAAAATCTCCATTCTAATTAATTATAAGCACTTGTACAATAAACTTCCTTATCATTTATCAATGATAATTTCTACTAAGTGTCCTGTTTTTAATACAGGCAATGATAAATCTTCATGAACCATAAACTTAGCAAAATTTTTTTTATCATCCACAAGGTATAGCTACCAAAGAAACCGTAGTAACCGATTCTTCTAGCATCGGCAAGGAATCCTTCCGAAAATCTAAGAGTACTCTCTCTTCGCATAGAGTACGACAACGCATATTATTTTAATTATTTTTCTCATTGTTTTCTATCGCCTGCGAATGCCAAACTATGTTGATAAAAGTGTCATGTGAGGGTTGGCGTATCCTAGTGTGTCCCATAGATTATTTCCATGTCTGATCAGCATGGAGGTTTAATACATGGAACCCCTGAGATATCCCAATGGTCATATTGTGCTAAAGTCAACTAATGGTATTCAAAGAAGATATCCAGAATAGAATTGTCCAAATACATATTCCCTGGAAAAGAAATATGTGGACTCATAACGTAAATGTGTCACTTATTAGGCACAAGCGTGGTTGGATGAACTGGAGCCTGAGATATGGAAACTCTCTGTAGTCTCCTCGTATCTTAACTATCTTCTTCTAAGATTACCCTGTTTACCATGAGGGACAGGTAGAATTAAGATTTATATCCCATTAAGGCTATATTATTATGAAATCTCCAAGACGGATAGCACCATAATTGGGAGAACCGAAAACCTAATTAAGTAAATTTTAAGATAGGAGATTCATATAGCCTAACTCGATATTCTGAGAGTTTGATGTTGTTAGATAAGAAAGACGGTTCATTTTGCTTATGCACTGATTACCGCAACCCTATTTTAACAACGCTTAAGAATAACCATCTCACCTTAAGGTAAGCTATTCTATAATAGCTAGGATAAAGGCGTCAAGGCTGCTCCTTGGAGACCTCGTAAGGATGGAATGTTAAACATCTATTGTTAAGACAATAGATTTGTAAGTCCAATATTCAAGATCTGAAAGTTGCATTGGAAACAACAAATAAGATCACACAAATTCCTAATCATCTGTAGATTGCCATTATTAGGCAGAGAATACTTCCTTAAATTCAGTAAATCTCGGGTCGAGATTTATTTTAAGGGGGTGAGGATGTAACACCTCAGAAATTTCGAGTTCAATAATAAAACGACACGTGTCATGTAAGACAAAACGCGTTGTAAACTCGGATTTAATAAAAATGTTTGACAGGATTTAAAAGTGTCGTCATGTTAACTTTTGCACCTCTGAACGACCTCGTAGAAAATCCCAAGACTCAAACATGTTAAAAACATTTAGTATATGTTCAAGTTCAGTAAATCATAACATTGAATGATTCGTAAATTGATATGGTGGACTCCTACGAAGAAAAAGAGCGGTAACCCTTTGTTTCGGGTCTTGTTTATGGATTCAAACGAAACAATACATAAGGGTGAGGTTTAGAACTATATAAGGCACATTTGTAAAGTCCCAAATTGATAATTAAGGCCCCAAATTCGTGCAAGTGGATTGCCCTTTCGAACCTTCAACAGACAACAACATTTCAGCTTCTGAAGATAGGTAGCGCACCGCTACCATAAACATGTAACGGTGCGCTACCCTGCTGCCAGCGACCAGAAACAGGCTGTTGCCTGTTTTACGCACTTCTGACCCATTTAACCGGTTTTTCTCACTTGGAAACGACCCCTAGACATCCCTAGGCACTAGTGACAAGTGTTAATCAGTTGTGGATGGATCCTAGACTTTGTTGTCAACTTGTTGTGGTCATTGCAACTAGTATAAAAGGCCATTAGTTGCAACACAACTCTTCACACTTCTCCTGCACATTTGGAGCATTTCTGGAGCTAAGGACTTTCCTCTAAGCTTTCCATTTCGTGCATAGGACTTCAGTAAGTATTCTAATCTTTCTCTAATTGCTTTTAGCTTAGTTAATTAGCTAAAAGTCAAACCGTCGTAATTACGGTTTGACTACGAGATTAGTCTATAATGGCTCAGTCATATCTCGAATTAAAAGTAGTTATAGGTTGGTATTTATGAGGGTAATAAAACCCCAAAAGGGTTTCCCCTGATCACCATCCTAACCAGGTCAATTGTCGGGTCAAACCTTTAATTAAAAAGTCAACAGGATGCTTAAAATGTCATTTATGCATAATTAGCTATCTAGAACATATGTAACCTGTTTGATCATTGTTATAACTTAGTAATAAGTGTAAGAACATGTCCAAACATGTTCGACCCGACTATTTCCTGATTAGACCCGGTTCGGAACCGAAAGTCGCAAAGCTTTGACTTTTGCTTTGACTTCAATTCTGACCCGTTTAGGTATGTTTTAGAAATACCTTAGAGCTTCATTTGGACCAGGTTACATGCTAGTATAACCCTCTGTTATTATACACCTCGGTTCATTAGTTATCCGATTAATACGCATGATTCCGTTAATTGCTCATATGTTGACCATTATGCCCTTATTACCTTAAAACGAGATTTATGAAAATGTAAAAGTGTAGAAACCTTAGTTACTAATATATAAACTTGTATGCAAAGTTTGACATCAGTTTGACTTGTAGATTAAGAGTTATGCTCAATATCGCAAAACTAATGCTTTATGTTAACATAATGGCGTAATTAGCGTATAGCCTAGTTAAACATACTTTTTGGGATCAAATATTTTACCCACTGATATAATATATTATTTTATGATTTTTAAAGATTTTTAATTAATTTTAGGCTGAGCATAACTCGTAGTCGTAGGCTTAACTCGGTAATTGTCGGTTTTGCCCTTACGGACCATAAAATGAGTTTTACACATCTAAACGATTCCAAACCTTTTGCTACTGAATAATTATGATAAATAAATTATTTTAAGCCTTCTGGAAATATAAAAATATCAGATTTAAGTATCGAACCCGGTAATGGCCTTTAATCGCCTAAATTAGCGTTTTTAACGCATAGTATGTTTTAAAATCATATTGGACATACCCGGGTTGATACCTACTGATATATGAGGCAAATTATGATATTTTAACAAGTAACCAAAGGTTGATAAACTCAGACTTCGTTTTTGAGCTTTTCGGCTTATGTGAAATTACCAAAATACCCCTACGGGGCATAGTTTGGTTAAAGATGATAAATTTCACATATAAGCTTTAGCCTACTAATATAACTCATCAAATTAAGTATGTTTGCTATTTACATCAGACCTGTAACTCAGTTAAACATTTAAACTCTTTTACAACCTTTAAAATGACCAAACTACCCCTACGGGGCATAGTTTGTGTTTAAATTCGTTTCGGGCATAATGAAAGACATCTTACTGATGTCACAACATATTTGAGGCACAATTAACTTAGGAAACCTGTAGATGGCTCTAATGAATACCCGTCACGCTTATTACGCGTTCGGTTCGGTTTATGTAACAAGTTTACATAAATTAGCCGAAACGGGTCAAACCTTATCGGTTTTATCTCAAAATCCAGAATGTGAATAATAAACCCATATTAAACAAGTCTTCAAACTTGTCGGGTCTAAATCACATTCTATCCAGTCTTCGCTTAATCATGCGTCTGAACCGTATCTTCCTGTAAGACTAACCGGTCTAAGCTTAGACTTAATTAAAGACCCGTTAGCATTCTAATTAATTATTTATACCATCATTCCAGACTAGAGCTTTCCGGTAAATGGTACCTACGCTTACTTAAGTGAATACGACTGAGTTATTAATTTCTGATATTTAAGACAGGAGCTAGCTCAGGTAAATACTCTTAACTTATTTTCCCTATACGGGCTTGGGATACGGTACTATAAAAGTACCGCTTGGTCGGGTGTATGTAGTCATTTAAATCGGATTGTGATTGATGTACTTACATAACCTGTTTAATATGTATTATTTTATTATTATTTGGTGTATGGCCTTTAGGGGTTAATGACCATGTCCCGGATATCCTTGGCATCATTCGAAGTAATGGCCACGACTTAAGCACGGGGTGTAGGCATACACCTGACAGCTGCATTATGTAAAAACTGGTAATCCACTCCGAGGTATCATCCTTGTGGGCATTATACCGGAACTGGTAATCCACTTAGAGGATGATAGCCCGTGGGCATTATACCTGTGGCGTGTCTGTTAATCTAGTCCGGCCCTACAAACCGGCCCTAACGGACGACAAATAAGTAAAACTGTATACAAGATTATATACAAATAATTTTCCCAAGTTATAAAAGGTTAATTTTGCCTCTGTGCATTTTAATCAAAGTGTCAAAAGGTTTTGTGCCTGGTGCATCTAAATCAATTTTCTTAAACTCTTTTCAAATGAGTCGGTTGAGTGTATTTACCAGTGAAAACTGACGTATTTTCCAAAAAGGTTAAGTGACAGGTACTAAACGAAATTGGCTGGAAGCTCAGGGCGCTAATAAGGAATCTTGCAAGTTCTAGGCGTCTAAAGTCTGTTGAACAAATGATATGTTTTAAAGATCCGCCTGTAGATCCTTTACTTCCGTTGTAATACTGAACATTACTTCATATTCGGAATGTAATAATAAATATCTTTTGCTTCCGCTGTGCATTCATATATATTGTGTTGTTTGACTATTATGTTGCCAACCACGTCACGATACTCCCCCACCGGGCCCACCGGTGACACATGGAAAGTCGGGGTGTGACACCTATAACAATTATGTACGTGAGTGGCTCCTCGCCTGAGGTAAAGTAGGTTGATCCGTATACTAAAACAGATCAGATTCTTCTTATGACGAACTAATCATAAAGCTAGGGCCGAGACACGTGAAATGTTGTGGCTAAAATCATCCCAACCGCTACCAATGTGGCTACTAAGCTATTTATTTGGAAAGATCCTACTAAAATGAGAAATTCCCTGAACCTGTAGAAACAACAATAGAATAATATGAGTATTTGACTGTACCGATTGGCTTATATTGAGATGTAATTGCAAAGGAAATCATATGACACTATTACAACAGACAAACAAATTAGAAATGCAAGAAAACTTAAAATATGAACAAAAAATACATGTGTCAAGCCAAGGAGCAATAAGATAGAAAGTAGAATTATACTTTTTTAGACAATGACAGTCTAATATGCATAAATATCACATATAGACCACTAATCTAACATATGATTCTAGGATTATAAACATCTAACTGCAATTATAACATAGCAAACCTGAAAATCATATACTTCCCCTAATTTACATTAAAAGATTTAAGTTATTTAAAAGTATAATTTAAATTTAAAATAATCATGGGGAAGATAATTGAATGCACTTTTGTAGACAAAAATGAGAGATCACCCAGGTATGCAACTCTTTTCACGTTGATATAAATCGTTTATTTATGAAGTATTGTAAATCTGAGACATGTCATATCAGAACATGCTTTAAAAACTTAGCCAAAGAAACCAAATCTACATCTTTCAGATGATAAGAATTAATGGTCAAATGATGTATCAGTTTGCTAGTTGCTAAAAAGATGGTTTTTGTTATCCAAAACTTTGTGCAATAAAGTCAACAGGAAGCCTCTCATGGAACCATATCTATCAAAACAAACATGCCTAGATCATATTAATTAATAAAAAAACCCAAACTAAAAAAACAATCAAGAATATTCAAGAACTCATGCAAAAATACAAAAAAAAAACACATCCAAATTAAAGAACCTGGAGCAAACTAACCTCTGTAATCAACCAAAGCAAGCATCTTTTTAACTCCATGCTGATGTGTCATAGTCACCGCCGACCGATTTGGTCACATAACCCTAATAAGAACAAAATTAAGAAATGTATCACCGTAAGACGAAAACTAAATGGTTGTATCTTACCTCTTCATCGGAAAGCTGGCTTGTAGTTGCTGTCGTCCTTTCTATCGTTAACGGAATTACTATCGGAAGCCGCTACGCCGGAGGCTCCAGACCACTATCATCCCTCTATAGCCATTGATGGCAGGCGTGGAAAGTCATCGGAAATTCAGAGCATAGTAAAGGCAAAGAAACCTGTCAAAAAGAGAGACAAAGATGCATTATTAAGCATGGAGTACAACTTCAAATGCATACTGACGTTACTAATTAGCATATACCCTAAAGTATAAAAAGCAAAAAAAAAAAAAAAGAAGGGGCTTGAATGGAAATGTCACCGACATTTACATTTAAGATAGATAGATTTTAGCTGTCGCGCGTTGCGGCGGCACTACATATAGCGTCTCAAAACGCACATAACGTAAACACATGCGGTGGCATCGTATGTGATGATATTAAGTATAGACTAAAATCGACCATTGTGGTATTTAGTATTTAAGGTTGTTTTACTTGCACATAATTAACAGCCAACACTCTTGCTTCTGATTCAGAACCGCAATTCTTCCTCAAACTCTCTTGTTAATGACTTGATCATGTACATTACGCTAGGGATGAGCATTTGGTATCGGGTACCGGTACCGAACCATACCGGGTATATTCGGTACCGGTACCCATTTCCCAGTTTTTTGGTACTGGTACCAGTACGATACAGGATAAAAGACCGGTAAATACCGGTATCGGTACCGAACCGTTAAATTCAGTACCGGTACCCACGTTTCTCGTTTTTCGGTACCAAACGGGAACCGTGCTCATCCCTACATGGAACATATCCTGTAATATATTACGCTTCCATCAGATTTCATATTCGATCAGCCTGTAGCATTTTTTACGGAAATGATAAATGACACACTAAATATATAAGCAAAAATTAATTACTACTCTAGGATTATACAGGAAATATATATATTCAAAGGAGGTATTCTAGATTATTATTAAAACTGCTTATGTGTTTGATGCCTTTTAAAATAAGAAAAATCTAACTACGCATTCATGATAGTTTATTTCAAAGTTCAAACACAATTAATAAGATAAGCAGTTTCGAAAAGCAATACTAATCACCACACGAAACAGTTTATCGCAGTTTCAAAAAATGATAATTACTATTTGTGCGCCGCTAGTATTGCTCTTCCGTAATACTCCTCTGTTTTAACAGAGTCTCCTTGTACCTGCAGTTAGGAAACTACTTGTAAGTAACAATTACAGATCCACCAAATTTTCGGGCGATTGAAGAAAAACGAATCCACCACTCAGTCCATTTTCTACTCCTCTTCTACCATGAAACTGAAAGTAAAAAACATCTGTAGCAAAAGGAAAATCTAACCCTAATTATGTATGTACCTTAACTGAGAAAGTAATCAACTTACGACGGTCCAGAGTAGCATCGTCAAATCACGCTGCTCTAATTTCTTATGCATCTTCGCTCTATAAATCAACTGAAGCCATCACCATTTTATTAGTTCCCTGTTAAAACCCTTAATAGATACACTAAACCCTAGAAACCAAAATTGCACTAACACAAAATCAATCAAACAACATTCGCAGATGGTTCGACATTAGAGAAAGAAAGAGATCCGATGAGTAAAAATGGATCGAAATGTCATGCAAAAAATATAGTTTCTGAGGAGGAGAGTCCAGAAATTGCACCTCCTCTGATGCGATTCCACCTGCCGGAAATCCCAATAACATCTTCGTCTAGCAACGCCTCCTTCACCAACTCCGATAACATTTCTGGAAAGTTCTTCGAATCCAGGCAACAGGGACGAATAGTGAAAATGGGAGAAACTACTGGAAAGCAAATAGAGGAGGAGAAAGCACAAAATCCCAAATGTTTTGGTCGGTAGTGTAGCACCGACTTTGTGCTTTAAGATTTAGTATAATTATCATTTTTATTCTAAACTAGCAATAAGAACCGCCCGCGTTGCGGCGCGAGTACTTCACAAACATGGAATGAATTAGTCCAAACGTTATGTGATGCATTAACCATATGAAAACACACTATAACACCCCGTGTTTCGAAAGTCAAAGTCAAAGTCAACGACCGATCGCGCGACATTGACTGATAGCGAATTTCTTTTATGTGTTTACTTTAGTTGTATTATGTGGAGTAAGTGTCAATAATCGCAGTAATCGACGTGTGTTATTCGCTATTTAATCGACGTACGACTGTGAACTATAGGAAGTAACAATGCGATAAAGTCAACTAAACGCTAATCAATCTAATTTAATCAACATCGAATCGACATCGAATGGTAATCGCACTCGCAACTCGAAATACGCATTTTGGCTATTGTTATACGTGTGTGTGTGCCTTATGTGTTACTTGTGCATGTTTATTTATGTTATGTGTGGTAATCAATCGAAACGCAATCGAAACTCAATCGCAATCGAAATGGTATGGTAATTGGTAGAGAAGAGATAGTGCGAGATATGAGTAGTTGGGATTAAAAGTAATTTGGTAAGCAACTCTATCACATCACTTACTTGAATCACATCGCAACGCGCTACACGCTAATCGAAACGGCAAAACTCGTCGCGCCGAGCACTCGCACCAGGTACCAGCCGACCGAACAGCCACCCGGCCGGACTGCCACCCGAGCGAGGTGCCATCCGACCGACCAGCCCTTTCCACTTTGGGAATCCTATAAATACCCCTTGTCACTTTCAACCTTTCTACTTTTGGCAACTGACGTCCGACCAGCTCGTGCTCCCCACCTTTTCTTCGATTTCTCTCAATTCCGGTAAGATCTCGTCCTAAATCTTGTACTTCCTTAATCTACACGCACTCCTACACCTTTCTATCTTTTGAATCTTAACTTTTAACCGTGAAATCATCAAGATTCAAGGTATTCTAGGATGACGTCATCATGTGTTCTTGAAGAACTTCATGTTTTGGCCTCAATCCACTAAGAACAACTTAGATCTAACCGATTTTCACATAAACAAACAAAGATCTTTCATAGATCTAAACATATTCACAGTGAAAAGAATTGAGAGAAGGTTTTCCAACTTTTTTCAACTCTTTTACACTCAATGCACTCAACCCCAATGGAACCGGGCCTAATGCTGATCGTCTACTCATTTTTAGCGATGTATCAGTGCTAGATCCAAGTTCCCTTTGAAAGATAGTGATTTCGGGTTGGACACGAACGACCGTCTCGAACCGTGCACTGACAGGACTGGGGTGATTCCTGTTCGGTCAGGTCATTGGGGACGAGATGGGGTTCCCATTGTTTAAACCAGTCATCACAACGTCTCGCCCAAGTTACGACACTTCAAACAAGATCAAGTAACAGCACGATCAAGTCGTTGGGACGAGTTGTCATCCGACCGGACTGCTGTCCGACCAGGTTGCCACCCGCTCTACCCACCATCCGATCGGGTTGCATCTTGATTCATTTAAATTTACACTTAAAACATGTTCAATGCACCAAGGATGCCACCCGACCGAATGACCGTCCGATCGAGTGACACCCTGCTGTGAACTTGTTCTCACTAAAGTGCTCAACCAAACAGGTTGTCGTCCGATCGAACGACCGTCCGATCGACCGACCTAAAGGATAGGGATACTTCTCTGTTTTCAAAATACTACAACGAAAACTTCAAAGGTCAAGCCATCATACACAAATACATCCTTCTCAAAGGAAGAAACAATCCACTCGAACAGTCATCCGACCGGATGACCGTCCGAACGGACTACCAACCGCACGACTGGCCGTCCGATCGGATTACCATCCGATCGAACTGTTGTCCGACTCACTTATACCTTGCATCGTTTTACGCGTCGCTTATCGTTATACTATCGATCTGTTCAGGCTAACCTCACTCTCTAGCGCTCCCTTCAATCCATCAATCGCTGTGAGTATACTCGATCCCTTTTTGCTTTACGCACTTTTGGGTGTTACATACGTTACGAATATTGAAATCACATCGAACACACTACTCAATACTATTTAAGCACTAACCATTTCTGCATGTTATACGTGGCTTAATGAATGCTTGTTTGTTATGTTTACACATGGAATGCTATCTACATGCCTTAGCAACGATAGTACTATAGTTTGGACTCAGCACCCGTTCACTCGGTGGTTGTTAAGGACAATTACTTGCATGGATTAAGGTGGTAATCATGTATCGCGAACTGCCTCGGGCAGTCAACCCGCAGTCATTGGTATCGATAGATCTATGTCGATAACTAACATACTTCATTTCACTATGCGTATGTGATGGTTATGCGTAAACGATTTCGAACTCTAATATGCTATTATCAAACTTGTATGCTCACCTTTACACTATGTGTATTGACTGTTACTTTAACGTATGTGACATGTGCTTAAGTTGTCTATATGCTTAGCTTGCTGTGAACTTGAGGCCAGGAAAGGTCTAGGATGCTCTCTGTGCTGTGATGAAATCAAAGCTAGGAAAAGAGGTCCTAGAAACCAATAAATAAACTATCTATGTATAAATCTGAGTTGTCGGAACAGAACTACTTGACTAGATTTGTCTGTAATAATTTGTTTGCCTTTTAATACATGGTATGGGACATGTTACTTTAAATTAATTGGTAATGATAATTGTTATGGAAACTTCTGGACAATTTGTTTCGCTCATTGCCATACCCCGATGTTTCCGCCATCGGTTGGGGTATGACAGATTGGTATCAGAGCCATAACTATAGGGAATTAGGCAAGACTCGACCTAGTCCTGGTCGAAGTCTTAGAGACCTAGTCTATAGTTAGGAGCCAACAGACCGACTCGTACATGTCCAGTAGGGATTATGTATGAGCTTACTGCCATTTCTCGCTATTCTCTCCTATGCTACACTATCACTGCACTCGAATTTTCAATTATGAATAAGCGATTAAGTTGAGAATCGGTGTGAAAACCGCAAACTCTCGACTGAATTGCTTGATCAACCCACATTTTCATCTATAAACACGAGAACTTGCGTTGAACCAGGAGTGAAATCCATACTTTGACGCACAATTCTCTTTTATTTCATAAAAAACAGGAATGAAGTTGTTAAGCCAGGGGTGAAACCCTAACCTTGACGACTTGTTCCGACTTTTACTTGGTTTTACGAAACTCTCACCAAGGTCTCGACGGACTCCAACGACCAGAAGTCACGGTATGACTAACGGGATATGTGCCAAACGCCCAAGAATCGAGGCAAAGGCATAGTCCTGAAGGTCAAAATGTGTACAACAAGTCCTTGTGAATAGTCGAATCACTTTGGTAAGTCGATGTCTGAATAGACGCAGACAATCCATCTTTCGATTTTTATGTGTTTCGATTCCGAGCCCGCAACTGCCGACTCTGATGATTCGTCGATTTTATGTGTTTATATGGGTGTTTAGCTGTTTATATGTTTAATTCTGGAGACTTATTCGACTTTAGCTTACACTTCGATCGACACGCACGACTCACACTGCATCTCTATCTCAAAGCGCTGGCAAACCGCTAAGTTCTGGACGTCCCTATGATACGCTTATATACTACCCGCCATACTATACTACATTACTCGCTAAGTTATACGTGACCGCTATATTTGAACAATCGCGGACTTTGAATAATAGGTTTCTATATTCAGACTACCTCTGGTGATTAAATGCGTATGTGCTTCTGTGTTTCTGTGTTCTACGTGCTTATGTGCTTATGTGTTTATGTGCCTCTGTGCTTATGTGAATCTGTGATTATGTGATACATGATTCATTGTGTTCTTGAGCTTTAGTAGTAGCAGGATTGTGAGGTGAGATTCGAATATGTCATGTTGAGTCCTGTGACGATGTCTGTTGTAGACAATGTCGTCATCTGGATCTCGCGCTACCCGAGACACTCGCCGAAAGCAAGCAGACAAAATCCTTGCTGCCATGATCACTAAGTAAATGGCAAAGGTTGTACCCAAAGTCGTCAACGAGCTGTACGAAAACATGAGCAAATCGTCTGAGGAATCCCGAACTGAGACTCCCAAAGCTGCTTTCAGCTTCAAACAGTTCAAGGCATGTGGACCGAAAGAGTTCACCGGAGAAGAAGGCCCTACAACTTTGTTTCAATGGTTTGACTCCATCGAGGTCACACTACGACAGAGCGGTTTCCCTGATAACCTACGCACTCTCAACGTGACTGGTGTCTTCCGGTCCCGCGCTTTAGACTGGTGGACGGCTGAGAGGAACAAACGTGGGAATGATGCTGCCTACGGTCTGTCGTGGGACGAGCTCAAGGAAGTCATGCTGGAAGAATTCTGCCCTCCTCATGAGCCCCAATAGTTAGAAGATGAATTATGGCACATAAAGCAGAAAGATGGTGAAAACGCTGCTCTCACCGCACGCTTCAAGCAGCTCAGTATTATCTGTCCTGATCAAGTCAAGACTCCGGAGATCGCAATCAAGAAGTATATCCGAGCCGTGCCTGACTGTGTTGCAGATTTCGTGCAAGCGGCTAAGACTACAACGATCGAAGAAACTTACCTACTGGCCGCTGAAATCAACGACAAGCGGGTCAAAGCTGGTGTCTGGGATAAAACTTCAAAGCACCTGCATCAAATCACCGCCGCACCAACCGCTGAAACCGCCGCTGCTCAATCGTCAAAACCCTCACGCTGCAAGAAGAAGAACAACAACAGCAGCTCCAACAACAAGAACTGTGCTGTCACTACCACTGCTGCTCCACTTCAAGCCGTACCGGCTCAGCAGCACTCTCACCACTGTCCAGCACCAGTTACTTATGCACCGCCAGCAAAGCGTGCATACACAGGCCCCCACCCGGCTTGCCCGACATGCTCTTATCATCACCCGGTGGGTCTCGCCTATCGTTTCTGCGCTCACTGCAACATGTACGGCCACTTCACTGCTAATTGCCGTACTGGTCCTCGTTAAGCACCAGCTCAAGCCACTGCTCATCAAGCTCTGCTCCCAGCCCCGCAAGGCCAACAAGCGGCTCAGGCACCCGTGGTCAATGCCCGAGTTTGCTTCGCATGTGGTGATCCCAACCACTTTGCGAACATGTGCCCGAACAGGGTTGTGAAACAAGAGCCCCAGCAGCAGCAGCAACAGCCTCAGCAGCAGCAACAAGCCGCACGCGCCAAAACCTTCAAAATCAATGTGCGCCAAGCCCAGGCTGACAACAACGTGGTCAATGGTACGTTCCTTGTGAATGGTATTTATGCATCGTGTTTGTTTGATACTGGAGCCGATAACTGCTTTGTGTCATTTGAATTTGAGAAACCTCTTAGTCGTAACGCTCCCAACTCTCCTCGACGTTCGATGTTGAAGTCGCCACTGGAAGAACTGTCACCGTTAATTCTGTTCTTCGTGATTATACTCTTGAGCTCAACAATCACATTTTCCCAATCGACCTTATTCCAATGCAACTCGGAAGTTTTGACGTCATAGTAGGCATGGACTTTCTTCGCGAAAACCATGCTGAAGTTGTGTGCTTCGATAAAATGATTCGATTCTCGCTCGCGAATGGTGATTTATTGTGTGTCTACGGTGAAACTGCTTCGAAAGGTCTCAAACTTATGTCATGTGTCCAAGCTAGCAAGTATCTCTGCAAGGAATACAGAGCTTTCTTGGCTAACATTGTAGTAGCGGAGAAGGAAAAGAAAGGAAAGACAGAAGTGAAAGACGTTCCTGTGGTTCGTGAATTTCCTAATGTGTTCCCTGACGACCTTCCCGGTCTTCCGCCTAGTCGTGATATCGACTTTCGTATCGACCTCATTCCTGGAGCCAACCCCGTTGCCAAAGCTCCCTACCGACTCGCACCGTCTGAAATGCGTGAACTCTCAAACCAACTCCAGGAATTACTTGAGAAAGGCTTCATTCGCCCGAGCACCTCTCCTTGGGGCGCGCCAGTCCTTTTCGTCAAAAAAAAGGATGGGTCGTTCAGGATGTGCATCGACTATCGGGAATTGAATAAGTTAACTATCAAAAACCGCTACCCCATGCCTCGCATTGACGATTTGTTTGATCAATTACAAGGTGCTACGTGTTTCTCGAAGATCGACCTACGCTCAGGCTATCACCAACTACGCATTCAAGAGGAAGATATACCCAAAACCACTTTTCGCACTCGATACGACCACTATGAGTTCGTTGTTATGCCTTTTGGTTTAACCAACGCACCCGCGGTTTTCATGGATCTGATGAATCCCGTGTGTAAGCCTTATCTCGACCGTTTCGTCATCGTGTTCATCGACGATGTCTTGATCTATTCCAAGTCGAAAGCCGAACACGCGCAACATCTACGTTTGGTTCTCGAGCTACTCCAGGGAACCGACTCTATGCCAAGTTCTCCAAGTGCGAATTTTGGCTGGAGGAGGTTCAGTTTCTGGGTCACATTGTTAATAGTCAGGGTATTCACGTCGATCCCGCGAAGATTGAAGCCGTTAAGAGTTAGATTACACCTAAGAACCCGTCTGAAGTCCGTTCTTTTCTCGGACTAGAGGGTTATTATCGACGATTTATCGAAGGATTCTCAAAGATCGCTGTGCCGCTTACCGCTCTCACGCATAAAGACAAGCCTTTTGTTTGGGGAACCGAACAAGAGTCCGCTTTCCGAACCCTCAAGCACATGCTTTGCAATGCTCCTGTTCTCACACTACCCGACGGAAACGACGACTTCATTGTCTATTGTGATGCTTCCAACCTTGGTCTTGGTTGTGTTCTTATGCAGCGGGACAAGGTTATAGCTTACGCATCTCGTCAGCTCAAAATCCACGAGAAGAACTATACTACCCATGATCTCGAGCTAGGCGCAGTTGTTTTTGTGTTAAAGATTTGGCGACACTACCTGTATGGTACCAAGTGTACGATCTTCACCGATCATAGGAGCCAACAACATATCTTTGATCAGAAAGAACTTAATATGCGTCAACGCCGATGGGTAGAACTTCTCAACGATTACGACTGTGAGATTCGTTGTCACCCAGGCAAAGCAAATGTCGTTGCCGACGCACTCAGCAGACGGAGCTATCTGCTTAGCATTCGTGATGTCCAAGCCCAATACGACCTCGAAACCCTTATCTGCGAAGCCCAGCATGCTTGTTTTAATGAACGCACTCTGAAGAAGGAAATAATCTACCACGATGGAGCCTAGCTTGTGAATAAGCCCAATGGGATATTCCATTATCTGGATCGAATTTGGATCCCTAAACGGACCGATTTGCGAAAGATATTGATGGACGAAGCCCATAAATCCCGGTATTCTATTCATCCCTGTGCCGACAAAATGTACCAGGATCTTCGCTACAAGTACTGGTGGCCGGGTATGAAAAGGGATATTGCTCTCTACGTTGGGAAGTGCCTGACTTGTGCAAAAGTCAAGGCTGAACACCAAAGACCCTATGGCTTACTCGAACAACCACCGATCCCTATGTGGAAGTGGGAGAGTATAGCCATGGACTTCGTAACCAAGCTTCCGCACACGTCATCAGGTCACGACAGCATCTGGGTTGTTGTTGACCGTCAAACCAAATCAGCTCACTTTTTGCCAATACGGTAAGACTACAAGGTAGAACGATTAGCCCGAATCTACACCAACGAGATCATCTGTAATCATGGGACGCCTCGCGACATCATCTCTTATCGTGATGCTCAGTTTACCTCGCGACTGTGGGAAACGTTTCAAGCAACTCTCGGTACTACGCTTAATCTGAGTACCGCATTCCACCCTCAAACCGTCGGTCAGACTAAAAGAACGATCCGTACTCTTGAAGACATGCTCCGTTCGTGTGTCATAGACTTCGGTGGTAATTGGGATGCATACCTGCCATTGGTCGAATTCTCGTACAACAACAGCTATCATACCAGCATACAAATGGCACCATTCGAGGCTCTATACGGAAGAAAATGTCGATCGCCTATTGTATGGCACGAGATCGGTCACTCGCAATTAACCCGTCCTGAGCTATTACAAGAAACGACTGACAAAGTCCTCCAAATTCGAGACAACTTGTTGAAAGCTCGAAGTCGACAGAAAAGTTACGCCGATAGACGACGCAAGCCCCTTGAATTTGACGTTGGCGACTACGTACTCCTAAAGGTATCACCTTGGAAGGGTGTGGTCAGATTCGGCAAGAAAGGGAAACTAGCGCCTCGATATGTAGGACCTTTTAAGATTCTGGACAGGATCGGAAAAGTCGCCTACAGACTCAAACTACCGGAGGAACTTAGTAACGTCCACCCGACTTTCCATGTGTCAAACCTCCGAAAGTGCCTAGCTGAGCATGATCTAATTGTACCTCTCGATGACCTTCAAGTAAACGAAACACTACACTTCGTGGAGAAGCCTATTGAAATCATGGATCGCCAAACCAAGCATGAAAAAACATATTTCTTTTGTGTTTTTAGCCCTTCGCCAAACACTACACGTCAGACTGCCACCCGAGCGAGGTGCCATCCGACCGAGGAGCCACTCGGCTGGGCTGCCACCCGGGCGAGATGCCATCCGACCGACCAGCCCTTTCCAATTTGGGAATCCTATAAATACCCCTTGTCACTTTCAACTTTTCTACTTTTGGAAACTGACGTCCGACCAGCTCGTGCTCCCCGCCTTTTCTTCGATTTCTCCCAATTCCGGTAAGATCTCGTCCTAAGTCTTGTACTTCCTTAATCTACACGCACTCCTACACCTTTCTATCTTTTGAATCTTAACTTTTAACCGTGAAATCATCAAGATTCAAGGTATTCAAGGATGACGTCATCATGTGTTCTTGAAGAACTTCATGTTTTGGCCTCAATCCACTAAGAACAACTTAGATCTAACCGATTTCTACATAAACAAACAAAGATCTTTCATAGATCTAAACATATTCACGGTGAAAAGAATTTAGAGAAGGTTTTCCAACTTTTTTCAACTCTTTTACACTCAATGCACTCAACCCCAATGGAACTGGGCCTAATGCTGATCGTCTACTCATTTTTAGCGATGTATCAGTGCTAGATCCAAGTTCCCTTTGAAAGATAGTGATTTCGGGTTGGACACGAACGACCGTCTCGAACTGGCACTGACAGGACTGGGGTGATTCCTGTTCGGTCAGGTCATTAGGGACGAGATGGGTTCCCATTGTTTAAACAAGTCATCACAACGTCTCGCTCAAGTTACGACACTTCAAACAAGATCAAGTAACAGCACGATCAAGTCGTTGGGACGAGTTGTCATCCGAACAGACTGCTGTCTGACCGGGTTGCCACCCGCTCGACCCACCGTCCGATCGGGTTGCATCTTGATTCATTTAAATTTACACTTAAAACATGTTCAATGCACCAAGGATGCCACCCGACCGAACGACCGTCCGATCGAGTGACACCCTGCTGTGAACTTGTTCTCAGTGAAGTGCCCAACTGTAACAACCCTCGGTAAAACCAACACTCTCATATGTCTGACACCCTATTATATTTTAGAATGTCCCAATATGTCTTTAATTACACCCCATATGTGAAAACCGAGCCCAAATTATGTTATAGTTTATAAAAATAAAATAAAAATATGAAATTAGAACTGAGGCGGGCCGCGTAAGATCCCACCTGAAGTTCATACGGGCCGCGCGGACTCATAACATGCGATCGCATCAGAGGCCGACACGTTTCGTAATCGTGTCAAGCCTAGTGATGACCCAGCTAAGCTACTGCGTTGACCAAGGTTGACGCGGGCCGCGTAACCTTGGCCTATATCTTACGCGGGCCGCGTGGAAACCCAATTTCACAACTATAAATAGCAGGCATCAGTTTTCAGTTTCCGTCGCTCATTTCTTTCTCTCAATCTCGAATTATGAAGTTATAGACATAATATTTTGGGTATTATACCCCTAATTAGCGAGGTTCTGCTCCATTGTAAGTATTATAAACCCGGTTTCATAATAGTTACGCTGCCCGATTGATTTAGGGTTCCGTAACAACTGTCGTGGTTCTGCCCGACGTAGTTGTTGGAATGCCGTCTCGGGGAGGGTATCATTAATAATATAAAAGGGTTATGGTACTAATCAATGTACATTTGTATAAATTATAGATTATAGCCAGGAAACCCTTACGAAAAGCCTAAGACAGCAATGTGAGTTTATCCTCTTTTTGTTAATGTTTTTTGGAATATTTTACAAAACCTTAAATGTTTTACTATGAAATTTAGCAGTGATTGAGTCTTTGTAGTTCTTCAATTACTGCCGGTATGTTGGGGTTTTGTATACAAACTTTTGTACTACTTGCGAGTAGTAAGTCGGGATGACAATACGTTACCATTGGACAATGAGTTAGCCAATGTGTAATATGACCCACAAGTCAGGATTGATAGTACCAAATGGAGTAATTGTGTAGACATAAACATTGTAATCGTCCTCGATACTGTTTAAATTGATAAAATGTTTCTTGATTAAACTGGGATTCTCTCACCAGTATTTCCGACTGACAAATGTTTTTTTTAAAACGCGTTTCAGGTAACCCAATGTGACAGCCAATTATTAAAAAGCCAGCTGGAGAGCACTGAAGGCTTGGGGATAATGTGGCTATAAAAGTTACCAAATAAGCGATGTTTTAAATAAAATAAAATAGGGTTTGTCCCTATAAATGTATTGTAATAAGAAACTTGGGTTCTGCCCATGTGTTTATTAATATAAAGTATGGTGGTTTTACTCTGATAAACATTTCCTAACTACGGTCCTGATGTAAATTCCGCTGCGAGACTAAACAAACTGATACCACCAAACTCTGTGATCACGTCCGCCCCTTCCCGGGAATCAGGGATCGGGGGTTGTGACAGAAGGTGGTATCAGAGCCTAGCCACTGGTCTAAGCCAAAGAAGTGTTCTGCTGACACTTAAAATTTTGTGTTAGGAAATAAATTATGGAAATAAATGCATAACTGTAATTATGTGTTATGTGTTATTTGACTATTTGTTAGTTTTCAGTATGAGTGATCAAGGACCATCAGACGTGAATCGTCAGTTAGCTGATTCACCTTGGAGTGAAGGTACATCATCCCAGCCTGCCCTTTCCGGGTACCTTGCTGATCAGGAAGATGGAATATTTGCTTTTAGAGCTCAATCTGAAGAACCATTCCCTACTAAGAAGCGAGGATGGTTCAGTAAAGAAGCTTTTGCTCGTAGGAAGAGAATGAGAAAATTGCAACAGCAAAGGGCTTTAGCAGCTATTAAGAGAGAGACAGATGCCCATACTCAAGATATGTTAAATAGAAGCCTAGCTAATTTTCATATCTTAGCTACGACTGCTGCTGACCTAGGTCTGGAACAACTAGTAGCCCCACAACCACAAAACCCAGAACACCCCATGGAGATAGAAAATCAGGAAAACCAGGTGGAGATGCATGATTTTAACCCAGACGAAATCCCTAGGGTGCCTGCACCAAACCCACTAGACCCGAATTACGATCCTGGTGGGACAATAATAGGGACTTTATGCAACGTTACCCTGTCCAGGATTATCCACCCATACAGAACATAGAAGTCTACCCAGGTATGGACCCTTTAGATCCCTATTACCAAGATAACCACATTAGGGAAATATTAGAGGATCCTTACCAATTTCAGGAATTGTCACCCCCATATCAGGAACCCGTACCCCAGATTCCAAACCCAGTCCGAGAACCTGCACCCCCAATGAGTGCAGAAAACGTTCAAGAACTTAGGACTTTCGGGGAGGAAATTTTAGAAAGCAGTGAGAGGATGCGTCAGGTGGGAGAGCGTCTCGTATGGAAATACGATGAGCGCAATATGGATTTTTGGATAAATCCATATCCGTGAATGTTTGAATGGAGGAAGCGGTAGTAATAATAATATAATAAAAATAAAAATAAAATAAAATATGTGTGTACGGATGCATATTACTATTTTAATTCTGTTGGTATCTTTATTTCTGGGTACTAGTGTGTAATAGACGGATAAGTATATGAAAAAAGTAAAGTAGCAATGATCTACTCTTTTGGCAAAACTGCGTGTCGTGTGATTAATTATATTAAGATATTATTTGTGATATTAATATGAGATAAATATTTAAAATTCAAATGGCCAACCAAGAAAATCAAGTCAATTTGGATAATAACCCGGAAATCCAGAATGATAATATTCAGAATGACGATAATCTGAATAATGAAAACCCAAACAACAATAACAATGGAAACCAAGTGGATAATAGTGCTATCCAACACATAGTGGCACAAGGAATTATAGATGCTATGCCATTTATACTACAAACTGGTAAAGATGCTGATAATAAAAGTAAGCATAGCAGTAAGCGACCCGTTGAACCAGAAAACAGTGTAAACAATGGACCTGTACTTCAAATGCCTATTCCCAAAAGAAGAAGAACCATGCCTTATGGTTGTTCTTATAAAGAATTCTGGTCTTGTAAACCAATGGAATTCTCGGGCAATGAAGGGGCCATTGCAATTTTACGTTGGTTAGAGAAGACTGAGGCAGTCTTAAGGATAAGTAAGTGTGCTGAAGAAGATAAAATATTGTTTGCTTCTAATCTGTTTAAGAACGCAGCACTAGAATGGTGGAATACTATCCTCCAAACAAAAGGAAGTGATAGAACCTATAATATGGAATGGGAAGAGTTTAAGGATAAGGTAGAAAGGAAATTCTGCCCACCCAATGAGAAGGAACAGATAGCAAACAAATTCCTAAATCTTAGAATGACTGGTGTAGATAGCAAAGGGTACACTAAGCTATTTTTCGAATATGCTAGGATAGTGCCAACTCTTGCTTCACCAGAACCAGTGTTAATCTCTCGTTATATTTGGGGATTAATTGGGGAGATTAGACACATAGTCAAGGCAGCTAGACCTCAAACCATAGAAGAAGCTGTAGAATTAACAAATACCTTGACTGATGAGTTAGTCCGTACTAGAGAAGAGGATCAGAGGAGGAACTTAACTCAAAGGCTTACACAAGAATTTTGTTCCGGAAATTATAATCGTAAGAATATGGGTTCTACCTCTGCAACATACTGCAAGGTCTGCAAGAAAATGCATTCGGGAAAATGCTCCAATCTCTGCAATTATTGTAAGATGCCAGGACACAAGGAAGAAAATTGCAGGAAGAAAACTAGTAATGGATTTTGCTTCAATTGTGGAGAAAAAGGTCATATCAGGCCAAATTGTCCAAAATTAGCTCCAGCTCCAGATAACAAGAATACCAAAATGTGAGAGCATTTGTTCTGACTGCAGAAGAAGCCAAGATGATCCCAGATGTCATAGCTGGTACGTTTTTAGTTAATGATGTTTTTGCCAAAGTATTATTTGACTCTGGTGCAAACCAAAGTTTTATTAATACATCGTTTTACAAATTTCTAAATCAATCATTAACTAAACTACCACATGAATGCGTAGTAGAAACAGCTAATGGAGAAACTGTTAGAATTTCTGAAATCTTGCAGGGAGCAAGAATAGAAATTTTAAATCAGAAATTTATTGCAAATCTTTATCCTATGAATCTGGTAGGATTTGATGTTGTTTTAGGAATGGATTGGTTAATAGCCAATAAAGCAAGTATTTTATGTGATCAAAAGTTAATTCAAATAAGTTCACCAAAAGGTAAAAAGATCACAATTAAAGGAGATAAACCTTCTAGGTCTACTAAATTCATTTCTGTGATGAAAACTGCAAGTTATATGAGAAAAGGTTCTATAGTGTATTTGATTTCTATAATCACTAACACTAAAGGGAAGGATTTAAAAGATATTCCAGTAGTATCTCAGTTTTCAGATGTCTTTCCAGAAGAATTACCAGGACTACCTCCAGATAGAGATGTTGAATTCAGGATTCATCTAATACCAGGAACATCACCGATTGCCAAAGCACCTTACCGTTTGGCACCTGCAGAAATGCAAGAATTGAAGAAACAATTAGATGAATTGTTGGAAAAAGGATTCATACAGCCAAGTTCGTCGCCATGGGGAGTGCCGATACTGTTTGTTAAAAAGAAGGACGACTCAATGCGTATGTGCATTGACTACCGTGAATTAAACAAGGTCACGATTAAGAATCGGTATCCATTACCAAGAATTGATGATCTGTTTGATCAGCTACAAGGAGCTCGATTTTTCTCTAAAATCGATTTAAGGTCAGGATATCATCAATTAAAGGTACAGGAAGAGGATATTCCTAAAACTGCTTTTAGAACAAGGTATGGTCATTATGAATTTACTGTCATGCCATTTGGTTTAACCAATGCCCCAGCTGCATTTATGGACATGATGAACCGAATATGTAAGCCATATTTGGATAAATTCATAATTGTATTCATAGATGATATTCTAATTTACTCTAAGAGTAAAGAGGATCATGCAAGACATTTGCACGTACTTTTAAGTGTATTAAGAAAAGAAAAGCTTTATGCTAAGTTTTCAAAATGTGAATTTTGGTTAGAACAGGTACAATTCCTTGGACACTTAGTCAATCATGAAGGAATTCATGTAGACCCAACCAAAATTGAGGCAATTACGAAATGGAAAACCCCTGAGTCACCAACCGAGGTTAGAAGTTTCTTAGGATTGGCCGGTTATTATAGAAGATTTATTAAAGATTTTTCTAAAATAGCCATTCCCTTAACTAAGTTAACTTGTAAATCTGTTAAGTTTGAATGGGGATTAAAACAAGAAGAAGCCTTTAGAATTCTTAAACAAAGATTAACCCATACACCTATATTAGCATTACCAGAAGGAACTGAAGATTTCGTAGTCTATTGTGATGCTTCTAGATTAGGTTATGGATGTGTATTGATGCAACGCCAAAAGGTTATAGCTTACGCATCTAGACAACTTAAGAATCATGAAGAGAATTATTCAACCCATGATTTAGAGTTAGGAGCCATAATTTTTGCTCTAAAGATTTGGAGACATTACCTTTATGGTAGTAAGTTTACCATATTCACTGATCATAAGAGTTTAAGGTATGTTTTCGGGCAGAAGGAGTTGAATATGAGACAAAGACGCTGGATGGAATTTCTTGGTGACTATAACTGTGATATCCAGTATCATGAAGGAAAAGCAAATGTAGTGGCAGATGCTTTAAGTAGAAAATATCATGAAAAGCCAAGAAGGGTACGTTCTCTTAAATTAAATCTGCAAGTAGATTTAAATGATCAGATAAGAGAAGCACAAGAATCAGTAATCAAGGATGATGCTGAAAAATTAAAAGGTATGTTAAAAGAATTGGAACAAGGAACAGATGGAATTTAGAGATTCCATAAAAAGAGAATGTGGATACCTAAATTAGGAAACCTGCGTAATCGTATATTAGAAGAAGCTCATAAGTCTAAATATACGATGCATCCAGGAAATGATAAAATGTACCAGGATTTAAGGAAAAATTTCTGGTGGATAGGAATGAAGAAGGACATAGCAGTCTATGTTTCTAAATGTTTAACTTGTTTACAAGTTAAAGCTGAACATCAGAAACCCTCAGGTTTGTTACAGCAATTAGAAATGCCAGTGTGGAAATGGGAATTAATAACAATGGATTTTGTTACTAAATTACCCAAAACTAGGAAAGGAAATGATACAATCTGGGTGATTGTAGATAGATTAACCAAGTCAGCTCATTTCTTACCAATGAAGGAAACAATTAGTATGGAACAATTATCTAAATTGTATGTAAATGAAATTGTTTCTTTACATGGCATTCCTTTATCAATTGTTTCTGACAGAGATAGTCGATTTACCTCTCATTTTTGGTCAAGTTTCCAAAAGGCAATGAGAACCAAGTTAAAACTAAGCACGGCTTATCATCCACAAACAGATGGACAAAGTGAAAGAACAATTCAGACAATGGAAGATATGCTTAGAGCTTGTGTAATTGACTTTGGAGGTAATTGGGACGATCACTTACCTTTAATAGAATTTTCTTATAATAACAGTTATCACACAAGTACCAATGTTGCACCATTCGAAGCACTTTATGGACAAAAGTGTCGAACCCCAGTTTGTTGGGCAGAAATTGGGGAAAAGCAACTATCTGGACCTGAAATAGTGCAGGAAACAACTGATAAGATTATTCAAGTCAAGGAACGACTGAAAGCAGCACGTGATCGACAAAAGAGTTATGCTAACAACCGATGCAAACCATTGGAGTTTCAGGTAGGAGATAGAGTATTGTTAAAAGTCTCTCCTTGGAAAGGAGTGGTAAGATTCATCAAACGGGGAAAGCTAAGTCCCAGGTATGTTGGACCTTTTAAGATTATTAGAAGAATAGGACCTGTAGCCTATCAGCTACAATTGCCAGAGGAAATGGCAGGAATACATGATGTGTTTCATGTATCTAATCTTAAAAAGTGTTTAGCTGATGAATCATTGATAGTACCTCTTAAGGATATAGAGGTAAATGAACAACTCAAGTTTGTAGAAAGACCTCTACAAATTGAAGACAGGAAAGTCAAGAATCTCAAACATAAGAGACTAGTTCTGGTCAAAGTGAAATGGGATTCCAAAAGAGGACCTGAGTAAACATGGGAACTCGAATCAGAAATGAAAAGAAAATATCCGCACTTGTTTCTATAGATCTCGAGGACGAGCTCTAAAACAAGGTGGGGAGAATGTAACAACCCTCGGTAAAACCAACACTCTCATATGTCTGACACCCTATTATTTTTTAGAATGTCCCAATATGTCTTCAATTACACCCCGTATGTGAAAACCGAGCCCAAATTATGTTATAGTTTATAAAAATAAAATAAAAATCTGAAATTAGAACTGAGGCGGGCCGCGTAAGATCCCACCTCAAGTTCATGCGGGCCGCGCGGACTCATAACACTCGATCGCACCAGAGGCCGACACGTGTCGTAATCGTGTCAAGCCTAGTGATGACCCAGCTAAGCTACTGCATTGACCAAGGTTGACGTGGGCCGCGTAACCTTGGCCTATATCTTACGCGGGCCGCGTGGAAACCCAATTTCACAACTATAAATAGCAGGCATCAGTTTTCAGTTTCCGTCGCTCATTTCTTTCTCTCAATCTCGAATTATGAAGTTATAGACATAATATTTTGGGTATTATACCCCTAATTAGCGAGGTTCTGCTCCATTGTAAGTATTATAAACCCGGTTTCATAATAGTTACGCTGCCCGATTGATTTAGGGTTTCGTAACAACTGTCGTGGTTCTGCCCGACGTAGTTGTTGGAATGCCGTCTCGGGGAGGGTATCATTAATAATTTAAAAGGGTTATGGTACTAATCAATGTACATTTGTATAAATTATAGATTATAGCCAGGAAACCCTTACGAAAAGCCTAAGACAGCAATGTGAGTTTATCCTCTTTTTGTTAATGTTTTTGGAATATTTTACAAAACCTTAAATGTTTTACTATGAAATTTAGCAGTGATTGAGTCTTTGTAGTTCTTCAATTACTGCCAGTATGTTGGGGTTTTGTATACAAAATTTTGTACTACTTGCGAGTAGTAAGTCGGGATGACAATACGTTACCATTGGACAATGAGTTAGCCAATGTGTAATATGACCCACAAGTCAGGATTGATAGTACCAAATGGAGTAATTGTGTAGACATAAACATTGTAATCGTCCTCGATACTGTTTAAATTGATAAAATGTTTCTTGATTAAACTGGGATTCTCTCACCAGTATTTCCGACTGACAAATGTTTTTTTTAAAACACGTTTCAGGTAACCCAATGTGACAGCCAATTATTAAAAAGCCAGCTGGAGAGCACTGAAGGCTTGGGGATAATGTGGCTATAAAAGTTACCAAATAAGCGATGTTTTAAATTAAATAAAATAGGGTTTGTCCCTATAAATGTATTGTAATAAGAAACTTGGGTTCTGCCCATGTGTTTATTAATATAAAGTATGGTGGTTTTACTCTGATAAACATTTCCTAACTACGGTCCTGATGTAAATTCCGCTGCGAGACTAAACAAACTGATACCACCAAACTCTGTGATCACGTCCGCCCGTTCCCGGGAATCAGGGATCGGGGGTTGTGACACCAACCGAACGGGTTGCCGTCCGATCGACCGACCTGAAGGATAGGGATACTTCTCTGTTTTAAAAATACTACAACGAAAACTTCAAAAGTCAAGCCATCATACACAAACACATCCTTCTCAAAGGAAGAAACAATCCACTCGAACAGTCATCCGACCGGATGACCGTCCGAACGGACTACCAACCGCACGACTGGCCGTTCGATCGGATTACCATCCGATCGAACTGCTGTCCGACTCACTTGTACCTTGCATCGTTTTACGCGTCGCTTATCGTTATACTATCGATCTGTTCAGGCTAACCTCACTCTCTAGCGCTCCCTTCAATCCATCAATCGCTGTGAGTATACTCGATCCCTTTTTGCTTTACGCACTTTTGGGTGTTACATACGTTACGAATATTGAAATCACATCGAACACACTACTCAATACTATTTAAGCGCTAACCATTCCTGCATGTTATATGTGGCTTAATGAATGCTTGTTTGTTATGTTTACACATGGAATGATGTCTACCTGGCTTAGTAACGATAGTACTATCGTTTGGACTCACACCCATTCACCGGGGGTTGTTAAGGACAATTACTTGCATGGATTACGGTGGTAATCATGTATCGTGAACTGCCTCGGGCAGTCAACCCGCAGTCATTGGTATCGATAGATCTATGTCGATAACTAACGTGCTTCATTTCACTATGCGTACGTGCTGGTTATGCGTAAACGATTTCGAACTCTAATATGCTATTATCAAACTTGTATCCTCACCTTTACACTGTGTGTATTGACTGTTACTTTAACGTATGTGACATGTGCTTAAGTTGTCTATATGCTTAGCTTGCTGTGAACTTGAGGTCAGGAAAGGTCTAGGATGCTCTCTGTGCTGTGATGAAATCGAAGCTAGGAAAAGAGGTCCTAGAAACCAATAAATAAACTATCTATGTATAAATCTGAGTTGTTGGAACAGAACTACTTGACTAGATTTGTCTGTAATAATTTGTTTGTCTTTTAAGACATGGTATGGGACATGTTACTTTAAATTAATTGGTAATGATAATTGTTATGGAAACTTCTGGACAATCTGTTTCGCTCAGTGCCATACCCTGATGTTTCCGCTATCGGTTGGGGTGTGACACACACGTTTCGACGTATCTGATTGAACTCAATGTAACATATATAAGTATTGCGATTGTATCAAAACATAAAGTAAATGAAACTTCTACCGTACGATCATAACATATTATATGTGACCCGAGTCATACATAGAAAACGTAACGAGTATAACAGAAAAGCTGACACATATAATCAGAAGAGATTAATTAGAGCTTTTAAGAAAGGGAAAAAAGAAACCACAATTTGACTCCACTCGGATTGAAACAAAATTTACAAAGCATTCATAAAATAATCACAAATACATAAAAATATTCACGTAAACTTTTTTTAAGAAAACGTATTATATTTAACCTGACTCGTTTCCAGAAAAAAGTTTACGTCGAAATGTAGAGCAAATCAAATTTATACAGACACGTACATAAAAATATGCACATAAAAATAAAGTTTTTCTTAAGTAAAATATGCATAGCGGTAAACTCGAAACATATTATTAATATAAAAAAAACCTAATAGGCTAAATACGTTAGTTAAATCGTACCAAGTAGCATTAATGCCACATCATTGCCAGCGAACACCAACATCAGAAATGCTTGTAAAATAAAATAAATAAAAAGGTAAAAAAATAAATCCGAATGAAAAATAGACATAAAATCGTTGAAGCACGCATGCTCGTTGCGGCGTGTTAATGCGAAAAAATTAGACATAAACGTAAAACGTAGAAAAAACTAACTGAGTCGATTTAGGACCCACGCGTTGCGAAGAACTTGTCAAACGGAGAAAAATAAACGTGTTGCGACTGGCCTGTTAAACGGAAAAAAACAGACAAAAAAACGTTGAACCCCTCACAAAATTTAGAACAAAACGTAAAACGAAAAACTGCAAAAGATGAAAAGTATGGGGGTACAAAGTTGAAAATAAAAAAATATTAGGGTTAAATTGTAAATGAAGAAAAGCTTTGTGTTAAAAGTAAAAAAATCAAGGGGGTTAAAATGCAAAAGATAAAATCCTTTAGGTTAAAAGTGCAAAATGCAATTTTTTTTTTTTGGAAAACCCACAAAACACATGTTACAACTACATAAAGCAGTAACATGATGTTAATTTATAGGTTGCAAATGTTGTTATTGCTACAACCATTTATATCAAAGAAATGCAAAGTTAAAGATCGAATTCTGACAGTTGTTATCATTCAAGGTTCGGAATCAGGGGTTAAGAAGAAGCTGGTGCATATGGAAGCAAAGGAATCAAATCGTTTTCGACAACAACAAAGCGGATCCGGCTATCATGGTTCAAGAAATTAAGGCTTTGCGATTTTTATGGTTTAAGAACCGTTATAAGTTCTCTTGTCCGGTCCAACCTTTTTGGAGGCGCAAGGCGAAATGAATTTCTGTTGCTCTTTGTTCCTTCTTTGATTATTATAAATGATACTCCTTTATCCGTGATTGGAAACCAAGCAAACATCTAGCACAACTATAAGAGATTTAGTAGCCGTTAGTTACACTTTTACATGTTAGTTTTCATAGATTATGTTGTGACCTCGAATTGACACAGCGTTGATAATCAAATTAGGAAGTAAGAAATTGTGATTATATTGATTTAATGAAATGATTACACACTAATGAAAACCGATCAACGTAGAAGAGGGGATGGGAAAATCATATTACAGAGGTGGATAGGAGAAGAAGAAGATACACACACTTATTCATCATATTCCTTCCTCCTTCAACTCTTGTCCGCTTCACTATATTACATTATATAATGAGATCTTTCGCTTTATTGGGCCGCCTTTACTGGGATAATGACATAATGTGGGCTCGGTCCGGTTCATAATAGATTACTGCCTAGATGTCTAGTCATATATTCGATACTAATACATGCACATAAAAAAAGATGTCTTAAGTAACTTTTTCATTCCTCAAACTATAAAGTATAAACTGTTTGGTTTGGTTTATTAGTGTTGGTTTCGAAGTGGGGTAAAGGAGGAGATTTGATAACTATAAACTTCAAAAAAATGTTTCAGTTTTTAAATTTGTTTCATTTCTAACTAAAGTTGAGTCATGGAAACTGTATGTAGGAGGTGACGACGAAATTGGCCTATTGTGTCTTGCAATTTGAAGTGAATATATGAGAAGTTATAGATTCGTTAACAAAAACGTCGCTTTGGCCGAGTGGTTAAGGCGTGTGCCTGCTAAGTACATGGGGTTTCCCCGCGAGAGTTCGAATCTCTCAGGCGACGTTTAAGTTTTTTTTTTGTTTTTGTTAATTTGTAAAAAAGGTAATTTGATTATTTTTGGATTTTGTTTGTGAATTGTGCGGCAAATTGCATCATAAATTTTTTGAAGGCTGGGTGGGGCTCTGATTATGTGTTGGGCTCACTTAAAAGTAGGATATATATCTGGATTTTTTTAATGGGCTGGTATGAATAAATAACCCATGGCCCAAAGCTTGCTTGTAAAAAGTTTTATAGCCTGAGTATAAGCCTATAAGGTAATCCTATAAACAAAATTCTCCATCTTTTACAAGTCCAATTTACATCAAGTCCATTTTCTAATAAGTTCTAACAACCTAACCAAGTCAACCTCAAGTTGAGTCACTACTTTTAAATTGTGCCAAATCGAGTCGAGCTCAAGTCTACTAACCGAGCTGAGCCGTTTGCTTAAACTCAGCAGGGCCGAGCTCAAGCGAAAGGTTTCAGCTTGGTACAAAGTTTTAGCTCGTCCGAGCTAGGGCGTGCTTGAGTACCGTCAATCTTAGATTCAACTCTAAGATCATCATCGAGTCCATTTTACATCGAGACCTTTCTTGTTACTAGTTCTTATAGTCTAGTTAGGGGTGTTCAAAAAACTCGTGGCTCGCAGCTCGCTCGAAAAAAGCTTGAAGAAAACTCGGCTCGAAATTGGCCCGGTTGTAAATGAGCCAGCTCGGCTCGACTCGGTTTGTAAACGAGCCGAGCTCGAGCTTGGCCTGGCTCGGCTCGTTAGCTGGCTCGATAAGGTTTACACTTTACATCCTTCATTTTTTTGTCCCACGTCTCTTAGAAAACAAAGACTAAGGGAATTAACTATTGTAAAGTAACTATTTACATACTTGCATATTTAGCCATATGGTTAAATTAAATAGCAATTATGGCCCTTAGTCTATGAAGAATTTCATTTTAAGGGTTTTTTAAGTAGTAAATTTTGCGGTTCTTTGTTAGCTCGAGCTAGATCGAGCAGAACTGAGCTAGCTCGAATTCTAATCGAGTCGAGCTCGAGCCTTAAATCTCGGCTCGATTTGAAATTTGAGCTCAAGCCGAGCCAGCTCGAATCGAGTTCGAGCCGAGCTCGAGCTGGGTCTAGCTCGGCTCGTTTACAACCCTAAGTCTAGTATAGCCAAACTCTACGGAGGCATTTTCTTTTATACACCAAACCAAGCTCGAGCTCAAATTTCCCGCTATTTTTAAATTTCATTACTTCAATTAATTAACAACTCAATCGATTAATGATTTAATTTTATTGATTAACGTGTAACCATGTAACCATTTTTCGAATAGGGTAAATTACACTTTTCGTCCTTTATGTTTGTAGCGTGTTGCAATGGATAGCCTTTAACTTTAATAATTACAGTCACAATCCTTTATTTGGAAAACGATTACACCTTTCGTCCTTTAGCACTAACCATGTTAAAATTTTCAGTTAACTCTAGTCATGTGCATTGCACATGAGGGCAATTTGGTCAATTAATTAATATATGTATATTTATAACATATTCTAGTCATCGTCTCCATCTCCTCCACCACCACCACCACCACCGTCCCAACCCTCCGACAACCACAAGCACAACCACCAACTTCGCAACAGCCACCACCATCTTTCCAACCAAAACCTTCATAACTCACCGGAATTTGTCAAAACCCGATCACGATCCAGAAAAATCAATAAGCCTAATAACAACTTAACTCTTACCTGAATGAACCCACAAGTGAATCTTGGCTTGCAAACCAAATCCCCCAAATCAACTCCATCTAGGGTTTATACTTCATAGGTTTCAAAGTTTGAATCGACTGTCGCCCCAAATCAGCTTCATCTATGCAAACCAAATCCCCCAAAATTAATGTTTCAACTTTGAATCGACTATTTCCAAATCCAGAAAGAATATACAACTTCATCTCACATGGAGCCTTCATTTTCATCTCACATGGAATCTTCATCATCTCAAATCGTATTAAGATCAAGAAATCAAATGGAGTTCATCGGTTAAAGGTGATTTTATAACAACGGTGTTCGGATCCACTGGAGACTTTAGGAAACAGATCGGTGGTGGTTGTAACACACTTGTAATACATTGCACATTTCAAATCGGAATCTGAATCAGAAACCAACCCGACGGTCGGATCTACTGCTTCCAGATTTGTGTACAGAAGCAACAAGACGGTGTGGTTGTTGTAGATCCGAACAGTGTGGTGGTCATAGGCGGTGGATGACGTTGTAGATCCGTCAGTGATGGCAGTGTTATGAGAGATAGTTTAAGGAGAGACATGTGTCGGTGGTTGTAGAGTCGACATGGTGGTCACCGGCGGTGGTGGTGTCTCAAGTGGTGGTGGTGGTTTTAGTTACAGAGACATTTGATGGAGGAGAGAGTGAGAGACAACTGGTATATATATTTATTTATTTTTAATAAAAAGTTACTATTTCTTTATTTTTTTTCTATTTATTTAAGTAAATGGGATAAAATGACTATGATACCCTCATGTGCAGCTCATATGACTGGATTTAACAACAGAATCTAACCTCTGTTAGTGGAAAGGACGTAATGCGTAATGAGTTTCCAAATAAAGGATTGTGATTGTAATTATTGAAGTTAAAGGCTATCCATTGTAACTCGCTAAATACATAAAGGACGAAAAGTGTAATTTTTCCTTTCGAATATTTAGTTTTTCTACTTCAGACTTTTGATTTTTCCAACGTCAATAAACAAATGAGTAGTAACAAAAACAATTTCACACTTGTACAACCAAAATGGCGAAATACATTACATACTTTTAACCGCTGTTACTCCGACTCATTTACCCTTATAGTAAAAACCACATAACAAAGAAACATCAGTACATCATCACAGTAATTACTACCACCGTCCGATCAATCAACAACCACCGCCGGAGATCTTCGCCGCCTCAAGCTCCGCCGCCTTCTTCAAAAAACTCTGATCATCATCCTCCACTGCCATCTGTATCGGCGAAGATCCGAGCCCGTCGGCAACCGCCAGCATGATCTTCTTCATCTCCGATCTAAACTCCTCCGGGTCAACGGTGCCATTTTGGTCTCCGTCGAAGCTCTGGAACACAGAGTCGTAAATACGAGTGAGTTCCTCTGGCGGCGTGGCGGTGTCGACGCCGAAGTGAGTTTCAAGTAAGCGCATGGATTCGAAGGCCTTTCGCATCTCGGATCGGGATAAAACGCCGTCGTTGTTGACGTCGAGAGCGGTGAATTGAGCGTCCACGCTGGTTTGGAACTGAACGTCGTCGTTTACGAAGTCGCGGACGGTGGAACCGTCGATTATTATTACGCCCATGGTTGGGTTGTGTGTGGGGTTTAGTGAGTGTGAAGTTGGGTGGTGAAGATAGTGTTATTTATGGTGGGGAGATAAGGTCGAGATCGGTTATGTTAGTGGAATAAAGAATCTTTGATGCCGACGAAATATGTGTACTAGAAAAATGATGATATTATTTGTGTTTGATTTTTTTTAATTAGAACGTGTCACACGAACCTATAACCAATGTTTTCAGAACCGGACTAGACGTTGAATCGATCTTTTTACCGGTTTAATGGTCCGATCGGTTCGACCGATCGATCGGACGTAAGAACCGGAAGGTATCGTAAATATTGACGACGGGCCAGTGGGGAAGCCCACTTCACCCGCTTTAGACCATTTTTTCTGGAAGCCCAATTACGCGTAGGCCCACAAAATAGAATTGCCTTGTCCACTAAGGTTTCTCTTCCTTTTATAACGGGCGGGAAACAGCTAAGCAAGAGGAGCAGAGCTCATTAAATGCCCGATAAGAAAAGGATCTCGTCTGAATTACTGTACTTCTCCGGCTGAGCACTAATTAAGGGGAATATCTCACCGTTGGGGGTCAGACACGTGTCTGCACTCCCCGAGAACCCTCAAAAACCGTTGGATCACGTGTGGAAAATCCCTAATGAGATAGGAGCTGACTGTTATATAAGAGAAGGCATCAAGGAGCTAAGGCAGGTATCATCTCCGGCTTTCCCTCATTTACTACACCCTCATTTACTCACCCCACATTAACTTCCGACCAACATTCCCCCATATTTAATACACATACATATTAATTAGATTCACACCAAAGAGGAAACCTTCCGGTGATTATACTCGTCGGAGGAAGCTCCTCTCATTTTCCGGCAAGTTTACTTACTCTCACGCCGGAGCTTGGTCACGGATCCCCCTCCCGGGGTCCTCCGTGGCGAGGCTAACGGTTTGTTCTTTTGTAGTAACGAAGATAAGGGCTCTTGACGTCAACGAAGATCCATCTAACGTCAGCCGGAAGTTGGGTATTCGACATTGGCGCCATCCGTGGGACCTAGGCCTGCCCGGTGTTCCCACATCAAAACTCGACGTCTAAAGAGCAGCTTATCCCATCAAGAACGACATGGCAACCCCACATAACTCACGTGTCACTCAGACGGCACAAAACGATTTGGATAGGGTTACCGTAGAGGACATTACCCATGAGGAGGGTAACGAGAACCAGGTGGAAAACCTAGAAAAAGCAGAGCATATCACTCCTGACTTCGTGGCCATGCACAGAGAGAAATTAACAAAGTGCCTTGAAGATTTAAAGAGACGGGAAAGGCTCGACAACCTCAGGGCCAGACTTTCTTTTGACACACCCTCCAGCCAAGAAGGAACGGATCCTCAAAACAAGAACAGCAATGGTGACCAGCTAGAGACGTTTATGACCGCCCTAAGGCAAATGTCCTCAGAAGAAAGGGAGGATCTTATCACAGGGCAGAAGCCTAGGGAGAAAGGAAAGGAGAAGGATTACCATGGTGATAGTGGCTTAGATCAGCCATATCTACCACGAGACTTAGCCGAAGTCTCGAAGTTCACACGAAGAATTGCAGAAGCACCTATGCCCCCCAAGACAAAGTTACCCCCAGGCTTTGACCGCTATGATGGAACAAGAGACCCCGAGGATCACCTGCATGCCTTCCGGGGGGCGGGACAACTGGGACGATGGCCCATGCCAGTATGGTGCCACATGTTTGTGCAAACCCTGACGGAAGGAGCCCGACTTTGGTTTGACAGCCTTCCCCCAGGGGGAATAGATAGTTATGAAGAGCTAAGCGAAAAGTTCCTCAGGAACTTTTGCCAACAGAGAAAAGTGGTTAAGAATCCAAATGAGATCCTTCATATCAGACAAAGGGATAACGAGCGAATAGACCAATACATGGAGAGGTTCGTCAAGGAAAGCATGAACATCAAAGACGTCCCGGAGATTATGAAGATCAGCAGTTTCATAAACGGGTTGAAGCATGCACAGTTGTGCGAGAAGCTAGGGGAGGAGTTCCTCCACTCGTTTGACAATCTTATGGACAGAGTCAGGGCCTTTGTCCGGGGAAAGGATACAGTCAGCAAAGCAAAGGAGACGGAGGTCGCACCTCGGAGGGTTACCCCAGCTGCAAGGCCCCCTGATAAAGGTACACCCTATTCCCGGAAACCCGCCTTTGATAAAATGTTGCATGACAGGGCAAGGCCCTCATACTCCCCAAATAGACCCCGAGGGAGGGGTCCCCCTCCTTACTCCGATAGCTTCACCCCTCTCACCAATACCCCAAGCGAGATACTGGCCACGGAGAGGATAAAGAACTCCTTCCCGAGACCACCACCCATAAAACCGGGACCGAAGGCACAACCGAACGAATATTGTGATTTTCACAAAGGCTTTGGGCATAAAACTGATGATTGTATGTACCTAAAAAGGGAAATAGAAACCGCGGTGAAAACAGGGAGGTTGGCCCACTTGGTCAAGGAAATCAAGGAGGGGAGAGGGGACCGCAAGGGAAGAGATGCAAGGGAGCCGGGGAGGGCAGATGTTGATATGATTAGAAGGAGGAATGAATTCGATACCACCCGGAGTGTAAAGGCCAGGATCCTAGGCTCCCCAAGCTGCATGAAAGCTCCCATCCTTATGCCATACCTAGAAGAAAACGAGGTGCAACGACTCCCCCTGAACATCTCAGCCATAATAGGAGGGCATAAGGTGTCTCGAATACATGTGGACGGAGGGTCAGGCGTCGAGGTAATATACGAGCATTGTTTCCTTAGATTCGACAGGGACGTAAGAGACAGGTTGGAAGAAGACTCCATCCCCTTGGTAGGATTCAACAACAGTGTATCACATCCCTTGGGAAAGATCAGGCTCCCATTCACGGTTGGGGTAGGGGATCGAGTCCGAACGATAAATCTGACCTTCACAGTGGTCAGGGCACCCTCAAAATACAATGCAATCCTAGGAAGACCCGGAATTGGAGACTTGCAGGCGCAGGCGTCCACCCCTCACGGGGCTTTAGTATTTCAAACACCAAAGGGCCTAGCGTGGGTTAAATCTGCTTATGAAGTAGTCTCTTCCGTGTCCAAAGGAGAAATGCCAGAAAAACCCCAGGGGAAGGGGGTGGAAGAATGGGTCCTCTGCGACAGGTTTCCAGAACAAACAGTCAAGGTGGGGAGCCACTTGAGTGACAAATGCAAGAGTGCTCTGAAGGAGTTGCTCCTCCATAACATAGATGTGTTTGCATTTCAACATGGGGACATGACAGGAATCCCCAGGAGTCTAACTGAGCACCGGCTCAACACCTTCACATGGGCGAAACCAGTAAAGCAGAAAAAGCGGAGCATGGGACCTACTAAAAGAAGGGCTGCTTGTGAAGAAACTCGAAAACTGCTCAGGGCTGGGATAGTCAGAGAAGTGAAATACCCGTCCTGGGTCGCCAACCCAGTCATGGTTCAGAAGAAGGACGGGGGGTGGAGGATGTGCATCGATTTTCAAGATCTAAACAAAGCATGCCCCAAGGACTGTTATCCCCTCCCGGAGATAGACACCCAGGTAGACTCTTTGTCTCAGTACCCCCTGAAATGCTTCCTGGACGCCTACAAGGGATACCACCAAATCCAGATGTCGATAGAAGACGAGGAAAAAACCGCCTTCATCACAGATGAAGGGACGTTCTGCTACACCAAGATGCCCTTCGACCTCAAGAATGCTGGGGCCACATATCAGAGGTTCATGAACACCTTGTTTAAGGAGCAACGAGGAAGGAACTTAGAGGTGTACGTCAACGATATTGTTATCAAAAGCTTGACGGAGACGGCCATGATAGATGACATAGCCGAAACTCTCAACACTATGCAAGATGTGAACATGAAGCTGAACCCCGGGAAGTGCTGTTTCGGAGTAGAGGAAGGGAGTTTCCTGGGAGTAGTGGTCACCAAAGGAGGAATCAAAGCAAAACCGGAAAAAACCCAGGCTGTAGACGAAATGCGGTCTCCCAGGTCCCTAAAGGATATCCAGCAGCTAAACGGGAGGCTAATAGCGTTAAACCGTTTTTTATCAAAGGTAGCCGACAAGACCCTTCCCTTCATGAAAGTGTTGAAAAACTACCTCCAAACCAACAAGTTCCACTGGACCACGGAGGCTGAGACTGCCTTCCAAGAAATGAAAGCTTACATCTGCAAGCTCCCGACGTTGGCCACCCCGAGGACCCCTTGCTCCTGTACCTGTCCGCCTCGAAAACGACCATAAGTGCGGTCATGATGGTAGAACGAGAGGGGAGACAGATCCCCATATATTTCATCATTAGAACGCTTAAGGGGCCTGAGGAACGATACATGCCTCTGGAGAAACTCGCATTAGCTCTTGTCTTCGCATCCCGAAGACTCAGGAGGTATTTCCAAGGGCACAAGATCACCTTGATGACCGATCAACCCCTTCAGAAGGTTCTCAGGAAGCCGGAGCTGTCAGGACGGTTGGCTAAATGGGCTGTGGAGTTAGGGGAACACTCTCTGGAGTTTAAGCCCAGGACGGCCATGAAGGGACAGATACTGGCCGATTTCTTGGCAGAGGTCCCTAAGGACGAAGAGAAGGAACTGTTAAAATGGGAAGCCTTAGAGAAAGAAGAAAGAGAGAAGGAAGACGAGGCGGTGTGGAAGTTACTCACCGACGGAGCATTTAGTGAAGAAGGGAGTGGGGCAGGAATCACACTGGTAAGCCCCGAGGGGATCGAGCTGACATATGCCATAAGGTTGGATTTTGAGAACACCAACAATATTGCAGAGTATGAGGCCTTCCTAGCGGGGATGAGGTTGGCACAAAAAATGAAAGCAAGACACGTAGAGGCTAGCACTGATTCACAACTGGTAGTGAAACAGTACCAAGGAGAATATGAGGCCAAGGATGGCACCATGGCCCAATACGTGGCGAAAGTAAAAGAGATGGCTAAGGCGTTCAAAACTTTCAAACTGGAGTATATCCCTCGTGGAAGAAACAGGAAATCTGACGCCCTCAGTAAACTGGCCTCGGTAGCATTCGACCATCTCGCGAAAGAGATCAAGGTGGAGGTCCTGGCATCCCCTTCCGTTAACGCAAAGGAAGTTGCTGTGATCGAGGGTACTCAGGAAACATGGATGACACCAATTATTAAGTTCCTCCGGGACGGAATTCTACCCGAGGGGGAATGGGCAGCCAGAAAAATAAGGGTCAGAGCCCTGCAATATGAGCTAATCGAAGGGGAGCTATATCGAAGATCATATCTGGGCCCATCCCTGAAGTGTGTTGACATGGAAGAGGCTGAATATGTGATTAGGGAAATGCATGAGGGGATTTGCGGAATGCACTCGGGACCAAGGACGATAGTGAGAAAGGCAACGAATGCAGGGTTTTACTGGCCACGAATGTACGAAACAGCGTCTGAGGAAATCAAGAAATGTGATAACTGCCAAGTACATGCACCGATGACCCACCGGCACAAACACCCCATGGTACCGGTATCAACATCCTGGCCATTCCAAAAATGGGCCATCGACATAATTGGGCCTTTTCCGGAGGGCCCGGGAGGGGTCAAATACGTGGTGGTGGCCATTGATTATTTCACCAAGTGGATCGAAGCGAAGCCCCTGGCAAAGATTACTGGAGAACAGATGAGGAGATTCGTATTGGATAACATCATATGCAGGTATGGGGTCCCGAAGGAGCTGGTGAGCGATAACGGGGTCCAGTTTACCGGAAGACCTTTCAAACCATGGTGCGAGCAGATGCGGATTCAGCAAGTATTTACTTCCATCACCCATGCCCAGAGTAACGGGTTGGTGGAGAGAGCTAACCAAAGTGTCATCAAAGGAATGAAAGGAAGGCTTGGAAGAAAACAAAAAGGCTGGATGGAAGAACTTCCATTTGTGCTATGGGCATACAGAACCACCCCCAAAAGTTGCAATGGGGAAACCCCGTTCAGCCTTGCCTACGGGACGGAAGTTGTCATCCCCGCCGAGATCGGATCCCCAACTGCCCGGATGAAGCTTCGAGATGAAGAAAACGAACAGGACCTCAGAATGAACTTGAACCTGTTGGAAGAAAGAAGGGAGATAACAGCAGTCAGGGAGGCCAAATACAAAAAGCTACTGGAGAGTTATTACAACACCAGGATGAAGAAGCTCAACCTCGTCCCGGGGGATCTAGTCCTCAGAGCCAACGAAGCCAGCCTGCAGGAAAACACTGGAAAGTTTGGTCCCAACTGGGAGGGACCCTACCGAGTCACATGGGCGAATGGCAAGGGAACTTGCAAATTGGAGACGCTTGAAGGCAAGGAGGTCCCCAGGACCTGGAATCTCATGCAGCTTAGGAAGTATTACGTGTAAGGGGTTCACCCCCAAAAACAAAACGGCCAAGAGCCACTTTTGTAACAACTAACAGTTAAGTCTGGGGATCCCCCAAAGACGGACCTTTTGTAACAATCTATGACGGGAAATGTAAACCCCCCAAAAAACTTAAATGAGGAACGGACGAAACACGTCCCCTTTTTGAAAAAACAATGGACATTACACCTAGGCAGACGTGCCCAGGAACACCATTAAATCCAAACTAGAACAAACGAACACACGTGTACAAGGCATCCAAGACATGCCAAAAGCCCGGCCGTGGGGCTGATAAGGGTCTAGCTAGCCCAAAACGGACAGAACAAGTCAAAAACATAATGCCACATTATAAACTTGTCCACCGATTGGCCTCGAACAGACAATCATAGTTTGACAAACAAACAAAAAATACAAATACACTCTTACATACAAGATCACGAAAGGGAATCTGCTTTATTAATACAAAGTACGTATACAAAGAAAGGCCTCAACAACTTTGGAAAGAATAAGCAACATGCAGAATTAAAAATACAACAAGATGAAATAAAAGCACTACTCCTTGCCAAACGGTCCAAAAATCCCCAGGGAAGCACCAAACTGACCTCCGGTAAGAACCCCTGCAAAACGAACAACCACAACAAGAAACAGACAACAAAGCAAAGAAGCAATATACAATCATAACCCATACGATTAAAAGTCGAGGTGGTCCCCGAAACAAAGGACCCCTCCCAGGCAGTCAAGCAAAACGCAAAAGTATCCTAGGATAAGTAAAAGTTATTACAACCATATCGAAATGTATCAAGTGTTTGGAATTCATTGGGGATCACCCCCGGAAAGAGACGGTGGAGACGAAGGACCGGCAGAGGAGAACAGGGCTTTCAATTCATCAATAGAGATCAAGGGATGCTCCAGGATTTTCCCAAGGATGGCTGGGGTTTTACGCCCAAACTCCTCATTCAGCTTGGACAACCTCTTCTTTGCTTTAGAATTGTAAAGAGGAGTCTCCTTTCTGCCCAGGCCTTGAGCAGAATAGGCATAGCCATCCTTTAACCCCGACTGGTAGCCAACATCCCTGTATGCCCTGTACACCTCCTTCAAGCCACTCTTGAAGTCCTCCGACTGAGCAACAGCAGCAAGAAAAGCCCCAAAGCCCTCAGTAATCAGCCAATGCTTCTCCCCCGCCAATCGTTGGTTGTCATCGGAAGTTATCTCATAATCTGCATACATGGTATTGAGTTGCTCCTGGGAAACGGAGCCAACTTCCTTCAAATGCTTCAGCTCAGCAGCAAGCTCCTCCTTCTCTTCAACCAACGATGCCATCTCCCGCTCCCAAGCCCGTTCTTTCCTCTCAAGCATAGCTCCAGCCCCCTAGACAAAGGATCAGTAAGTAAAAAAAAAGGGGAGGGGAGAAGACTATGTACCTTCTCCTCCTGCAGTTTCCTTTCGGCATCAACCACCTGGCACCTAAGCCCAGCAGCAACCGACTGGGAAGCCTTAAGCTCAGCCTTAAGCCCCTCATTTGCCCTCCTCAGATCGTCGATTCTCTGCAACATCCCAGCGCCCCTAAAAAAGCTTTCACACAGGGACATGCTGTACTGGTCTTCGAAGAGGTCGTCCCTCAGAGCAGAATTTACAAATTTGTGTGAGGGGGGAACAGCATGGTTCAAGAAGTCCCTAGCAGCTTCAGGAGTCCCTATCACGGAAGAGCTAGTCACCTTCCATCTAGGGACATAAGCAGGGGGGATGGCATCGGCAAACAAAGGGGCAAGAGGGGATCGATGAGCAGAACCTTCGAGGAGAGGGGGTTTGCTAGTCCCAGTAGCACGAGAAGGAGAAAGCTCGAAAGCTGAGGAAAAGCCAGCCATCCCCACCTCAGAGGCCTTATCCCGGACACGGGAAGAAGAGGGACCAGTAGGAACCTCTATAGGCTCCCGGGAACTCCCCTGAGAAGTAAGAAAAAGAACAATCAGAGGCAAGGCAAAAAGACAGAAAAATGAGGTCAAGGAAAGAAAAAGCTTACCAACAAAGGAGCACTCACTAAGCTTGAAGACCGCAGGTGTTTAGACAGGGAACCTTTGACCCCAGCAGGGGGAAGATCAGAAGTAGCTTTCGATGAAGGAGGAGGTTTTTGACCACTGGCACTCCGAAGTCTTTGACGGATGTTACGGGGAGCAGGGACTGGCTGAGGACTGGCAGATCTTCTCTTACGAACTAGTTGGATTTCCACATCTTCATCATCACTTTGGCTAGAGGGATGAACATGAGGAAAGTCAGGGGAACTTTCCTCCTCATCAGAAGGATTCTCCTCGTCGCCACCCACAGCAGTAGAGCCTCCGGCCTGGGTGGATCCCCCTGTAACCTGCACCTCCGCATTCAACCTGAGATCAATCTCGTTGTCAACCACGTACTTAACATCTTTGGAGTCTCCCTGAAGTAGCCTCCACAAAGTTATCTCTACACAGAAAGAAGACGCTAAAGATGACTGCACGATCTTTAAGATATAAAAAAGAGGGATAACCATAAGTAACAGGTCAAGAACAAAAAAGTACCTTTCTTGCCGAAAAAAGCCCTCGGACGAACCGGATAGGAAGGGCTCAACCCTCCCATGGCAAGCATCCCTTCAGAAAAAGTAAATGCCCTCGTCGGGTTCTCGCACATCCGTCTCCACTGAACGGTTTCGGCTGCAGAAAGAGTAGGAACAGCGTCTTCGATCGCCGCATCAAGATCCTTCGGTAGAGGGGACTCCGGCAACATAGCGGCAGAAACAAAGATGAATCTGCTTTTCCAGTCCTTTGGATAAGTAGAGGTGGGCATGAAACTGTAACAGGGCTTCGAGACATTGTTCTGACGTTTTGCAAAGGTAAACCAATCTTCGTCCGAAATAAGCCTATAGAACATGCAAAACAAGGGAATAGAGGGCTCTCCCGAGATGGCTGCACAAGATAATTCAAAGTGGACCACCCTCATGAACCCTAGAGGGTGAATCTGAGAAAAATGGACACCGAAATGACGAAGCAAAGAGATTTTGAAAGCAGAAAGAGGATACCGAACCACACAGGAGGAGAAAGCCAGAGTGTAAATAGGTATCCGGTCTGTTGTGCACTCCGCCGACTCGTTGGGGCCAGGCAAGGAAGGAGAAAATCGCTCGGGAATGTTGTACGCTTCAACGAAGGACTTCAAGTCCTTTGTCGTCAGTATGGATCTTATCGATGAACGGCCACTACGACTCATAATCGGAGAAGAAGCTATGATTCAGGGAAATGGTTACAAAGAGAAAAAGGAGTTGAAGTGTTTGAGTGAGAAATCGGAAAGGATAACGGGGTATTTAAAGAGGTGCCACTGACATGCAAGTAACCGTCATGTCAATAGTCCCTTCAAAATTCAAAAAAGGGAGCACGTGTTACTAGGGGATTAACTCCCGCTATAGGTATCCGGCGATGTGATGATTAGTGGGGACGGTAGACCATAACTGACTTGGAGTGGGCCCACAGGAAGAAAACCACCCCTTTTAAGCGGTTGTGACTCAGCCCCGGATCATGAGCCTCGGGTCTCAGAACCAGGGACTAAAGATGACTTGACGACGGGCCAGTGGGGAAGCCCACTTCACCCGCTTTAGACCATTTTTCTGGAAGCCCAATTACGCGTAGGCCCACAAAATAGAATTGCCTTGTCCACTAAGGTTTCTCTTCCTTTTATAACGGGCGGGAAACAGCTAAGCAAGAGGAGCAGAGCTCATTAAATGCCCGATAAGAAAAGGATCTCGTCTGAATTACTGTACTTCTCCGGCTGGGCATTAATTAAGGGGAACATCTCACCGTTGGGGGTCAGACACGTGTCTGCACTCCCCGAGAACCCTAAAAAACCGTTGGATCACGTGTGGAAAATCCCTAATGAGATAGGAGCTGGCTGTTATATAAGAGAAAGCATCAAGGAGCTAAGGCAGGTATCATCTCCGGCTTTCCCTCATTTACTACACCCTCATTTACTCACCCCTCATTAACTTCCGACCAACATTCCCCCATATTTAATACACATACATATTAATTAGATTCACACCAAAGAGGAAACCTTCCGGTGATTATACTCGTCGGAGGAAGCTCCTCTCATTTTCCGGCAAGTTTACTTACTCTCACGCCGGAGCTTGGTCACGGATCCCCCTCCCGGGGTCCTCCGTGGCGAGGCTAACGGTTTGTTCTTTTGTAGTAACGAAGATAAAGGCTCTTGACGTCAACGAAGATCCATCTAACGTCAGCCGGAAGTTGTGTATTCGACAAATATTATAAAAATTAATAGCGTTAAATCTGAAAAGATATATAAAAAACCGATCCAACCCTTACAAAAACCGGTCCGACCGGTTTCCCAGTCCAACCGCTGGGTCGCCGGTTCAATACGTTTCCGGCCTGATACCATGACCCGAGCCGGCTCAGCCTCCGATTCCCGGTCCGACCGGCCGGTTCGGTCCAGATCTGAAAAAAACAGCCTATAACACTTAAAATCTAATTAAATATTCTTATAGCGTTTAATTCCCGAACCTCTATCATTTTGGTTGTGGGAAACGAGTTACAATCAAATACAAAGTCTGTTAAAATTAAGAAGTTGCAATATTAGACGAACTCCATTTAACCTCATTCAAGCGGTGTTGGAATCGTCTCACCGAACTCTATGATGTGACATTTTAGGTTTTTGTTTTGAGATGTTTAACTTGTAGATTTTAGACTTTTTGTTTACAATAGTGTGTCTTTTTCTTTAGAGTTAACTGCCATTTTCGTCCCTGTGGTTTGGTCACTTTGGCCATTTCAGTCCATTTTTCAAAAATGCGCCATTTTCGTCCCCCACGTTCTGGAAAGGTGCCATTTCAGTCCAAAAATCATAACCCAGTTAAGTCAGTTAGTAAATAAGGGCTGATTGTGTAAATTTGTAACATAAAGGACCATTTAAGTAAATATTAAACACCACCACCACTAGCCCTGCCACCACCACCACTCCGCTGCCACCACCACCGCCACCACAGCCCTGCCACCACCACCACTCCGCTGCCACCACCACCACCACCGCCACCACAGCCCTGCCACCACCACCACTCCGCAGCCACCACCACCACCGCCACCGCCACCACAGCCACAGCCACCACAGCATGAACGAGGGTTGTCGGAGAGGATGACGACGATGAACGGAGGTGAACAATGGTGGTGAACGATGACCGGAGTGAGGTTCAGGTTAAGTTCAGGTGGTTATCGGGCACGGTGGTCTCGAGAACTCCGAACACAGCGGTGGTGATGTGCTTGGTGATCGTTGTGATCGTTGACGGAGATGATGACGATGATGAACGGTGACTGTTGATGAACCACTTTCATCGATACACCCACCTCTCCGACCTACACCACCAGAAAACCACTTTCATCGATACACCCACCATTCCGACCACCACTTTATATATATATATATATCTCTCAAAACATCCACCTAATTGAACAGTCTCGGCTAGTTAACACTCCTAAATGAAATCTGAAAAAAACAGGGTAAAAAACTCACAAGTCATACCCTGTAATTTGCTCTTCTTGATCAGTGATAGGCAAATGAAGTTGGTTTTCAACATTGAGAGATCTAAACCTGCGAACAATAGATCTTCCAACCATCATCTATCAATCTATCTACCCATATGTGTACTAAGATCAGTCCTTTGTTTTAGTTACAACAAATTAGTAAGTTAGTAAAAGTGTGTCAACTGAGTAAAACATAAAAAAACATGAAATATAATAAAACAGGGGATCAAATTCATACCCTGAAATTTGCTCATCCTGATCGTTGGGATTTTCAATGATAATGAAAGACAATTCAACTTGGTTTCAGACAAACCTACAAATAAAGCATCAGCCAATCATAATTTCCGGTGTATTGTTTTCAACTGTCGTATTTGTCGGCAACGTGTAAATTTCTGGCGTATTGTTTTCAACTGTCGTATTAAACCGCCTAAAACAATCTCTCGCTGATTCAATCGGTAAAATTTCAACTGTCGGAATGGTGGGTGTATTAACCTGAACCTCACTCCGGTCATCGTTCACCACCATTGTTCACCTCCGTTCATTGTCGTCATCCTCTCCGACAACCCTTGTTCACGTTGTGGTGGCTGTGGTGGCGGTGGTGGCTGTGGTGGCGGTGGTGGCGGTGGTGGTGGTGGCAGTGGCTGTGGTGGTGGTGGTGGTGGTGGCAGGGCTAGTGGTGGTGGTGTTTAATATTTACTTAAATGGTCCTTTATGTTACAAATTTACACAATCAGCCCTTATTTACTAACTGACTTAACTGGGTTATGATTTTTGATCTGAAATGGCACCTTTCCAGAACGTGGGGGACGAAAATGGCGCATTTTTGAAAAATGGACTGAAATGGCCAAAGTGACCAAACCACAGGGACGAAAATGGCAGTTAACTCTTTTCTTTATTATTGTGTCTTTTCTATATTTCTGTCATTGTGTCTTTTATGTGACTTATTTTGTTTTTTTTTTCTTCGACATTGTGTTATATTTTTTAGGATTGTGTTATATTTTGTGATCCATTGTGTATTTGTACACTTCTTATTTTTAAAAGCATTTGTAGAATAACTTTATCCGTGAGGAATTCACTAGGGTTGCTTACAATTTGATTTAAACTGTGAAACAATCTAAGTAAGTTATCAGCTTGGTTAGGGTTGCTTACAATTTGATTTAAACTGTGAAACAATCTAAGTAAGTTATCAGCTTGGTTTCATGGTTGTTTTTTTTAGATTGATCGATTTTAAAATTTTCAGACCATAACTAATGGTTCGATTTGCAGCCTACAAAAAAACGACTGTGTAAAACCGGATCAGACCGTAAGATTCGGCATTTATAATTTATTAAAATATTACCACACACACATGTATATGTGTGTCTATTACATTAAACATTGTTTTTCTTTAACATGCAAATTATTTTGCTTTTTATGTTGCTGTAGTTGTTTCCAATTGGATTATACTCTTTATCAATTTGGGTATTAGAGATTTCTTTTTTACAAAGTCGAATACAACACATAGCAGTAGACAAGTTAGGTTAACAAGATATTGGTTTGTCTTTTTTTACTATGCTAATTTTTTTTTTTCTGTTATTAGCTAAAAGACTATATTATTTTATAAGGGTAATGTGTGTTTGCTAAAAGATTGCATGCACATTGCTTGTTTTTTGTTTTGATAACTCATATACGTGTGGTTTTGCTAAAAGACTAGCTACACTTTGCTTTGTTTTTTTAATGTGGAAGTTGTACCAAGCAAATTAAGAATGCACTGCACTTAACAGGAAAAGAGCACATTGTTTTTTTTTTCTTTTATGTTATGCATCTTATAGAAATGTCCAATATTGCCTAAACCGTGAAATTGAACCAGAACTAAACCATTAGTAGCAGTTTGGTTTTTAATTTCAGTTATTCGGTTTTGGTTTCGATAATAAAAAAACAATTACTAATGGTCTGGCTCATAGTTTGACATAAAATCATATAAATCCGGATCACGACCACCCCTACAATTGACCACACTATTGTACCAAAGACCTATGGGCCGATTTGACTAGTGAATAGGCAATGTATCAAACACAAATACAGTGAACTGAGCTGGTCAGTAATGATGTTATTTATGTCCATGAGCTACTCGTAATCTAATCAGTAAAAACTCGAAAAGAGTCGAGCTATAATGAGTCGGCTATTTGCTTTCCATTTGTACCTGACATCATTATACTGTAAACTATTTTACGTTTTTTGATTTGTCGATCTGATTAGAGGTTGTTGCTAGGGTTTTCCTAATTTGTTGAAATGAGCAAACGAGCTAAGCCGAGCCTATATAATATGTTACAAGCCAAGCTGATATTAAAAAACCATGTTCGAACCAAGATTGACCTCGAGCTTAAAAAATTATGACGAGCCAAGCTTGAACATCATGTTCAGGCTCGGCTTAGTTCAGTTACAACATTGTTGATGATTTGGTTAAGTAGTTTATTTAAAACCAAAATTTATGGTTTGGTTTCGGTTAAACCATTTTATAATAACTGATTCAGTGAACAGAATCAAAGTCTTTTCTTTAAAGCTATTTTATGTGACATTGTTTCTACACTTTTCTCACACGTCTTCCAATCACTTTGAAGACGATCAAACCAGTGGGCTTGGCTAAACTATATCTTATTATGCGTATGATAGTAGTTCAAGAGTTGTTAAACTTATTTCTCACTCATGTTTCTACTCTTACATTATTGGTTAATTTTTTTCTTCTTGTATATTGACGGGTTAAGTTATTCTATAAAGGTCCATAAAAATAAGAAGTGTAAGAAGGCATTATAGAGGGACAAGTGTCCAAAAACCTAAACCCACTACACCACCACCCAAAACCTAAACACCCCCCCCCCCCCAAAAAAAAAAAAAAAAAAAAAAACGATACCTCACCAATTTCTATAAAAAAGGGTTTGTAACATAATGTTTTCACGGTTTTCTCAACTCAACAAGGTGCGGAAATTTGTTGAACTTTTATATATAAATGCCAAGATTTTCTAGAAAAAAAAATATTATTTAGACCCTCTATTTGTGGTCACTAGATAAAAAAAAGTCTTATAATAACCCTCCAATAAAGAAGTTCTGGTTTTCTCAATAAAATTATAACTTTATTTTCACAACGATGGAACAAAGACTATATGTTGTTTATACAGCCTTACATAACAACTGACTCGCTATGAAAAAGAAACAAGGGTGATGGATGTAATTAACTTTAGGTTTTTAAAAAGATTTGAATGCGTTGTGTAATAGATGATTTCATTACCTTCACAAACCAAACATTTTTTTTCATTCTTTCGTAATAGTCTATTTCATTCAGCCTCTTAGTCTTGAATATCAAACACTACCCAAGTATTCAACCAAAGTAACTTACATATCATACCACTTGAAGTTGCATTTTTTATTGCGATTTTGAGTAAAATGCAATTTTAGTCTCTGTGGTTTGGGTCATTTTGCCAGTTTAGTCAAAAGGTTTCATTTTCGCTTGTGGGTCCAAAAAAGGTTTCAACGTTGCTATTTTAGTCCACTGGGTCAACTTCATTCATTATTTATGTTAACGAGAATGGTAATTCGGTCATTTTATATGGCTGAATTGTCCTTCTAGTTAACAGAATTATATATAAAATAACTGAATTGCCCTTCTCGTTAACAGAAAAAATGGATGAAGTTGACCCAGTGGACTAAAATGGCAACGGTGAAATCTTTTTGAACCTACAGCTAAAAAATAAAAAACATTTAGACTAAACTGATAAAATGGCTCAAACCACAATGACTAAAATGACACTTAACTCTTGTGATTTTCTTTAGAAAGTATTATATTTTTTTGGATAATAGTAGGTTTGAACCGGAGTTATGGAAGAACCTAAATTGAACACCTAGCGGTAGCGGGTGCGGGTTCATCTGTTTTGGGTCGGTTATTTGGATTACTCAGTCACCGAAAGTTTCCTCCTTATTTCGGGTCGGGTTCGCTCAACATCCTGCTTTTAACAGTCAACTTTAAACCCATATCAAATCCATCGAACTCAATCGCTTTTCCCTTTTTCCTCTCATCATATCACTTCAACTAAATGAGGTAAAATTTGTTTTTTCATGATCTAATTTTTTATCAGTTTGTATATTGTAGCAATTTGGTACCTGTTTTAGTGGAATTTATATTAAGGAATATTATGAGCTATTATTGATCAATATTCTTTAATTCATTTTGGTTTTTGTTTAATTTTTAAATTAAGTTGATAATTTTATTATTAAGTGTTGAATTTGGGTGCTTGTGTAATATGTATATAGGTTTGGACTAAGGGTGTAGGTGCCTGTAGTCACCATTAGATCATAAGATTTTAATTTCACTAGATGGTAAATGAGTATAGTACAACAAGTATAACAAACACGAGTTTGGATATCGATTCATAAGGGATGCCTAAATTTCCGGAAAACTCACGAGGCTCTATCGATATCCTGCTAACTAGTGGGATCAGGTAAAACGCTTGTTTCTTTTTCATAGTGAGTCAGTTTTTATTTGAGAAGTGTGGAACGTGTACTGTGGCAGATGTGTGTGACATCCTAAACAAATCCTACATCGAGGTGGACAATTATATGCATCAAGTTACCTCACAGCGCAGCTACATTTAGTTGGACTGTTGTCATCTACTCCTTATTATGAATTATAAGATTACTATTTTTCTAGTCCTTTTTCGTTTGTCAACGCCATGCCTTTCTTTGAAATACATTTTTCAATTTGTTCTGCTTACGTGAACGTTGATTTGTTTACTTATTTATTGGTGGTAATTTGATAACCGTACTTCTTTTTCATCTATTTTACCCTGTATTTATTGTAGTTTTGCAGGACTCTAATGCATTCACTTAAGCTTAATGCTGGTTGGGCACGCCAGTTCTCAACATCGTTTTCTAAAGAACCTTGTATGGTTCCATGGATCAGAGCCAGATCCCCAAAACCCGACCCTCCAACAGAAATCCCAAGAAAGACCAAATATATTTCTCACGAATCGGTTATCAAGTTGATCAAACGTGAGAAAGATCCACGCCGTCTTCTTCGCATTTTTAACATGGTGACTAATCAAAGGGGTTTTAGTCACAATCACTCGACTTATGCTGTTACCCTCCACCAACTCGCCCGTTTAAAAGAATTTGAACATGTAGATTTGGTTCTTCATCAAATGACGTATGAAACCTGCAAGTTCCATGAAAGTATATTTCTTGATCTTATGACACATTTCTCAAAATTTTCACTTCATAACAGGGTTGTAGAGATGTTCAATGCGATCCAACCTATCGTTCGTGAAAAGCCTTCACTAAAAGCTGTTAGCACATGTTTGAATCTTTTAGTTGACTCGAATCAAGTTGATCTAGCAAGAAGTTTCCTCTTGCATACCAAAAAGACTCTTGACTTACATCCCAACACTTGCATTCTCAACATTTTGGTTAAACATCACTGCAAAAACAGGAATATTGAATCTGCATTTGAGGTGGTAAAGGAGATGAAGTTATCGGATGTTTCTTACCCTAATTTGATCACTTATTCAACTTTAATGGAAGGTCTTTGTGAAACAGGGAGACTGCAAGAAGCAATCAATCTTTTTGAGGAAATGGTTTCAAAAGATAAGATCGTTCCTGATGCGTTGACCTACAATATTCTAATTAACGGGTTTTGTCGTGGTGGGAAAGTTGATCGGGCTATAAAGATAATTGACTTCATGAAGAAAAACGGGTGCGACCCGAATATATTTAACTACTCAACTTTAATGAACGGGTTTTGCAAAGAAGGAAATCTACAAGAGGCGAAAAGGGTGTTCAATGAAATCAAAGGTGTCGGGTTACATCTTGACAAAGTTGGTTACACTACATTTATCAATTGTTTGTGTAGAAGTGGGGAAATCGATGAAGCTGTTCGGGTTTTAAAAGAAATGGAAGAAAAAGATTGTAAAGGTGATCATATCACTTTTAATATTATACTTGTGGGACTATGCAGGTATGATAGAACTTATGAAGCTCTTGAAATGCTGGAAAGACTACCTTATGAAGGTGTTTATTTGGACAAATCTAGTTATAGGATTGTGCTGAATTCTCTATGCAAGTTGGGATATTTGCAGAAAGCAACAGAGTTGGTTGGTGTGATGGCGAGCAGGGGATTCCTCCCACATTTTGCTACATCGAACGAGTTGCTGGTCCATCTGTGTGAAGCTGGAAGTGTTGTGGATGCAGCCATGGTGTTGGTGGTGTTGGCGCAGATGGGGTTTAACCCTGAACCGCGTGTGTGGAGTCGGCTCGTGGAGGTAATATGTAGGGAAAGAAGGTTGCTCTCTACATTTGAACTCGTTGATGTATTGACAAAAGGAACCACAGATGGTGGAAGCAGAGAAGGATTTAGAACTATGACAAGTGAAAGTAGCATTTGAAGTTGATGTGTTTATGAGATGCAACTTTTGAAGACGAGATAACACCGGTTATACATGACGACGCTTCAAAGAGCCTTTGCTGGTGTTTAGCTATTCCATAAGTATAGATTGTGATAACAATGTTTTTATAATGTAACTTCAGTTACATAAAAAGATAACTTACACCAGTTTCTACCATCAGTATTTATTAAAAAAAATGATATCACTAAGCCACAACTTGAGAGGACAGATCCAAAGTTTTACATGTTACTTAGCAAGCCCTAAGAGAAAAGATAACCTCCTCACGAGTTTCTACTATGGTATCTTTTTATTCATCAAGTAATAGCTAGATATAAGATAAAAATTATGCACAAGAGAGAGCAATATACCCAAAGTAGTAGTAGTAATATTACAATGCAACTTTGGATTTGTTGGAAGTTGATAGCAGTGATTTAAAGCTTTACATAACAGTTGCAGTTGCAGGTAGTATTAAAACAAACCTAAGTCTGCAAATTCACCATCATAACATCAACTGCCTTATCTACACTCTCATAAGATGGAGGTCTTCATCCCGAGCCCATTGCATGTTAAGATGAGACCCTTGTAACGATTAAGATAATCCTGCATCATCAAATTCCGTTAGGGTCTTTTTAAGATCACTAATGTGTGATAGTGATGATGCTTACAACAATGTTGTAATCATAGAGGTATAGCATTCCTTTCCTGTCGTATTCTTCTTTGCGGATAGGGTCACTTAAAACTGCAGAGAAAGGAAATGCATGATTGATAAGCATTGAATTGCTTGTCGATATGCCACAAGTTCAAATGACCAAAAGAGACCAATAGCACCCTTTCTGCACAAATGTGTGTATACATACAAATTGCTTTAACTCGCCTTTATTTCTCTTTCTCGCTGTATCTTTAAAGCTCTACATACAAGTGCTTACACGATTCTCTACTTAAAAATGGTTATGTAATAAATGCCTCTCTATATATAGGAGCATGTCTAATACAGTAATATCACTTGTACATAGGGAGGAAGGGAGGATTATGAGATTACATAACCGCCTGCCTTATGTATCGCATAAAGCAATCGGTATGTGTGTTTATGCTTAAAACTGGTTTTGGTATGTTTACAACAAAAGCAATTTGAAGTAGAAGAATCAGGGGAATGGCATAAGCACGGTGCTTTGATTGAATAAAACAACGAGAAACAAAGATTAATAACTTATATTCAAGAAGAGATAAGCATGTCGAAAAATGGTCTGGAAGTAGTTGTCTAAAAGCCCTAAAAATGGTGTAGGTTTTGAGAGGTAAACAACTAGTCTGGAAATAAGTATTAGAATGCGGACTACCTTGGTAAGCTTCGTTTATCTCTTGAAACTTGGATGTGGCGCTATCCTCGCCTTTTTTCTTGTCTGGGTGCCATTTCTGTCAAAGATAAAACAACCAACTAATTATTGTTGTCAAGCCCTAAAAGAAAGAAGTCAGAATAGAAAAGGGGAAACCAACCAACCAGAGCTAATCGAATAAAATTGGATCGAATTTGTTCTTCCGTAGCTTCATAATCCACCTCGAGGATACGATAATAATCCTAAAGAAGAAGAAGGAAAAGGAAAAGGAGGTGAGGAAATGAGATTAGAAAAAAGAAAAGGCGAGAAAAGCGGAAACCTTGGGTTTATGAATGAGAGAAAGGGTATCGAAGTCAAGATAGGAAGAGTCGTCTTGCTGCTGCTGCTGCTGGGGTTCTTGTTCGTCGTCCCATCTCATCGTCTCTGTTGCTGTTGCCGTTGTTCCTATTTCTGTAACAAATGAACTATGAGATTGATGATCAATACTTAATGGTGATAAAGTTATATATCATCTGCCACCGCCACCCTTAGCCACCACCAGCAGGCGCCAATAAAAATACTTGTTTCTTCTCCGGAGCACCACCACTCCGCCCTAGTTCTCCATTCAGAAACACACACCTAGTTCTCTATTCAGATCCTTTTAGCGATTAAGGGGTAGCGGCGCAGCTTGTTGCCCGTTTACCAACTATCTCGATGTAAATTCATAATATTAATAACTATTTAACATTCTCAAATCACAATCTACAGTACCCGATATGTCGTAAAGCTTGTATGGATAAATACGGAGAGCACGCAGTGCATTGTAAAGAGCTCCCTGGGTTTAAATATCGGCATGACTGGGTGCGAGATGTTTTGTGGGACATCCTGAGAAGAGCTGGGATTTCGGCTAAGAAAGAGGCTCCTGTGAATTTCCTTACGGACCCTATGGAAGGGAGATCTACTCTGCGACCAGTGGATCTGCTCGTCTTTGGTTGGGCTAGGGGGAAACATGCTTGTGTTGACCTCACGGGGGTTTCCCCTCTGGTTGGTTTAAGGGAAAACGGGTTTGTAGCTGGACAAGCAGCAAGAAAGGCAGAATCGAAGAAAGTTGATAAGCACGCTAAAGCTTGTGCAGAGAACCAGCATGTTTTTGTCCCTTTTGCCTTTGACACATTTGGCTCCCTAGCGCCAGAAGCTATCCAATTCCTGACTAGGGTCCAACGGGTCATCCACAACAATTGCTCAGCATCAGGGGGACGAGGTTTTGTGTTTGGTAGATTAGGGTTTGCAATTCAGAAAGGGGTGGCGGAGCAGCTTGTTGCCCGTCTACCCTTTGTTTTGATGTAACTTGGCAAGTATGAATGAAATTTCGTTTGATAAAAAAAAAAAAAAAAAAAATCTACAGTCAATTATCGGGCAGGGAAGCAAATAAGAACAAAATTAAGGAACAATTATGAGGTACAATCTTCTCAATTTCGATTAGAAACAATAATAATAATAATCAAATTGCTGACAAACTTTTGTATTAAAGTTGAATGAATTAGTCATAGCCACTAACCTCGAAAGAAAGACGTGCAGTCGTCGACGAGAACAAAATCACAGATGGATAATTGCCAAGAGAAGAATTTGGGGGAAGGTAATGAACGGGTAACCTAAATTCCTAAAACAACAATTTCAACAAAATTTGTGTTGGGTGTTCTTGAAGAAGAAGTTGATATTTGGAGTCTGGGTTTCTGTCCGGCGGGTGGTAGTTGATTTGTGGTGGCAAGTGGTGGGTGGTGGTGGTGGTGGTGGTAGGGAAGAGAGTGAAGAGAAAGGGGGATAGAATTGAGATAGAGAGAGATGACTTATGTGTGTGGATATATATATATAATTTTCTTTAAACATAATTATTGTATTTATTATTTATTTTAATATTTTAGAAAAAATGATCGAAATACCTTTACGTGGGGTTCATTTGGTCTGATTTAACCATAAAAACAAGGCTAAAAGACATAATTTGCAAGGGTTTACAAACATCTAGTAGATTTTTTTTTATTTTTTTAAGATAAACGACACACTTTGCAATCTAGTGTCAACATAAAGGACGATTTTTGTAATTTACTTTTTCTTTTATGTTATGCATCTTATAGAAATGCCCAATATTGCTTAAACCGTGAAATTAAACCAGAACTAAACCGTTAGTAGCATTTTGGTTTTTAATTTCAATGGTTCGGTTTTGGTTTTGATAATAAAAAAAAACAATTACTAATGGTCTGGCTGATGGTTTGACATAAAATCATATAAATCCGGATCACAGACACCCCTACAATTCACCAACACGATTGTACCAAAGACCCATGGGCCGATTTGACTAGTGAATAGGCAATGTATCAAACACAAATATAGTGAACTGAACTGGTCAGTAAAGATGTTATTTATGTCCATGAGCTACTCGTAATCTAATCAGTAAAATACACGAAAAGAGTCGAGCTATAATGAGTCGACTATTTAATTTCCATTTGTACCTGGCATCTTTATATTGTAAACTATTTTACGTTTTTCGATTTGTTGATCTAATTAGATGTTATTGCTAGGGTTTTCCTTATTTTTTGAATTGGTCAAACGAGCTAAGCCGAGCCTATATAATATGTTACAAGACGAGCTGATAATAAAAAAAAACCATGTTTGAACCAAGATTGACCTCGAGCTTAAAAATTATGACGATGTTCGAGCTCGGCTCAGTTCAGTTACAACGTTGTTGATGATTTGGTTAAGTAGTTTATTTAAAACCAAAATTTATGGTTCGGTTTCGGTTAAACCATTTATTTAAAACCAAAATATATGGTTTAGTTTCGATTAAACCATTTTATAATAACCTATTTAGTGAACAAAATTGAAGTCTTCTCTTTGAAGCCATTTTATGTGACATTGTTTCTACACTTTTCTCACACGTCTTCCAATCACTTTGAAGATGATCAAACCAGTGGGCTTGGCTAAACTATATCTTATGATGCGTATGATAGTAGTTCAAGAGTGGTGTCAATGATCCGCAGATTAATTGGTTTGGGAGAGGTGGGAAGGTTTACCCACTTATTTGAGGTTCCTGTTCCGGGTGTCTCAGGGTCGAATCTTGCTGGGGTAAAATGTGGCATCGGATCAAACTGACAACAATATGCCAACCGCGGGATTCCTACTCATGACCTGGTGATCAAAGGTTAAAAGCCTAACCGGGTGATCTAGGCGTAAAAAAAAGTAGTTCAAGAGTTGTTGAACTTATTTCTCACTCATGTTTCTGCTCTTACATATTGTTAAATATACACAGAAAGTCAAACTTTTTTTTTACGTTTACCTACAAGTCAGCCATTTCTGCCATAAGTCAACTTTTAACATCTTTAGAGTACAAAGTTAAGGGTATATGGAGTGGTTAGACACTTGAGAGTGGCAAACTAAAAAATCAACCAATCAAAGTGTGTCACGTCAATCAGTGAAAAGTGCATAAACTATGCTGAAAAGTGTTGGCAATGGTTAGACATTTGGTGAAGTGGTAAACTTTTTAAATAAAAAAGGAAAAATGTGTGATTGGTTGAGATGACATGGACCCCACCACACACCCTCTTCTCTCGCCCCTTCCCTCCCTTCGCCGAATCGGTTATCCTTCACCGAATGTGACCCCATTTCGTCAAACACTCATGCGGCAAAATGGTTGGCATTGGTTGCCGATTGATTGCCGATCGGTGCCGGGTGGGTTTGCCGCCCCCACTCCGGACACCCTAAGGGTAGTGTTAAATGTACCCACAACTCAACTTTTTTTTATATATTATTTTCTCACTCCTAACATTATTGGATATAACAAAATGCAATAAATGGATATCATTTTCTCACTCCTAACTTTATTGGATGAAATATACCCCCCTTTTATTACTCTATATACCCTTTTTTCAAAAAAATACATTAAATTTTATCATGTTTCCCCCTATATTTTTTAGGTAAAGAAAACTAAATACGTTTTTTACTTATAAATAAAAACATGTTCCAAAAAAAATAAGAAATTAACTTTTCTGAATAAAAAAATACACTTTTAAGGTTTTTTTTATAAAATACGTATTGCGCAGAAGTGCTAGTGTGGGACAATCCACTTTGACTCGTTTTTATAGTTTACACACTTTTGTATTGCCGCTTCTTACTGCCGTATTTATGTTAATGCACTTCCCAATAATACGTAAACTATATACATAAAACATGTTATCTAAATGCAAGATTCAAATTTAATAAATAATAATAATAATAATAGTAATAACAAAATACAAAAAATTAACAAAAGTATTATATAATAAAATTAGATAAAAAACATAATTATTACTTTTGACTTTATAATAAAACATAATTATTACTTTTAACTTTATAATAAAATAATATTATAAAGTAGTTAAACATTACTAAATTATTAATAAATTTGACGTTTGGGTATATTAATCTTTATCTTGGATATATTTATCACACCCCAAAGTTAACCATGCATGTACTTACATGTGACGTTCTCTGGAGAAAAGACATTAAATGCTTTATTTACCACCTGACCATTATCCATCTCTCTTCTCCTTTTATTTTAAAAAACTCACAAAAATACAATTTAATAAATGGAGCCTTTTTTTTCATTTTTTCAACTGTCATAGAGGCTCTCCCCACTTGTTCTTTCTTTCTTCTTATCTTTTTTTTAATTCTATCTAACCGTACTATATAAAATAATTTATCAGTTCTTTATTATTCAATTACATTTCCACATTATAAATTTCTAACATTGTTATGCATAAAGTAATTGTACTAGAGGCTTAGGGGAGTTTTCAAAATAATTTTGATATTATACTAATATATTGTTATGCATAAAGGAGTTGTACTAGAAGCTTAGGAGAGTTTTCAAAAAAAGTTTGATATTATATTTTTAACTAAAAAGTATTTGTTTTATTTTTACTTTTAACGCAGCAACTGTTGGTGGTCGTCGGTGGTGTGGCATTGGTGCTATTTCTTACGGTTTTACACCCCCCCCCCCCCCCGCAACACGGGGGCTTAATAGTAGTTAATTATCAAAACCAATTAAACTGACAAGCAAACCGGTAATATGTTGTGAGATTTTGAGCGGTCCATTTTGACTTTTTGCCTTATTTTGTTTTTTGTTTTTTTAATGGAAAATGTTAATTCGCAAGATTAACATACCTTTATATTTTTTGATTAATTAGGCCCTGTGCGAGACAAAAACTTTGGGCCCCCTTACTATAATATAAACTCATTAATCATATATAAAATGGGGATATATAACAAATGGTGATTAGAATCCGACGGGAAACGACCATTTTCTAAATAAATAATTAATATAGTACAAAAAAATCCGTTGTTAAATTACAAATATAGTTCGTCCATTAGTAATATATAAAATTGTAATGGTTAACTGTATATATGTATTTCCTTTTTGTTATACAAGACAAGTAGTAAAACAAAATATAAAAAAGTAACAAAAGTATTATAAAATAAAATAACATAAAAAAACATAATTATTGCTTTTGAGTTTTATAATAAAATAATGTAATAAAGTAAATAACATAAAAACATAATTATTAATTTTGACTTTTATAATAAAACTAGCTTACAACCCCGTGTATTACACGGGTTGTATGACGAAAAATATAAATTATAAATTTGTATATAATCATTATTAATGAAATGACTTTTTTTTTTGAAACAAAACTTTCAATAAAACAAAGGTCGGACCTCAAACCGAAGCCCGCCAAAAACAACTACAACATATACAAAGGGAATTTAGACCAATCCTTCCACTTCAAATTACTAAACTTAGAGCGGTTTTTAAGCCAAAAAAACGACATAGACTTCACCATAGCGACTATCTCTATGACCTTAGGCGAGGACCATCGAAAACTTTTTTTATTTCTAGCAATCCACAGAGCCCAACAAACCACCATCAAGATTCCTTGCAAGATCCTTTTATCCCATTTGGTCTGATTTCCACTTATGCTCGGAAGCTGCAACAAATCTTCAAAAGTATAAACCGGGGGCGAGATAAGCTTGCACCAGCTCCAAACTGACTTCCAAACGCAATCCGAAAACCCACAACCAGCAAACAAATGAGCAGACGATTCCGAAGCCATATTACAAAACGGGCAGGACTGATCCTGCAGATTCAAACCTCTTTGAATCAACGCCATCCGAGTTGGCACCCTATCCATCTCGATACGCCAAACAAGTATATTAACTTTAAGAGGCACCCAGTGTATCCATTTCATCTGCTGGTTTCGAGGCTGATTCTTGCCCGCATACAGCAGCCTTTTAACGCTCGAAACGGAGAACCGACCACCGCTATCTCCCATCCAATACCAATCATCTTTGCCCCCTTTAAAAGTAACCTGAGAAAGCATATCATCCACATCTTGATTCTCGGAGATTAACGCCACAGTATCAGCAACAACCCTCCAGTTAACATTCCTCTCCATTCGAGTACCAGCCTCTATGATCCTATCCTTAACTACACAATTTTTATCCACCTCCTTATTATACATACACGGCCACCTGAGCATAAGGGGGCCCTCACCAAACCATATGTCCTTCCAGAATTTAATCTTCTCACTGTTCCCCACGATACCTTTAATCCAAGATTGCGTATATTTCCCGTTAAGAATCAAGTTTTCTAAAAATCGCACCAGGTTTTTCCAGCACCCCGAAATACCACGCTTAACAGGAAGGAAACACCACCTATTACGACCGCAATGAATGCCACTAACTATTTTTCTCCACAGCCCATTCTCCTCGTTTTTGAAACGCCAAGCCCATTTAGTTAGTAAAGCCGCGTTTACATCCCCAATCTTTGTAATACCCAAACCACCATCTTTTTTAGACATAGTCACAACATCCCACGACACCCAGTGCAGTCCACGACCCTCCTTAGAACCACACCACAGAAAATGCCTCATCAGTTTTTCAATGGAATCAATGACTGCAATCGGCGCTTTGTACAATGACAAATAGTAAACCGGGAGGCTTGATAAGACGGCCTTGATCAAGGTAATCCTACCTCCGATCGAGAGAAGTTTTGCCTTCCACGACTGAAGTCTATCCTTAACTGTTTCAACAACACCACACCAATTCGAAATCCGGTTCATGTTTGCTCCTACCTTAATACCCAAGTAATCGAATGGCAACCTCCCAACCTTACATCCAAGGATCATCGCCATATTCTCCACCTCCCCTTCTTGAACTCCCAACCCAAACAGATTAGATTTGTGAATGTTTATTTTTTGGCCAGAACACATATGGAACACCCGAAGTAATCTATCCACACAAATAATATTCTCCCTGCTCCATCTTCCAATAATGAGGGCATCATCCGCATACAACATATTAGACAAAGGGGGCCCATCCTTATCGACATCAATACCTTCGAATAAACCCAACACACAAGCGTTTTCCACCATTTTACTCATAACCTCCATGACTAAAAGAAAAAGAAAAGGGGATAGCGGATCCCCTTGTCTAAGACCTTTTTGACATTGGAACTCATAGGTAGGAGACCCGTTCACCAAAACCGCCGACCGGGCCGAACCTAGAATACCTTTGATCCAACAATTCCATCTAGAAGGGAAACCCATTTGCTCCATAGTGGACAATAAGAATTCCCAATTAACGTTGTCGTACGCCTTTTCAAAATCAATCTTCAACATGAACGCTTGCCTCCCATTCTTCTTCAACCAAGCAATCACCTCATTGAGAACAAAAGAACAGTTATATTTTCGTTACTTGTACATGTGATTTGATACTTTATTAGTAATTATTGTTTATATCCAAATAATATATTTTATCTTAACAAATATATATGGTTAGGGTAAAATGAAAACTTCTACGAGTTGTGAGAACTTAGAGAACTCAACCTTACAAAAGGTTTTTTGAATTTTTTACAGAGGGTGTGAATGAGCAGTTAGAGACTCAAGGTGTTAAACTTTTTGAATTTGGATTCAAATGGTTAAAACCACTAAAACATAGGGACTTAAAAAGTAATTTACTATTAATTAAATTTGAAATTATACGTTTGATCTCTAACTATATTAAATAATATTATACTTATTATATTATTTGATACATTTATATTTGTTATAGATAATTATTAATTAAATTTGAATTTAGACGTTTATCTCTAACTATATTAATTAATATTATATTATATTTTTTGTATAAAATTAATATGTAATACTATTATTAAAAGGGAGGAGGCACCAGAGAATGACACGTGTACAAAAAGATTTTCATTTATTAGTATAGGAAGATAATATAATAAAGTGCTTAATCATTACAAAGTTTGACTAATGGGTAGATTTATCCTTATATTGGGTGTATTTATCACACCCCAATTTTTTATTCTTGTATATTGCTATATCTAGTGCATATACATCAACAAGAATATAGACTTTTGAGTTTTCGGACAAAATAAGTAACATCGAACAACGAAACAAATGATCGGTTAAAAAAATTGATTTCACTTGGGTTGTATTTGGATGTTAATAAGATCTTCAAGGTTTATGAACTATGAAGTAATTTGCTTTTCTTGTTTAAATAACATGAAATTTTCATTTTATGGATTTATTTCCATTCTTATACTTTGTAGTCACAACAAAAGGAAATTAAATACATTTTCTCTGGTAAATGCCTCTCCACGTTAACACACATGTGCCTCACAAGCATCCGTTGAAGATGGTGTTGTAGCTACGTGTTTATAAAATAAAGAATATACATTTTCTTTTATATAATATTCTATTATATAATAACTCTATTTCTTTACTGTTTGGTATGAGGTAACAGAATAGACTAGATAAATGAATAGATAAAGGAATGAAAATTAATTTTTTATATTTCTTTACCGTTTGTTATGTAAATTAATTTCATAATTTGTTTATTTATTTTTTAAATATCCACTCAACGTTTTTTTATCTCAAAACGCTCAAAAACATGTATATTACTACCCTATAATTTCTATAAAAAAGGGTTTGTAACATAAGGTTTTCACGGTTTTCTCAACTCAACAAGGGCGGAAATTTGTTGAACTTTTATATATAAAATCAAAGATTTTCTAGAAAAAATATTATTTAGACCCTCTATTTGTGGTCAGTAGACAAAAAAAGTCTTATAATAACCCTCCAATAAAGAAGTTCTAGTTTTCTCAGCGAAATTATAACTTTATTTTCACAACGATGGAACAAAGGTTATATGTTGTTTATACAGCCTTACATAACAACTGACTCACTACGAAAAAGAAACAAGGGTGATGGATGTAATTAACTTAAGGTTTTCAAAAAGATTTGAATGTCTTGTGTAATGGATGATTTCATTACCTTCACAAACCAAACACTTTTTTTTTTAATTCTTTCGTAATAGTCTACTTGAAGTTGCATTTTTTTAATTGTGATTTTCTTTAGAAATTAGAAAGTATATTTTTTGCATAAGAGTAGGTTTGAACCGGAGTTATGGAAGAACCTAAATTGAACACCTAGCGGTAGCGGGTGCGGGTCCATCTGTTTTGGGTCGGTTATTTGGATTACTCACTCATCGAAAGTTTCCTCCTTATTTCGGGTCGGGTTCGCTCAACATCCTGCTTTTAAAAACCCATATCAAATCCATCGAACTCAATCGCTTCTCCCTTTTCCTCTCATCATATCACTCCAATCCAACTTTAATTCTTCAATAATTTTGAGGTAAACCTTTTCCGATCATCGAATTTTGATTCCAGCCACTGAAATTACATATATATGCATACTTCATGATTCAATTTAGGCGTTTTTGAATTAAATTTCAGTTCTGTATTTGTAGATCTAAATTCATCGATTACACATACAGGTGTTGAAGATCGTTGCTCTGTTGATTCAATTAAACGAAATTTCTATAGAAGCAATCATGCTTTCGCGCGTTTTTGGAAAACCTAAGCAAGAAGCTAATGCGGTGACATCATTAGACAAATTAAATGAGGTAAAATTTGTTTTTTCATGATCTAATTATTGATCAGTTTAAGTATATTGTAGCAATTTGGTACCTGTTTTAGTGGAATTTATATTAAGGAATATTATGAGCTATTATTGATCAATATTCTTTAATTCATTTTGGTTTTTGTTTAATTTTTAAATTTAGTTGATAATTTTATTATTAAGTGTTGAATTAGGGTGCTTGTGTAATATGTATATAGTTTTGGACTAAGGCATAGTTGTCAATAGCGGCTACAGCGACTGCTATAGCGCGCTATGTAGCGAAGCAACCAAGTGTCACTATTTGGGTCATAGCGACCAATAGCGTGAATAGCGACAGTTAGTTTTTTTTGGATGTAAATAGCAATTAGATATATCTATAAAATAGCTGGATTTATAGGTTTTTGTTAAATATACATGTAAAATAGCATACATACCAAGGTATTTTGATATAATGTACATATAAAAATTTTCAAAATTCTTTTTCTAGTGTATCGCTATTTATAAAATAGCGGTCGCTATTTGTCGCCATTCGCTACGTAGCATATAGGTCCCTTGTCGCTATTCACTATTAACAAATAACAACTATGGATGGACTAATGTGTATGTGCCTGTAGTCACCATTAGATCATAAGATTTTAATTTTGCTAGATGGTAAATGAGTATAGTACAACAAGTGTAACAAACACGAGTTTGGATATCGATTCGTAAGGGATGCCAAAATTTCCGGAAAACTCACTAGGCTCCATCGATATCCTGCTAGCTAGTGGGATCAGGTAAAACGCAACTTGCGTTGATAGGTGTAAAGTATTGCGATTGTTCAATATCTTTTATCTTGAGGGGACAATATTATCATGTTACAGTTACACGGCGTATTGTTTTGGGCATTAAAGTTCAGGTTTTCCTTGACTTAATTGTTATGGTCAGGAAGAAAAGTTTTTATCTTTTTATACGTTCAGCTCTATAATCATCCTTCTTTCTTGAAGATAGCGATGTTAACATATGTTATATCTTTAGACACACGCCTTATCTTGTTCTTTTACAGACACTTGAAATGCTGGAGAAGAAAGAAAAAGTACTTTTGAAGAAGGCTTCTGCAGAGGTGGAGAAGGCCAAAGAGTATACAAAAGCACATAATAAAAGGGGTTCGTACTCACTTCTTTATACACAAAGTAATAAACTACTTTATTCGTCTTTCAGCTTCACGAATACAGCCGGCATAAAGTTTTTAAAGATAAAATTATGCATGCAACTGTTCGGGTACATTCGTTCGTTTTCCCGTTGATAAAGACCGTTTTAAAATAATATCTTATTCTTTTACAGATCGTACTCGTGTCATATGCACTTAAAAAGCTAGTTTATGCACCTGATTTTTTTCAGTATTGTAAGGAAATGTTGAACCTTTTCCGATGTTAAACAGCGGCAATACAATGTTTAAAGAGGAAGAAGCTGTATGAGCAACAAGTTGAACAGCTTGGGAACTTCCAGTTACGTATTCATGACCAGGTGACATTTAGTGATGTTAAGTAAATATGCATTTTTTATAAGGATTACGGGTGTACGGAAATTGGAATTTTAATGAACTGCTTGAACTTGAATATTAGATGATTATGCTAGAAGGTGCAAAAGCTACCACAGAGACTGTTGATGCTTTGAGAACCGGTGCAGCAGCAATGAAGGCCATGCAAAAGGCAACGTGAGTTTTGTTCCTATTAATCTTTAACTATTATACGATGAAGTTAAGAAAGTGATACCATTTGGCTGAGGTGGTAATTTCAACTCGTTCACCTAAAATGGGCCGAGTTAGTTAGGCAATATTTTATTTTCAATGATGCTCCAAAAACTTTATAAAAGCCAATGTTGAAATATTTCTCAAAAACATGTGTTGTTATTTCATTAGCAGTACAACTTAGCTTCATTTGCACAATTTAGTTTCGTCTCGAATGGTAGAGGTAAGCCTGTCTACATCTACCCTCCTCAGACCCTACCTTAGCTTTGCTATTGGTGGGATTTACTGAGTACGACGACGACGAGTTTTGTCTCAAATGGGACAAAATAATTTGATTTGAAAACTATCATGATGCAGAAATATTGATGATGTTGACAAGACTATGGATGAGATAAACGAACAAACTGAAAATATGAAGCAAATTCAGGAGGCATTGGCAACACCACTGGGTGCAGCTGCTGATTTTGATGAGGTACCATTCCCACTTTCTATTAATCTTCAAGGGTAAAATAAAATTATTTGTTTACTTTTTTTTTTAATTCTAAAATATATTTTGGTCAATATATCTACAATATCTTACATATTTAAAGCTGTCAATTACTGAGCTTTTTTTTTAAACCAAATTACAGAAATGATACTGAGATTTTTTTCTAAACAGGATGAACTGGAAGCTGAACTTGAGGAACTAGAAGGAGCTGAGTTGGAGGAACAGCTTCTCCAGCCTGCCACAACCGACCCTGCTGCTTCGGTGCATGTGCCAGCTGGCAAGCAACCGACACGTCCAGCTCCTCGCCAAAACAAAGCGGAGGAAGATGAACTTGCTGCATTGCAAGCAGAAATGGCACTTTAAGAAAAGGTTAGTTGCCTTGTGGATTTGCCCTTTCCTTACTGTTAAAGTTCTACTAGCGGCGGCAATATGAGCGGGTTGGAATGTCGGATAACGGATTGAGGTTGAAATAGATCTTTTTTGGCATGGGTCGGGTTGACCACCAAATGCTTTTTCTAATACCAATTTTTCAAAATGTTACGTCAACATGTGTCAACTATGGTCACAAGAACAAAACTATTACAATGGTATTTTTAATCTTCGAATTAATCGATTTGGCAGGCTGTATCATTTAAATTAGACTTGACTCGTGCATGAATAAACAAGTCGAGATGGACACTTCTAGGTTTTTGTGATTTATTGATTCAGTTGTAATCAGAACTCTATTTGCAGGTCACTGGAGATGTACTCATACACTTCAAAAAATGGATGAACTGTGTGTTAAATTATATCTTGTACAGTTGTGATTGTAGACCAAATAACAAGCTGGCTTTGTTGTATTATACATTGAAGATCATAAGGGACTAATATACTGTTTCTTGAGATTAATTTCGGCTATATATTACTTATATGTAAGTTTCACCTAAAACAGACACATACACGCAGAATAGATGCATAACCACACATCAAATAATATAGACACAACATATAATGTAGAGTAAATTACAAAAATCGTCCTTTATGTTTACATTAAATCGCAAACTATGTCCTTTATCTTTAAAACGAGCAAATAACGTACTCGATGTTTGCAAACCATTACATGTTACGTCCTTTAGCCCTAACCGAGTTTATTTTCATGGTTAAATATGACAAGGTGAACATCACATAAGGGTATTTTGGTCATTTTACAATTTATTTAAATAAAAAAAATTTATAAAAACATTTCAATCTATCTTCTTCCTTCAATACTTCTCTCTCTCTCTCAACACAACACAAAAATCCTGCAGCGATGAAGCTAAATACGGTTCGTTGAACTGGGGTTTGATTTCGAAATCAAATCGGAGAATAAACCTAACGAGAAAAGCTGTTATTGCTAATACTAGCTCAACACCGAGATAAACATTACAACAATAAAAACCTAAAATCACATTCGAATGCAGATTATCTCCGTACTGATACGCAACTACAATTAGAGCGAGAATCAAAGCTTCAACCGCTAATAATATCGGTTTATGCGATGAAACTGAATCCAGATCTCGATCTACAACAATAAAAACCTAAAATCACATTCCGATTCAGATTTTCTTTGTACTGATACGTAACAACAATTACAGCGAGAATCAAAGCTTTAAGTTTTTAACCGCTAAGTCGGTAACAGAATCGATTTATTCGAAGAAACTGAATCTAGATCTAGATCGAGCTCAGGCGACGGCGACGGGATCTGGCTGGATTAGGTTGTGTGGTGGCGGTTGTAGTGGTGGTGGTTATAGTGGTGGCAATGACGGAATCAGGCTTGGTGGTGGCTGCGTGGTGGTGGTTGCGTCGTGGTGGTTGTAGTGGTCGTGGCCGGCTGGTGATGGTTGTTGCGTGGAGGTGGTGGCTGGGTGGTGATGGTGGGGTGGTGGTGGTGATGATGGCTAGGAGAGAGAGACAGGATAAGAGAGAGAGAGAAGAAAGACTGCACTTTTAGAGAGAGAAAGGGTTGAGGGTGGGGTTTATTTGTTTTTAAACAATAAAATTATTTATTAAATTTATTTAAATAATTGGGTTAAATGACCAAAATAACCTCATGTGGGTCCATTTGGTTAGATTTAACCATGAAAATAAACCTAGTTAGGGCTAAAGGACATAACGTGCAAGGATTTGCAAACATCAAGTACGTTATTTGCTCATTTTGAAAATAAAGGACATAGTTTGCAACTTGATGTAAAAATAAAGGGCGATTTTTGTAATTTACTCTATCTATACTACTTTAATAAGCATATAGGAAGGACAGAAATGGTCATTTGCCACTTTACAACCATTTGAAGCCCATTGTACAACCTTTAAAGCACAAAGGTGTTGAAAAATCCATTCAACACGCGGACCAGCTCATATAAACTAACTGGATCTCTTTGACCCGGTTTACTCAAATGGATCCAATATATACTTTCTTTCACTCAATCTAAACCCTAATATTCATTTCATTACAATCCGCCCCCATGCTTCTTCTTCTCTCTCTCTCTCTCTCTCTCACCAGACGCGGTGTCTGCATGCGAAGGATTTCACCGGCGATTTCACCATCCTTCTTCTCAGGTACCGTATTTTTAACGTTATCGGCATTTTTTGTGAAATTTTAGGGTTTGACTTAGATCTGTGAAATTTTAGGGTTTCTTTCTCCGGCGATTCCGACATCAGATCTACCGGGTTCAACTTCTTTTAGGGTTTCTTTCTCCGGTGGAAAAAAGATCCAGGTACTTTTTTTGGCCAAATGTTTTCTTAGATCTATCGTACCACCGTCGACTTAGAGGTTGTTTTGTTTGTTCTGTTATAGATGAAGATGGAGCGGTGGAGATACCGTCGACTTAGATCTACCTTACCACCGTCTAGCCAGGTAATTTTTTCTGCTGAAATTTTTCTCAGATCTACCGTCATTTTTTGAGGATTTATGATTAATATTGACAGATCTGAGGTTACACGACTAAGGAATATGAGAACCATAACTTTGCAGATCTGAGTTCTTAGAGGAATATTGACAGCCCGGATCTGGTATGTTTGTAGCTGATTATGTTTGTTACAGATCTGGTATGTTTGTAGCTGATTTACATGCTTATGTTACTGATTATGTTTGTTACAGATCTGGTATGTTTGTAGCTGATTATGTTTGTTATAGATCTAATGTTACTGATAAGATTCAGTTTTGCTTTTACAGTTGCCGGTGTGAAGAAACACTAACTAAATGGTCGGAACCGAGATAGTTAGGGGGTTTGAATCCGCATAAAGGGTTAGCTCTCTCTCGGTTGATTCAGTCGTAATGGATTAACTTCTCCGGTAGCTCTGCAAAAAAGAACACCGTTAGCCTCGCCAAGGGGAGAAGAGGGTTCTCTCCTTGACCCGACTCCGGCGTGAGAATAAGTATTGGTATCGGAGAAGATAAGTATTTAGAGAGTGAGAGTAGTCTGAGTTTATACCTGAACAGTTCTCTTATTTATAACCGGGAGTTTGGGAGGGAAAACCTGTTATTGAAAAGATAACGGAAAATGCCTAACGCCGTAGCGGTTATTTTTCTTCCGTTTGAATTCTTTGATCTGACGTCTCTTAGCCTCGATCCGATGTGAATGCACACGGATCGTGGTTTGATCTGTGGCCGGGGAATCGCCACGTGGAAAGTGATTAAGTGGAGATTACTCTCCAATTGCATGCCTTCGTTGTGATTCAAGGGTTGTCTGTGGTAATGACACGTGTCCAGGCGGTTATAACCGTCTGGGTGGTGTATGATTGTATTTCTTTCTAGAAGGTTATTGCTGTGATCTGGTGTGACACCTTGCTGTGTGGACACAGACAAATAAATCCCAAGCCTGGGTAAAATAATATCTAAGTCTGGGTGTTGTGGCGGAAGTATTGTACAAAGGCTTTTTAATCCTTTATTGAATGGGAGAAGGCGCAAAGATTTATGTTTATCTTTTGGGCGCGCGACTATAAGTTACTGATTCCTTTCTTCCTTTAGTAGGACCAGTGCGCGGCCGCGCAAGGTCAAAAGGCTAGAAAAGTTAGTTTGTGGTATGGTCTCAAATCCTTTTTATGAGGTTTTTGGGACCTTACCCCTTCAAGTCCCCCCAGTCTAGTGTTGTACTTATGCAAGTAAGTGGAGCACTGGACTTATGAGAGGGAAATGTTTTTGGGCGCGAAAAGAAATCTTTTCTGAAAAGATTTGAATTTACTGAGTTTGTAAAGACTTTTTGTAAAAAATCTTTGATTTGACATTGTATCAGTAAATTGATTTTGACAACCTGTCATTGTCAGTTGTTTTTTACCATTCGTGTCTTACACGCGCGCGTGTAAACGCGTGTATGTTCTGACCTCTGCTTTTTCTGTTGCTTGGGTAATCGTGATATCCGGAACAGTACTGCGACGGTTACCGATGCTTATTTATTGCGATGGGTATATAATCGCTTGGGTAACCCCTTCTGTGTAATCATTGTTTTGTTTGAAACTTTTCCCCTTTCCTTATTTTGAAGAAATACTTTCCGTCATCCCCCTGCTTATGTCAACCGGAGAACATCAAGAGGATCTTGTTGAAGAGATGTCGACTGAACTACCACCATTGAAGTGGCCCAGGGCGTCTTTTGAGGGTTTAATCCAGAATCTTAAATTCCCGGAGAACTGGGGTGCCTTGTATCCTGAAGAAGGGCAAACGGCAGCGAATGCTCCGGCAGGGTATATTACCCTTTTTTGGGATTTTTTCTGCGATGGTAACTTTCGATTGCCTGTTACGAAATTTTTCCTTGAAATTCTTGGATTCTACAATCTGCATATCTCCCAACTTCACCCTATTGGTATGGTTAGGGTTCGTCATTTCGAATTTGTATGTCGAACGATGCATGTGGAGCCAACCGTTCCCCGATTTAGGGTTTTTCATCAGATGCACTGTACTCAAGGGTTTTACTCATTTGTTCAGAGGGCTTCCGCAAAGAAAATTCTTCATCAGCCCCCAAAATCATTTCATGATTGGAAACAGAAATTCTTCTTCATTAAAGCTGGAGTGATTCCGATGAAGATGAAGCTAAGAGGGAAAGACGATGTTCCGATTGAATCTATTCAGACCCCTGTTGATGAGAACTGGTACCAAGATCTGAAGGATGTTCCCAATATTGCTTTGCCGGAGAAAGCCCTAGTCGGAGCTGGCATGAGTTTGAACTGGAAAACGGAACGAGATGATAAACCTGTGTACACTGAGGATGGCCATAGTAAGTATTGGTGTTTTGTAACTGTTCCTCTCTTTGTTGTTTTTTTTTTTTTTTTTTTTTTTTTTTTTTTTTTTGACCTACTTTTCCTTCAATGCAGTTGTTTCTCTATATGTTGTTGCTTTTAAGAGGGAAGGCGGAAGAATGGGGACCATCAAGAAGAAACCTGAGGAGGAGCTCTGGTATCACCGCATTGTGAAGAATTTTGTGCTTCCGCAGGACACAGATTTATCTGTTCAACCGGCAACTGGTGCTGGTGAGTTTATATCTGTTTTTCTTTTCTTTCTTGCTTTGAGTAAATTTCTCTATCTTGCGCTTGTTTGTAGGTGAGTTGTTGAATTTGGGCATAGGCCCTGAGAAGAAAAAACGCGCAACTATGTCCACTTCTGCGCCGAAGAGGAGTGAAACTGTTAAAGCGCAGCCTTTGAAAGCAAAAAATGCTGGAGAGAAGAAAGGTACGCGCTGCTCTTCTGTTTCCAGGTGTGACTATGTGGTGGTTTCTGACTCATTGGAGGGTCTTACTCCTGTAGTGACTATGCGGGAACCGAAACCAGAACCGAAGGATTCTGCCGATATTCCTCCTTCCAATCCAAATGAGCCTATCGATCTGGATTCTAGTCCCGAGCGTTTGGTTCATAGGAAGGCCGGTAAAAGGAAGCCAGCTGATGCTGATGCGGAGGGTCAACCTCCCAAGAAAGTGCAGAGGAAAAAAATTACTAGGAAGGGAAACCTAGATGCTTTTGTTTCAGAATCCATTCCTGGTATGTATTGATTTTCTTTGTTTTCTTTGAACGGATAGGATTTTTATAGACTTTTGTTTCTTCAGAAATTCCTGTCTCTGTGGACATACCAACTGTGGCTGATAAAGAACTTCCCCCTTCCCCACCGCGCGCTACTGTTACCCCTCCGTTGGAGCCTTCAGAGGTAGCTGGGGAAGGTGTTGAGAAAACTGTTGAGGCTGAGGAGTCTGTTGGTATTAACATAGAAACTGAACAGATTGTTGAGCCAAGTGTGGTAAATGATGATAATCAACCGATGCCGGAAAAGAAAACTGCTGAGATAATCCAATCTTCTCCTCCCAGACCTTCTGAAACTGTTCCTGAGCATGCTGAAAAGGCCGCTACTGAGGAGGCAGGTTCTTCTGCTGGTGTTGAGAAACAATCTCCAATTCGTCCGGAAGAAACTTTAGGAGAATATTACTACCGGGTGTATGCGGAGAAAGATGCTGCTGATCCTCATATTCCTGTTTGGAATGTGAAGAAAGGAGATACTTTCTCGGACTGGCGGATATGTCGAGACTGGTTGCAGGGGATACTTCCGCCTGGCGAGATTAAATTTCAAGAGAATCAGCCTTTCGAACAGACCTATCAGTCTTATCTTGCAGAAACTGCTTCTCATGTTTCTACCACTCATCGTATAGTGCGTGAATGGTATAGCATGCATAAAGAGCGAGTATCCTTTGTTGCATCACAAAGGAAGTTTGCAAAAGATGAAAAACTTATGGCTCAGTTAAAGGCTAAATTAGAGACTGAGCAAGCGAAATTTGAAGCGGAGCGCAAGACTGAGGAATGGTCAGTTTCCGGTTGGAAAAGAAAAGCTGAAGCTGCGCTTTTGTCTGAGGAGCGCAAAAATTGGAGGAGAATTTGTGAGAAGGATAATGCCGAGAAGGCAAGCCTTCGTAACATCATAAATAACCTCAAGGCTGAGGTTGAAAATCTGAAGAATCAAGATGCGGAGGTGGAAAGATTGAAGAAAGAAAAAGCTGACATGGAAGCTTTGTTGGAGGAAGCGCGCTCTCATAGGGAGCGAAGTGAGCAACGGGAGGTACAAGCTTTAGCCACTCTTGCCGTTAGAGATAAATAATTAGAGGAACTCACCGCTTTGGTTTCTGACCAGGAACAATTGAAGAAAGATCTGGAGCTTGCGCGTTCCGAGAATACTGAAACCTCCCGCCGTTTAACTGAAGTTGAAGAGAAACTGGAGAATTCAGAAATGGCGCGGGTTTCAGCGGAAAGCGAGCTTGAACCCTTGAAGAATGATATGACCTGGTTGAAGGATCGCGGGATTGCATGTGTAAGTTCCTTTCTTCTTTTAGTTCATGAATGCGCTTTTCTTGCTTCGATCTTATCTTTATCTGATGTTATAGGTTGCTGAATCTGTATTAAACTCTGAAGAACTGGATAAAACTGTTGCGAATTTGATGGTTGCTGCGCGACGAGATGGTTGTGCGCAAGGGTATGCGGAATGTTCTCAACATGTGAATAGCGCTTTAAAGGTTAACTGGGATGATAGCAAATCTGCTACCTTTGGTGTTAATACTTCCAGTGCGCTTGCTGCTATGAAGGCAGAGTTTAATAATTTGCAACTGCCAGTGATGGAGTTGATAAATGTGGCGCTGCAATCAGATGATCACGTTGCACAACTTAAGGAAATCTTTCCGGATGAGGGAGAAGATTTAGAGTAGGGGTGAAATTGTATTTGAACAACTTTTTCTATGTAGGATGTTGATCCTTGTTTTGATGGTGCGCTGTTGCGCATGGGTTTTAAACACTGCTGTGCCTTAAACCTTTCAGGACGTATTTGTACGCCAAACATAGTATGTTTCTATTTATTTTGTTAAGATGTCTTTACAATATTTTGCATGAGTACAATTACTTTTGTTTTGAGTAAGGCGAATAAAGTTGGTATGAAGCTCATGTATGAGTTTATGGTCGTTTGTGACGTGATCACTGACCGCGCATGGAGCTTTGTGTTATACTACCATAATGTTTTTGCGCTTACTAAAAAGGAATTGCATGCATTTTGTAAACACAAAAATAATAGAAACTTTGTAATTTTATTCATGGATAATGCTCAGAGGCGTTACAAAGTTTTTTGGATAATTAAATGGAACTTAACTTACTCCCTGATAATTCCGCCGCTTTTAATAAGTCGTGTCTTTTTTGCGGAAAACATACGGAGTTCTTTAAGTCTTAGCCCGTTTGTTTGAGCTTTCTTCTCCCCGAGTAATCTGTTTAATCTCCTTGCGCATATTCTGGAGCAGATGCGTGAGTTCTCCATTCTTGAGAGCCTTTTCGATTTCCATGCGCAGAGATATACAGTTGTTCGTGGTGTGCCCGTTATCCTTATGATATTCGCAGAACTGCGTTGGGTCTTGACCACGTTTACTCTTCATTGGAATCGGGGGTTTGAATTGGTGATCCTCGGTACTTAGTACCTCTGCTGGGGTTTTCGTTAGGGGAGTCCACTGTCTCTCCCTATTTTCGTGTCTGTTTTCTTTTTGCGCCGAGAACTTGTTAGTTGTGCGGGTATCTTCCGCAGATCGACTTCCGGATGCTTCGCGCCATGACTTTTTGTACTTTCCGTTTGCGCTTAAGTCTGCCGGCCTGCTGTGTGGTGGTGGTGGCCGGTTTGTAGTGAGGTTTTTCTCGGTCTGCGCATAAACCTTGGCTGCCGCCATTATCTTTTCCCAACTCGTGGGGAGGCCCTCTGTTCCCGATAACACCTTGACCATGTCGTCACACCTAACCGCGTACTTAAACTGAGCACGGATTAGTTGTTCGCTAACACCTCCAATTTCTAACACTTCTTTATTATATCTGGTAATAAAATCTTCCAGATTCTCATCATCGCGACGCCAGATATTCATAACGTCGGATGTATCACGTTTTGACCGCCTTTGTTGGCTGAAGTGTGTTAAAAATTTTCTTCGGAGATCCTTCCACGATTCGATCTGCCCCGTTGGTAGGTTGTCAAACCAGATTCGCGCTGGGCCATTTAGTGTTTGTACAAATAAGTGACACCACAGCGGAAGGGTCCAACCACCGACCAACCCTGCACTGGTGAATACCCTTAAATGATCATCAGGGTCGGTTAACCCATTGAATTTCCCAACATTAGATGGTAACTTGGCCCGTTCCAACGGAGCCAAAGCTATCTCTAATATAAACTTCGAGTTTTCTGCCGCTTCGTCCGGGCGATAAACTAAATCATAGTTATGCTCGGCCTCGGGGTTGTAAACCGCTCGAGGCCTGCATTTGTTATAGTTTGGCTGTAGTCTGTTGAAGACGCTGGTGTTTTCACTCAAACGGTATGTTCGATCGGATTCATCGGTGTGAGTATCCCGTTGGGAACCCAACCTGTCATGCACCGATTGTCGTTGACGAGGACGAAATTCATCATGATGTTGTCTTCGGTAACTGCTTGTATCATCATAAGTTGATTCTTCTCGCTGAGAGGCATGAGCTCTTGATCCCGGCCTCCGGGATTGGGTTACAGGAGCAGTTTGAGCACATAACTGTGAGTATACCGCGTTTAATGCTCCTTGAGACCGGACATACCATGATATCGGGGTTTCCCCTGGTGGTAAAATTGATTGTGCAAGATTTGCTGGTAACATTCCTGGGGTTACAGGATCATTTGCTCGATTGGATTGGACCTCATTATCGTCCGAGGCTTCCTCAACGATCCCTTCTATCGGTAAATTGTTTCCGACGTTTGGTCGAGGACCAGGTTGCCGGTGAGATGACGAATTTTCTGCCATGTGCAAAGACAGAAAACAGAATGAACTGAATCGAAACGAGGTAGAGACTAGAAAAACTGAGAAAACGGTGGGCGCCAATGAAGAAACACTAACTAAATGGTCGGAACCGAGATAGTTAGGGGGTTTGAATCCGCATAAAGGGTTAGCTCTCTCTCGGTTGATTCAGTCGTAATGGATTAACTTCTCCGGTAGCTCTGCAAAAAAGAACACCGTTAGCCTCGCCAAGGGGAGAAGAGGGTTCTCTCCTTGACCCGACTCCGGCGTGAGAATAAGTATTGGTATCGGAGAAGATAAGTATTTAGAGAGTGAGAGTAGTCTGAGTTTATACCTGAACAGTTCTCTTATTTATAACCGGGAGTTTGGGAGGGAAAACCTGTTATTGAAAAGATAACGGAAAATGCCTAACGCCGTAGCGGTTATTTTTCTTCCGTTTGAATTCTTTGATCTGACGTCTCTTAGCCTCGATCCGATGTGAATGCACACGGATCGTGGTTTGATCTGTGGCCGGGGAATCGCCACGTGGAAAGTGATTAAGTGGAGATTACTCTCCAATTGCATGCCTTCGTTGTGAATCCAGGGTTGTCTGTGGTAATGACACGTGTCCAGGCGGTTATAACCGTCTGGGTGGTGTATGATTGTATTTCTTTCTAGAAGGTTATTGCTGTGATCTGGTGTGACACCTTGCTGTGTGGACACAGACAAATAAATCCCAAGCCTGGGTAAAATAATATCTAAGTCTGGGTGTTGTGGCGGAAGTATTGTACAAAGGCTTTTTAATCCTTTATTGAATGGGAGAAGGCGCAAAGATTTATGTTTATCTTTTGGGCGCGCGACTATAAGTTACTGATTCCTTTCTTCCTTTAGTAGGACCAGTGCGCGGCCGCGCAAGGTCAAAAGGCTAGAAAAGTTAGTTTGTGGTATGGTCTCAAATCCTTTTTATGAGGTTTTTGGGACCTTACCCCCTTCACGGTGGGTGGTAAAGGAGTTGTGTACTCTAGATTTTGTGTACTCCGGATTCATTTGACAAAGGAGTTGTGTACTCCGGATTTTGTGTTCTTAATCTGTCTGAACTGAAAGTGTTTGAGGATGTGATGCAAAAGCTGAGCTTGTGTTCTTAATCTGTCTGAACTGAAAGTGTTGAGTCTATGATGCATAAGCTGAGCTTGTGTTCTTAATATGCCTGAATTGAAAGTGTTGAGGCTATGATGCATAAGCTGAGCCTGTGAGGTTACATATGTGTTTCTTGTGCTTAAAACACTTGTACATCATGCTTTAAAGGTTGTTTAAGTTTAGTGGCAAATTACTCTTGTACATCATGCTTTAAAACGAGGTTACATAACACAATAGACTGTGATGATGATTGTATTTTGAGGGTACATAGAAGATCCGAGTAGCATCTTGGCGGGGCAATATCCAGGTTGCATAGTTCTCACTCTGCAACCGTGTGTTGCAGCCATGGCTTTACCCGTAGTTGTGTTCATCTCTCAATTACATGTCTGAGTCTTCCAGATGTTTTGATAAGCAAATGAGCAGGTGGTGTATCGAAATCAATCAGCTATAGTTTGATGTTTATTGTGATATTTTGCTTACACAACATATATTGAACCGATTTGGAGTTGCTAGGGTTTCAGTATGAAAGCAAAACAGAGAACAAATAGAGTATTTAGTCTGAGTGAAAGAAAGTATATATTGGATCCATTTGAGTAAAACGGGTCAAAGAGATCCGGTTAGTTTATGTGAGCTGCTCCGCGTGTTGAAGGATTTTTCAACACCTTTATGCTTTAAAGGTTGTATAATGTGCTTAAAATGATTGTAGTTGATTATGTTTGTTACAGATCTGGTATGTTTGTAGCTGATTTACATGCTTATGTTACTGATTATGTTTGTTACAGATCTGGTATGTTTGTAGCTGATTATGTTTGTTATAGATCTAATGTTACTGATAAGATTCAGTTTTGCTTTTACAGTTGCCGGTGGGTGGTAAAGGAGTTGTGTACTCCAGATTTTGTGTACTCCGGATTCATTTGACAAAGGAGTTGTGTACTCCGGATTTTGTGTTCTTAATCTGTCTGAACTGAAAGTGTTTGAGGCTGTGATGCAAAAGTTGAGCTTGTGTTCTTAATCTGTAGCATTCATACACGAAACACTTGTACATCATGCTTTAAAGGTTGTTTAAGTTTAGTGGCAAATTACTCTTGTACATCATGCTTTAAAGCGAGGTTACATAACACAATAGACTGTGATGATGATTGTATTTTGAGGGTACATAGAAGATCCGAGTAGCATCTTGGCTGGGCAATATCCAGGTTGCATAGTTCTCACTCTGCAACCGTGTGTTGCAGCCATGGCTTTACCCGTAGTTGTGTTCATCTCTCAATTACATGTCTGAGTCTTCCAGATGTTTTGATAAGCAAATGAGCAGGTTATGATGCATAATATGTCTGAACTGAAAGTGTTGAGGCTATGATGCATAAGCTGAGCCTGTGAGGTTATGATGCATAATATGTCTGAACTGAAATTGTTGAGGCTATGATGCATAAGCTGAGCCTGTGAGGTTACATATGTGTTTCTTGTGCTTAAAACACTTGTACATCATCTATACTACTTTAATAAGCATATAGGAAGGGCATATGTTTGTTATAGATCTGGTATGTTTGTAGCTGATTTACATGCTTATGTTACTGATTATGTTTGTTACTGATTATCCATTTGAGTACAACCATTTGAAGCCCATTGTACAAGCATTTAAGCATGAATGTGTTGAAACTTTCTTCAACACGCGGAGCAGCTCATGGACCCTAACCGGATCTCTTTGACCCGTTTTACTCAAATGGATCCAATATAAACTTTCTTTCACTCAATCTAAACCCTAAATTCATAAGCTGAGCTGAAAGTTTTGAGGCTATGATGCATAAGCTGAGCCTGTGAGGTTATGATGCATAATATGTCTGAACTGAAAGTGTTGAGGCTATGATGCATAAGCTGAGCCTGTGAGGTTATGATGCATAAGCTAAGCCTGGCGGGGCAATATCAAGGTTGCATAGTTCTCACTCTGCAACCGTGTGTTTGCAGCCATGGCTTTACCCGGTTTGTAGCTGTGTTCATCTCTCAATTATATGCCTAAGTCTTCCAGATGTTTTGATAAGCAAATGAGCAGGTGGTGTATCGAAATCAATCTTCCCCTTAGGCGATTTAGCCCGCCGCAAGGATTCGGTTTGGCAGGAATTTTCTTGTTATACGGTTGTGGACCAGCTCAATGTGAATGCTGGAGTACTTTAGAAGTCAAGTTGGGTCCAAGGCTTGGAAGAAGGTGGGAGTTGTGGCTTTCGCTACGATATGGAGACTTTGGACGAGTAGCAACGAGAAAGAATTTAATGGCAACAACATTCCGATCGCTAAAGTGTACCAGTTTTGTTTTGATAGTCATTATGTATGATTTCAGAAGCTTTGACCATGTTGATATGTGTATTTCAATTTGTTGTATTTATGAACACAGATTATATTAAGAAAAAAAGAAAGTTATTTTTGTATTGTGTAATCATCATCTTCTTAGAGTTTTGGCGTGGTTTGATTTCATTTCATTCTTTGATGCGCAATGGAAAGAATCTTACTTTCACTTATACTTGTAGCATTCATACACGAAAACTGACCCGACCTGAGACCAACCCAAAATTCATACAAAGTGGTTTAGTTATATTCTTTTTACTAAATGAATATTTTTTTGTTATACTTGTAGCCTTCATACACGAAAACTTACTTTCACTTATACTTATATTCTTTTGACTAAATGAATATTTTTTTTCATGGGTTACATTTTATTTTTCATGGGTTACATTTTAATTTTGTTACATCCCTGTTTGATTTGTTAACCCGTCCTATTCATTTCCACCTTTGATTTATATTTTAACTTTCAGGCTGTAATGAAGGTTCAACCAGAACTAAACGGAAAACTGACAGGTGTCGCCTTTAGACAAAACGTATATTAAATGTAAACTTTTAATACATACAATACAGAGACAAAACGTCATACCAACTTCGTAGACTTGACAGAACTTACAGACTCGATAACAAAAGACCGTAACATACAATACATAGACACGCAATTGTGGATCTTTGCTGATGGGTGCACTTCGGAAAGTAGCAGATATGAATGAATATAACCCCAGTGGTAGATATGTAATTAGCGAGCTCTGGAATTTCAAGGAAAATCGAAGAGCTACACTGGGGTTATATTCATTCATATCAATCACTTCCTTATGTGCACCGCACCATCTTCTAGGAGGTTGTCAAGTGTTCTCGCCTTCGTAGTTGGTGTTTTGCGTATCTTTACATCCGCAGCCATTCTGTACAATATTTTCACAAAAAACATCACAAACAAACCTGAACAAAGCAAAACAAATCAACCCTCTGTTTTTTCAAAGCAAAACAAACATGAAGAACCCTCTTTTTTTCACAAGCAAAACAAACATGAAGTACCCAAAATACCCAAATAACTGATTATCATCGAATCAAACACATTCAAATGACCAATAAACACACTCTGTTTTTTCAAAGCAAAACAAACATGAAGAACCCTCTGTTTTTTCACAAGCAAAACAAACATGAAGAACCCAAAATACCCAAATATCTGATTATCATCGAATCAAACACATTCAAATGACCAATACCCAAATAACTGATTATCATCGAATCAAACACATTCAAATGACCAATAAACACACTCTGTTTTTTCAAAGCAAAACAAACATGAAGAACCCTCCGGATATATACTTTCTTTCACTCAGACTAAACACTCTGCTTTCACATTCAAATCACCAATAAACACACTCTGTTTTTTCAAAGCAAAACAAACATGAAGAACCCTCTGTTTTTTCACAAGCAAAACAAACATGAAGAACCCAAAATACCCAAATATCTGATTATCATCGAATCAAACACATTCAAATGACCAATAAACACTCTCTGTTTTTTCAAAGCAAAACAAACATGAAGAACCCTCTTTTTTTTTCACAAGCAAAACAAAAATTAAGAACCTAAAATACCCAAATAACTGATTATCATCGAATCAAACCAAAAATCAATATGACAAAAAATATCAATCCGAAACTGATCCGATCACCAGAGATTTTAAACACTGTTTTGGAGCTTCAAGATGTTTCAAGTATCAATATTGATGTGTTCAAATAACTACACACTTGTTTCTTCGCATTTGATTCAGAAATTAAAACAAACAAGTATCATAGTTTCAATAAACAACCTACATCTGTACTCTAATCAGCCAAATGATCACATGAGATCTGAAACTATAGAATCAAACAAAACAAAACCTCTGTTTTGAAGATGAACCTGATGAAGATGATGAAGATGAAGATGAAGATGAAGATGAAGATGATGAAGATGATCTGTTCGATGAAGATGAAGATGATCTGTTCGATGTCGATGAAGATGATGATGATTATAATCGGCGGTGTTGGGTGTTGGGAGTTGGAACCTGATGTTGAGAAGTGTGATCGAAATTTCTACATATTGATATAGTGTAGATATTTTAAGGGTTTAGGTTAAGGGTATAAAGGACTTTTCATACCAACAATTAATAAACTAATGAAAACTCAAGGTTGGTAACATGACCCAGGTTGGTAGTCGATCCAAGACCACTCCACGAAATTAGATATAGCTATTTTTAATGTTTTTAGGTAAACATGTAAACTGTCGTTGCATCACGAATTTGGTTTTGGTTATGGCTCAAAACTGAACCTCCCCATACATAGGTCTAAACTCACCAACCTAAGTGATATGTTTCCCGCCGCATCGCGCGGGTAAACGACTAGTAATGTAAAAAGTAGATCATTGTGTGTTTATGTTGTAAATACCAATATTTAATACATCTGTACTCCTATAGGGTGAACGAAAAAGTGATTTTAAACTTAACTAATGATAACTTTATTTTCGAAGTTTTATATTTTGATCCCAAATGGTTTAAGGTATTGTAACATTCCTATTTTTATATAAGAATTATGAGTCTAGTTAAATTTATTAACCACTAGTAACTAGTTTATTTTAATATAAATATTTAACCCAAATAGTTTTAAACACTATTTTATATAGTTGGTCGAAATATTATATTAATTAATTGGCTTTTATATGGGTGACCTTTATAATAAAATAAAAGTATATAAAAACTTATATTATCAGACGGGTAGATTACGTGTAAGTTGACTGTTAAAAATATGAAGTACCTAGACGGGCCTAGAAATCGTATAGTAATTAAATTATAAAAATACATTGTATTTGAACCTACTCTATTTTTAATGAAACTTGGTTCAAAATGTAGACAAAAATATTCTCGTTCTAATGATATAATTATTATTTTATAAAACGTTATATTTTAGAAGTTATACGCGCCAAATAACTGAAGCAATTGAATTAATTATAATATATAAATTAATAAAATAATAATAATAATAATAACTAAAAACTTACGAATGAAATAATAAAATAATTAATGTTAACAAATGAAATTTTGTTTATATATGAATAGATAAGAATCAAAATAATAATTAAAATCAAAATATATAAAATAGGAGGATAGACGTGTATGAATAAAGAAGTCTATGAGGGTATGTGTCATCATAAGGGAAAAGAATGATTGAGGGCACTACACGTTTAAGAGAAAATGCAGTATAAATAGAAAACATCACTTCATCAAATTAATGGTCTCTTTTCTTATTCAGACACATATGTTGCCTACTCTCTCTCTCAAAATATATATATATATATATATATATATATATATATATATATATATATATATATATATATATATATATATATTATTTTCCCTAATAATAATAATAAGGCTCTACCCTGCTTTAAGTGTTTTAACTCCCGATCGCCGCTACCCTTTCCGGTTGATCTGAGCCCCATAACACATGTCAGGGATCTGCCCGACTAAGTTGTTGGGATTCTGTCTCGTGACATAGGGACAAGGTTGAATGAGGGGTACTATACTTAAAACAAGTGTATTATATATTTTTAAAATAGCTCAGAAGTTATACCCAATATTCTACCAGGAGACTTTCTAGTTGAACCCTAAAGTTACAAAGTGGGTCCATTCTCTTTTCTCACCGTTTCATTTCCTTTTTGTCCCAAACCATAACAACTTTCACCAAAACTATTATTTATTATTATATTTTGTTCATTGGGAAACCTTAGTTAAGACCCCTAAGTAATCCTACATAAACCCTAAAGTTTTCAGAACAATCAGAATCAGAATCAGGGCCCCTAAAACTCAGGGGGTATTTCCTACTTAACGATTATCCTTATAACTCGTTGTCAGAATTAAATTTCGAAAATCCGTCGACTCAGCTAAGCTAGTTGGACACGTGGCAAGCCTATGAGATAAGGTGGACCTTCGCATCACGCGAAGCCCCAGGGGTGACCCCTCGCGTCACGCGAGGGGGTCAAATTTCGTGTATAAATAGCAGGCATTGGGACTTGAATTCTGGCACTTGAACGACGATAAAATTCGATTCATACACTGAGATATCGTCCAAATACTACAGAAACACACACAACACGAAACGCTGCCGCGATAACAGGGTATTAACTCGATCGCTGCTACGATTCAATGTTCGATCGATTGAAACTATCCGACCGGATGTTTAAGTGCTATTCTTTGTCATTAGTCGTGATTCCGACAGGATGTTTGAGTACCACCCGAACTCGGGGAATACTCTGTCATTCGTTGTGAATCCGATGGATGTTTTAGTGATTGCACTTTGTCATTCGTTGTGAGGGTTTTAATCTCGTGGGTTATCGTAATTGCTGTATTAAGTTACCTACCTAGTTCGTGTGCACTAGGTTACAAGGCTAAATCAATAGGCTAAACTCTGCCCGTATAAATCTGCATGCTTATAATGTGAGTCATTCTCTTTTTATTAAATTTGTTTACAAAAGCATGTTTATTTTCAAAGTTATAATTACAGTGATTAAGTATACAATCACCAAGTTACAGCCGGTATGTGGGGTTTTGTATACATTACTTGATAATCGTCACCATTGGGGCAGCCAATGGGGGATATGACCATAGTCACAGATCCGGTCGAGTGACAAATACCGTGGGTAGTTGGTTGATATCTGGAAACATTGTAATCTCTCTTAATACTGTAGATTATAACAAACGAGTCGTTTTAACAAAAAGAATGATTCACCAGTATTTCCCGCTGACAAAACCTTTTTCAAACATGTTTCAGGTAATTACAGTAGATTGGAGTAAGAGTTGGATACGGCACTGAAAGGCTTCAAGAAGTGGCTTATTTTATTAAGTAAATCAAATTAAGAAATATTGTTTTATGTAATTGGATTTATTCCTTATTAAAGCTACCTTTGTAAAACATGGGTTTATCCCATCTATTTAATAAATAAAATCCGGTGTTTTCTAAACTCTGATATTTTTCCTAACTCACGGTCCTGATGAAATTTCCGCTGCGATATTTTTCAAAATAATCACCGGTACCACTTGGCTGTTCGCGGCTCCCGATTTCGTCCAGGGTGGGTCGGGGGCCGTGACAGAATGTGGTATCAGAGCCACTGATTTAAGTCTATAGGTGTTGTGATAATAATACCTAAGCTTATATAAAAGAGTTAGGAGATTGATATTAACTGGTAGCACACATGATAACATTTAGACTTGAACTTAAGAAAAGATGCCTTAGTATAAGCTTCGAGATAAGCTAAGTACTTGTGTAAATAAAGTATGATGGATTTTGATATGCTGTAAGAATGACGATTAGAACATTGCAGACAATAGCACTTAATTGCTATTAATTCTTGCTTATTGATATTACTTGGTCAAGAATAAAGATATGTTATGGAAATACAAATTTCCTTGATTCTGGATAAAAGCCCTAATAAAAGAAGCACTTTTAATCTTGAAAAGATACTATTTATGGGAAATAGAAAATTTTCTCCGGCAAGACTAGGTATGGTGTAGCAGACTCTCCAGCTTGTCCGGATATACTGGGATTACCTCTCCGGCGCGAACCGGAAAAGACGGGGTATATAATATGTCAAACAAGTGACAAGATTTCCCTAAATAGTATCATGACCTGATATCTGACTTGTTTTTGGAAATATGAATCTGTTAAATACATTGACCTTATGAATTGTATGTATATTACAGCATGTGAAATATATGATTATATAAATATGTATATCTATAAGGAATTCCAAAAGTCAATTAAGAATAAAGCAAAAGCATATGTGTCTAGATTTCTTTATCAGGAATCTCTTTTCCGATATCAAACATTATTTCGTTTGATCATCTACTTCGTAACTCGAGCAACAATATAAACAAAGGAAACCCTATAAGTTGGTACGCCATCAAAAGTATAAGAATTTCCAATACGTTACCATAAACTATTAACGCAAGTAAGAAGCATGTAAAATTTTGCTAGTGCACAAGAAAACACATGAAAATTAAATTATATACAGACGTCAAAGTATAACACACACAACTTTCAAGACCAGACCTTTTGAAAATATAATTGGGCATGACGACACCAACGCGAATTCCGTCAGTGGAAGAATTACTAAAAAAAAAAAAAAAAAACCAACACTTGGCCGCGTGATCCTACAAACGACATGAATCTCGCTGAGGTACGTTGGAACAAGATTTCATAACCATCGGTACACAGTCTAATCAAAGTCATAATTATTAGCACTGCAAAAGGAGTCACATACCTTTGCAAATCCCCTATTTCATTTTATTTGACATTCCATGGTAATGTCACTTAACAACGGTTATCACACGAAATTTCAGATAAAGTTCTTATATTTCTTTCATTGAAATTCTGACTTCTGCATATAAAGAGTTGACTTTCGTGTTCTACTTCCCCTAATGGTCATCATACCATGAGGATTTCTTTCATAGTAGTGAATATTTATCTATTTCATTTCTTGGTAAATTCACACATTACACATGCACTGTTTGTTGCGCATGTGATTCGTTTAATTTATGAAGACCACTGGAGGGCTTCATTCCGATTTATTATTTTATCCAAACTCAAATATCATTCCGCTTTTTGCACTATGAACCGCATTATTGCAAAACGATGACTCTTTGATATCAAGTCAATAAATTTTGTTAAACCATTGAGGTGAAGAATTTATATTTTTATATATATGTATAAAAATTATGTTGAGGTATACTCTCATTTAAGTTTATGTCTAGTTATTTATTATTGGTAATTAATATTAGTTTTATTATTAGTAATAAAATATTAATAGTAGTGTTAGTATTATTTTTAAATACTAGGGTTATTATCAGGGGCAGATATTGAGTAGCCTAGCCTTAGTTAGGCATGGACTGATCACCTATGCTTAAACAAGGCAGCACTAACCAATATCCAAACATGATAATGACTAATTAAATATAAATTAAGTCATCATACTTATTTAATAAATTTTACTTATATATAAAAATATATATATTTTGTACTGTAAGGAGAAGACATATTTTCATAAAACAAATACAAGAATTAGAGGGATGAATAAAATTATATAAATAATTGTCTATCACATGTTTTGTGGTAACTATGTACCGTAACACTCTATCAAGAAAATGACCATATAAGAATAATATGGTAGTCATCAACTACGTTGGGTTAAGGGAACATTATAATATATAAGAATAGTCTCCGTTTTCACTTATTTACAAAATTTGTAAATACATTCACAACGTTATATGGCTTCAAAATGAAAATAAGTAATCACATAGAATCGACCCATTAAGTATTATATATGTAACACCTGTTCTTATAAATCAAGGTTTAACGCATATTTTGCGAAAATAATCATGTAATTAATGATTATATATACATCGGAAATACGGGTTTGTTAAAAACTTTTACAAATTAAGTGATATACATAATGTGATTTAATTCGCCGTTTAGAATAACGACAAAACAATGTTGCGGAAGCTTTGTTTAATGTGTGTTCGGTTCTTGCTCGATGCTCGATCTTTATCCGGGACTCTCGACATTCACCTGTGATCAAAACCAACTTAAATGTCAGTTTTGATAATTAATTAAACTAATACAACGGGGAAATTAGGAAAATCCAACATGGATATCTTAAACCCAAAACAAAAACTTATTTCTGACCTCCACCGTAACTTACGGTGTCACCGTAAGTTACGGTGGCCTCTGTGTTTCAATTATTCAACCGTACAACAGTAGGTGTTTACCGTAACCAAATCATGTCCACCGTAACTTACGGTGGCACCGTAAGTTACGGTGGCCACTGCATCATTCCTTTCCTTTTTGCCGTTTTCGACACGAAAACTTTCGTATCTTTCAATCCGCTCGTCCGTTTAACCTACCGTTTCTTCCTACGTGTTTGTAATTTGATTCTCCATCATATGGAGTTAAAATCTAACATCCGGTTTAACAAAATTTCAGACTTTTAAGTCTTTGGCTTATTACCCTTTTTGCCAACTTTTGACCCGTTCGTGATTTCATCATCAAACTTGTGTATTTGACCTTTATATCTCATATACTTCTTCAACTTAATGTTATTTACCATACTAGATTATAATCCCCGGTTTATTACACAAATTAAACCCGTTTTCGTTTGTATGCTTATTTTGACCCGTTAAGGGTATTTATGCACTAAGGTCCCATACATCCCTTTTATACTTATCTTAAGGATTTAATCTACCAAAACACTTATTTCCAACAACCTTTAAAGGTCGTTTGCCCGGTTTACCCAACAAGGGCATTTTAGTCAACTTTAGCCCCTCATTTACGACGAAGGGCATTTGCTACAATTTGACCCAAAAAAAATGTATGTTTAACCACAATCGTATTTATACGTACCTGGCTCGAGTCAACCTAGTGACCCGTTTCAACACCTTGCTTTTATTACCGATATTCTATGGCGACGCAATTATCCAAATTACTATTCGCTCCTGTAACACATGACTTGACCACCACATTAGTTGATTTTGTCAAATGACGTTATTCCCACCATTTGACCCGTTCGATCTATATATAACACAACATTTTCATATGTAACAAAAACATGGTTTTTATTTACAAATCACACATCCGAACCATTTCGGATTTTCTCACTAGATCCCTTTCTTTCTAAAGTCAATTTCCTATATTTTTAACCCATTCGGCTTATGCTATGGGTGTCCTTTGAAACTTATTTTACTTTAGTCAATACTTGACTAAATTTCCATTTTTACCCATTTTCCATTGCTAGTTACGCTATAAGGTAACTTTAAGAAAACTCTTAAACTATTAACCAATTCATGACTAGTTTACCATTTTGTCTTTTTCACCATTAATCATGGTTTAAAATGTTTCTATTCGTTCCAACCCAATTCGTTTCATGTTGGAACTCATAATTCGAACCAAATCCTTTGTTGTATTTATCGCCTATAAAATAAACACGTATACTACAAGTAGGTGTAAGTTTTACTTACCTTGCATCCGAAACATGCTTTTACTTCTTATTTGCTTCGTTTGACCCGCTTCCTTTCCAAGCCTCCACCTAGCTTGTCAAGCGTCAAACTATCATCATAATTCGTAAGACGATTAGTTTAGTCATGATCATTTACGACTATTCCATCCTACGGGTTTTATGTCGAAGTTATCATTCGTCCATATCAAAATTATCATTCGATCTAATCATTGGTCAGTTTGACTTTTTAAAAGTCAATTGACTTATCAACATATTCAAATGCACATTTGGTTCAATGAACTCACTTAGGCATATTTCATCCGAACTCTTAACGAAATCAAATTTCACATACTAACTAGTAGGCCGCGATTTCATTTAGGCATTTCATATCACTGAAAATGGGCTGTTTTTTGTGACTTGTTTAACCTGTTTACATGTCTTCAAAAATTATGATTTTTTATATGGCGTACATCTCAGAGGGTTAGGCCTTGTGTTAAAATTTTAAGATCTAACTCTTTACCAAAAATTCATAAAAATTCATTTACTAAGCTGCAATCAGATTCGTCACTTCTGACTGCAGCTTACGGAAAAATTCATTTAAAATTCCTCGTTTATCCGATTGATGAAATTCCAATTGGAGATTATTTTAATCACTTAAAACTTTCTACAGTAAGAATTTGAGACCATAACTCAATTCCTAAATTGAGTTATGACATTCGTAATGGGCTGCAAATTCTGCCAGAAAACGCAGCTTGAACCTTTGATACGGAAAAATTCATAAAACGCTCAATTCTCGTCGAAAAAATGCGATTCCAGTGGGGTTTTAAAGATATTTCCTGGAATTACATTTTAGACTCACGAAACACATGTTTTTATCACGTTTTGTCCAGGTTACAGCCGATACAAGTCGGCTGTAAATTCTGATCAAGAGTCGTTTGAATTCAACTTTCACTTTAAGCAAGTTCTTGACATCATAACACCATTTTAGCAATCAAAAACCCTAACAAAAATCACCTTCAATGGTGTTCATGGATTTTTTTACTAAAATTTGGCACGATTTCAACATATCTTGTCTAGGGTTTACTCCTAAACACTACAAGGTTCCTATTTCATCCATATAACAAGCATGCATCAACAAATTTCGAATAGCCTAAATTCATGAGAATTTCAAGTAGAGAATTAACACCAAATTTTACATACCTTGTAACCCCCTTGTGATGAGGATCACTAATCTATGCTCAATTTTCGATTTGGACTTGGTTTGATCCTTCAATTTTGTTGATTTGTTGAAGTTAGGGTTTGAGCTCCCATGGAGCTTTCCCCTGGTCACATACGTATGTGTGTGTATTGATTTCTATTATTTTTTTTTTATAAGTGTTTTAATAAAACACTATTCTAGTTGCCCATGTTTAGTCCCTCAGTTTAGAGATTCATATATGAAACTATAACCCATAGTTTATTATTTAATTACCCTTTACTAACTAGGTTAATTTTACCTAGTTAACTTGGTGGGTTCCGGGAGCTAAAAACCCGTTTTATTTTAAGTCCCGTTGACTCGGGTTCTTATAAAGTCAATTCCTTAATTCTTTGATTCGCTTGTATTTAAATTATTAGGATTTCTTATTAAATCCAAATATTTACCGGGTTAACTTTACTACTAACGGTACTTTACCCGTCTTTTGGTATTAACGGAGTATGATTACCAAACCCGTTTTAGGGGTGTTACAAGTCTACCCCCCTTAAAGAGGTTTCGTCCCCGAAACCTTTTCTTACATAATTCATTGAGTTTAAACTCAATGTATTCTGTCCGAGAAATATTTTAAACATTAATTATACTTTTTAACCAATCGTCAGTATTACCCGAAAAGTATGGTAACATCTTTTTGGTTACTAATTGTCTACATATCTCCTACGACATAATGTAACTTGAAATAACGTAATTCCGTTATTTCTACTAGTTTAGTTAACTTAGCGATTTCCATCGCTTTTATATATTATCGAACTCTTGGTGAATCCGTTACCTTGACCCGTTTAAAGGTCTTTAGTGAAATATTTCACTTTTAGCAATAATTTCTTTTGTTTTCAGATTTATTTATTCGGTTCAGTTATACCGAATCCACCGCTTACAAGCAAACCAATTTTTTTTTTATTGATTTGAATTACTGGCCTTAACCGGTCTTACTAACTAGACTTATTAGTCCCGTTACTTTTCACCGCTCGCTTGGTTATAACGTGATTTTACTTCACATTACATTTCCTAACCGTGATCGTGTCACATCGTGTTTAGTTTGTATCAACCTTTCATTTTCGAAAATATATCACTTTTCGAATATATTGTCTTGCGCCTATCAGTGTCAAGACTTGTATCTTTCATACTTATTATTTAAATTCCTATCAGAATTTATGTTTGTAAAAACATTATTTCTTACTAAAACCGAAGTTTTAGTTTTAGGATCTTCTCTTTAACTTTTGTCAATTATCCATACCAGGATATTGACAGTCCATAATTTATTCTTATTTGGTTATATCCCAATACCGGGCTCATTATTCTCTTGCATTTAACGCTACCTTTATCTGGCTAGCGCTCATTTGTGCCATTCGGCGTTATATTGTATTCAACCTGTTTGACCTATTAATGTGAAATCCATCACTTATAAACAATCAACTTTATTCTTTATTCAACCCATTCGACTTCGAATAGTTGAACATATTTACTCACAATTTCTATATACGAGATTTTATAGTCATAACTCGTAATCCAAGTCCTTTGATTTTTTTTTCCCGCATTCACGTCTCTTGGTTTACGCATGTGTTTAATTCTTACCTATCAACCGGGTGTTTTACCGAAGTCGTTATTATTGCAACTCTCCTGGTGTGCATTAAGACCTCGCTTCATTTTTATATTCCGACTTTGTCTTTAAGTTTGACGTTTTACAAAAAAACGACCCGTTAAGGGACATATTTGCATTTTCCGGGTTCGAGTGTAAGTACACTCCCTCCCAATGCTTGTCTAAATCAGTTTACATGTTTGCGTTTTCTGGGTTCGAGTGTAAGTACACTCCCTCCCAATACTCGTCTAAATCATTTTTCATGCTTGCGTTTTCTGGGTTCGAGCGTAAGTACACTCCCTCCCAATACTTGTCTAAATCATTTTTCATGCTTGCGTTTTCTGGGTTCGAGCGTAAGTACACTCCCTCACAATACTTGTCTAAATCATTTTTCATGCTTGTTTGTCCCTTCACTCGGGCTCATCATCCTAATGTAATACGCTTCCGTCACACGGCTGTGCGTTTACATTATTATCAATTATTTTGCTCATTTGATTCATTTGGGTACTTTTAAGTTAGTCCCATTCACTCGGCCCTTACTACATCGGATGTAAACGTGTCCGCCATAAGAAGTTCATGGTATCATATGCCACTACTTACTTGGCCAGAGTAAGCGATTAACACATGACACACATGACCTTTTTATAGTTTTCACATCACGCCCTATGTAAGTGACGCCTCTATTTGTTTCTCTTGGAAACAATATCCCGAATACATTTTCTATTTGGGTTTTTCCAAGTTTTTAATCTACATATGCAACTTTCAATTTCTACTTATTTGTTGCATATTACTATTTGTGCGATTATTTAAAATGTGCACCTGGTAATGTTTGCCCCGACGAGCGTTCCTTGCCATTAACCTTGTTCGCGGTCGTTACGCGATTTAGTCCTCGGTGAGCATGCTCCTCTTGTCATACTTCGGACCGTTCCCTCATCGTATCCACAATTCGTTTGACTCTCGTCGTCTTCAACGCGAATGTCCTTTAATTAAAACATTCACAAAAGTTAGTAAAATCAACTTTAATAATCACCCGTATTATAATACAAGGCTTTTTCTACTATACGCGTCAACGCACATATTTTCGTCAACTATATCAATCATTTTAATTGGGGTAACGTGTATCACACGATAGCCCTATGTGTTGTTTACAACACTTTAGCATGCTAAACTATTAACATACATGTACTTACCGGATTTGCGATCAAGCCTCGAACCGAACACAATTTACTCTTTAACCATGAGCTCTGATACCAACTTGTAACACCTGTTCTTATAAATCAAGGTTTAACGCATATTTTGCGAAAATAATCATGTAATTAATGATTATATATACATCGGAAATACGGGTTTGTTAAAAACTTTTACAAATTAAGTGATATACATAATGTGATTTAATTCGCCGTTTAGAATAACGACAAAACAATGTTGCGGAAGCTTTGTTTAATGTGTGTTCGGTTCTTGCTCGATGCTCGATCTTTATCCGGGACTCTCGACATTCACCTGTGATCAAAACCAACTTAAATGTCAGTTTTGATAATTAATTAAACTAATACAACGGGGAAATTAGGAAAATCCAACATGGATATCTTAAACCCAAAACAAAAACTTATTTCTGACCTCCACCGTAACTTACGGTGTCACCGTAAGTTACGGTGGCCTCTGTGTTTCAATTATTCAACCGTACAACAGTAGGTGTTTACCGTAACCAAATCATGTCCACCGTAACTTACGGTGGCACCGTAAGTTACGGTGGCCACTGCATCATTCCTTTCCTTTTTGCCGTTTTCGACACGAAAACTTTCGTATCTTTCAATCCGCTCGTCCGTTTAACCTACCGTTTCTTCCTACGTGTTTGTAATTTGATTCTCCATCATATGGAGTTAAAATCTAACATCCGGTTTAACAAAATTTCAGACTTTTAAGTCTTTGGCTTATTACCCTTTTTGCCAACTTTTGACCCGTTCGTGATTTCATCATCAAACTTGTGTATTTGACCTTTATATCTCATATACTTCTTCAACTTAATGTTATTTACCATACTAGATTATAATCCCCGGTTTATTACACAAATTAAACCCGTTTTCGTTTGTATGCTTATTTTGACCCGTTAAGGGTATTTATGCACTAAGGTCCCATACATCCCTTTTATACTTATCTTAAGGATTTAATCTACCAAAACACTTATTTCCAACAACCTTTAAAGGTCGTTTGCCCGGTTTACCCAACAAGGGCATTTTAGTCAACTTTAGCCCCTCATTTACGACGAAGGGCATTTGCTACAATTTGACCCAAAAAAAATGTATGTTTAACCACAATCGTATTTATACGTACCTGGCTCGAGTCAACCTAGTGACCCGTTTCAACACCTTGCTTTTATTACCGATATTCTATGGCGACGCAATTATCCAAATTACTATTCGCTCCTGTAACACATGACTTGACCACCACATTAGTTGATTTTGTCAAATGACGTTATTCCCACCATTTGACCCGTTCGATCTATATATAACACAACATTTTCATATGTAACAAAAACATGGTTTTTATTTACAAATCACACATCCGAACCATTTCGGATTTTCTCACTAGATCCCTTTCTTTCTAAAGTCAATTTCCTATATTTTTAACCCATTCGGCTTATGCTATGGGTGTCCTTTGAAACTTATTTTACTTTAGTCAATACTTGACTAAATTTCCATTTTTACCCATTTTCCATTGCTAGTTACGCTATAAGGTAACTTTAAGAAAACTCTTAAACTATTTACCAATTCATGACTAGTTTACCATTTTGTCTTTTTCACCATTAATCATGGTTTAAAATGTTTCTATTCGTTCTAACCCAATTCGTTTCATGTTGGAACTCATAATTCGAACCAAATCCTTTGTTGTATTTATCGCCTATAAAATAAACACGTATACTACAAGTAGGTGTAAGTTTTACTTACCTTGCATCCGAAACATGCTTTTACTTCTTATTTGCTTCGTTTGACCCGCTTCCTTTCCAAGCCTCCACCTAGCTTGTCAAGCGTCAAACTATCATCATAATTCGTAAGACGATTAGTTTAGTCATAATCATTTACGACTATTCCATCCTACGGGTTTTATGTCGAATTTATCATTCGTCCATATCAAAATTATCATTCGATCTAATCATTGGTCAGTTTGACTTTTTAAAAGTCAATTGACTTATCAACATATTCAAATGCACATTTGGTTCAATGAACTCACTTAGGCATATTTCATCCGAACTCTTAACGAAATCAAATTTCACATACTAACTAGTAGGCCGCGATTTCATTTAGGCATTTCATATCACTGAAAATTGGCTGTTTTTGGTGACTTGTTTAACCTGTTTACATGTCTTCAAAAATTATGATTTTTTATATGGCATACATCTCAGAGGGTTAGGCCTTGTGTTAAAATTTCAAGATCTAACTCTTTACCAAAAATTCATAAAAATTCATTTACTAAGCTGCAATCAGATTCGTCACTTCTGACTGCAGCTTACGGAAAAATTCATTTAAAATTCCTCGTTTATCCGATTGACGAAATTCCAATTGGCGATTATTTTAATCACTTAAAACTTTCTACAGTAAAAATTTGAGACCATAACTCAATTCCTAAATTGAGTTATGACATTCGTAATGGGCTGCAAATTCTGCCAGAAAACGCAGCTTGAACCTTTGATACGGAAAAATTCATAAAACACTCAATTCTCGTCGAAAAAATGCGATTACAGTGGGGTTTTAAAGATATTTCCTGGAATTACATTTTAGACTCACGAAACACATGTTTTTATCACGTTTTGTCCAGGTTACAGCCGATACAAGTCGGCTGTAAATTCTGATCAAGAGTCGTTTGAATTCAGCTTTCACTTTAAGCAAGTTCTTAACATCATAACACCATTTTAGCAATCAAAAACCCTAACAAAAATCACCTTCAATGGTGTTCATGGATTTTTTTACTAAAATTTGGCACGATTTCAACATATCTTGTCTAGGGTTTACTCCTAAACACTACAAGGTTCCTATTTCATCCATATAACAAGCATGCATCAACAAATTTCGAATACCCTAAATTCATGAGAATTTCAAGTAGAGAATTAACACCAAATTTTACATACCTTGTAACCCCCTTGTGATGAGGATCACTAATCTATGCTCAATTTTCGATTTGGACTTGGTTTGATCCTTCAATTTTGTTGATTTGTTGAAGTTAGGGTTTGAGCTCCCATGGAGCTTTCCCCTGGTCGCATACGTATGTGTGTGTATTGATTTCTATTATTTTTTTTTATAAGTGTTTTAATAAAACACTATTCTAGTTGCCCATGTTTAGTCCCTCAGTTTAGAGATTCATATATGAAACTATAACCCATAGTTTATTATTTAATTACCCTTTACTAACTAGGTTAATTTTACCTAGTTAACTTGGTGGGTTCCGGAGCTAAAAACCCGTTTTATTTTAAGTCCCGTTGACTCGGGTTCTTATAAAGTCAATTCCTTAATTCTTTGATTCGCTTGTATTTAAATTATTAGGATTTCTTATTAAATCCAAATATTTACCGGGTTAATTTTACTGCTAACGGTACTTTACCCGTCTTTTGGTATTAACGGAGTATGATTACCAAACCCGTTTTAGGGGTGTTACAATATATTTACAAAATATTTTACAAATACTTTTGTACAATGAATATTTTTACACCTCTATTTACAACTTTCATTTAACGTTATAAATAATAGTGATTTCTTTTACAAAATAATAATACTAAAATACTTTGTAAATATAATAACTTCATTACGGTGTTTTGTAATATATATTACATAGTAAATATAAGTTATTTTACATAGTATAGTAAAATACTAAAATAATATTTTATTTAAAAGTGGTGACCATTTACATATAGTAAAAATGTGTAACAAATAATATATATTACATAGTATTTATATTTGATATGTAAGATACGGTTCAGACAGGGACACAAATAATATATATTACATTTATTTTACAAATATAATATAATAGTTGGTCATGCCAAAACAACTTGTTATTATTATATTTCGACCTCTAGGACATAGTATGAAAAATATGGTCACTAATAGTATACTATCACATTGTTTCACAATTAAAACAACTTGGAACTCTAAACAATGATACACTATTGAATCCTACTTATTGTACAACTCGTATTCACAAAATTTGATATTTTAATTCTATGTCATCTACTTTAAATATTGTTTTTATTGACTAAAATATGACATAAATCTAAAAGAAATATCGTAATATAAATCTCGAGGATGAGATTTAAAACAAAGTGGGGAGAACGTAACATTCCTATTTTTATATAAGAATTATGAGTCTAGTTAAATTTATTAACCACTAGTAACTAGTTTATTTTAATATAAATATTTAACCCAAATAGTTTTAAACACTATTTTATATAGTTGGTCGAAATATTATATTAATTAATTGGCTTGTATATGGGTGACCTTTATAATAAAATAAAAGTATATAAAAACTTATATTATTAGACGGGTAGATTACGGATAAGTTGACTGTTAAAAATATGAAGTACCTAGACGGGCCTAGAAATCGTATAGTAATTAAATTATAAAAATACATTGTATTTGAACCTACTCTATTTTTAATGAAACTTGGTTCAAAATGTAGACAAAAATTCTCGTTCTAATGATATAATTATTATTTTATAAAACGTTATATTTTACAAGTTATACGCGCCAAATAACTGAAGCAATTGAATTAATTATAATATATAAATTAATAAAATAATAATAATAATAATAACTAAAAACTTACGAATGAAATAATAAAATAATTAATGTTAACAAATGCAATTTTGTTTATATATGAATAGATAAGAATCAAAATAATAATTAAAATCAAAATATATAAAATAGGAGGGTAGACGTGTATGAATAAAGAAGTCTATGAGGGTATGTGTCATCATAAGGGAAAAGAATGATTGAGGGCACTACACGTTTAAGAGAAAATGCAGTATAAATAGAAAACATCACTTCATCAAATTAATGGTCTCTTTTCTTATTCAGACACATATGTTGCCTACTCTCTCTCTCAATATATATATATATATATATATATATATATATATATATATATATATATATATATATATATATATATTATTTTCCCTAATAATAATAATAAGGCTCTACCCTGCTTTAAGTGTTTTAACTCCCGATCGCCGCTACCCTTTCCGTTTGATCTGAGCCCCATAACACATGTCAGGGATCTGCCCGACTAAGTTGTTGGGATTCTGTCTCGTGACATAGGGACAATGTTGAATGAGGGGTACTATACTTAAAACAAGTGTATTATATATTTTTAAAATAGCTCAGAAGTTATACCCAATATTCTACCAGGAGACTTTCTAGTTGAACCCTAAAGTTACAAAGTGGGTCCATTCTCTTTTCTCACCGTTTCATTTCCTTTTTGTCCCAAACCATAACAACTTTCACCAAAACTATTATTTATTATTATATTTTGTTCATTGGGAAACCTTAGTTAAGACCCCTAAGTAATCCTACATAAACCCTAAAGTTTTCAGAACAATCAGAATCAGAATCAGGGCCCCTAAAACTCAGGGGGGTATTTCCTACTTAACGATTATCCTTATAACTCGTTGTCAGAATTAAATTTCGAAAATCCGTCGACTCAGCTAAGCTAGTTGGACACGTGGCAAGCCTATGAGATAAGGTGGACCTTCGCGTCACGCGAAGCCCCAGGGGTGACCCCTCGCGTCACGCGAGGGGGTCAAATTTCGTGTATAAATAGCAGGCATTGGGACTTGAATTCTGGCACTTGAACGACGATAAAATTCGATTCATACACTGAGATATCGTCCAAATACTACAGAAACACACACAACACGAAATGCTGCCGCGATAACAAGGTATTAACTCGATCGCTGCTACGATTCAATGTTCGATCGATTGAAACTATCCGACCGGATGTTTAAGTGCTATTCTTTGTCATTAGTCGTGATTCCGACAGGATGTTTGAGTACCACCCGAACTCGGGGAATACTCTGTCATTCGTTGTGAATCCGATGGATGTTTTAGTGATTGCACTTTGTCATTCGTTGTGAGGGTTTTAATCTCGTGAGTTATCGTAATTGATGTATTAAGTTACCTACCTAGTTCGTGTGCACTAGGTTACAAGGCTAAATCAATAGGCTAAACTCTGCCCGTATAAATCTGCATGCTTATAATGTGAGTCATTATCTTTTTATTAAATTTGTTTACAAAAGCATGTTTATTTTCAAAGTTATAATTACAGTGATTAAGTATATGTAATCACCAAGTTACAGCCGGTATGTGGGGTTTTGTATACATTACTTGATAATCGTCAACCAGCTGGGGTAGCCCAGTTGGCCACCGACACCCACCTCTAACCAAGAGGTACCGGGTTCGAACCTTGGGGCGAACAAAGTAATCTCAAGGGTCGGCTCGGCAAGGGTATTTACTGCCAGGCTCAGGCTTGTCGGGTGGCGGCCTGGGATGGGTTATCCCCTCCGCGGTCAGGGGTACCGTGCATTACCCTTTTTTTTACTTGATAATCGTCACCATTGGGGCAGCCAATGGGGGATATGACCATAGTCACAGATCCGGTCGAGTGACAAATACCGTGGGTAGTTGGTTGATATCTGGAAACATTGTAATCTCTCTTAATACTGTAGATTATAACAAACAAGTCGTTTTAACAAAAAGAATGATTCACCAGTATTTCCCGCTGACAAAACCTTTTTCAAACATGTTTCAGGTAATTACAGTAGATTGGAGTAAGAGTTGGATACGGCACTGAAAGGCTTCAAGAAGTGGCTTATTTTATTAAGTAAATCAAATTAAGAAATATTGTTTTATGTAATTGGATTTATTCCTTATTAAAGCTACCTTTGTAAAACATGGGTTTATCCCATCTATTTAATAAATAAAATCCGGTGTTTTCTAAACTCTGATATTTTTCCTAACTCACGGTCCTGATGAAATTTCCGCTGCGATATTTTTCAAAATAATCACCGGTACCACTTGGCTGTTCGCGACTCCCGATTCCGTCCAGGGTGGGTCGGGGGCCGTGACAGGTATCACACAAGACACATTAAAAAAACAAAAAAGTAAATAAATTGGTGAAATGAGCAACCCGTGAAACCGTCATGTTAACATGAACACGACCCGTTAGCTAAACGTGCATGTAAGTCGACTTGAAACTGACTCGAACCCATGTAAAATAAACTCAAGCCATCGAATTTTGTGTTAGGTTCGTATTGTGTCAGAAATTCACACCATCACAATTTTGACTCAACTCAACTAGCATGTTAGCTTAAGTTCGATTAAGTATAAACTAGTTATAAACAACTTGGCTAGAAAGACAAGAGAAAATGCACACTTGCACATTTGACTGAGCCCTTTTTGTTCATAGATTGAATTATGTTAAAATCTAACTTTTTTTTAGATCTCAAATGTATTCCTTTAACTTACTAATATATAAGACGAATTTACATCGAGATAGTTGATAAACGGACAACAAGCTGCGCCGCTACCCCTTTACAGGTTTAATAAGATTCCACCACTAAGTCTGTTACGTGCTACCCATGAAATCCTCACATGCATGCCCACGTTCAACATGTTTTGGTTTCTTTTTAGTTTTATGAGTCATATGTTATGGAGTCAAAGTAATTAGTGGAGGTAGTGGTTTATTTACGGTTATGCCTTTCTTTTATTTCTCTTGTTTTGAAGGCTATTTATGCCATACGTATTGTTAGTTTTTTGGATTATGAATGAATATTATGAAAGTCTAATATTCTCTCTAAATTGCTACTCTGGCTTCTCTCTAATTATCTTTGAGATTAATCCACTCAACGGATTATTTATCCCAAATCCGATTGGTACATATCAAAGTCTAAGTCTGGTGGAAAGCTTATCAGAAATCAAATCCTCAATTACCGAAAAATATTCTGTCGGCAAGGAGTTCAAACCAAAACTGGTTCTTGGTGAAACCAGTTCAGGGTAAAAACCTGTTTTGAGAGAGGGAAGTGACTGGTTTAGTTCTGACTTTTTTGCCGGTTGGGTTCAGGTTAAACCGGTTTCATACCAGTTTGAACGAGCCAGGTTACAAACTGATGATGGTTCGGGTTCAACCCTAACCGGTTCTTACCAAACCAGTTTCAATATCAGTTCTAGTTCGGGTCCATTTGCAGGTTCCGGTGCAGAAAGCGGTTTATTTTTACACCTTATTAGAGGCGGTTACTCATAAAGAGATAAAGAGAGAGTGAGACTATAGATTATTGGCGGAGTTTGAACGAAAACTCGGTGAGGGCCGGACTCTCGAAATCCAAATTGGTAGATGCCGAACTCTTAAAAATCCAATATTTTACACTAAAAGAAATTCGGAAAATCTCGGTAAAATTAACACTACGAACGAAAAATCGGTAGGTGCCGGTGCACCCCCGACGCAAATAAAGCTTCGCCCTTGCTAGAGAGTAAGCTGTTGTCCAAGATAGGGATGAGTGTGGTACGGTACCGGTATTTGAAGGTAAAATTCGGTATTTTGCTGGTACCGTACCGAACTGGTACCGATACCGAAAATGCCAAAAAGTGGGTACCAGTACCGAAAAAATTCGATACGGGACCGGTACCCAGTACCAATTGCTCATCCCTAGTCCAAGAGAGGTAGTCCAGACTTTGTTTAAAGCAGTGGGCTAGCCTTGATAAGAATATCCATTATCCAGTATTGGGTTAGGCCCAGTCGGCCATTTTTCTTAGGCCTGATAAGACGTTGAGCCCAACCAAAAGATATGTTTAAATTAGCTGACTTGAGCCCAACAAATAGATATGTTTAAATTAGCTTAACATCTCTTAAGTAAATGAAAATCTAATTAGCTTAACATCTCTTAAGTAAATGAAAATCTAGGTAACATATTAAACAAAACTACAAAAGTAAATGAAAATCTAGGTAACATATTAAACAAAATTACAAAAACAATATGGAAGTCGGATTCTTTTTCACGTTCTCGTTAAATTGTAACGAGCCAAAATATATACTATATAATAACTAAAAGGGTGTCTGAGTAACGCGGTGGGAAACATAAACACTGACATGGTATGCATGGTTCGGTCTGTTCGGTTATTATCCTCAACCAAAGCTGAAACCGAAGTCGTCAGTTTGTCTATTTCACTAACCAATCAGTTCGGTTTATTAAGTTAGATTGATGGTTTTTGGTTCGGTTTGTTTAATTTCGATTAACAACCAAAATCAAATTTGGGCTAAAACTTTTGCTTAAAAATAAAAGAATATATACATGAGGCGGAAGTATAAATACATGAAATTGAGATATAAAAGTCATATATATACATATGGGAATGTTCTATGCAGAACACTAAATATTTCGAGAACACGCAAAACACAATGAATCACCTATTTTTCTATCCTAAAACCCAAAAAGTAAATGAAAATGTTACAAATATAAGATTTATTGTTTCTTACACTAGAATTCAAAACAAAACATGAAAAATTTTCACATTTTGTATAACCTACACATATGTAGGTTATGTGTAGGTTATATTACCAACATGTATGTCGACTATGTGTAGGTTAAAATCTTTGTTTTTTTATGTATATATAATACAGATATGAATGTAAGAAATATAAAATAAAAAAAAAATGTACTTTAAATCCCAAAAATTAGTGTTTTAGAGTTGTTCTTTTTGTTCTCACAATAGTTAGTGTTCTGTAATGATCCTCATATATACATATATATATATATATATATATATATATATATATATATATATATATATATATATATATATATAGTGTGAGCTTCATTGGGGAACACTAAAAAAGTGGGGAACGGTGGGGAACCGACTCAAACGAACTCCGATTGGACTCATTCCAGAGGCGTTGGAACCGGCTCGTCGAACCCTAACTAGGATCTCTTAACCCTATACCCTAAATCATAACCCCTAAACCCTAAATATGGTAGGGTTTGGCTTTTAGGGTTTAGCTTTAGGGTTTAGAGTTTAGCTTTAGGTTTAGCCTTTATGGTTTAGCTTTTAGGGTTTATCGTTTAGATTTTACGGCTTAGCTTAGGTTTTAGCCTTATTTTTTAGCTTTAGGGTTTAGAGTTTAGGAGTTAGGATTTAGGGTTTAGGGTTAAGAGATCTTAGTTAGGGTTCGACGAGGCAGTTCCAACGCCGCTGGAATGAGTCCAATCGGAATTCGTTTGAGTTGGTTCCCCGCTGTTGCCCACTTTTTTAGTGTTCCCCAATGAACCTTCCCCTATATATATATATATACACACACACATATATATATAGTGGAGGGTTCAAATGAGAAGAAATTCTTTGTAAGAAGAAAAAAGAAGAAATTTCAACCAATAGGAATGCTTCATTAGACTTCATTTAATATTTGTACTTAATGTAACTATAAGGGTATATTAGTAAACTTACATACATCATTAATTGGTAGTTTCATCTTTAATAACTAACTATATTAAATTTGTAACTTAATTTTAAGATATATATTTTTCACAAAAAATAAAAATTCATTTAAAGTGTAGGATAAATACGAGGCGTGTATGATAAATTACGAGTTGTGTAGGATAAATTTCAATATGTGTAAGATAAATTTCGAAATGTGTAGGATAACTTTTGATGTGTGTAGGCAAAAATATTTAGTGTGGAGGATTATAGTCTTAATGACTAATTAATTAGTCAAACATAATAATAAATGAGATGATAAAAAAAAACTATTTAATGTTTTACAATTATACCATTTTATTCTTTTTCTTCTCAATAAAATTTTCTTCTCAAATGAACCTTCCCCTATATATATATATATATATATATATATATATATATATATATATGTATATATGAAGACATAAATGGTTTGGTTTGTTTCAGTTAATTTTGATTAAACGAGGGTAGAAAAAAACCGCTAACCAGTTTTGGTTAATTTGGTTTTTCAGTTAATTGGTTTTAATTTAATTTAGTTTTTGGTTGATTTCAGTTCAGTTTCGTCTGTTTTCAGTTCGATTGATTAACGACTCAGTTATTGCTCTCGCCCATAGACACTGTAAATCACGTAACATATCATTTTTAATTAAAAAAACTATAGCGATACCATACTCACTTAAAGAGTATATATATTTTTTTAAATATTAACATTCGCAAAAGTTATATTAGTTTAAAAATCATAGAGATGGTTAGTTTTTATAAGGGTGATAAAGTGTAACTATTAATTAGTTAACCATAATTTGGTTGAAGATGAGGGATTAAAGTGTAATTAAGATGATAAGATTAAAATGTGATTTTTGTTTGAAAAACTAACTACTCTCATTTTAGGGTTGTACCTTATACATTAAATTTTAAAATAACTTTTAACTTTTTGAAATCTTAAAATGGCTCTCTCAAATCTCTAATTAATAAATAAAAATAACTTGCCACATGGTTGTTTTTCATTCTTCCCTTTTATTTTTAGCAAAATTAATTGTATTTCAAAATGTTGACATGTGATTTTAGTTTTGTTTATAAAATACATCGATTATTGACAAATGACCTCTTTTCTTTATGCAGGAGATTACCTTAATTATCTATTATTTTAGAAGAAAAGATACTAAAGTTTTATAATTTCTCAAAACAATCAGTTCAAAATTATTTTATTACCATGATATTCATTTAAATCATTTTAAAAATACACGTTTAAACAAGCATTTATTGATTAACTTATGTCTAAAAAATATTATCTTTGTATACCGTTTTTCGTCTCACTAAAAGGTAACATATCATTCGTCAACTTAATTCCAATTATTAATTGCTTACTTTGTCGTTATTTTAGTTTTGTATTTATTTAATACTAGATGTAAGACCCGCCGCGTTGCGGCTAGGGTCTTACATATTACGACACAATGAATTAACTTTATACGGCTAGGCCCTTACAAATTACGGCACAATGAATCTATTTTATACTTCTCTATCGACCCGCTCGTTGCGTTTTAAAACCACAAACCTAAGGATTAACTACACACCTTTGTATCAAGTTAGATATCCAAACAATCACATTGTGTTTCCAAATGTCTTGTGGAGGGAAATACAAATACTTGATGTTGATTAGGGATGAGCACGGTACATGGTCAGTATTGAACCTGTACCGGTATTGGAAAACGGAAAAAGTGGGTACCGTTACCGAATATACCGGTTCGGTACCAGTACCGGTATTTTACCTGTAAATACCGGTACCGTTCCGATATTGGTACCAAAAAGCGGGGATGATGGGTACCCGCACAATTAAAGAGAGTTGGCCCAAAACAATAACCCACACCACCTAGTTGTTTTGTAAAAAAAAAAACCAATGTTCAAGAATATATGTTTAGAGTACAACTTCTAATGCACCATAATGTTAAAAATTAATAGTATATAAATAATTTAACAAAGTGTACAACCCCAACACATAAAGGTACAACAAAACTGTTGCAAATTAATATATATATAATTATACGCTATTTTATTTATCATTATTTTATTTATAGATTTTTAGTTACATATTTTAAATTGTTTAACCTGTGTATTACGCGGGTATTTAGCACGCCCAATGTATTATAATATGGTATAAATATCTAATACGCAACAATAGCTAACACCATACGAGCAAAACACGACTATAACTAGATTTGGGTTATTATATCTAAACCCGTTTGATAAATAGACGGTATTATTTGTTAAAAATGTTATTAAACAGGTTGACCCACCACTTCGTTTGATTAAAATGGTCCATTAGCGACATGCGTAACCCTTTTAGTACAAATATTGATATGTTTAATACATTTATAGCTTAATTACTACCCATTTAACTAGCTAAGACAAATAGATCATGCCTGAATCACACCATCATCTTACATGAGTTGTGTACGAATTAAATAATAAGATTGAAAACTAGTGTTTCAATTTCAAAATATAGTTGATTCTTACATATATACTTTTCTCATTTAATTTATTACTACCACTAAGATTCTTACATCATTTAAATTAGTTAATATACCATTAAAGCATAAATTAGTTTATATACCATTAAAGCTGTCACATGCTAGGGCTTTTTAATTTTTATTCTTGACTGTAATATAACAACAAAAAAGCTTTTAGTGGTGATTAAACTATTGAAATTTTTGAAAAGCATAAACCTACTAAAATCTAAAAATAAAAAATAGTTGAAAACCGATGAGGCCTTTATGATAAAAGAAGAACCACTTTAAAGTTTCATATCAATTAATCAAACACCCTCATCACCACTCCAACTGGTTTTAGCTTTTGGTCCTGTTGGCCCATCTTCACCCAACAATTCTCTTGGTACACTCTCCACTAATCTCTCAAATGCTTTCTTTAATCTCCACATCAACACACTCTTCACTTTCTTAACTTCTTTATCAACATCATAATCAATTTTAGGACCCCATTTTCTCTCATAATTTAACCATGGTGGTTCAACCACCATTGTCGCCGCCAAATACTCAGCCGCGATCACCACCGCCCTAACGCCCGTATCCATCACCTTATCACTTTTGGCCGTGTCATCTCTAATACCAATATCCGGGCCTCCTGAGCCAAGCAGGATAGACCCGGGTTTTGGGTATGACGCGTGCCCATGTAATGACGCGTATACCACCGGTCTATTTCCCGTGTGGTACTCGAGTGCCGAAGCACTCACCCATTTACCCCAACTATGTTGTGAAAAGAAGACACTATTTAACTCCCCATTGATGTTACTTATTCTTAATGTGACATGTTCCCAATCACCAACATGTTCACCCAACTTTCCTAATGAAAGAGTTAGAAATTTCACTTTTGCCCTTGATCCTCCGTTAAAAGGGTAGAAAACCCAAATGGCAATATCGGTAAATAGTCCTCCCGACACAGGTTTAACATGGAAATAAGCACACGCGTCTTGTAAATCGCCTTTCTTGACTCTATCTTTGCTTGAACCATCAAGTGGAAGGTCTAGCCAATATGTGTCATCGTTCGAACCACCTTGCGGAAGGTTAAGCCCATTTGTGTCAACTCGGTTCGGTTTGGACTCGTCTCCCTTGTGATATAACAATGCACCATTTTGAAAAAACCATTCGACCGATGAGGGAAGGTATTGTTCATCAGGATGAAAATAAATAACCGGAGAATAAGTTTGAATCAATGCTTTGATTTGATCCAAATTCGGCATTGAATTCGCTAAACTACCCTTCAAAGTTGCCACACTTCCATTTCCAACTACAAAACCGCCCACGGAATGGTAAGAGTTCAACCCATTGAGATAAAGGTCATTTTCATTTTCCAAAACCACACTTGTACTATATGTTGTGTCCGTGAAATCTGCACGGACACAATTGACTTTATCAAGTGGTGGCTTCGTTGATGAGCCACTAACTACATACCCAACGGCCTTATAGCCCTCGGGTGCAATTGGAAGCCAAATGTAACCTTCTCCATCTTTTTTGATGTCTAAAGACTCACTACTCCACAAAAGAGTGTAATCAATTGGTGATTTTAGAGTGGGTTTTGAAGGGTCATTTGTTATATCTTTCCCCACAAGAATATGCCCAAAAAGTGGGATATTGTTTGGTTGGACATAAGACCCTAAACTTGAAAATCCTTGTGGGATTGCAATCGGGTCATATAATGTTGCCCCAAGATTATCGGGTCCTCCTTCATTTGTGGCCCATATTTTGTTGAATGTTGTTACATGACTCACTTGCAATCCTCCCAAATCTATGATTCCACTTGCAAACCCTTCACCTATAATAAAATTAATGCACAAACGATAAGAATAATTAAAAATTAGATGATCAACCACAAATAGTACATACTTGATCCAAACGTTAGGAGGCTCTAATATAAATCAATTAAACACGAATTAATGAATAATAAAAGAGTGAGAAACATAAACACCCAACTTAAATGTATATAACTTTTATACATTTGGAATTATGCCCCATCGAATATGAACAAAAATGTCTCATGCTATGCGTTGTGGTTTAACATAACGCCTCGCCATGTCAGTCTTATGCGTCATAGATGGTATGTCCGGCAAATTAATTCACCTTCAACCTCGATTTTCGCACTTTCATATTGTATTTCATTAAGTTTAAGTCACACGTTTACTTAGCTTTCTAATGAACCTTTATTCTTTTCATATTAAATTCCAAGATGTGAGCTTATAACACTCCTATAGAAAGGATCCTCCTATAAAATGATGTGATGTAAGTCTTAAATGGCACTCTACATTTATCTTCCTTAGTTTTACTTTTATAAAAGTATCCGCCCTTCCAAAAAGAATATGAATAATAAGAAGGTATGTCATGGATGAACAACAAGAGATTTCAAAAGTCAACTCTCATATTATGATGTTAGTAATGTAACCTATGCATACATACATATACACACACACACATATATATATATATATAGAGAGAGAGAGAGAGAGAGGTACCAGGAGGCCATTTGGGTAAAGAAGAAGGAAGGTTGAAGGTGTCTTGTGAATGCACCATTGTTGGGCCATTGAAACAGAGGATGAAGAACAAAGAGAGGAGGGTAGTGGTGACTGATGAATGCATCTTTTGTAAGGAAACAATATTGGTGAACAACAAATGATGCTTTTGTGATTTGTCAATCATGTTTATTGGAAGAAACAAATACCAAATATAAAAAGTTGAATGAATGGCCTTTTTAATTGTTTACTTTTACAGATTAAATAATATCCCTATTTCTTTATGTATTGTTTGATTTTTTTTATAAGTTTTATTATCTTTTAAACTAGTTCCAGCATCTAGTAAGGTTTATATGTTCCTTTTATTCTAAACATTTATTAGATTATTTGTGATGTTAGAAATTACAACAATTATATAAACTAGTTCTAGAGTTCAATTTGAAATTTATTCAAACTTGTTTAGAATAAGCTCAAATATGTGCATTTAGTGGTAGATTCATTTGATATGTTTATATTTTAGTATAAATTCACACCCTTAAATTAATAAATAAATAAAATAAAATGTTAAAAAGAGTCAAATATGGATAACTTAATATTTGGTAGTGGAACGTCTACACAATGATACTAGAATTAAATCAAATAAAAGTTGTAATGTATAATTTTGTAGGGGTGTGCAAAAAACCGAATTAATCGAATCATAACCGAATTAACCGATAAAACCGAACCAAAAAAACCGAACCAAATAAAAAACCGGTGGGTCGGTTATGTTTTTTTTGAAAACCGAAAGTAGCGGGTCGGTTATGGTTATCATTTTTCCCATACCCACCATAACCGAACCGAACCGAACCGACATGTAATAAATCTTAGGACTTTTCACCATATTTTAAATATTTGATATTTTGACCAAAGATTTTTAGTATTTATGGGTTTTTCATATCACTTTGTGGTTTTGGTTGAATATTTATTTGAATTTATGGAATGTATCATATCACTTTATATGAATATTCGATACCAATTGATATTAATATTATAGATTATATGTATTTTTTAATACTATGTAATATACTAATATATACAAATATGCAATAACAATTTATTCCATGTTAAAAATATTAAGCTATTTTTAGCTAAGTAAATACACGGTTAACCACCCATAACCGACCCGCTATAACCATCAAAACCGAATAACCATAACCACCATAACCGATCGGTTATGGTTATGGTTATCCAATAACCAACAGCGCGGTTATGGTTATGGTTTTTGGTTAAAACCGACCCATACACACCCCTATAATTTTGTATTACCATTATAACTTAAATATACTTTTACTGATTATTATAATTTTATGATAAGAAAGTGTAACTATGTAAGACCATATTTTATGCTTGACTCGTGGATCGATAAAGTAGCCATGTTCTGTGTCGTTTTGTTTGGTTTTATTTTATTTGCTTAACCCGTGACGATGCATGTGAACCATATATCTATTTTTCATCTTATCAAAAGTTTACTAATTTTGCACATTTCTTTTATAATAACAGCTGTCTAAGCATACACAGGGTTAAAAAAATGTATAGGGTTGACAGATTAAAACGTTTGATTGATATTAATCTTAACCTAATTTTTTTTAAAAACACGTGCCAATAAGGTGATGGTAGAGTGGTAAGGGAGAGACTTGGTGTTCTAAGGGACCCAAGTTCGATTTATGCCCTCCCCATTATTTTATGCGACAACTGGTGATGATGGGAGACTAGGCGAATAGGTGAGATCACTAGTTCGATTCTTGAACTGAGGGGGTTTTACCCGACCGCACTGTCGTGCCTTCGAGCGAGTGTTTACGAGCTTCGGCCCTAGGTGAGGGTTTTCCCCGGTTTAAGGGTGATTGTATCCCGATGTGGTGAATTTTGCCGTAGGCTATTTAAAGATTCATTGGCCGTTCAAAAAAATTAAAAACATGTAAGATGAGCACAACCTATATCATGTAAATAAGCTTAAGGAGTTGTCATGTCAAATTAGGTTGACCTATCCTATATTATTGGTTTTGCTAAACACAGCTAAAATAATACATAAATTGGTTGAGGATCTTGTACATTAATCTAAAAGTGTGAGAAGGGTGAGAAATATTGTAGAGATAACATGTGTCCTCAATCTAAATTAATTCAAAAGGGTAAACAAGTAATTTTATTATTGATTTAATTAATTGATAATCTTCCATAACCGCCACCCTTAATTATAGGAATACGAATTAAGAATTAATCTACGAATTTGTGTCATCTCGTTTAGAACTGTATAGTGTTATATATTTTATATGGTATTATATGGTGTTATATAGTGTTATTTAGAGTTATATAGTGTTATAGTGTTATATTTGTCTGATAGCATATCTATAATAGATGTATAGTGTTATATATTGTTATATAGTGTTATATAGTGTTACATAGTGTTATATGGTGTTATATGGTGTTACACGGTGTTATATGGTGTTATATAGTGTTATATAATAGATGTATAGTGTTATATATTTCTTGTAGCAGTGACATATTTCTGGATTTTTTATAATGTCCGAATTTTAGAATAAGTTTAAAATTGAATCGCTAGAATTTAGGAGTGAATCGCTAGAATTTACGAGAGGTTATCTAATTTCAAACATGTACAAAGACACTATTACACCTACAATTTTCAAATCAGTCCAAATAATTAAAAACACAATTTGGTCCCAATTGATCTCAAGCATTAGATCAAAGATCTAATGGGTTAAAACATTTCTCACACTTCTCACATTTTTTAATTAATGTACACTATTCTTACCCTACATAAACTAACAATTTTTTAATCATTGCCAACCACTAGTTATGTTTAAAAATACAATAATAACGTCCTTCGTTTGACCATTTCAAATTCAGTTTGTATTAAAACTAATAAACTATATTAATTTTTTTGTTAATTTTGTTTATGATAGTTATGTCAACTATGTTCGAATAGTTATGTTAAGTATTTGGTTATTTTTAATTGATTCTTTGTATGAAAAATGCATATTTTATTTTTAAATAGATATATGACATTTGTTTGTGCTCATTTATGTTCATGAACATTTGTTTGTATTCATTTGCGTCCATTTACGTTTGGTAAGTGTTCATGAATATGCTCATTTCCTTAATCAACGAACACGAACAATAAATCTTGTTCGGTAAGCGTTCGTGAACAGTTCATGAACATGTTCATTCCTTAATAAACGAACACGAACAAGGCTTTGTTCGTGTTCATATACAACTCTAACTTTGAACATCTTTCCAAATCACAAACATGGATTTTAAATAGGATGTGTATGTGGGTTGATGGATTATACATGAAAATTTACGTTAACATGAACACAACCAACTCTGGAAATAGTATATACACATGAACTCAAAAATGACACGAAGCCCACAAGAATATAAAAATCATATGAGACACATGACCTGAACCCCACTATAACATGAAAGTCATATCACACGCATGAGACCCTAGAACCTGAACCCGACATACTTGAAAATCCTATCAGGCACATGGACACGAACCTGAAAACCGTATAAGACACATGGACATGAACCCGCAAATCGTATCAGACACATGAACTCGAACACGAAATCATATTAGACGTATGAACTAGGACACGACACAAACACGAAAATCAAATCAGACGCATCAGAGAAAACGAAGAAGAAAAAAAATTACACTAAAAATGTAATTCACCAAGAAAGTTGAGCGGTAGCGCGAGCTACCCTTGAGGTATGCTAGATCCGCCCTAGTTAGAATACCGAAACTGCGAAGATGCAATTCTTGTACATAACATCGTAAAATGGTATTAATATTATATGCTATTTGTTCGTTTTATCATACAAAATCAAAGACACATACTTATTTCAACTTACAAAAGTGTTATATTCCTAGGTCAGAAATTTGTTTTAGTTATTTTTTTTAAATCTTAACTTGGTTTATTATTTGGATTAAGTTAAAATATTTATTTTACTACCATATTATTTATAAACTCAAAGTTTATAAATAATAAACTTCAAAACCATTTAATTTTATAAAAAATATAAATAAAAAAAAAAAAAAAACTTTAAATTATTTTAGTAAAATATAATTAATTAAAAAAGGACCCTACAATTATTAAATGGCATTTTAGTAAGACTTAACAAAAAAATTAACAAGATTTGGACTTAGTACTCAACTTTGTGACAAATTAGAACATTAATACCTGATTTTGCAACAAAAAAACTATTAATACCCGACATTAAAATTTGGTAGAAACCACAAAGATCAATGGTGTAATTTTTAGAAACCATAAAGATCAATGGTGTAATTTTTTTGAGTAGGAAAAAGAAATATATTGTTAATTTATGATATTACTCCAAACATAATGAAGATTAACTTGAATAAAATGAATTTAATCAAACATATCGAATGTGGTGTCGTAAAGAAAGAAAATGTATAATTGCCACAATTGTAAAGTGAATAATCAAATCCGATTCCCATAACATGGTATGTTCACAATTTTATTCGAACTTTCCTTTAGCAACGCAAAAATGTAATTGGCTAATTGTATCAATCACTATCAAACTGATTTTGAAAGGTTATTATGTTATTAATTAAAGCTAATGACGTCGATTAGAGATAGTATACGCTTGAATTGATTTAACTTTTAAAAAGTCATTCTCAAATAGCTTCATAAATGATTCGACGTGTTTCTAGCACTGCTGAAAACACGAAAGGGTATCATTTTGTTTTTTCGGTTGTTTTTTTTTTCTATTTTTTTAGTTCATTTTAAAACCACACGACTTATTACACAACCACGGATTATGACACATGTATGGAAAAAAAACCCTTAGCCTGCCACATAACATGAATATGTTTTAATGATTTTTTCCTTTTTTTTTCTTTTTTTTTTTTTATCTTTAAGTAAGTTTAGACTTTATGTTAGTGGTACATCCACCGCTTATATTAGCTTTTATAAATGTTAATAAGTCAATATGGTGTGGGTGAGGTGGAGGTTCTTGATTGATGGGTGTAGTTTAGGTTTGTTTTGATTGGTTGATGTTTTTTAATGGAATTATAATTGTTTTTGTTTTTGAATGAAACTAGCATTGTGTTTGTTTTGATTGTTGTAGGTGATCTCCATAGATCTTGATTGAGGGGTTAGGGTTTTCGGTGGAGAAGATGGTCGATGGTGGTTGATTGCAGGTTTGGGGGTTTTCGTCTGCAAGATCTACTGGTTCTGTTAAGAAATTGGTGTGTGGGGATGATGAGATTAAGATTGATGAAGGTTTGTGAATCGATGCTGAAGGTGTAGTTGATGGTGGTGGTGGTTTTACAAATTAAGATAAAGAGAGAGAAGATGGTGGTGGTGGTGTGGTGGTAGTGGGGGTGCTGTGCAGTGCAAGATTACAAAAATACCCTTTCAGCTGACGGTCAAACTAACAACCACATGACGGAAGGACTCTCAAAGTATAACAAAACGTAAACCACAGGGACTTGGGTATCCACTTTTTTTAAAATAGGGATGCAAGTTGATCCCGCCATCAAATCACAGGGACGCAAATTGCACTTTCCTCTTACACTTTTTAACATGAACTATTCTCGACATTATTTCTCTTATTCATATTGTAGAGGTAATGACCTCGTCGACCGAACTAGTAGGCAACGGCTCGGACACTGACCCTTTCATAATAACCGTAAATCATCCTACATTCATGATATCCAATACCAAGGTCCCACCGATCTTCTACTTCGATAGTAATTAACAAGATTCGGTGGGGACCACCATTAGACGTCATCAACTACCAGAAGGTATAAATACCCCATCATAAATGTAGGAAATAGGTTCACCTTTTGTAAAATATAATTACAAAATATATAATAACGAGACTCTCGTTATTCGTAGGAAATATCATAGTACAACATCGGTTGCAATAACTAAATAAAAAGAATATATAATACAATTATATATACCAATCTTGATTCAAGCCGCATCTCTGGTGGGTCCTTCACGCGCACTTGATAGCATCCTAGACTCGAGTATTCATCATCTTGAGTCTTGAAAAATACTCCTTGACTGCAACAAAGAGAACACTAAAACGTTGACGATTTTGGTTGAGGCACGTGTTCAACACGCTTCCCTTAAAACAGATTTCGCGCCTCTACTAAAGACGACGCGTCTGTCTCCCAGGGTACAACAGCCGAAGCAGTATGTACTGCCGGAAATGGCCACACGCCCGAGGTTACACCGAATAGAATTATAGTGTTTGAACTTGTGGAAAAATAATGATATGAAAGTGATAGAATCGAGTAGAGAAAACTTATCTCTCTATAATTCCCAACATATGGATGTTCAAGTCTTCACCACTTCTCCAAGAATTCTTCATACATATTATCTTTCTCTTGTAGTTTTCTCATAATTCCAATGAGTCACATAGCCTTGATTTTTTACAAGAGTTGTATGTAATGAAGAGTGTCTTGGTGATTTTATTAGAGACATAAAACTCTAATAAAAGTTTCACTTAATTAGTGATTTAATTAGAGACATAAAACTCTAATAAAAGCTAATCAAGTGACATAAAACTCTACTCAAGAGTTTCACATATTATAATTTCATTCAATTATAAATTAACTAAATATCCATTCACTAATTTTCCCAACAATCCCCCACATGAATGGAGATTGTTCAAAACACTTAAAATTTCCAATGTAACCTCGACAGTTGAGTTTTGCATACGATAGGTAGGTGTTACCCTTTGAACCTTCGCTCATGAAATGCACTTAGCCCACTAGCTCTGAGTAGATCTCGATGTCTTTGAACTCGTCTGCCGTTTGTGTAGACGACAATACACTTCACACAAGACTCTCCCTAGCCGGGTCATCTCCTCATAGTCGTGTCCAATAATGGTCGTGGAACACTTTCCTGGTTCTGCGAGAGCTCTAGGAATTGTGCCCTCAATTCCATTCGAAGCGACCCCACTTCTCTCTAACATAGGTGATTCTCCTTAGATCATTAAAAGCATTGTGGTTATCGTGATCTATCCAAATCATTTACCACATATTATGCTTAGCCTCACACTTGTCACTTTTAGGAATGGACTAGGAAGTTTATTAATCTTTATAATAAACTACCTTATTAAATGCGTAGGGTTATTCCCCCCACAGTGACCTCGCTTATTCATACAATTAGGTTTTCCTATTGAACTCAATTCTTGGGATCTCCAGTCTACTGAGTTAGGTTTCCATCATATGAACTTCATTTTTCAAGGGCTTCAGTCCCATTCCACAACTTGATCTCTAATAAACCCTCAGGTTGTTGGATCCATAACATTAGCAAATAACTTTGCGTATTTGAGATCAGTTGTCATGATGTGTTCTTAACTCGTAAGTTAATTTTGCCTATTGTCAACTTCTAAGACTATAACCTCAGTGGCCATCTGAATCTGGTTATAACATATGTCTTCGTAAGATACGTGTATCATTTAAGGCAAACACATCTCCATTATGCACTACGACCTTTGTGTCCTCCACTTAGTCGTCTATTTGCAATGTTAGATTGGATTACAAAATCCTTATTGCTAAAACAAATGCAAGACACCCCCCACATTTAAGTGTTATTGGATAACATTTAGATGTGTTAATGAGAACCATTTCTACATACCCTTATAGGGTTGTTTTTTAAATGGTTCCTCCCCCACATTTCTTGCCATTTGATCAACATTTCCGTAACACCACTTATGGCGACATTTATACACATATGATTGAACAAGACCAACCTTATTGTATTAGTGAATTCAACTCATATTGCATTAGCTTACACAAGCTTCCGAGCTAACAAAAGCAACACATGCCATTCTCATAAGTTTGTCACCAACTTAGAATAATTCTAATTTAACATCTAGAATAAGCTTAGACAATGAGTTCTCCTCATTAGCTTTTCGAACAAACTTTTAAAAGTTACATGTCATTTCCTTATAATGAATGAAAATTCTCTCTCAACTTTGTCCATACACAAATTCTTTTTGTGTTCATACACATTTGAATGTTTAGAGTTAATTAGTCTCCGTCAAGACCCATAATTAACCAAGTACTAGTCTAGCATGCTTTAGACTACAATAATTTAGCTTGTGAACAGAAGATGCATCATTCTGATTCTTCACAGCTCTAAGGATATCATAATATCACTTTGCAACATTCATCCTTTGTTAAGACAAAATAATGAGACTTATTCATAATCCTAAAACATCAATATTTAGGAAGGTCTCACAAATTATTGTATATAACACAAAGCTAAATTTCATCATTCATTTAAGGAACATAACTTGTTTACCTTTGATCTCCAACGATCTACCATTGACTCATAAGTACTTAAACATAAGCCTTAATCGAAGTCACTTGGTGAACACATTCATCACCAACAAGATGAATGTTTCTCATCTACAATCAGTATTATGTGTGAGAAAGAGTCAACTAGATTGACACTCAACAACATGGCATTCATAATTTTGCCATAAGTGATTTGCACACATCTATTGTTATTCATTAGGAGACATGTATATTTAGGATGCTCTCCCAAATGAAGGTAAATCTCCATATAGATCTAACAATAATCAAGTGGTAGACGCATCTACTTATAAATCTCGCAAGATTTATTAAAGGTATACAATAACATATAGTACTTTTACTTTCATATGTTAGAATTCACACTTGTGAATTTTTCAATGACTTCTAATGAAGTATGCGACATGAATGTCGTTAGTGTATTTCATATCAATACACTCACTACGTTCTTTCATTACTCATTCATGATGTGGTTATACATTTGATGTTTCGTCTTTGACTTTTAGTCAATGTAACAACTCTCAAGTTGTTTATGTCCAAGTATTTTCATGTACTATCCGTTTAAAACCATATTCTTTTAAACAATGTATAACCGACGTTATAATTATTTTCCACAAAAATAATTTATACGTCACAACCATTAGTGATTTATTTCTTTGTAAAAAATTGCATGTGTTATCCGAAGATATTGAACACAAAACAATAAAATACATTGGAAACTAAATCATAAGTGTCAATCACTTTTGAAATTTAAATGGAAGCATAGACAATATGTAGACATCAAATAGCAAAGTGCTTTTATCTTCAACACTTTATAATCTGACCGAAATCTTGTCAACAATATTGTCCCATGGCGTGTCTTGAGGTACTCCCTCAATAAGACTCCATGCACTTGTAAGTACAAGTTTCCCATTTCATCTTGAAACTTAAACTTGGACAATTATGCTCAAAACAACACCAAGTTGTTACAAATACTACATTTAAGTAGTAAACTTGAACAATTAAATTTGTTCACAACAACACCAAGTTGTTTTCACCAAATAACTTTTTTTTTTAACACACATGTTGGAAAAAAAAGTTATAACAAGCACATTATAGAATCGAACGTTTACATAAAACGTTTTCCAAAGATATAGTTTATAAAATAAACTGTTTCTCATCAGTTTTAATGCACACATAGGCAATTAAATGTTTACATAAAACATTTATGTCCATTATGAACAATCTCTAACCTCGTATTCGTGATACACATTTTCTAACACACATGTTAGAAAACTTTAAGTCATTTTATCTATATATATAACATGACCAAATTAAAGCATCAAATGTCATCACTAAAACTCTATTCAAGAGTTTCACCATATGAAGAGTTAAGAGTCTCAATAATTATAGACTTAAACTCTAATAAAACTCATCAAATGTTATCATTAAAACTCTACTCAAGAGTTTCACATATGAAGAGTTAAGAGTCTCAATAATTATATATTTAAACTCTAATAAAACTCATCAAATGTCACAATTAAAACTCTACTCAAGAGTTTCACATATGAAGAGTTAAGAGTCTCAATAATTATATATTTAAACTCCAATAAAACTCATCAAATGTCACCATTAAAACTCTACTCAAGAGTTTCACATATGAAGAGTTAAGAGTCTCAATAATTATATATTTAAACTCTAATAAAACTCATCAAATGTCACCATTAAAACTCTACTCAAGAGTTACACATATGAAGAATTAAGAGTCTCAATAATTATATATTTAAACTCTAATAAAACTCATCAAATGTCACCATTAAAACTCTACTCAAGAGTTTCACATATGAAGAGTTTAATTAGTAATTAAAATTTCACTCAAATTGATTTAGAAATCACAAATTAAAGTTGGTGATGAATCTCACACAACTACACTATCACTTTATTGTGATTTAATTTTTGAAGCCAATCAAACAACAACTTCAATGTATGACCTTTTATTTCTAAATCATACAAAGCATTAAAATCAATGCTACAACAAATTACTTATATAAAATGTTTACATAAAACATTTCAAAGCATTTGTATTTTAACCATTTTTAACAATCATGTAAAAATGAAAGAAATTCTAACGCGCACGTTAGAAGTATTAACATTTTCACAAAATGTTAATTTGACTTGCTAAAAGCACATATATGGTTCAAATAAATAAGTCATTTCTAATATACACGTTAGAAACTAAACAATTAAAAATTGCTTCCAAACTAACCCGTTTCATGAACGTTTCTAACACACATGTTAGAAGACAAATGATTACAAAAATCATTATAAGACTTATTTGTTCATATCAATCCATGGGTGGATGAAAAGTCTACTTTAAATAGAGACTTAATTAGAGACATAAAACTCTAATCAAGTAACATAAAACTCTTATTTAAAGACACAAAAAACTCTTCTTAAGAGAATTTAACGTTTACAAAAAACGTATGGTTTACACCAATAATTCCGGTCTAACACACATGTTAGAGAATTTAACGTTTACAAAAAAAACGTATGGTTTACACTAATAAACCCAATCTAACACAAAAGTTAGAAAAATTAACGATTTTCAAAATCGTTTCAAAACTAAACGTTGGAACCAAAACTATTCGTTTTGTACCATGGCATGGGATTTAAGATTGTATCTCAATCTCAAAAATCCAAACACAACAAGTTGTACTACATACATATTTCCCAAAAAAAAATATTTATAAGATCATAACCTCTAAAATATTTTTTTTTATTCTATTATAAATCCTTTCATAAACCCAAAATTCTTATAATAAGGTTTTTAAGATTGTACCAACAATCTCATGAAATCTGTTTTAAGTTTGTAGGAAATAGGTTCACCTTTTGTAAAATATAATTACAAAATATATAATAACGAGACTCTCGTTATTCGTAGGAAATATCATAGTACAACATCGGTTGCAATAACTAAATAAAAAGAATATATAATACAATTATATATACCAATCTTGATTCAAGCCGCATCTCTGGTGGGTCCTTCACGCGCACTTGATAGCATCCTAGACTCGAGTATTCATCATCTTGAGTCTTGAAAAATACTCCTTGACTGCAACAAAGAGAACACTAAAACGTTGACGATTTTGGTTGAGGCACGTGTTCAACACGCTTCCCTTAAAACAGATTTCGCGCCTCTACTAAAGACGACGCGTCTGTCTCCCAGGGTACAACAGCCGAAGCAGTATGTACTGCCGGAAATGGCCACACGCCCGAGGTTACACCGAATAGAATTATAGTGTTTGAACTTGTGGAAAAATAATGATATGAAAGTGATAGAATCGAGTAGAGAAAACTTATCTCTCTATAATTCCCAACATATGGATGTTCAAGTCTTCACCACTTCTCCAAGAATTCTTCATACATATTATCTTTCTCTTGTAGTTTTCTCATAATTCCAATGAGTCACATAGCCTTGATTTTTTACAAGAGTTGTATGTAATGAAGAGTGTCTTGGTGATTTTATTAGAGACATAAAACTCTAATAAAAGTTTCACTTAATTAGTGATTTAATTAGAGACATAAAACTCTAATAAAAGCAGAGTCAAAGAAGGTGGAAAAGCACGCAAAAGCTTGTGAGGATAATCAGCATGCCTTTGTCCCCCTGGCGTTTGACACGTTCGGATCCTTGGCGCCGGAGGCAGTTCGGTTCTTATCTAGAGTTCAGCGTGTGGTCCATAGCAACTTTTCGACCCCTCAGGGGCGGGGCTTTGTTTTTAGTAGATTAGGGTTTTCTATTCAGAAAGGGATGGCGGCGCAGTTTGTTGCTCGTCTACCTGTTATCCTTATGTAATTTGCCCTGATGATTGGAATGAAAAAAAAATGCTAATTCTCTTTAAAAAAAAAAAAAAAAAGTGACATAAAACTCTACTCAAGAGTTTCACATATTATAATTTCATTCAATTATAAATTAACTAAATATCCATTCACTAATTTTCCCAACAATAAACCCATAGAGATACATTGTACTTTATGCTGAATCACCTTTATTCTCTCTTTTTCTTCTCCACATACACATACAAATATTTATTCTCATACCGGAAGATGATTAGTCTAATCCGTTTTGTTTTGCAGGTTTCTCACCCCACTTCAACTCAATTCAGTTCACCCCATCAAGATCCAGGTATATCCTCCTCCTTCGCAGGTTCAGTTTTGGTATCTTCATATACCTTGTACGTAATTAAACCTTCTTCAACACATCTTGCAATTCCATAACCCATAAGGTTACATAAAAAACAATAATATATTTGATATTTCCTGTCACACTCATATAAAATAATGGTATATATACACTCGATAATATGAAATAGTAAAAATATATCATCTAAAGAATTTAAAAAGGAGCACTTTAATTAAAAAAAATTAAGAAATTAAACTGTCATATTATTAATCCGACCATACAATAGAAATGTTGCAAATTCACATAGAGACAACAAATCCAACTACTTACACTTTACAAAAATGTTTTGTTTCTAATATTGTAAGCAATCCTCGAAAATCAACAATAATGTTTTGTATGAAATATATATATGTTATGAGATACACAAACTACACTAAATTAGAGAACCGTACGTAATTACACCTATAACAATACATACCAAATACAACAATTCATTCCTCTATTGAATTGTATGTAAGAATCAAGTTTAATTTTTACGGGCAGTTCGGGTTTCTGCCTGGTCCACCATAGTAAATGTAGTTGCCCCAATCCTTACTCTTGCCCGTTTGAACATCGTAGCAATTGGGCTGCTCAGTGAACGTGTCTATATGTTTAGGATTCCTAAGACTGTTTGATCCATCCACTATTTGAACATTTCTGAAGTAACTCGACTTACCGAAGCCTTCTTCGGGGAAATGACCACTACCCATTTGCGTGGTTGTGTGCTGCCCGTCATTGGCTGAGTTCACCACTTCACCGCCCCATTGGATCATTGACGCACTCGTGGTTAAGTAAGAAAAGAGTGAGCCTGGCCAGTATCCAAGCACATTTCCGTGACCAAATTGCATCCACCAGTTTCCTTGCTCGGGGTCCTAGTCAATAAATCCGCGTAAAAATATTGTAAAATAGTATTAATAAGAGTTAACTGTCATTTTCGTCCCTATGGTTTGGTAGAAAATGTCACTCCAGTCCAAAAAAAATTGCGTCAGTTTCATCCTCAACATTTTTTAAATGTACCACTTCAGTCCAAAAAGATAACGACGTCGTTAAAAACGTTGAGGATGGAACTGGCGCAAGGCGTTATCTTTTTGGACTGAAGTGGCACGTTTCAAAAATGTTGAGGACGGAACTGACGCGAAATTTTTTTTTTGGACTGAAATGACATTTTCCACAAACCACTAGGACGAAAATGGCAGTTAACTCTATTAATAATAATCATGCTTAAGAGGTGGAAAATGGGTGGGGGTGGGTCGGTTAACATGTCACACTGATATTTTTTTAGTGTGGTTCGGGTTAGGTTGACATGCATACACATTCTTGTCCATTTTTTATATGTTATTAACGCGTTGAATATGATTACAGAAATTATATATTAAAAGTGTTTAAGAGTTAAGACCATACCTTCCAAACAAGTAGGCTGATATCATATTGGGAACCCTGATATTTGGACATAGGAGAGATGCTGGCCCCCAATGCAATCTCATTGTTAATTTGAATGAATCCTGAACACAGAAGGTTATAACATCCTGTGCTTTGATATGCATCACTCTGTAGATGTTCAAGATAAAATGAGGGCCCACAGTTGTACAATTTCACCAGAATCCTATGCAAATCAATTACTTTTATGTACCACTCAAATAGAAATTAATGTTTTTTTTCTCCTCAAAATTATTTGAATCAATTTTTTGTGTTATAATTAGGGAGTGTTCATAAACTCTTGAAACTGATCCAAGTATGAAAAAGGAAGCGAGTAGGTCGCTTCCTCCATTTTGAGATTAAAGCGGTTCAATTGTGGTGATTTACCAGTCAGGTCCAATGTTTAAAACTTAGTTGAGCCTTTTTTTATTTGTTTTTTGTTTATTGAACTACAATTATGTATGTGTGTGTGTGTGTCACGGTTTTTGCTAGATCACGGTTTTTGCTAGATTGATTTGTAACTTTTTTCAAAACCATAGTTAACGGTTTGACCCATTATTTTTTTATTGGTCAAAAATCGGCCGAATTGTTCTAATTATAATATTTTCTTACTATATAGCTTTTACATCATTTTGACCTATAAAATCAGATAATCATAACTAGACTTCATCTTGAGTGTTGTGACTTGAAGTTAAAATAATCACCTAAAAGCTATGTCAAAACACCCCTTAAAAGCACATTTGACAATCCAAACACTTGATCAAAGTGGTTATAATTTATAAAGTGAAATGTTGAAGTCTGAACCACCACAAGATGGGCTCTACGTTAAAAAGAGAAATAACCATGATAGTGAGAAACTTTATCATTCAAATCATCATTAAAAAAATGAAAATGAACAATGGACAACCAGGGGCGAAGGTTAGAAGGGGAGGGGGACCCCCGAACTTTTCGCTCAGTAGTGTTATGTATGTAGCTTTCGTATATAAATTTTTGGGTATATACGTTTTCGACCCCCCGTTGGAAATCTCAAGCTTCGCCACTGTGGACAACAAACTAAAGCTTTTAACTCGATGCAACAATGCACGATACTTGGTGAACTTACAGTCCAATATGTGAAAAATCTGGTGTTATGATCTCCATAAAGATCCGGGCTGACCTGATATCGATTCAAGATCATGCACAAACATTGTGTTATTACATAAATGATTGAAAACTCGACAAAATACACGACTTATGTTATAACTTATAAGACTATAAATCTACCTGCCAACCCGCTTCAATGCTGTTGAGATCTGAAGCAAATGAGCCTCCTAATAACCATATTTGAGATAAGCTGAATTCATTAGTCTGTTGTATTTGAGGGTTCCAAACATTCATAGATGCTTTTGCTCCATAAAACTCTCCTTCAACAAATGCTATTGCATGCTAAATGAACTCCACATATTAAAGATAACACAACCAAGATTCAATAAAAGCAACGTATGAGTTGTATGTATTCTATAACTCACCTCATGGCCACTTTGATTTATGAGATCAAGATCGGTAGAGTTTGGATGTGCGACAGTGGAGAGACTGCTTTTCTTGCCATAGTTCTTCATGGAACTAGCACGAAGAATGTCTTCTTTCGTTGTTCTTCTAATCGGGATAGTTCCTTTTGGACATTTTCCATTTAACTGCCATAGTTGAGTTATTGTTTCTAGAGTTTGCGATGATTCTTTCATGTTTACATTATTCATCCCTTCTGGATGAACATTTGGCCTCATCTATGTTCACAATTTAAATTAAAAGTTAAAGCGCGAAAAACATATAATAAATATAGACACCTTGTTCATCAATTGACCTCAAATTTTCCAACTTCACATACCTGAATTGTATGATTTTTGAGTGAAGGATGATCAAAAGCGGTTTGATGTGAAATGAGAACACAGTCAATTATATCACCGTCTGGACTCTATTCAACGCATTCACAAATTCAACAAGTTAAAAATTTTAAATATACAAAGAAAATTAATAGTAACAATAATAATAATAATCATGACCGAATAAAGACGAGTGTAACACCTTAATTGATTTCACTGGAGGTTTATTCAAACGGTTCAAATGCTTCACAACCTCAAACTCATTCCTGGCAGCGTAAGAAAAACGCGCCATGACAACACACAACACCACCACGAAACGCGTATACATGTTCAACTCCATTATCTTGCTAACAAAATAAATGGTGGATTGGAGATGAAGATAAGACAAGTATGGTGTTTGTTGTTAGCTAGGGATGTATGGACCTATGAGTATGCCAATGCAAATTCAAAAAAAAGAAATTATGGTGGGTGTAGAGGAAGAGGTGGTGGTGGTGTAGTCCCTAAATGATTTTGACATATTACCTGAATTTAAGGGGGGGATTTTTTGTTATGTGAATCCAGAACCAGAAATCAAATTAATTAGCATCTCATATTATTAAGTGTACGAAGAAAAGCTACGGAGCCATACAATATGAATTGAAAATATTTCAACATTAATGCCAAAATAGGAAGTACACATTTTTTTATAGTTAAAATAAATAATAGACTAGACCCTTATCACCACTAGATGAAAGAAAAAAATAAGGTCCACAATTTGAAATTAAAAGGACAAAATAGTTTTTTTATCCGTTTATTTCTAGATTTATGTAATGTAATATAGAAATGACTGTTGAAACATGAATTACTTTTACCCTAAATAACTAAAGGATAAATTACAAGTTTTGTCCTTTATCTTTAGGGTACTTTACAGGCGGTGTCCTTTTTTTCAAATGTTGACAGGCGGTGTCCTTTATTAGGTATTTTGTTACAAGTTTTGTCCTTTCCACCCAACCTGGTTAAAAAACCCAGTTAATTGTTGACAGGCGGTGTCCTTTACTAGGTATTTTATTGCAATTTTAGTCCTTTACCTAGGTATTTTGTTGCAAGTTTAGTCCTTTACACCCAACAATTAACATGGTTTTTTAACCAGGTTGGGTGGAAAGGACAAAACTTGTAACAAAATACCTAATAAAGGACACCGCCTGTCAACATTTGAAAAAAAGGACACCGCCTGTAAAGTACCCTAAAGATAAAGGACAAAACTTGTAATTTATCCATAACTAAATGAGTGGCCACATTACCGTATCAGACCGTAATGTTTTGGTAGAGCTTTTTTAACGGTTACTTTCATAAAACACAAAAATGCACAGACCCAAAGCATGGGCGGACCTATGTTATGTGCAAGGGGTGCAGGCGTCCCTTTTAAAAAAAAAATTAGTGTAACTTTTAAACATAAAATCCCAGTTGTATCCGTTAAAAATTTGTAGTCGCACCCCTTGAAATCTTCATGATGGAGCATATGTGAGGCAAAAAAAAAAGTAAAAAAAATTTCACCGGAAAAATTATTTACAGAGGGAAAGCTCTGTAAGTTCCATATCTAAAATGAAGAATATATTGAGAAAGAAGGTGATGATGATCTTGGGTTGTGGTGCTTTTTAACATGACCCACACACCTATATTTTATTAAGATTCAAGCATTTAATTATATTTATAATATTTACTTTTTATCTTCTTTTTCAGTAAATGAATTGATAAGACAATATATTCAATTTTTTTAAGTATCTTTATTTTTCATAGGTTCAAAACATTTGATTATATTTATAATTTTATCTATATCATTGTTTAGGGTGAGAGGGGCATTCCCCTCTTAGGGGAGTCCCCTCTCTTACGCACACCCAATCATGTTATGCCACGTCAACTCCCCTCTTAAACTCCCCTCTCACCCCAATTTGATGGCGGCGCTCCCCTATTAGGGGACTTAGTTTTGTATTCAAAAAAAAAAAAAAACAATTTGATTGGTGGGAAACATGGACCTGACACCCTCTCTCTTAATTCTTCATCGGTGAACAACCCCCGCTTCCCCTCCCCAATTTGCCTCACCGCCTTGATGGCGCCGGTGTTCCCGAGCGGGGACTTCGGTCACCGAAAGGGGTCACCGAGAGTGCCCCGGATACCCTTACAATTGGACTAGAAACCTTTAACCACTTGAGATTGAGTGTATTTACTATGGTTGGCAATTTTTGACACGACACGAAAAAGAAGTTTTGGTCAACTAACACGATCTGTTTTAAAAAAAAAACGGAAGGTGTTCAGTTTGACCTGTTTTAAAAACAAGTTGGGTTCGGGTTGATCCCTTTAACCCGACCCGAAACGACCTACTACGAACCGAAAAAAATACTATATAGTTAGGGGCCTACAATCCTTAACAAATTTCCGCACCCCCAGAAAAAAATTCCTGGGTCCGCCACTGACCCAAAGACGAGCCGGGCAAACCAAACAAAACTTACATTAGATTGAAAGAAACCCAGGCGTTCCAAATGATCGAACTACAATTCGACCTATTTTTAAGCCAAAAAAAACTAAAAGATCTAATATCGACAATAATCTCTTCAATCTTCACCTCAACATTTCGAAATTTCTACTCATTTCTCGTCTTCCACGTGCACCAGCATGCCACAACAATTATGCCTTGGAAAACTTTCCTCTTTGTAGGACAAAGGTCATCATGCAAGTGTAACTCCACAAGATCTCGGATTGAGAAACCGAAAATAGGAGGCACCTTGCACCAGTTATTCGCAAAATCCCAAACCATCGTCGCTATCCCACAATCCAGAAACAAGTGCTCCACTGATTCATTTGTTGACCCGCATAAAGTACATTCACTAAAAGTGCAATATGTTGTACACCATATTTCCAATATTTTTCCATATCCCCGGTTTTGATTGTTACCACCCACCCCAATTTTTCCAATGAAAAGCATCGATAACTCTTCTTCAAAGACTAAGTTTTTCCATTTTATACCGCCAAATCCATTTATTTATATTATTGTGAAAAAACATAAAGAACTGATTTCGTATTTTTAAACTAAAAATACTTACCAATGGGGTGGTGGTCCATTAGCAAAGGCGAAGCCTTTAAAACACCTAGGTTGGGAAGGGGAAAGTCTTGAGTTCAAGTCCCACAAACGACAAGGATTAAAGAAATTAACCGTTCAAAAAAAAACTAAAAATACTTTATAAATTTGCTAGTGTTATGAATAGCTAAAAAGAAAGAATTTTCCTGAAAAACAAATCTGTTATATAAAATCATTTTAATATTTTATATCCATCAACTGAAATAATCCACAAAGCCCAAGGGTGTTGGGCCACAATGGCAGAGCTTTGACTCGTACCTATACTAACAAAACAAAAAAAAAAAAAAAAAGTTGAAGGATCGGAGCAGCCAAGTTAAAATGATTTTATAAATTTCATTTAACAAATTTAAAAGTAAATTTAAAATGTCATATGTAGAGTAATTTTGATAATTATGAAAATATCACCGTGTTTTTTTTACTTTTCCACTTTATTCGTACGTTTTGTATGATAAGATACTTTGATACTTTGTATTTGATCTTTTGTCTATAACTTAAAAAGGCAATGTGGCCGAAAAGAAACGAGCACAGAATGGGGTGGTATATGAGTTCATCTGTTAACTTGTTTGACCTGTTTTCCACTCAAAATAAAGGTTGGAGGAGCTCAACTAAGTCCCATAGTTAATAGGTTATATCATTTGAACTAAGTGAATCATAATGTATGATAGTGTTGCAACAATATTGCCAATGAGCTTGTGATGGAGTGGTAAGGGAGAAACTTGGCTTTCTAAGAGACCCAAGTTCAATTCTTGCTTCTCCCCATTAGTTTTCAGCGGCACCTGGTGATGATGGGAGATTAGGCGAGTAGGCGGCGATCGCTATTTCAATCCTTGAACTGAATGAGTTTTACTTTACCGCACTGTCGTGCCTTTGAGGGAGTGTTCACGGGCTTCTGCCCTAGGTGAGGGTTTTCCCCAGTTCGGTATCCCGATGTGATGAATTTCGCCAGTAGCCCATTTGGAGGATTCGTTGGCCGTTAAAAAAAATGTGTTGCAACAATATTTACATAGAGTGTTGGTACCTGATGCCAAGCCACCTCAAATATCGTCTTGTTCATCAATTACTCTGTGTGTTGCTTTGGCACAAGTCATTTATGGTGATTATTGGTGTCAATTATTCGATATTATAAGGTAACGTTTGGTATGAAGGAATAGAATGTGAAATGTAATGGATCATTCTGATGGAATGAAAACAATATGTTTGGTTATCATGTGGTAATAGAATGGAGCATTCCAAAGGAATGTAACTCCTTCTAAATATAATAATTTTCATTCCTTGGTATGTAGGTGTTTTTTTTTCATTCCTTCAAGGAATGGTAAGAAATATGTTATTATTATTATTATAGTTTTATTTATATTTATATTTATATTTATTAATATTCATTAGACGTATACCCGCGCGATGCGGCGGGACGACAATTTACAATGCGGTATTCGTTTACTGTGAGTTTATCAATTTTCTCGTGTACATTGTATAATATGTTTGTTTAGTTTCTTATTCGTAGCATCGGTGTGTGACGTATACCATGAGCCTTACAGGCCTTTAAAAGAATAACAAACATGCTATTAAGAAAATATCAGTCACAAACATAGTAAAAATAAAAAAAAACGAACACACGAATGGGAAATTATCAATCATAAATATAGTAATAAAAAATTAAAATCCGCATGTCAACTACTTGCATCGTGATTAGGTGTTTTTTCGACATAAGCGTAACGCATCTCAATTATTTCATCTAAAAGGAAAGCTGGTAGCAGTGGAGTCATGAAATGTAACCAACTGGCAGAGAGACCTAAATGGGAAGTGGATACATGGCCGCGAGAATAGACACAAAACACAGAGGGGGTTGATAAGGAAAAAATGAACGATCTCTAATCGACCATGAATGTAGTGTTACACCAATTGATTGAGACTGCTCGTTTAAAAAAAAGCATCGACTTTGTTTTTCCCTAAAAAATGGGTTTTAGCTAAAATGGGCACGGAATATGAATTAAGCTATATCTATTTATAAGGTTGATATAGTTTTTTTTTTAATTTAATAAAAACAACTCAATTAGTGGGGTTTCAAACAGGTGTGTGAGTTTACAATACGACACTCCATTTCTGTTTGTTTATCAATCGTCTCGTGATATATCGTACAGTACTTAAGTTAGTTTTCTTATTTGTATAATATGTTACAACTCAATTTATTTAACTTATCAATCCTCACATATTACATCCAAGGTACGTATTTATTCCTATGTAAATTTGAAACAAACAAAAAAATAGATGTACTTTTTTATCAAGAAATATAAGAATTATCTCCTTTGTTTTTTTTATTAGATGTGTTTTATCTTAATTTGAGATCTCAGTTCAAATGACAATTAAAACACAGTCATGATAATACATTTACCCAACTTAAAATGACTGGTAATTTATTTTTATTTTTTTGAACTGCCAGCTACACTTACAAACCAAACCAAATTAAGGCACACCATATCAACCAAACAGAAAACAAAACTAAGCAACAATAGAACTATCCAAAGCCATCAAAGCTTTTCCACTTTTCCATGGTGAGAGCTGGGTCCTTTGAGCGATTTTTTACCCATAGGAAACCCATAGCCTTTATCTACTCTACGACTTTTGCCACCACTGGGTATGCACCATTGAAAATTATCTTATTCTAACGGACCAAATGCTCCAAATTGCGACTTGAATAATAGCTTGAAAAGCCTTCTTTTTCTTTTGCGAGCTCACCAAATGGGTGTGTACATCAAGAATGTCTTTAACTCCAAAAGATAAGATCGGTGGAACTTTACACCATTGAGATACCAAAGCCTAAATTATCTGAGTGAAATGACAAGATACGAACAGATGCTCACTTGTCTCAGCATACTCCCCGCAAAGAACACAATTAACCGAGTTTACTTGAATGTTTCTAGCCAATAGAGTTGCTCTCGTTGGAAGGCGATCTTTAACCGCTCTCCATGCCACGAACCCAACTTGGAACCCATTTACTCCAAACAAAGTTGTAATCTGGCAAGGATCTGTTAACTGCAAGTTGCAACCACCTGTGTAAACCAAACCGACTATTTAGCCTTTTTTGAAGTTTGGAACATGAAATATCTTTATTAGATTAAAAAATCATGCATATTAACAAAAAGAAGTTAAAATCAAACGGTCAACCAGCCGACCACCCCAACCCAGCAGGTTTGATTTGTTGTTTACCCAAACCCAGAATTGGCCAAACTTCGTCAACACCCAACCGGTAACAATTAGTAAAAATCAAAACAGATCAGGGTGGTTCCAGCTTTCAAATGGTTTGACTTGTCTCCTTTTAAAATTTTGCTAATTTTACCAGGTGACTTCGAAAAACATAATTTGGTAAAATTACAATGTTGTCCATCCTATATAAATTATATAGTAGTATAGATGATGCTATGGAACATCATCCCGAGCTGCTGAAGTGCTTGTTATTGCCTCAGCTGTTGATCCACAAACCGAAGCCTGGAAATCCCGACTCCTTTCTCATTTGCGGTAGAATCAGTCTCCCCGAGACTTCTATGAGTCTCTTTTATTTGACCACTTATCGCGTCTCTCAAACAACGGAAATGGCGTGAAATCATTTGCAGCGCGAGTGCTGTGTAGGGCTTAGCAGCCCCACATCCCGCGATCACATCAAATGCCGATACAACAATCTGCATTTGAAGATAGTATATCTTGTACCTTCTGTCATGCATTTGAAGATAGTATATCTTGTACCTTCTGTCAACCTGTCCATGTAAAGTGTACATCAAGCAATGTACCTTCAACCGATAGCATAGCAGCTACAATCAAAGCTTGGGTCAAACAATCATACATATTTGCTTCGATCAAAGTCCTTGCTAGTGAAGGTTCCACAGGAAGCACTATCACAAAAAAAAAAAAAAACATTAAACACGTCAGTAACGAAGGCATTTTATCATGTGATAGGTCTAAATGATGTTATTAGTTATAAAATGCAATACCTGCATAGTTTTTCCTATTCTCGTGATGGTGCCATTTTCATCTATAGCATCAATCAAAAACAATTGTTTAAGAGCATCTTGTAAAGACTCAACTGCAAAAAAGTAATCAACCACAAAAAAACTTGAACAACACGGATCTGCAAATTTGAATAAGAAAAAAAAATCCATATGGTTAGTATCGGATCGGACAACCATTTTCTAAAGAAAAAAAAAATAATAGTTAAAAGAATAAGAAAAAAAATATCCATATGGTTAGTAACACAAACCATCTACATGGTCTGCGTCAAGTTACATTACATTTACTTACATTTAGTGATCATTTATGTGACATGTACACAGTGCACACATCTGCGTCTTTCGGACGTGTATAGCGAGGACCCTTATAGTTACCGTCACCAACTCGAAATCCCAATATTTTCAGTTTTGTAGCAGATTCAGGCCCGGTATCCACTATCTGGTCACTACGAGCATCAACCAAGGGTATTTCAATGGGCGATTCATGCTCGCCTAAAAGACGCACCCCAGTGTAGACCGGCATGGCAATCTTGTTTCTGATCTGTAGCTTAAACCTTTTCGAAACTGAAGTAGTGGCCTTGTTTCCAGGGTTCCTGATAAGACCCAAACCTAAAAAATACAGAAAATGTATATAAAGTATGTAATTTTTATAAATGATTAATCAACAATTGAATATCGTGAATCGATAAAATAGCATCCGCTTACCAAAAGCAAGGACTCTCACATAGCTCACATCCCCGACCAATCAAACATGATTTCAGTTGACAAATAGGACTCGTTTTTAAAAACCAAATCTAATATTCAGATCAGTGATGCGATTTTAAGACAAAACTTTATACAAAATGAGGCATACCTGTTTGGTTCTCCATTATTGCCTCCTATAGTGGTTCTCCATTATTGCCTCCTATAGTGGTTAATATGATGGGACCAGCTTCTGCTTCATTCCCATCAACAAACAAAAGCCGACATGCACAAATCAACATCAAAGTCATTGAAAACAAACTAAGTTTTGGGTAGAAGATTATATAGGTAACAGTAAATTAGTTAATTTAAGCATAATAAAAAACATGAAAGCAAGCCAAGGATAAGATTGGTTTAAGGTAAGATTGGTTTAAGATCTCAGAGGTGGATACGGACGCGTGCATAGGAGAATAGAATGATCGTCCAACCCCTCACCGAGTGGTTGTCTACGACCCAGATCAGAAGAATAGAATGATCGTCCCACGGGAGAGTACCTTCAAAAAATACAACCAATACTTAATCAGTAAATCACTACAACATATTCTTTGCATCCTGTAAAGTACAACCCATTTTAGCAGCCCAAGCCTGGCTATCTTTAATCTGCAAATTAAACCAGCGCTGGGCCTTGAACCTTAGTTTCAGCCATTGCTAGGCCAACTGCCACCTGTAGACCGCAAACAAGCATAACCCCAACTGACCTGGGCCTTCTACGAAGCTTAAACTTGCGGCCCAATACAGCAGCCATATGTCAATGCGATAGGATCCATTTTTCACTCTACAAAATCAACATATTAAACTCGTTATCACCAGATATAAAACCGATTTCAGATAAAAACAAAAAGAAACCCTACGCATCTCACACATCAAATTTACGGATCTACAGGATACATCAATTGAATTCATTTTTTGTCAATAGAAACCCACATACATCAGATCTAAACAAAATTCACAAAAATCAGATCTATCAAACAATGTCTGTAGGATTCATTTCTCACTATAGAAAGTATATAAAGCATGACATGCTTCATTTCTTTTGTTATGAATCAGTTTCCCAGTTGATGAAAGAGGTACAATGAAGTCTGTGGTTGAATGATGAATCGTACATTAGTTCCCAGCTAGGTAACAACTTAATGAACATACCTTGGTCATAACATAAGCATTTGGATTCCAGCTATTGAAATCTCCAATAAGCGAAGCTGACTATAATTTTTTTTAATAAAAAGGATATCAGCTCCAGGTGCCCATTCCCTATAGGTGATACCTGTCACAATGCCAATAAACAGCAACATGAAAATTAATAAATAATATTAAGATACCTGAACTACACCGACAAATAAATATCAAATTAACGACAATGTAATCCAAACACATACCTATGTAAAAATCAAATTAACTTAAAATCCTAGATTGTAATCCAGATCTACAAGAACCATAGCCGACAAATAAATATCAAATTAACTTAAAATCCAAAGCCCTCAACAATTAAACAAACAAAAAAAGTGCAAAAAATTAAAGACAACGTAATCCAAACACATACCTATGTTGCGCTTTACCAAATTCTTGCTTTGAAACGGAAGCACCTACGGTTACGGGTTACCGGTTTTGTTAAGTTTAGAGAAAGAAACAATGGAGAGATTAGGGTTCCGTATGTGTGTTTGGGGTTACCTGGACTCGCGATTGAAGACCAGATCAAGATGGGGAAGACCAGAACCCGGCATTCGAAAACGACGATGGGTGACTGCATCTGGTGATTTTCTTTCGTCTACATCACCACCGTCTCTGCTCTCTCTTCCGACGATGGTTTCAGGCAGCTGGTAGACGAAGACGACACGGAATTCCCGATCAGTGTTTGAAGCTGCTCGTGAGGCTGATTTAGAGTTGGACAAAAATGAAAACCTAGATTGTAATCCAGATCTACAAGATGAAAGAGAACTCGGAGGAGAGAGAGAAAGAAATGAGAGCAGGATGTGAATTTCAAAATTCAGAAGGACAAAAAAGTGAAATGCTTGATCCGTGTGAAGTCAAATGGACGGTCCAGATCGTGATCCGTGTGAAAAAAGTGAAAAAATGGACGGTTGATGATGAATTAGTTGAAGGGTAAAAAGGTTGTGTTTTCTTGTGCTTTAAGTGTTGTACATTGTGCATTAAGTGTTTTTTCAACACCTTGTTGAATTACCATTCTATCCTTCATATATCCTTATTAAAGTAGTATAGATACTAATATTAATGTATATCAAAAATCTATTATTAATTTTTTATTATTAATATATTATTATTATTATTGTTATTATTATTATTATTATTGTTGAGGCAATTATATTTTTGTCGTTTTTAATACAGTTGTGTTTCGTTACTTCATCTTTTTTTGTTTATCAAATTGTACAAAGTAATGATTCATTCTATTCACATATGAGTAACCAAACATCACAATGGAATGAAATGATCTATTTCATTCCGTTGTCCATTCCATTACCTCGTCTATTTCATTCTCCCATCTATTCCATTACTCCATACCAAACAGACCCTAAGTGTACAGATCGATTGTCTAGACGTGTATTGAGTTGTTCGGACGCTAGGGACATGTCCATATATGCATATCTATCTTACAGGCATTGTTAGTTTGTTAGACAATTATATATTTTATATTTATGGAATCCAAACAAAACCTCAAAGTAAGTTTTTAAAGTATCAAAATATAGAATTTTTTATCACATGATTTACAATTTGCTAGAAAAAAGTTGATGTTATTGGATTTATGGTATTGATATTTAGTCCCTTTACATGTACACTGTGTGCCAAGATTTGGAGTAGGGAATCACGTGGTCACTAATAGACCGGGTGCATTTAGTGACGATTTTGACGGGTTCATTTAGTGATGATTGTCCGTGTTCTAAATATGAAGATAACAAAACTACACATGTCGTATCCCTACTATTTTCGATTAACGGCATTTCACACTAGTGTCTCGTACTCCTCACTTATTTCTTTACATTCGTTTTTGCCCCTGATCGGCTTAGGTGGAACCCGGTTTGTTTATAATTTGCTAACAGCTTACCTTAACGTGTTGGGGAGTATGAGCATATGTGGTAAAAGGAATACATGGGTTAAACACGTTGTGTACTGAATGACAGTTTTACTGTAGTAAAAATTTGTAAAAGAAGATAAACGTGACTAGTAATTAAAGACTTATATACGTACTTGCCTTAACGTGTTGGGGAGTATGAGCATATGTGGTAAAAGGAATACATGGGTTAAACACGTTGTGTACTGAATGACAGTTTTACTGTAGTAAAAATTTGTAAAAGAAGATAAACGTGACTAGTAATTAAAGACATATACGTACTTGCGATGAAATTGTGGATGTATAACTAAAACATGAAATCTTTACTCACAACCCGATGTTCCACATATTTTCATTGACGGACTATCATATTAGTTAAAAAAAAACTAAGAAACCCAAATGAGTGGATCTCCTTTTGCCACGTGTTACACCTTTTTGCAGACTGTGTTAGTGTGTTACGTGTAACAACCAGAGGCTGTCACGTGTTACGCATGGTTGTTTCCCCTATATATATATCACACTCATTATATATATAATAATATTTGAAAATAACTAATAAATAATATCATTTTAATATTTAAAAAGATGTTTGAAAAAGAATGTAATGTTGGAGATGAAATAGATGTTTGACTGTTTGTGAGTGTTTGAAATTAATGTGATGTCGTAGGTATTAAATATAGAATTGAAATATTGAAAAGGCTTACTTTCTCATTCACCACAAGGGTATTTAAACTAATTACAAGCACTAATCATGGAGGAAAATATTATACGGTTACAATAGAATATTTACTCTTTAAGCTAATATCTAGACTACCTAAAATAACAATATTTGAATTGGAGATAAATATACATATATTATTTATGTGTTGTTGATACGCCCTCGCAAGATGGAGGATCTGTTGGAGACTCCAATCTTGGAACGAATAGATAAAAATGGCACTCTCGGAAGCGGTTTGGTGTGGATATCAGCAAGTTGATCTTTAGAGCTAACATGTAAGACTTGCAATTTTCCGACATTGACTTGTTCCCTTACAAAGTGATAATCCAAGTCGACATGTTTCATACGAGAATGGTAGACCAAATTCGCACAGAGATATGTGGCGCCGGTATTGTCACAAAATAATTGCGGAGTGTGCAATTGTGGTGCCCCTAGTTCAGAAAGCAAGTTTTTTACCCATGAGATTTCAGCAGCTGCATTGGCAATGGCCTTGTACTCCGCTTCTGTTGAGGAACGAGATACGGTCTTTTGTCGTGAAGAACGCCAAGAGATGATGTTTGAACCAAGGTACAAAATGTACGCAGTAGTGGACTGATGTGTGCAAAATGCAACATATAAATTACATCAATTGTGGCATAAAACTAACATTTTTTTAGTACTAATGTTGGAAAAAGTGTGCTTTTGTCTTCCTTTTGTATTTTCAGGATTAAATGAGCTCAAATTAACAAAAGAAGCAAAAAGACATCAAAATCTAACATAAATACAAGAAAAGGAACAAGACGTGACATGCCCGACCCCACGACTGCATCTTCCAAAGCAAAACAAGATAACATAAGACTGAACACGCCCCGTGCTCAGCCAGCACGGGGGCGTGCCCAAGTGTCAGCAGAAAAGACAAAGTAGTAGAAGCTTCTATTGCCCACCACGGGGTCGTGCTCAGCGGACACGGGGCCGTGGTCAACTATAAGATTCGCACAATCCAGGCAAATCTTCATAGTACAAAGATTCTTCTGCACACGGGGTCGTGCTCAGCGGACACGAGGGCGTGGTCAACTAATAAGACAAGCTGCATTAAATGAAGAAAGAGAAGGATGTGGACACGGGGCCGTGCCCGAGCTTCTGTTCAGCCTATAAATAGGAGTGCTTGGCTCAAGCTCAAACCATCCCTTGGCACACCACCTCTCTCACACTTCACCCACCACCCACCACCCACCACCACCATAACACCATCATCCACCACCATCATCCATTGTCCATCATAGAGTGTGTGAGTCGTCTCGGGATCCAAGATTGATCGTAAGAGTTCTTGACAATCAAGGCCATGTTTGCCTAAGTCTCTTACATCACTTGGTGAAGACAAGTGTCTAGTGTAATACTTTTTATTTCTAATCTTTTCGCACTTTTTACTTGGTTTTGTATTAATGACTTTAATAACTAGTTGCTTATGTTGAAGGTGATTCTTCCTTATCGTTTGTCCGTGGTGTCTTGACATTATTTTACTGTCTATATAAAATAAAAGATTTTCACCATTCATATCTCCACGGTCTATATGGAGGTATGTTGGCTACCTGGTCGGGGGTTAAGGGAACGGTTTGGTAAGAGTCTTGCCATTGTTCAGCGTTTAGAGGTCCTGCAATGGACCTGGGTCAAATTTAGTAGGATCTCCTTCAATACTTAACGGTATTGGATGGCGGGGGTCCAAACTCTTTGATCCCCTCATAAGTTAACTACTATTAATACTATAACCCGGCTATTTAGGACTGTATCCCTGCTGACTCAGACTACTTAGTCGAGGGTAACGTCACCTCCAAAAGAGGGGCCTACCATAATTTGCATTAATAACTTAATTAATTATCTTTCAATAATCCGACCCTTTAGGATTGTATCCTTGCTGACTCAAACTACTGGGTTGAGGGTAACGTCACCTTCAAAAGAGGGGCCTACTACAATAACTAAGATAATCTCTTAAATAAGTGCAAAAGTGCGGAAATAATCAAAGGTTACACTATACACAAGTCGGAACCAAGTGATTCATCTTGTCTATCTGTTTTTCTTTTTATTTTTATTTTTCAGCATTTTAGTAGTTTTTATTTTTCTTAGTTTAAAACATTTTTCTAAACTTTTTGATTTGATTAGACGTTGAGGATAAACTGGTACTAAAAGCTCTTGTGTCCTTGGACGACCTCGGTATCTTACCAACACTATACTACGCTCACGATGGGTGCACTTGCCCATATGTGTGTCTAGTGTTAGTAAATATCGTGTTTTATAAATTTAAAACTAGACTAAAAAAGTGTTAAAGGGGCTTAAAATATACACCTAATATATATAGCACTTGACACCCATCATGGACCGTCCTCCATCATTTACTCCGCCCCAATCAGAGTCGGAAAATGCTCGTAAGTTAAGAGGGGAGTCACGATGTAAAAATAGCCCGTAATGCACCGTTCCTTTCAAATAACGTATGACCCGTTTGAGAGCTTGCCAATGGGATTGTCTAGGATTGTGCATGAGTTGTGACAATTTATTTACGGCAAAGGAAATGTCAGGACGGGTAAAGGCCAAGTATTGTAGGGTACCAACAAGTTTTCGATATGGAGTTGGATCAACCGGTGGAGTAGAGTCTACGGATGTGAGTGGGTCGGAGACACTGAGGGGTGTGAGAACATCTTTGGCGCCATCCATTTTGAAGGCTGTGAGGGTATCGTGGATGTGGTGATGTTGGGAAAGGAAGAGGCCATGAGATGTAGGAATAACCTCAATGCCTAAGAAATGGTGTAGAGGACCAAGGTCCTTGATAGAATTTTTTTTACCAAGAGCATGGATAAAACGTTCCAGAAAATGATTATCGCTCCCCGTGATGACGATGTCGTCAACGTAAACTAGAAGGTAGCAGACAATACCATTCTGATTATAGATAAAAAGGGAGGCATCGGATAAGGACTTTCGAAAACCAAAGTGGAGTAGGAAGGATGTGAGCTCATTGTACCATGCTTTTGGAGCTTGTTTGAGTCCGTAGAGAGATTTTCGGATTTTGCAAATATGATTTGGAAATTTCGAGTTAGCAAAGCCGGGTGGTTGAATCATGTATACCTCTTCATGTAAGGTACCATGAAGAAACGCATTATTGACGTCGAGTTGACGTAAGGGCCACCGATTAAAGAGAGCAACGGATAGAACGGTACGAATGGTAATTGGTTTCGTGACTGGACTGAATGTGTCGAAGTAGTCTTTGCCGAATTGTTGGTGAAAGCCCTTTGCAACTAGGCGTGCTTTGTATTTGTCGATAGTACCGTCGGGTTTCCGTTTGATTCTAAAAATCCATTTGCAACCAATTGTATGTTGGTCGGTTCGTTGGACGAGATCCCATGTGTGATTTTGAAGTAGTGCATTGAACTCAAGGTCCACAGCATGTCGCCAGTGGGGATCCTTCATGGCTTGGATATGTGTTGTGGATTCAAGAGTAGGAGGTAGAGGGTGAAGGGTGGTGGAATTTACAAAATTGGGATTGAAGTATTTAGTGTTTGGTTTTGATTGTCTTTTGAGAGGAATCATGGTGGAGTTGGTGGGCGGGTTGGAGGTGGGTGTCGAGGAGTGTAAGGATACGGATGGGGAGATATTTGGTGATTGGCTGGAGTGTGGTGTTCGGATATGAGGAGAGTGGTTGGTTGGTGTACGGTTCGAAGAAGAGAGAGGGGGTGAGATCGGCGGGGAATAGGTGGGTGGGTCTGACTCAGCACGTGTAGATGAGGTTGTGGATTGTCACACCCCGATTTCCACGTGTCACCGGTGGGCCCGGTGGGGAGTATCGTGACGTGGTTGATAACATTATAGTCAAACAACACAATATATAAATGCACAGCGGAAGTAAAAGATAAATATATTACAATCCAAATATAAAGTAATATCCAGTATTACAATGGAAAGTAAAAGATCCACAGGCGGATCAAAATAAAATAGAAACAATAGTTCAACAGACTTTGACATCTAGAGCTTGCGAAACTTGAGTAATGATGCCTGGAGTAGCCAGCCTATTTCGTCTAGTACCTGCACTTAGCCTTTTTGGAAAATACGTCAGTTTACACTGGTAAATACAACTCAACTGACTCATTTGGAAAAGAGTTTGAAAATTGATTTGAATGCACTTCGGCACAAAATATCTTTTATAACTTGGGACAGTTATTAAAATAATCTTGTATACAGTTTTACTTATTTTCCGTCCATTAGCACCGGTTAGAAGAGCCGGTTTAAGTTAACTGACACGCCACAGGTATAATGCCCACAAGGTTGATTCCTTTACGTGGTTTACCAGTTTTTACATAATGCATCTGTCAGGTGTACGCCTACACCCCGTGCTTAGGTCGTGGCCATTTCGTAAAATGATGCCAAGGATATCCGGGACATGGTCATTTAACCCCCAAGGGCCATACATCAAATAATACAGAACAAAGCGGGTTATGTAAATACATTAATCACAATCCGATTTAAATGACTACATACCCGACCAAGCGGTACTTTTATAGTACCGTATCCCAAGCCCGTATAGGGAAAATAAGTTAAGAGTATTTACCTGAGCAAAGTATCAATCAAATACAGCAAATGCAAGTACTTTTACTGGGCTCCTAATCTGGAACGAAAGTTTATAATAACCTATTAGGATCCTAACGGGTCTTTAATTAAGCTAAAGCTTAGACCGGTCAGTTTCAAAGATACGGTTCGTACGCACGATTAAGCGATGACCGGATAGAATGTGATTTGGACTCAACAAGTTTGAAGACTTGTTTAATATGGGTATATTATACACATTCTGGATTTTGAGATAAAACCGATAAGGTTTGACCCGTTTCGGCAAATTTATGTAAACTAGTTACATAAGCCGAACCGAACACGTAAGAGGCGTAACGGGTAATCATGAGAGCCATATACAGGTTTCCTAAGTTAATATGCCTCAATTATGTTGTGACATCAGTAAGATGTCTTTCATAATGCCCGAAACGAAATTAAACACAAACTATGCCTCGTAGGGGTAGTTTGGTCATTTACAAGGTTATAAAAGAGTTTAAGTGTTTGCCTGAGTTACAGGTCTGATGTAATCAGTAAACATACTCAATTTAATGAGTTATAACAGTAGGGTAAAGTATATATGTGAAATTTATCAATTATAACCAAACTATGCACCGTAGGGGCATTTTGGTAATTTCACATAAGCCGAAAAGCTTAAAACTGAAGTCTGAGTTAAACAACTTTTGCTTACAGTTAAAATATTATAATTTGCCTCAAATATCAGTAGGTATCACCCTTGGTATGTTTAAAATAGTTTTAGTACATACTATGCGTTAAAAACGCTTAATTAGGCGATTAGAAGCCGTTTCCGGGTTCTACGCATAAAGCTGATATTTTTATTATTCCAGAAGGCTTAAAATAATTTATTTATCATTTAAGATCAGTAGCAAAAGTTTTGGAGTCGATTAGATATGTAAAACTCATTTTATGGCCCGTAAGGGCAAAACCGACAATTACCGGATTAAGCCTACGACTATAAGTTATGCTCAGCCTAAAATTAATTAAAAATCTTCAAAAATCCCAAAATAATATATTACATCAGTGGGTATTAAGTTTGATATCAAAAAGTAGGCTTAACTAGGCTATATGCTAATTACGCCGTTTTATTAACATAAAGCTTCTTAATTACGCTAATGAGCATAACTCTCAATCTACACCTCAAACTGATGTCAAACTTTGCATACAAGTTTATATATCAGTAATTAAGGTTTCTACTCTTTTACATTTTCAAAAAATCACATTTTAAGGTGAAAAGGGCATAATGGTCAACATATGGGCAATTAACGGAATCATGCGTATTAATTGGTTAACTAATGAACCATGGTGTATAATCACAGAGGGTTATACTAGCATGTAACCTGGTCCAAATGAAGCTCTTAGGTATTTCTAAATCATACCAAAACGGGTCAGAACTGAAGTCAAAGCTTTGCGACTTTCGGTTCCGAACCGGGTCTAAACAGTAAATTGTCGGGTTGAACATGTTTAGACATGTTCTTACACTAATTACCAAGTTATATTAATGATCAAACAGGTTGTATGTGTTCTACATTGCTAATCATGCATAAATTTGAATTTAAGTATCCTGTTGACTTTTTCTTAACAAGTTTGACCCGGCATTTGACCTAGTTAGAGTGGGAATCAGGGGGAACCCTTTTGAGGGTTTATTACCCACATAATTACCAACTTATAACTACTTTTGATTCGACTAATCACTGGACCATTAGTGATTAATCTTAAAGTCAACCGTTAATTATGACGGTTTGACTTTTAAGCTAAAACTAAGCTAAAACTTAACTAAGAAAGGATTAGCAAACTTACTGAAGTCCTAAGCTTGATTAGTGATCACTTGAGAGAAGACTTGAGCTCCAGAAATGATCCAAAGTGCAGATGAAGGTGTGATTGAAATGTTGCAACTTAGGGGCTTTATATAGTGATCAAATCACCACAAAATGTTGACATCTAAGTCTACCACTGACCACAACTCACTAACAAGTGTCCCTAGATGTTTAGGGGTGGTTTAGGGGTCAAGAAATATGTGGAAAATCGGATAAAAGTCAAGTAGAAAGCTCTTAGCAGGCAAAAACCCAACATTCTCGGACCAGATAGGCCCTCGCGTGGCGCGACGACCCCCCCCCCCCTTGGGGCTTCGCGTCGCGCGACACCCTCCTGCACCGAATCAGAATTTTTTAGATTTTTGCGTTTTGATCCTTGGCTCTTCAAACTTTGTTTGGACTTTTGTTTCTTTCATTATGAACCCTCATAATTGATTTATAAGGGCTTTAAATCATATACCCACTTTGTTAAGTCCCCGGTTAACTTTATTGTTACCCGAAAAGTCCTAACTTTCAACGTTAACGCTTTAACCCCTTATACACGAATTTGATCATAACTTTCTCATACGATTACGAAACTTTATGAAATTTATATCGTGCATTCTAGTGAGCATAATTAACCATTACAAAGCTTCGGGTTTGTCAAAAGGTCACTCAGAGGTATAACTTAAACATGTTGACACATTTAACCCCTGTAGTTTGTAATCTCTCACTTTTAGCTTTGTATGATCCATGATTTATTCGTTTGAAGGTATGAGCATCATGTAGGGTTAATCTACAATATATTTATTCACTGTTGACATTTCGAACACGTATAATCACATACTTTCCATGTTTGTCAACTTTAGTCCTTCTATAATATTCTTTCACACGTTTAAACATATGACACGTGTCAACACATTATAGGACGTGAATTTTCGAGGTGTTACATCCTCACCCCCTTAAAATAAATCTCGACCCGAGATTTACTGAAATAAATAAGGGTACTTTTCTTTCATTATGGATTCAACCTCCCACGTATATTCGGGACCTCTACGGGCATCCCATTTGACCTTTACAATAGGTACATGCTTCCTTCGAAGCTTCTTAACCTGTCGATCCTCAATCGACAATGGTTTTTCCACAAATTTCAAGCTCTCATCTATATGCACATCTGTATGTGGTATAACCAGTGATTCATCAGCGAAGCACTTCTTCAGATTGCAGATGTGGAATACATTGTGAATTCCACTGAGCTCTTCCGGTAAGTTTAACTTATAGGCAACTGACCCGACACGTTCGATAACTTCGAAAGGTCCTATGTATCTCGGGCTTAGCTTGCCTTTCTTACCAAATCGCATCACTCCCTTCCAGGGTGATACTTTAAGCAACACCTTGTCACTTACTTCGAAGTGAAAGGATTTACGCTTTGGATCTGCGTAGCTCTTCTGCCTATCTCGGGCAGCTTTGAGACGGTCACGCATCTGGACAATCTTGTCCGTCGTTTCAAAGACTATCTCTGGTCCTGATAATTGGACATCTCCAACTTCCGCCCAACATACAGGCGTTCTACACTTTCTACCGTATAAGGCCTCGAAAGGCGCAGCCTTTATGCTGGTGTGGTAGCTATTGTTGTAGGAGAACTCAATTAGTGGTAGGTGGTTATCCCAACTACCACCCAAATCAATCACGCATGCACGCAGCATGTCTTCCAACGTTTGGATGGTGCGCTCACTCTCTCCGTCAGTCTGAGGGTGGTAAGCCGTACTAAAATTCAAACGCGTGCCCAAAGCTTGTTGGAAACTTTTCCAAAAATGCGACGTGTATCTAGTGTCTCTGTCAGAGATAATAGCCACAGGTACGCCATGTAGAGCTACAATCTTATCTACGTATAACTGGGCTAATATGTCGGAGCTATAAGTCTCCTTGATGGGTAAGAAATGTGCTGACTTAGTCAGTTGACGTGATTGTCGTGGTCACGCAAATTTAATCCCAATAACTACTAAATAGATAGCGGTAAGTGGGTATCGAACACAGGGAGTTTGTGGAATATGTGTTATCTCAATGTATGTCTAACTAACTAGATTAATCTAAATTGCAAGAAATGTAAATTCAAGGAGTTGGATTGTTTGGTTGATTTTTAAAACTAAGATTACTAATTAATTTGCGAAATGAGAATTGAGTTTGTAAACACTTTAGAGACAAATGACTATCTTAAGTTTCCGGTTTGCTTCGACGTTTGTGCTAACATTCAACTAGAAAGAACTACATAGACATAGTTCATGTATGACCAATTGCAGTGATGAAAGGGAACTAAGTACTCAGATTCCTAGAACGTGAGGTTGTTACCCGATGATCAATTAACCCATACCCGAACCTAACTATACCCATGATATCTCGATTGCCAACGGCACCAAGAACGTATGGTTTCTAATTAGTTTAGCATAAAAATTAATACTTTACTAACAATCAATCATGCACCATAACAAACAAATCACAAAGAAGAGTTCATTATTCTAGAAATATAAAATCAAAACACAAAATCTTACACAAACCTTCAACCCAAGATAATCATAAAAAGTTAGCTATTCATGGCTTGAACAACCATCCCCCGTTCTCTAAACTTCGTTCACTAACCGATTGTTCTCTGTCAAGAGAGGTGTAACCGCTTTCCATCCAAGATGTAACCGAAAAACCAATCATAAGTCCCCTTCAAACTCCATAAAAAAAAAACATTCAATGTGATAAGTTACAAAAAAAACTCTCCAAGTCCCTATGTCTTGATACTTTTGGATTCTGCCGTCACATGTGATGATCTCTCTTCCTCAAAATTTGCGCACACATTAATTGATGAGATAATGTTGTTGACTTGTGTGTTGATATCCTCATGTGCACGTGACTTATGTGCAGCCTCTTCTAATAAGTTTCGCCCCAATCAAGAGTCCCCTTTCAAAATTATGCCAAGCCCATGTTTCATTTGTCACGTGATGTTGTTGTAGACTCAAGATGTGCCGCCCCCTCTTGATGTATTGGCCCAATCCTCTTAGGCTGCTGCCCAAGAAAAATAATCCCCACATGATGTTGCAACTCCAAAGTCAGCCATGGTGATGATTTGATATAATTGCAGATGATGTTTGCTGTTGTTTGGCGGCCCAATTATAAGAGTCCATGTGCGGCCCACAACTCCAAGAACATGTGCAGCCCAATGACAATATTCACATGCGGCCCACTATCGATAATGGATTACATTTAATGTTGTTGACTTTGTGTAAATGGCAGCTGTTAATCGATCCAAGAAGAAGCCCACTAAAATATAGGTTTCGATTAATTTCACAATGGCCCCCTCAAAGCACTTTTATGCCATCCAATTCCCATGTCTGATGATGATGATGATGATGTTTGACTATTTCAAACATTTGCCATCAACTAATGATGATAAAGATGTGATGTCAGTTTAATGAAACCTCAAAGTCCAAAATGTTGTATTCATCTCCTCTTCACACGTGACCCCTTGTCAAATCCAAAGATGTGCCGCCCATGTTCCACACACCTCCAAAGCCGTACAGCATGTCAGCCCACTCTTTCAATTTTGTTGTGTCCTCCATAATGCATGCCGTTAAATCCAAAACCAAGCCCACAAAGTCACGTGAAGTCTCTGATGATGATTAACTATTGTTGTTGACTTTTGATATAAGGTGCCACCAAAAACCCCATCCCTCAAAGTTTGCATGAGATGATGGTGATTGATATTGTTGACTTTCTTGGCTGCCTATCTTTGTAGAGAATGATGTGATGATTCAAATATGGTGCCCTTGCATGCCTTTCTTTCGTCCGTAGCCTACGGGTTCCAATTTAACCGAATTAAGCGATTTACCTGTAAAACACACGAACACTCGTAGTTACTAAGTTCAAGCAAATAACCAAGTAAAGCATGGAATTTTAATCTTTTTAAACCATTTAAAGGTTGTCCAACGGACCACCCGTCACATCCCCACACTTACCCGTTGCTTGTCCCAAGCAACCGATTCAAAAACTATTTCAAAACCAAAGCGATCAAACATGCAAACCAAGCTAAATGTGTCGTCCTTTTACTAACTTTCAATCATACCACAAGACACACCCCTCACAAAAACTCTCGGTGATAAGAAATATTAGCACATAATGCTAAACCACTTAATGCGTGTGTGTGTTTGTGCGACAATAAGCTTGTATAAAAATCAAGTTTCCTCCTAACAATTATCTAACATGCTTTAGAATCAAAGGGACTTGCGGGTTGCAACGGGGCTAGGTGTAAAGGTAGGAAAATGGTGGAATACATATGAAATAGCTAATTGGAACTATGGGCTTCCTGGAAGATAACATCCCGAAGTCCTCCATAAATTGGAACCCATATTCGTCCATTTAATCTTAGAATTCCGTCCTTGTTAAGAGTTAACTGCTCCTCAGTTACCCCTAGCTTTTCGTTAGGATAGTTAGCTTCCAACACAGCTTCCTTCTGTGCAGCTAACAACCTTTCAGTCAAACTGTTCTTTATCTCCATGCGCTTGGCATTGATTCGGATGGGTTTCACCCTTTCCTTTCGACTCAAGGCATTAGCGACTACATTCGCCTTGCCGGGATGATATATGATTTCACAATCATAATCATTTAAAGTCTCCATCCAACGACGTTGCCTCATGTTTAAATCCTTCTGATTAAACAGGTGCTGGAGGCTCTTGTGATCAGAATAGATCACACACTTGATTCCATAAAGATAATGCCTCCACAGTTTTAGTGCGAATACTACGGCACCCAATTCCAAGTCGTGGGTGGTGTAATTCTTTTCATGCACCTTTAACTGTCGTGATGCATAGGCAATAACCTTGCCTTTCTGCATAAGCACACACCCCATGCCAGTGTGCGATGCATCGCAGTAAACCACAAAATCTTCTATCCCATCTGGCATTGTCAGTACTGGGGCGTTGCTCAACTTTTGCTTTAGGATATCAAAGGACTCTTGCTGCTTAGGGCCCCAAACGAACTTTACTTTCTTCTTAGTCAAGGAAGTTAGGGGTGCAGCAATCCTTGAAAAATTTTCAATGAAACGCCTGTAATATCCTGCCAATCCCAGGAAGCTACGAATCTATGTAGGCGTCTTTGGCTCTTGCCAGTTCATAACTGCTTCCACCTTAGCGGGATCCACTTTGATACCACGCTCACTCACCACATGTCCAAGGAATTGGACTTCTCGAAGCCAAAATTCACATTTAGACAATTTGGCATAGAGCTTTTCCTGATGTAGGAGTTTAAGAATACAGCGAAGGTGTTTCTCATGGTCAGCTTGGTTCTTCGAGTAGATCAGAATGTCGTCGATGAAAACGATGACGAATTTATCTAAGTACGGCTTGCAAACGCGATTCATAAGATCCATGAACTCGGCTGGTGCATTAGTGAGCCCAAAAGGCATCACTAGGAACTCGTAATGACCATAACGAGTCCTAAATGCAGTTTTGTGTACGTCTTCATCTCTAACCTTCAGTTGGTGGTAGCCTGACCTTAAGTCAATCTTCGAGAAATAACTTTCCCCTTGCAATTGATCGAACAAATCGTCGATCCTGGGCAATGGATACCTATTCTTGATCGTGACCTTATTAAGCTCACGGTAATCGATGCACAGACGCATCGATCCATCCTTCTTCTTGACAAACAAGACTGGTGCTCCCCAAGGAGATGAACTAGGTTTAATGAAACCTTTAGCTAGCAATTCATCCAGTTGTGTTCTCAATTCCTTCATCTCCATTGGTGCTAACCTATAAGGTGCTCTAGCAACAGGTGCTGCTCCAAGGATGATGTCAATTCTGACTTCCACTTGCCTATCTGGTGGCAAACCTGGTAGTTCTTCCGGAAAAACTTCTGGGTATTCAGCAATGACGGGGATGTCTTCTATCTTCGGTTTAGGCTCATCAATAATCACTTGTGCCATGTAGATGACACAACCCTTCTTTAAACACTTTGAAGCCTTGAGCATAGTCACTTGCTCAGGCAGTCCATATTGGGTATCTCCCCGAATGGTAAGTGATTCACCAGACGGAGTCTTTATTACCACTTGTTTCTTGTTACAGACAATTTGGGCCTGGTTATGAGATAACCAGTCCATACCCAATACTATGTCAAAACCGGCCAATTTAAAGGGAAGTAGAGACAGAGGAAAATAGTGGTTCTTACTGGATATAACACATCCATCTAACACAGTTGAGACGGTTTCTATGGTGCCATCTGCTAACTCTACCTCATAATTTATACTCAAGGTTTTGACAAGTAAATTCAGTAATTTGCAAAATTTATGATCTACGAAAGACTTATCAGCACCCGAATCAAAGAGTACTCTTGCATAGACATCATTTACAAGGAAAGTACCTGTAATCACATTGTCGTCTAGAACCGCTTCTTTGGCATCCATTCGAAAGACCCTTGCATTGGTCTTCTTGACCTCTTCAGGCTTCTTGGCGTACTTAGGGCAGTTGGTTTTGATATGTCCTTTCTCATTGCAGTTGTAGCATGTGGCATCTCTTATCTTCTTGCACTCTATCGTCTTGTGCTCTTTGGACTTGCATATCCCACATGCAGGTGCTCCTGACTTAGAATTGGACTCAAGTCTGCACTTTCCAAAGTGGCGTTTCTGGCAAGTCGTGCACTTTGGCTTTTCCTCTGTTTGCTGACTATTCCTTCCAGACCCAAACTTCTTAGAATCAGTGTTTCCCTTGTGCTTCTTCTCTGACCCTCGTGAGTTATCATCCTCACACTTCCTCTTACTTTCTTCAGATTTCTTTAGCGATCTCAACCTGACCGCATCTAAAGTAAGGGATAAAGAGAGATCAGCTGCTGACCTAAACGTAGCAGGTCTTGAAGCCTTAACACTGGCTTTGATTTCTGGGGCTAAACCCCCAATGAAGCGAGCAATTCGCTTGGGCTCTGGTGTTATAAGGTAAGGAACCAGTCTGGACAGGGTATTGAAACTGGTGAGGTAAGCTTGACAATCTAAGTTTGTCATCACCAATGATAAGAAATCAGATTCAATTCTTTCGACCTCGTGTTGAGGGCAGTAGTTTTCCATAATGAGAGTAACAAACTACTCCCATGACATGTTGTGGAGCGGGATCTTCCCAGCAGCTTGAATGAGAGACCTCCACCATGCCAGTGCCTCTCCTTTGAACGATTGGGATACATACTTTACTATATCCCTTTCAGCACAACCGCTGATGTCCACCACCGTGTCCATTTCATCCAACCAGGTCATACAATCTACTGCTCCTTTCTCCCCAGTGAAATCTCGGGGTTTACAGGAAACAAAGTACTTATAGGTACAAGACTTGGTACGTGGTTCATTATCGAACACTATCTTCTTGGATGGAACACTGTGTTCATTTGATGAATGTCGATCATCATCCTTCTTTGGCTCCTCTTTCTTAGAGGGCGGCTTGTTATGAGGCTCTGAATGAGTTTTAGGGACAGACTTAGAGTGGGGTACAGATGAGGCTCGACTATGCGTCCCACTATACTCCTTAAATTGTTCTTCTACAGCCTTAGATACAGCTGTATCAATCAGTGTACGAAGCTCTCCTTTGGTTATATTAATCCTATCATTATCATCGCGGTTTTCCAAAGGATGACTGTTTATCTCATCAGAGTCAGCCATGTAGTCTTAGTTGCTACAAAAAGAAAAATAAGGGCAAGGTTTATTTAGAAGCCCTTACAGTATTATCGTTCTTAAACGATTTATTAACCATGCTTTTAATACACATTTTAGTTAATTTGTTAAATATAAAAATTGTTCAGGATCTTTATCATAATCCTAAATTATAAGTTAATAATAGCACAAAAGGCCTAGTCACATAGACAAGTTTAATTTATAAGCCATGATTTCAGAGAATCGAGGCATTAAGGTTTGAATCAAAGTTCATTACCTTTTCTTGACTGGGAGTCGTAAGCTACCACTGTCTTTAGTCTCAGAGGACGTTAATTATAGCCCGTGGGCACTTCATCCATAAGGGATGATTATATAAATAAGGGAATTTAGAATAACCCAATTAAAAATGACCTATGTGATTTTATCGTATCACACTTTGTCAAGGATGTTAATATGCTTTCAGATGTTTAATAAGGATTTGAATCTCTTGAATAGGTTCTACCATCTTGGCCTTGTCTGTAGTGACATTTAGGCTAGGTTTTACCTTTGAGATTCTTTTTAATATTTAATGCAGAACAATCCTAATTGAACTGTTAACAAGGATCTGAATCTAATTGTGGATCTACCATCTTGGCCCTGTCTTAATGTGACATATGGCTAGGTCTTGCCCTTTTAGATTTTGCCATTTTATTATAATGGTAGATCTTATAATATAGGAATGATAATTTAAATATAATCGTTCCATTAAAAAATTTAAAAAAGTATATGGTTGCCCTAAACGGGACTTCTAATAAAAATGACTTGCCCATGCAAGGGCTAATCAGAAAAATAACAAAGAAGTAATTAAAAGACAATGAAACGAATTTGGATTAGTCCTATGTTCTTGTCTAGACTCAAGAATGTGCAACTGTGTAACTGAGATTAAACACAAAGGACTAGTGTTTAATTCACTCAGTGTTGGCTCTGATACCAACCTGTCACACCTCGATTTCCACGTGTCACCGGTGGGCCCGGTGGGGAGTATCGTGACGTGGTTGATAACATCATAGTCAAACAACACAACATATAAATGCACAGCGGAAGCAAAAGATAAATATATTACAATCCGAATATAAAGTAATATCCAGTATTACAATGGAAAGTAAAAGATCCACAGGCGGATCAAAATAAAATAGAAACAATAGTTCAACAGACTTTGACATCTAGAGCTTGCGAAACTTGAGTAATGATGCTTGGAGTAGCCAGCCTATTTCGTCTAGTACCTGCACTTAGCCTTTTTGGAAAATACGTCAGTTTACACTGGTAAATACAACTCAACTGACTCATTTGGAAAAGAGTTTGAAAATTGATTTGAATGCACTTCGGCACAAAATATCTTTTATAACTTGGGACAGTTATTAAAATAATCTTGTATACAGTTTTACTTAGTTTCCGTCCATTAGCACCGGTTAGAAGAGCCGGTTTAAGTTAACTGACACGCCACAGGTATAATGCCCACAAGGTTGATTCCTTTACGTGGATTACCAGTTTTTACATAATGCATCTGTCAGGTGTACGCCTACACCCCGTGCTTAGGTCGTGGCCATTTCGTAAAATGATGCCGAGGATATCCGGGACATGGTCATTTAACCCCCAAGGGCCATACATCAAATAATACAGAACAAAGCGGGTTATGTAAATACATTAATCACAATCCGATTTAAATGACTACATACCCGACCAAGCGGTACTTTTATAGTACCGTATCCCAAGCCCGTATAGGGAAAATAAGTTAAGAGTATTTACCTGAGCAAAGTATCAATCAAATACAGCAAATGCAAGTACTTTTACTGGGCTCCTAATCTGGAACGAAGGTTTATAATAACCTATTAGGATCCTAACGGGTCTTTAATTAAGCTAAAGCTTAGACCGGTCAGTTTCAAAGATACGGTTCGTACGCACGATTAAGCGATGACCGGATAGAATGTGATTTGGACCCAACAACTTTGAAGACTTGTTTAATATGGGTATATTATACACATTCTGGATTTTGAGATAAAACCGATAAGGTTTGACCCGTTTCGGCAAATTTATGTAAACTAGTTACATAAGCCGAACCGAACGCGTAAGAGGCGTAACGGGTAATCATGAGAGCCATATACAGGTTTCCTAAGTTAATATGCCTCAATTATGTTGTGACATCAGTAAGATGTCTTTCATTATGCCCGAAACGAAATTAAACACAAACTATGCCTCGTAGGGGTAGTTTGGTCATTTACAAGGTTATAAAAGAGTTTAAGTGTTTGCCTGAGTTACAGGTCTGATGTAATCAGTAAACATACTCAATTTAATGAGTTATAACAGTAGGGTAAAGTATATATGTGAAATTTATCAATTATAACCAAACTATGCACCGTAGGGGCATTTTGGTAATTTCACATAAGCCGAAAAGCTTAAAACTGAAGTCTGAGTTAAACAACTTTTGCTTACTGTTAAAATATTATAATTTGCCTCAAATATCAGTAGGTATCACCCTTGGTATGTTTAAAATAGTTTTAGTACATACTATGCGTTAAAAACGCTTAATTAGGCGATTAGAAGCCGTTTCCGGGTTCTACGCATAAAGCTGATATTTTTATTATTCTAGAAGGCTTAAAATAATTTATTTATCATTTTAGATCAGTAGCAAAAGGTTTGGAGTCGATTAGATATGTAAAGCTCATTTTATGGCCCGTAAGGGCAAAACCGACAATTACCGGATTAAGCCTACGACTATAAGTTATGCTCAGCCTAAAATTAATTAAAAATCTTCAAAAATCCCAAAATAATATATTACATCAGTGGGTATTAAGTTTGATATCAAAAAGTAGGCTTAACTAGGCTATACGCTAATTACGCCGTTTTATTAACATAAAGCTTCTTAATTACGCTAATGAGCATAACTCTCAATCTACACCTCAAACTGATGTCAAACTTTGCATACAAGTTTATATATCAGTAATTAAGGTTTCTACTCTTTTACATTTTCAAAAAATCACATTTTAAGGTGAAAAGGGCATAATGGTCAACATATGGGCAATTAACGGAATCATGCGTATTAATTGGTTAACTAATGAACCATGGTGTATAATCACAGAGGGTTATACTAGCAGGTAACCTGGTCCAAATGAAGCTATTAGGTATTTCTAAATCATACCAAAACGGGTCAGAACTGAAGTCAAAGCGAAAGTCAAAGCTTTGCGACTTTCGGCTCCGAACCGGGTCTAAACAGTAAATTGTCGGGTTGAACATGTTTAGACATGTTCTTACACTAATTACCAAGTTATATTAATGATCAAACAGGTTGTATGTGTTCTACATTGCTAATCATGCATAAATTTGAATTTAAGTATCCTGTTGACTTTTTCTTAACAAGTTTGACCCGACATTTGACCTAGTTAGAGTGGGAATCAGGGGGAACCCTTTTGAGGGTTTATTACCCACATAATTACCAACTTATAACTACTTTTGATTCGACTAATCACTGGACCATTAGTGATTAATCTTAAAGTCAACCGTTAATTATGACGATTTGACTTTTAAGCTAAAACTAAGCTAAAACTTAACTAAGAAAGGATTAGCAAACTTACTGAAGTCCTAAGCTTGATTAGTGATCACTTGAGAGAAGACTTGAACTCCAGAAATGATCCAAAGTGCAGATGAAGGTGTGATTGAAATGTTGCAACTTAGGGGCTTTATATAGTGATCAAATCACCACAAAATGTTGACATCTAAGTCTACCACTGACCACAACTCACTAACAAGTGTCCCTAGATGTTTAGGGGTGGTTTAGGGGTCAAGCAATATGTGGAAAATCGGATAAAAGTCGAGTAGAAAGCTCTTAGCAGGAAAAAACCCAACTTTCTAGGACCAGGTAGGCCCTCGCGTGGCGCGACGACACCCCCTTGGGGCTTCGCGTCGCGCGACACCCTCCTGCACAGAATCAGAATTTTTTAGATTTTTGCGTTTTGATCCTTGGCTCTTCAAACTTTTTTTAGACTTTTGTTTCTTGCATTATGAACCCTCATAATTGATTTATAAGGGCTTTAAATCATATACCCACTTTATTAAGTCCCCGGTTAACTTTATTGTTACCCGAAAAGTCCTAACTTTCAACGTTAACGCTTTAACCCCTTGTACACGAATTTGATCATAACTTTCTCATACGATTACGAAACTTTATGAAATTTATATCGTGCATTCTAGTGAGCATAATTAACCGTTACAAAGCTTCGGGTTTGTCAAAAGGTCACTCAGAGGTATAACTTAAACATGTTGACACATTTAACCCCTGTAGTTTGTAATCTCTCACTTTTAGCTTTGTATGATCCATGATTTATTCGTTTGAAGGTATGAGCATCATGTAGGGTTAATGTACAATATATTTATTCACTGTTGACATTTCGAACACGTATAATCACATACTTTCCATGTTTGTCAACTTTAGTCCTTTTATAATATTCTTTCACACGTTTAAACATATGACACGTGTCAACACATTATAGGACGTGAATTTTCGAGGTGTTACATGGATGGTGTATTTGTAGTAAATGAGTGTGAGGAGGAAGAAGTGGATTGTGAAGGCTGAGATAAATTTGGATTTAGAGAGGTAAAAGGTGGTGCATGGGAAGTATATGTGGTAGTGGGTGCGGGTTTAGTAGATGAGTTTAGTTTTATGGAAGCATGTGGGATAGGAAATGAGTAATTATGAGATGGGTCAGAACCCGTGGTCGGTTTGTTTTGAGCAGGAAAAATATGAGGTATGAACTCAACATGACGGGAATGGTTTAATTTTTCGGTTACCGGGTCAAAGCATTTGTAGGCGGATTTAGATGTCGAGTAACCGAGGAATATACATGTTTGTGATCGTGTTTGTAACTTTGAGGTGGTGTATGGGCGAAGCCACGGGTAGCAAAGACACCCGAACGGCTTAAGTTTTGAGTAGGTGGGTGGTGTTCCAAACAACATATCACAAGGCGATTTGTTGTTAAGAATTGGAGTTGGAAGGCGATTGATTAGGTAGGTGGCGGTTTGAAACGCGTGTGACCAAAACTTATGAGGAAGGTTCGCATAGTGGAGAAGGGCAAGACCCGTTTCGACAACATGACGGTGACGCCTTTCGGCCACGCCATTTTGCTCGTGTGTATGAGGCGGGGTTGTGTAATGTGAAATGCCATGTGAGTTGAGATACGATTTAAGAGCAATATATTCACCACCGTTGTCCTTGAATAGATAGATTAGAGGTGTCTTGAAGAATTTTTCAACTAAGGATTTAAATTGCGGGAAGAGAGTAGAGACATCAGATTTTCTTTTCATAGGGTATAACCATATATATTTGGAGTAGAAGTCAACAAATATAACATAGTAGTTAAACCCATCTATTGAGGTTTGTACCAGGCCCCATACGTCTGAATATATAAGCTCCAAGGGTTTGTTAACAATAAAGGAATTTTGGCCAAATGGAAGCTTATGGCTTTTATTCAAAGAACAAGATTTACAGTGAAATGACTCATGCGACGCTTTATTACAATTAAGTCCCAATTTAGTAATTAAAGACTTGAAAACTTGAAACGAAGGATGTCCAAGAGTATGGTGCCACGCGAGTAGAGATCTTGTTCCGGTTACATTGACTTAATGAGATGAAGGAAATGGTCCATAGTAAACATCATTGACATTCACTCCCCGCATGAGATGCGCCCCCGTGCATAGGTCCTTAACCATGAAATGAGATGGAAAAAATTCAACGGAAACATGGTTAGTGCGACAAATTTTTGCAACAGAAACAAGGTGTAACACCCTAGATTCTAATTAACAGTTTATCTGTAAATTACCAACAATTAGATGCGTAGTTAAGACTACACATATTGTAAAAATGCGGGTTTATTAAAACTTTTACACGTCATAAGTTATTCTACATAACATGGTTGAATTCGTTGTTTAAGATTTACAATTTATCAAAGTGCGGAAGCGTGTGTCATTATCGTGTTCGGTTCTTCGCTGAGCTTGATCGTCTTCCGGCATCCCAGAAAGTACCTACATTTCATAAACATGAAATGCTTTAGTCATACGGTATTTAAAACGCATCTAAACGAGTCCGGAAAACAAAACTGATCAAAAACATACATGTTTGTACAAGGTCCACCGTAAATTACGGTGGACACCGTAATTTACGGTGGTCCTTGTTTCGATTTGTTTCCACCGTAAATCAGGAGGGTCTCGCCGTAAACCATTTCAAGTCCACCGTAAATTACGGTGGCACCGTAATTTACGGTGGCACCTGCATCCCACCTTTCCATTTTGCCGTAATTTGACACGAAATCTTTCGTATCTTTCAAACCGCTTATCCGTTTGACCTACCGTTTCTTCCTACATGTTTGTAATTTGATTCTCCATCATATGGAGTTAAAACCCGACATTCGGCTTTACAAAATTTAAGACCTTTAAGTCTTCGGCTTATTACTCTTTTACCAAAATTTGACCCGTTTACGCATTTTATCAAACAAACGTATTTGTTTGATTCATATATCACATACAACTCTTTAATTTAATATTACCTACCATTTTAGGTTCTAATCATAGGTTTATTACACAATTTAAACCCGTTTTCACTCGTATGCTTATTTTGACCCGTTAAGGATATTTTAAGCACTTTTAAACTCGAATTTCGCTTTTATTCCAATCTAGCGTTGTAACCTATATTTCTTATCTAGTACTCTTCCATCACAACTAAATGTGTGTTGGATTTAAAGTAGGTATCTATGTGTTCCGGATTTATTTCCCTTGAAATATCATTTTACGGCAAAGACTCATATGGAGTCTTTTAGCCCTAAAATTACATCTTTCACTACCTATACTCGTTCTAAACTTTTGTTTAATCATAAGACTCCTTTCCAAACAACCTCTAAGGGTTGTTTGTTCAATTTAGCCTACAAGGGCGTTTTGGTCAATTTTGGTCCTTCTTTTACAATGAAGGGCTATCACCAAATATTCGACCAAATTAGCGCTTTTACATACATCATAAATAAGCGTACCTGGCCCGGATCAACAAATAGACCCGATTTTAATACCTTGCTTTATATTCGCTAATTAAGAACGATGCTAATATCCATTGGATATCTATTCCTGTAAGCATATTACTCGACAAAAGAATCATTAGTCTATATAGTCAAAAGGTGTTGTCTACACCTTTTGACCCGTTTGACTGAATTGAGCATTTATCTTTGCGAGATGATATTTATTATCATCTCTTCTACATGACTCTTCCCGTTTAACACCGTGTATTGTTTTCGACATAATATGACCAAATTATCAATTTACTTCTTTTTAACCATTATTATGGTTTCTATCATCTTTGATTTTCTTGTTCCGTTCGACTACACAACGGAACATCGTATTTCCATTGTTTAGATACCTCATTCATAATTTATATGACAAGAAAACATTCCACAATTTAAGACTAGTGTAAGCTATACTTACCTTGCATCCGAATTATGCTTTTCCACCATTCTTGCTTCGTTTGACCCGCTTCCTTTCCAAGCCTCCACCTAGCTTGTCAAGCGTCAAACTATCATCATAATTCGTAAGACGGTTATATTAGTCATCATTAATTATGACTATTCCATCTTACATATTTTCTATCACAATTACCATTCGATCTTATTAATGGTCGGTTTGACTACTAAAAGTCAAACGCCCCTTAGCATGTAAATGCACATTCAAGTTCTATCTATCGATTGGTAGCTAACATGATCTTATACACTTAGTTACATGAACATGGCTACCAAATTTCATCATAACATTCAAACCCATTTCAATCATGTATGAACAAGTTCCCAAATCACTTAATTTGTTTGAGTGCCTTGTTTCTATTTTCCATTATGATGATTTTAAACATGAACTTATCATCATCTTTACTATTACATAAAAACCCACTTCCTAGTTTACTTGTTAATCACATACAAGTGATATTACTTCAAGTTCTTCATGATTTCATCATATCTAACAAAACCCACTTCTAGTTACTTATGAACTCTTAACAAAATCCCTAATTTGTTCAAGTAGTTCATTCATATGAGTTAGTATAATGTTTATAAACACCATTAGAACATCAATTTCATCAATTCAACCAAAACCCACTTAGCTCATAATAGGGTAATTATCAAATCCCTAGTTTGACAACAATTCATCAAGATTCCTACTAGGGTTTGTTTCTAAACCAAGATATAATCAAAATAACACCCATAGATTCAAGATTCATTCCAGAATTTCGATTATGATTGTTCATCATAATCTCAAAGTATCACCAAATCATAAATTTCAACATACCTTGTAATCCCCATGACTAGGTGATCACGAATTTGTGTTCATGCAGTGATTTGGCTCTTGATTTGGGCTTCAATTTGATCTATTTGTGGAGCTAGGGTTTTGAGCTCCCTGCTCTTTCTCCTGGTCGTACGCACACACACACATTAAGTGTGTGTGTTGTGTTTTTAATTTTTGTTTTTATAAATCAAGTCTCCTTTTGTGCAACTTAAGCCCCTCTAGTTTGATTAGTTATTAAGTAAGCCACAACCTACTTATTTTTAACAATATTCTCACTTATTAACTAGGTTTAATATTCCTAGTTAACTTAGCGGGTTCGGGAATATTTGTGACTAAGTTTATTTTTAGGTCCCGTTAGCTCGGGCCTTTTATCCACTTTATTCCCTTAAAGCTTTTATTCACTTTTTATTTATTATTAGGATTAATTATTTAAAATCCTAATATTCCACCGGGTAAATTTTACCACTTACGGTACTTTTACCCGTCTTTTAGTGTTAACGGGGTTTAATTACTAAACCCGTTTTCGGGGTGTTACAAGTCTACCCCCCTTAAAGAGGTTTCGTCCTCGAAACCTTGCTTACCTAGTTCATTGAGTTTTTAAACTCAATGCGTTTGACCCGGGTAATCTCCTAAGCATTATTCATACTTTAACCAATTGTTAGTATTACCAGAAAAAAATTTTTGGTAATATCCTTTTTGGTTACAGAACCCCTACGTACCTCTTACGACATAATGTAACTTGAAATAACGTAATCTCATTATTTCCACTAGTTTAATCAACTTAGCGTTATTCAATGCTTTCATAGACTATCGGATTTCTTTGTGAACCCGTTACTCTGACCCGTTTAAAGGTCTTTAGTGAAATCTTTCACTTTTAGCAACAAATCTTTTTATTTTCAAATTTATTTATTCGGTTCAGTTATACCGAATTTACCGCTTACTAGCAACCAAATTTCTTAACTCGAATTACTGACCTTAACCGGTTTCACTAACTAGACACATTAGTCCGGTTTCTTTTTACCGCTCGCTTGGTTATAATGTGATTCTACTTCACATTATACCTCTTGACCGTGATCATGTCACATCATGTTTAATTTATATCAACCTTTTAATTTTCGAAAATATCGCTTTTCGAATATATTGTCTTGCGCCTATCAGCGTCAAGACTTGTATCTTTCATACTTATTATTTAAATTTCTATCTGAATCTATGTTTGTAAAAAAAACGTTATTTCTTGCTAAAACCGAAGTTTTAGTTTTATGCTGGGAATCACAACTAGTTCCCCCTGCTATACACTATTGACCCGTAGATTCTTTCACTTAGCCCCATAGGCTAGTTCTTTAAGTTTTTCACCTTCTTAACGTGAGATATTAACAACTCGTTTCCTTCTCTTTATGACCCGAGGGTCTTTTTGGTCTGTAGACCTTAACACTATGTTTAATCCCGTAGGTTATGATGATCCCGTAGATCATCTTTTATTCTTGTCTATATTCAAATGTATATATACACATATGGCTTCAGGCATTTCTTGGTATGTTTGGAATCGTTTATTTTTCACCCTTGAACTTCAATTGACCTTGACCGTAGTCTAAGGCCTCATTTGTTTACTTCCGGACTAATCCTTCTGACTTTATGACTTCTGACGTTATTTACGCGTCCGTTTGTTCTTATGCTTACTGTTATTTGATTTGCATATATTCTTATTTGGTTATATCCCATTACCGGGCTTATTATTCTCTTGCATTGAACGTTACCTTTATCTGGCTAACGTTCATTAGTGCCATTCGGCGTTATATTGTATTCAACTTGTTTGACCTATTAATGTGAAATCCATCACTTATAATAATCAACTTTATTCTTTATTCAACCCATTCGACTTCGAATAGTTGAACATATTTACTCACAATTTCTATTCACGAGATTTTATAGTCATAACTCGTAACCCAAATCCTTTGATTTCTCAACCCGTGTTCACGTCTCTTGGTTTCTACGCATGTGTTTAATTCTTACCCATCAACCGGGTGTTTTACCGAAGTCGTTATTATTGCAACCCTCCCGGTATGCATTAAGACCTCGCTTCATTTTTATATTCTGACTTTGCCCTTAAGTTTGACGTTTTACAAAAAAAAAAAAACGACCCGTTAAGGGACGTATTTGCATTCTCCGGGTTCGAGTGTAAGTACACTCCCTCCCGATACTTGTCTAAATCACTTTACATGCTTGCGTTTTCTGGGTTCGAGTGTAAGTACACTCCCTCCCACTACTTGTCTAAATCGTTTTACATGCTTGTGTTTTCTGGGTTCGAGTGTAAGTACACTCCCTCCCAATACTTGTCTAAATCGTTTTACATGCTTGTGTTTTCTGGGTTCGAGTGTAAGTACACTCCCTCCCAATACTTGTCTAAATCGTTTTACATGCTTGTTTGTCCCTTCGCTCGGGCTCATCATCCTAATGTAACCCGCTTTCGTCACTCGGTTGTGGGTTTACATTATTCTCAAATATCTTGCTTATCTGTCTCGTTTGGGTACTTTTTAACTAGTCCCATTCACCCCGCCATTACCACATCGGACGTAAACGTGTCCACCATAAGAAGTTCATGGTATCATATTCCACTACTTACTTGGCCAGAGTAAGCGATTAACACATGATACACATGACCTTTTTATAGTTTTCACATCACGCCCTATGTAAGTAATACCTCTACTTGTTTTCCTTGGAAACAATATCCTGGATAGGTATTCTATTCAGGTTTTTCCCAAGTTTTCTATCTACATATGCAACTTTTAATCTCTATGTATTTGTTGCATATTACTATTCATGTAATAATTTAAAGCATGTACCTGATTTTGCTTGCTTTATCAGGCATTTCCTTGCCATTAGCTTATCTGCGATCATTACGCGATTTAGGTCCTTAATGAGCATGCTCTTCTTATCATATCTTGGACCGTTCCATCATCCATAATTCGTTTGACTCTCGTCGTCTTCAAACGCGAGTGTCCTTCATTTAAAGTATTCACAAAAATTAGTAAAGTCAACTTCAATAATCGCCCGTATTATAATACAAGACATTTTCTACTATGCACGTCAACGCGCGTATTTTCGTCAGCTACATCAATCGTTTAATTGGGGTAACGTGCGTTACACGATAGCCCTATGTGTTATTTACAACAATTAGCATACTAAACTATTAGCATACGTGCACTTACCGGACTTGCGATCAAGCCTCGAACCGAACACCCATCTTTATTAAGAGCATAAGGTTTAAGTCCAAGCATAGTTTTTCCCACCATACTTGAATCTCTTAAACCAGCGCTCTGATACCAACTTGTAACACCCTAGATTCTAATTAACAGTTTATCTGTAAATTACCAACAATTAGATGCGTAGTTAAGACTACACATATTGTAAAAATGCGGGTTTATTAAAACTTTTACACGTCATAAGTTATTCTACATAACATGGTTGAATTCGTTGTTTAAGATTTACAATTTATCAAAGTGCGGAAGCGTGTGTCATTATCGTGTTCGGTTCTTCGCTGAGCTTGATCGTCTTCCGGCATCCCAGAAAGTACCTACATTTCATAAACATGAAATGCTTTAGTCATACGGTATTTAAAACGCATCTAAACGAGTCCGGAAAACAAAACTGATCAAAAACATACATGTTTGTACAAGGTCCACCGTAAATTACGGTGGACACCGTAATTTACGGTGGTCCTTGTTTCGATTTGTTTCCACCGTAAATCAGGAGGGTCTCGCCGTAAACCATTTCAAGTCCACCGTAAATTACGGTGGCACCGTAATTTACGGTGGCACCTGCATCCCACCTTTCCATTTTGCCGTAATTTGACACGAAATCTTTCGTATCTTTCAAACCGCTTATCCGTTTGACCTACCGTTTCTTCCTACATGTTTGTAATTTGATTCTCCATCATGTGGAGTTAAAACCCGACATTCGGCTTTACAAAATTTAAGACCTTTAAGTCTTCGGCTTATTACTCTTTTACCAAAATTTGACCCGTTTACGCATTTTATCAAACAAACGTATTTGTTTGATTCATATATCACATACAACTCTTTAATTTAATATTACCTACCATTTTAGGTTCTAATCATAGGTTTATTACACAATTTAAACCCGTTTTCACTCGTATGCTTATTTTGACCCGTTAAGGATATTTTAAGCACTTTTAAACTCGAATTTCGCTTTTATTCCAATCTAGCGTTGTAACCTATATTTCTTATCTAGTACTCTTCCATCACAACTAAATGTGTGTTGGATTTAAAGTAGGTATCTATGTGTTCCGGATTTATTTCCCTTGAAATATCATTTTACGGCAAAGACTCATATGGAGTCTTTTAGCCCTAAAATTACATCTTTCACTACCTATACTCGTTCTAAACTTTTGTTTAATCATAAGACTCCTTTCCAAACAACCTCTAAGGGTTGTTTGTTCAATTTAGCCTACAAGGGCGTTTTGGTCAATTTTGGTCCTTCTTTTACAATGAAGGGCTATCACCAAATATTCGACCAAATTAGCGCTTTTACATACATCATAAATAAGCGTACCTGGCCCGGATCAACAAATAGACCCGATTTTAATACCTTGCTTTATATTCGCTAATTAAGAACGATGCGAATATCCATTGGATATCTATTCCTGTAAGCATATTACTCGACAAAAGAATCATTAGTCTATATAGTCAAAAGGTGTTGTCTACACCTTTTGACCCGTTTGACTGAATTGAGCATTTATCTTTGCGAGATGATATTTATTATCATCTCTTCTACATGACTCTTCCCGTTTAACACCGTGTATTGTTTTCGACATAATATGACCAAATTATCAATTTACTTCTTTTTAACCATTATTATGGTTTCTATCATCTTTGATTTTCTTGTTCCGTTCGACTACACAACGGAACATCGTATTTCCATTGTTTAGATACCTCATTCATAATTTATATGACAAGAAAACATTCCACAATTTAAGACTAGTGTAAGCTATACTTACCTTGCATCCGAATTATGCTTTTCCACCATTCTTGCTTCGTTTGACCCGCTTCCTTTCCAAGCCTCCACCTAGCTTGTCAAGCGTCAAACTATCATCATAATTCGTAAGATGGTTATATTAGTCATCATTAATTATGACTATTCCATCTTACATATTTTCTATCACAATTACCATTCGATCTTATTAATGGTCGGTTTGACTACTAAAAGTCAAACGCCCCTTAGCATGTAAATGCACATTCAAGTTCTATCTATCGATTGGTAGCTAACATGATCTTATACACTTAGTTACATGAACATGGCTACCAAATTTCATCATAACATTCAAACCCATTTCAATCATGTATGAACAAGTTCCCAAATCACTTAATTTGTTTGAGTGCCTTGTTTCTATTTTCCATTATGATGATTTTAAACATGAACTTATCATCATCTTTACTATTACATAAAAACCCACTTCCTAGTTTACTTGTTAATCACATACAAGTGATATTACTTCAAGTTCTTCATGATTTCATCATATCTAACAAAACCCACTTCTAGTTACTTATGAACTCTTAACAAAATCCCTAATTTGTTCAAGTAGTTCATTCATATGAGTTAGTATAATGTTTATAAACACCATTAGAACATCAATTTCATCAATTCAACCAAAACCCACTTAGCTCATAATAGGGTAATTATCAAATCCCTAGTTTGACAACAATTCATCAAGATTCCTACTAGGGTTTGTTTCTAAACCAAGATATAATCAAAATAACACCCATAGATTCAAGATTCATTCCAGAATTTCGATTATGATTGTTCATCATAATCTCAAAGTATCACCAAATCATAAATTTCAACATACCTTGTAATCCCCATGACTAGGTGATCACGAATTTGTGTTCATGCAGTGATTTGGCTCTTGATTTGGGCTTCAATTTGATCTATTTGTGGAGCTAGGGTTTTGAGCTCCCTGCTCTTTCTCCTGGTCGTACGCACACACACACATTAAGTGTGTGTGTTGTGTTTTTAATTTTTGTTTTTATAAATCAAGTCTCCTTTTGTGCAACTTAAGCCCCTCTAGTTTGATTAGTTATTAAGTAAGCCACAACCTACTTATTTTTAACAATATTCTCACTTATTAACTAGGTTTAATATTCCTAGTTAACTTAGCGGGTTCGGGAATATTTGTGACTAAGTTTATTTTTAGGTCCCGTTAGCTCGGGCCTTTTATCCACTTTATTCCCTTAAAGCTTTTATTCACTTTTTATTTATTATTAGGATTAATTATTTAAAATCCTAATATTCCACCGGGTAAATTTTACCACTTACGGTACTTTTACCCGTCTTTTAGTGTTAACGGGGTTTAATTACTAAACCCGTTTTCGGGGTGTTACACAAGGTGATTACGTAAGTGAGGAACAATAAGAACGTTATTTAAGAAAAGTGGACGTGAGTTTGTGTGAATAGTGGTTCGACCAGTGTGTGTAATGGGAAGAGTTTTACCATCACCTAAGACAATCTCATCCGGACCGCCGTATTCGGAAAGATTTGGCAGTGAGTTTTGATTGGGAGCGGTATGACTTGATGCTCCAGTGTCCCACATCCATGTCGGGTTTGTGGCAGTGGGATGAGCGGAGGTGTAGTTAACTGTAGGCATGGAGGCAGGATGACCTTGAACCGGATAATTGTTGTCCCGTAAACAGTGTTGTAAAAGTCGCTAGGCGGTCCCTAGTTGGCCGACTGGGGAGTTGGGAGTAATCGGAGTACTCGGAGAGTACTCGGGGAGTACGCGGACATGGTAAATATAAAGAAAATTAATTGTTATATATTATTTATGTGTTAAAATAAGCATAATTCATGTCAACTGGGTATAATTTAAAATGAAACATGTTTAAAGTTCAAATATTCTGAATACAAGTCCGACTAGTCTGAGTACAAGGCCGAGTAGTCCGAGTACAAGGCCGAGTAGGCCGATTTTGACCGAGTTTGACCGATTAAAAGTCAACAAACCACGTTGACCGCCTAGACCGACTAGGCCGACTAGGCCGACTAGGCGCCGACTAGGACCGAGTACTCCCGAGGCCGACTAGTTGAGACCGCCTAGGAGGAAGTCGCCAAGGTGGAGGTCCGAGGACCGAGTACTCGCCGAGTACTCGGCCGAGGAATCCGACTTTTGCAACACTGCCCGTAAAAAACGACCAAGTTTGCGACAATTTCTAGTTTCGTGTCCAGGGATATTGCGAAAGTGACAATAGGTACCGGTACGGGTCGTACGGTTGTTGTTGGTGTGGGATGCGGGTCGTACAGACCAGGAGGGGCGTGGGTAAGCCGACTGGTTTGATTTGTTGTAGCGATAATCTGGCTGTGGTTTGGAGAAGTTTCTTGCGGGTTGTCGTTGAGTTTGATTTACGGTAGCAATCACCGGATCAGACGAGGTATCTTTAAGATTTCGTTCATGGTCCAGTAGTTTATCAAAACAACTGGGCAAAGGAGATGGTAGTGTCGCGAGTTTTGAAGGCAGCAACGAGTCCGGCGAAATCAACACCGAGTTGGTTCATGATGTGAACCACTAAGTCTTCTTCATCAATGGGACTCTGAGCAATGGCTAACTCATCCGAAATTGATTTCATGTCATGCACGAAGTCTGTGACAGAACGAGATCCTTTGGGATTCTTGGCTAACTTGGATTTTAGAGAGACGATACGCGATCGGGATCCGCTTGCATAGCTTGCGTTGAGAGCGTTCCAGGCATGTCATGTCGTTTCAGCGGATGAAACGAGAGGTTGAATCGCGTCAGAGCAGCTGCCAAGAAGGGCGCTGATGATCATTTGATCTTGACGGAACCAGTTTAGGTAGTCCGGGTTCTCTTTGGACACTTTGCCGGTGACAATTTTTTTTTGCCGGCGGTTCGGAATTACCAACAATATGATGATCGAGATGAAGTCCTATGGTAGTGTTTGGTATGCTGGAATGAGAGATGGAATGGAATGGATGATTATGAGGGAATGAAGAAAATGGTGTTTGGTTGGTCAATATAATGGAATCACCCATTCCAAAAGGCATTTCATTCCCTCAAAATCGTTCCTTCCACCCCCATGTTTTTTTTCAATTTCATCCCCTCTTGCACCATTCATCAACAACACCACAACCCACCACCTTCGCCACAACCCGCCACCACCACCACCGCTCATCACTAACGCCATCGACGCCACCCGCCACCACCTCACCCCGACAGCCACCGCCGCCGCCGCCACCCACTCACCACCGTTATCACCCACAGCTGCAACCAACTGCCAACACTACTCGTCGCCGCCGCCCACCACCATCGTCGACGCCACCACCGCCGCCATCACCAACCGTCGTCGCCGCCACCAACCACTACCTCTTCTGCCACCCACCACCTACGGCCTCCTTGCCGCCACCACCACTCGTCGTCACCGCCACTCGCCGCCACCACCACCACCCATCGCCACCGCCGACACCCACCACCACCACCTATAACCACCCACAATCACTACCACCACCACCATCACCACTCACCGCTGATTTTATTACTCCGTTTTTCTTGCCTACCGAATAATACACAATAATAATTCATTCCATTCACACATGGTTACCAAACAAGATATGGAATGGTAATGATCCATTGCATTCCCTCGTCCATTCCATTCATTCGTTCATTCCATTACCCCATACCAAACTGACCCTATGAGAGTGGAAAGAACTTGTTTACGCCATGAAGGGAAATTGTTAGAAGTGAGTTTAATTGGGAAGTGAGTTGCTGCTGTAAGGTGGATGATTTGTGTAGATGCCATGGTAGTGTTACGAAGAAGAGGAGCAGGTGTGTAGGATCAGAAGAAAAAAAAGGACTCGTGGGAGTAGTTAAGCTCTTGATACCATATCAAATATAGAATTGAAATATTGAAAAGGCTTACTTTCTCATTCACCACAAGGGTATTTAAACTAATTACAAGCACTAATCATGGAGGAAAATATGATATGGTTACAACAGAATATTTACTCTAAGCTAATATCTAGACTACCTAAAATAACAATATTTGAATTGGAGATAAATATACATATATTATATACATATATTATTTATGTGTTGTTGATAGTAGGTACATGACTCTTTATCACCTCTGGAATGTCTAGCGTTGTAGATGCTTTAAAAAACAATACTACATAAAGAAAAGGGGTGCCAATGGCCTTTTGGCCTATGGCAGGAGGTGTTTATCCCCACCAAAGTGATACAGGTTCAAGTCTCACAAAGTAGACAATAGGTGGATTTTAAGAGTAGATACTAGAGGAGAGTGTTTTTGTTGTTAAAAAAATAATAAAAGGGGCAATTGCAAAGAAACTTTGCCACTGCTAACTTTCTGTCACAAAACCGTTGTAAATACTTCTTGTCCCAAATTCTTTGCGAGTATTAGTGACAAAATGATTCGCGACAGATATCCAATTACTTTCTGTTACAAAATATTAGTAAAAAAATGATTGTAACAGCTTTTTCGTCACAACGGATATATGTAAACGAGCAACAAAGGTTATAACACCGTTTGCGCTCTTATTTCATTTTTATTACCAAACCAACATGATTCTAGTTACAAACCATCTAATAGTACAAAGAAAATACACATCAAAATATGATCAAACAGTGTTATTGGACAAACATGTCACACTTGGAACAAAGTGGACTCATTTCCACTTCTTGCCAAACTTTCCATGCTTGCCAAACTTCCCATGCTTGAACTTACCATGGTGATGCCCATAGCCTCCATAGCCTCCGTAGCCTCCATAACCATGGGACCCGTAGCCATTGGACCCGTAGCCATGAGACGTATGATGAGTTCCATATGCAGCAGCCCCTGCAAGTGCAGCTGCACCACCAGCTAGGAGTCCCATACCATGCCCACCGTGTCCGCCATGACCTGTTGAGGATTTCACATGAGTCGATTCGATTCGGTGATAGGTCAAAATAAGGTGCAATTTGTTTTTTAAGAGGTAAAATGTTTGCAGTCTGCGGACCACATCTACAAACATCTGTAGACGAAAAGGTGGACCAAACCTCTGCAGTCTGCAAGAAGAAGTTTGTTTGTTTTTTAACGTATGTAGACTTCTAAAATAAACTGTTGGTGGTGTACGAACGGTGGTGGGTGGTGTGGACGGTGGTGGTGGAGATGGACGGTGGTTTTTAATCCTCTGCAGACCTTAGAAGATCTTAGAAGTGGTTGGGCCAAGTCTGCACCAAGAAGAGCTCGCGCATACATTTTTTAATGGAACGTATTCGGAAAAACAAACAGTCTATAGATGGCAATGTCTATGCGGCGCAGACAGAAGAGCCTGTACAGATCTTTTTTAGTAAAACAAACACCACCTAAACCTACAACCGATGTTTAATTGGTTTCCAGTATAAGATCAACATATATGACTGTATGCTAATTTATTAAGGAGAATGTAAGGCAGGTGATATGTTATTTATAGAAAAAAAATTAGCAAAACCTTTACTGTATGTAATATATTAGGGTTAATGGATTTAAACACTCCCAACTATTGCCATTTGGCCGCTGGCACTCTCAACTTTGACTTTGACTCACACCACTCCCAACTTAACATTTGGGTTGCTGTGTCACACCGTCGTTAAATAAACATTAACTGGGTTAGTTTCTTTTTGCTGACGTGGCCATTTTGTCCAATATATAAACCTTCTTCATATCCATCTTCTTCAATATACCATCCTCCGCCTCCGACCACCTTTCATGTCGCTCCGCCACCGGAAAAAAATCCGCACTTCACAAAACCACCAATGGGTACCGAATACGAGTACCCGAAACCCAAATTCAACCAACAACCGCACAAAGTCGTCATCCCGCCACCACAACCGTTCATAAAATCATTGAAGAACACGGTCAAGGAAACATTGTTCCCCGATGACCCGATTCAGCAGTTCAAAAACCAGCCTCCGTCACGTAAATTCGTGCTCGGGGTTCAATATGTCTTCCCCATTTTCGACTGGGCGACGAGTTATAACTTGAGTTTCTTTAAATCCCGGAGATGGAGGATGGTATGTTGAAGAAAATGGATATGAAGAAGGTTTATATATTGGCCATTTTGTTTCCTGCGGAGATGACGAGCATCGGACGACGGAGACGCTGCAGCTGTGTCTCTCTCTCTGCTTCACTTTCTCTCTCTTCTCTTTCGGATCTCGTTCTCTGTCTCTCTGTCGTTGCGGCGGCTCCTTTTCTTCCGATCTGCAACGTGAAGGTGGAGGTGAAGGGTGGTTGGGGGTGTGTGGGTGTCGGAGGTTTCGTCGCCAGTAACCGAGAAGATGACCGGGTTGATTATGGCGGTGGTGAGAAAGGGAGAAGGAGGTGGTGGCTGGTTGATTGTGGCGGCGATAAGAAAGGGGGAAGGAGATGATGTTGGCTGATGTCGCTGGTAACCGATAAGATGACCGGGTTGCTGATTATTTCATTTGAATTCAAAAAAATACACATCACTTCATAAAAACAGGCCATGTCACCATGCCACGTTGGACAAAATTGCCATGTCAACAAAAAGAACTAACCCAGTTAGTGTTTATTTAACGACGGGGTGACACAGCAACCCAAGTGTTAAGTTGAGAGTGGTGTGAGCCAAAGTCAAAATTGAGAGTGCCAGCGGCCTAATGGCAATACTTGGGGGTGTTTAAATCCATTAACCCAATATATTATTACAGAAGCTAAAAATAAGTACAAAGGTTGGTTTCAAGGGGTTTGGTTAATTATACACACATATAATCACAACCAAATCATAAAAAAATGGTTATAAAAAATCTGAATGGTTTCTTAATTGATTTGATATATTATTTGATTTTTTTCTCACCTCTAGTTTCACATGAAGACCACTTACACATTTCTAGTAAAAAACTAAAAATATACAAGACTTGACACCAAATGAAATTTGCAATTTTAGTGGTTCCAAGAATATGCTAGTCTTTAGTCACTTTTGTACTAACCTGCATTAGGTGGGTAGCCTTGTGGTGGATATCCACCATATGAAGAATACCCTCCTTGAGGGTATGCCGCAGGAGGGTATGCCGCGGGAGGGTAAGAATACCCTTGAGACGGGTATGCTCCATGTTGTTGAGGGTAGTATCCGCCACCGTATCCACCATGATGAGAGAAGAGTCCTTTGTCTCTATTGTAATCACCCATCTTTCTTATCCGAGATGTATGCAACTGTCACAAAAATTGTAATAGACGATAAATTAAATATTTAAAAGAGAGATATAATGACGACGATGATGAAGACGATAATAAAAACTAACCAAGCTGAGTATTTGTTGATCTAAGTTTATAAAAAGCTTTGAATCAAATTGCAAGAAATTTAAGAGGGGGAGGGAGTGTTATATAGGAAGGTGGGAAGACCTTTATTTGATTCACTCGTTGCTTAAATGCGTGTTAATGGAGAACAAGACATGTGCTAAAGAATAAAGAAATACCCTTAAAAATAGATAGGATCAATATTCTAGGGCTGTTCCTATCCAGACAAATCTACCATTTGGGTTTACGTTAGGTTTACGGTTTGAAACTTAGAATCGACCTTTTAGTATTATTATTCAATATTTTCACTTCTATAATTTGAAGTTATTCGTGTTTTTGTTGTACATTAACAATAACTAATAATTTTGATGTATAAAGAATTAGTTAAAATTGTCAAAACCGAACCGTTTAGCCAAAAAGACTAAACCGGATCATGAACACCCTTTATGTTTTTCTCCCTTTAACTATATTTTTTTAATTAGTCAGGCAATTGTACACTATAAAAACTTTACTTTTAAGGAATGGCTAGAACTTCCTTTTTTTATTTTTAGATATTTTATTTCATACAAAATCATGAAAAAGGTCATGTTTTGTACACGGTTTGGCCTCTCATAGTCCATCACTGTTTGTTTTGACTTTTTAGGAGATCACATATCCTAGGATTGCTCCCAACTAGCCACGCTTAACTCTATAGTTATTTTATCATGCATAACCATTGGTCATTGCATTCAAAAGGCATGTTTGATATTTGACATGGGTATTCCTTATGACCATGTTCTCTTCTATAAACATAATAGTACGCCGTGAGATTTTCCTTAGGTGTCACGGTAGTTTACAAGTTTTTTAAAGTTAATGTGGATTTATAAACACTTACTCCATTTTTATATATAATGAAATTATACAATCTATATAATTAAGGAGCCAAAAGTAATGTTAGTTCTATAACAAAGTCCATTAAAGTACTAAACCAACCTCCTCCATACCATCATTTCCTTGCAACATGTATGCATCTCTCCCCAAGGTCACCACCGAACCACCGCAAGCCAACCGGACATCACCACTATAGAAAACGAAACAAAACAAATCGTTCTCCGTAATCCTTGATAACACGATCAAGATCATCCACTCTTCTAGCCAGTTTTATGTTAGCAAGATAACCTGATCTCCACTCATTCATTGTTGGTACAAGAAATTACTCCATATAAACATATGTCCCGGATTAATATAAAATTTTAATCTGTAACTAAATTAGTAGTTTGACACTTCGATCCATGAAGGAACAAATGCGAATACAGATTATAACACGTCAAAAATATCAAAAACCAACTCAATAAGTAAACAATAAACAAACACTAAAGTAAACAGAACTTATTCACCAACACGTTTTCAAGATTATCGGGGAGGAATAAGAACATATCTTTATTATAAGAATAAGGATGGCATGATCAAGGAATATATCCTTGTAGACAATCAAGCGCGTACAATTGTTCAAATCAAGTTAACCCAATGATCCAGAAAGCTACCATTCAACCCCGTTTCACACTCACAAACATTTCATAAGTCATTAAGTCATAACATATCAGATCCATGACATAATACGTAAATTACTTCCATTTCTTGTAGCCCGAGTGTTTGCCATGCTTGAACTTCCCGTGCTTACCAAACTTGCCGTGCTTGAACTTACCATGACCATAACCCGTATGACCCATCATGTTACCATGACCATAACCTCCATGAGACAATCTGTGGCCTCCATGACCATGAGATGTCATCTGGTGAACTCCATATGCAGCAGCTGCAGCTGCTGCACCACCGGCTAGCATCGCTCCCATACCAGGTCCATGCCCTAAAGCAACCAATTTTTTACATAAGCAGAATAATATGTACATATATGATCATCATTTGCATCTTTGACTGCTAAAGGTGAGTTTGAAGAAAGATTTTGATATTTGATAATAGAAATGGTTGCTTAAAATTAAAGAAGTCTCTATCAGCATCTGACAGGTGAACTAATAAGTAATACAGAAGTAAACCTCAAATTAAGAAACGAAATTTAACTGCGATGAAGTATTTTTGAAGTTAAGTTGACAACAACAACTAACCTCCTGAATGTTGCGAAGCTGAATGACCAGAATAGCCAGCAGGAGGATATCCTTGTGGAGGGTAGCCGCTACCAGCGGGAGGGTATCCTGATGGTGGGTAGCCACCACCAGCGGGAGGGTATCCTGATGGAGGATAGCCACCACCACCGGATGGGTACCCTGCTGGCGCCGGAGGGTATCCGCCGCCAGGTGGAGGGTATCCGCCAGGCGGTGGGTATCCACCAGCAGGTGGATATCCACCTTGAGGAGGGTATCCACCATGTTGGGGAGGGTAGTGCCCAGCAGCATATCCAGCAAGGTTACTAAACATCCCTTTGTCCTGATCGTTTTGGTGCCCATCTCCACTCATTTTCTTACAATCTGGTATTGGATTCACAGAAACTACAAAGTAAATTTAAGAAAAACAAAATGCTTTCAAAACATTTGTGCAGACTGCAGAGCATAATCTCAAAACCCTAGCTATCAAAAGTCAGTATCAATTCAGTTCCAGAAACATATAAAGAAAGCTAAACCCTAGCAACCAAACAAACATTGTAACGCAATGCGCAGATTTTAACCTAACGAACATGATCACCAATATCATTCTGATCGCATCGAATAGAGATTTGATTAAAACCCTAAGAAAAAAAAAGAACTTACACTTTACACAATTAACAGTATAATCACATCTATGATCCTTCGATATGCATTATTCAAATTAAAGAACATTCAAATCAGAAACGATTCATCAAAACGACGTAGGTAACGCTCTACACATAAAAATTGGGTGAAATATTGATTTGATAATATCAGTATCTAATACAATGCTTTAAACTCCTAACTACCACAATAACTGATAATAACAGAAATAACTACTAACTACAACTCTAACAATTTAAAAACAATTTCAAAACCCTAGCTATATTACAAAGCCTGCATCCATTCAGTAGCTAAAACCTAACAGGTATCGTAAATCAATGTGCATATTTCCATAACACAAACATGATCACCAAAATCATTCTGATTTCAGCAAATATGAACTAAACTAAAACCCTAGATAAAATTAACAGTAAAATCACAACAATAATCATCCGATCCACAATCAACAGTAGGATGTATGATTGACACATGCAATAATCAAATTAAATAGCAACCAAATCAGATAAAATTGATCAAATCGACACATGTAACGATCTACAGATAATATTTGGGCGAAATATTGATTCGATCTATTGAATTTCCGATTTACGCATATTGCAGGTGTGAATTGAACCTAATTTGACAGAAATTGGAAAAAGATGCTCACCAAATTGACGATTTTAGGAGAATTTGAGTTTGAATTGTTCAAACGCAGACTTGTTGATTATGCGTTTGCGCGTATATAGACCAGACGAAGCGTGACGCAATGACGCAATGACGCAATTTAAATATCCAAGAAGGCGTGTTAAAAGATTATAAAATTTATTACAGATATTTTGGGGTAAGAAATTTCAATCAAGATATGGAATAATTTACCCCCAATTAAACATATATTTAATTGTTAAACGAGAATCGATCGAACACTAACGATGAAAAGCATACGGTACGGTTTTTTGTTTATGTTCATTCGTTTAAAAAATGAACAGTTAACTTATATACCGCTCATATGACTCGTTTATCTATACGGTCGTACGAGTAATCATTAAGGGTTGTTTGTTTACCTCTTAATAAGACTCTTAATGGTTCAGAACTTTTACTGGTTCAGACTGTTTGTTTCGCGAGCAGATGTCTGAATGGTTGACATTTGCCTCTGAATTGTTAAATATTATACTAAGTCTGAATGGTTAAGACCTGTAATCTGAATTTGTTAGACATTTGCCTCTAAATGGCTAAGCATTAAACTGACTCTTAATGGTTCAGACCTCTTACTGATTTAGCACTTAATGGTTCAGGCGTTCAGAGCGCTTATTGATTCAGCACTTAACAATTCAGAAGTTGTCAAAGAGCTCCTAAACTATAAACAAGTTGATAGATTGTGAAAAGATGTTTACTAATTAAATGGGTCGTGGTCAAAGAGTAATAATTAAGTTGTAAACAAGTTAATAGATTGTGAAAAGGTATTTAGTGTTTAAATGGATTGTAAATGTGTTAACGTGTTGAACTTATAGAACATATATCATTTAATTTAGTTTAACTTGTTTAGTGGCAACTTAATAAAACGAATTAGATAGATAGTCTACAACCAAAATTATTCAAATCTTCTGATGAATTATCAACGAGAAAAACAACATGATACATTTCCTGAAGAAAATGAACATGAATTTATTCTTATTAGATAATTCAAACATAACTTGGTAATTCCCTCAGCTTCATTGTTAGAAAAAAGAAGGTGGTTTAGCATTTACCTATTTTGTAAAACTTAACTTAAAATGTAAAATAAAGATATTATTAAGAGTAAATTGCCATTTTAGTCCCTGAGTTTTGTCCAAATATGCCAGTTTAGTCCAAATAGTTTTTTTTGTGCATCTGGGTCCCTGACTTTTACATTTTGTTGCCATTTTGATCACAATGCCTAACTCCATCCGTAAATCCCATCTGTAACCAGGGGTATTTTGGGGATTAACCTAAAAAATGTTTTCAGTTGCCATTTTTATCCAATTACAAAAAAATCAAAAAAATTCCAAAAAATCAAAAAAATCAAAAAAAAATCCAAAAAATCAAAAAAATTCCAAAAAATTCAAAAAAATCTAAAAATCAAAAAAATTCTAAAAAATCTAAAAAATTCTAAAAAATTCTAAAAAATCATAAAAATTCTAAAAAATTCAAAAAAAATCTAAAAATCAAAAAAATTCTAAAAAATCCAAAAATCATTAAATGTTTCGGCACGAACCGTTTCGACCCGTACCGTTTCGAACCCGAACCGTTTCGAGCCGAACCGTTTCGACGCGAAGCGTTTCGACCCGTACCGTTTCGACCCGTACCGTTTCGAACCGTACCGTTTCGACCCGTACCGTATCGAACCGAACCGTTTCGACGCGAACCGTTTCGAGCCGAACCGTTTCGACACGAACCGTTTCGACCCGTACCGTTTCGAACCCGAACCGTTTCGAGCCGAACCGTTTCGACGCGAAGCGTTTCGACCCGTACCGTTTCGACGCGAACCGTTTCGAACCGATACGGTACGGGTCGATACGGTACGGTTCGGGTTCGATACGGTACGGGCTCGAAACGGTTCGCGTCGAAACGGTTCGGCTCGAAACGGTTCGCGTCGAAACGGTTCGGTTCGATACGGTACGGGTCCAAACGGTTCGGTTCGATACGGTTCGCGTTCTAAACGGTTCGCGTTCGATACGGTACGGGTCCAAACGGTTCGGTTCGAAACGGTTCGCGTCGAAACGGTACGGGTCGAAACGGTTCGGGTTCGAAACGGTACGGGTCGAAACGGTTCGGCTCGAAACGGTTCGCGTCGAAACGGTTCGGCTCGAAACGGTTCGCGTCGAAACGGTTCGGCTCGAAACGGTTCGCGTCGAAACGGTTCGGTTCGGTTCGATACGGTACGGGTCGAAACGGTACGGTTCGAAACGGTACGGGTCGAAACGGTACGGGTCGAAACGCTTCGCGTCGAAACGGTTCGGGTTCGAAACGGTTCGCGTCGAAACGGTTCGGCTCGAAACGGTTCGGGTTCGAAACGGTACGGGTCGAAACGGTTCGTGCCGAAACATTTAATGATTTTTGGATTTTTTAGAATTTTTTTGATTTTTAGATTTTTTTTGAATTTTTTAGAATTTTTATGATTTTTAAGAATTTTTTTGAATTTTTTAGATTTTTTATTATTTTTTAGAATTTTTTTGATTTTTAGATTTTTTTGAATTTTTTGGAATTTTTTTGAATTTTTGGAATTTTTTTTGATTTTTTTGATTTTTTGGAAATTTTTTTTATTTTTTTGAATTTTTTGGAACTGGATCAAAATGGCAACTGAAAACATTTTTTAAGTTAATCCCCAAAATACCCCTGGTTACAGATGTGGTTTATGGATGGAGTTAGGCATTGTGATCAAAATGGCAAAAAAATGTAAAAGTCAGGGACCCAGATGCACAAAAAAAACTATTTGGACTAAACTGGCATATTTGGACAAAACTCAGGGACTAAAATGGCAATTTACTCTATTATTAAATTATATTCAAGTTTTATGATTGTTTATTATTTTCATTTTGTATAACAAACTATAGAAAGATTCTACATTAACAAAATAATATCGAAATCGAGCTGCTTAAAAGTTGAAAGAAAAGTTTAAGTGACCTAGTTAAAATAAATTCTACATGAAACTTTGGATAGACCAGTGTATCTTAATAACAACAAGTGTAATAATAGTTTATTCCTCAAAGGTTTACTAATTTTGTGTGTTTTTTTTTAAAGGAAAACTTCATTAAAACGAAAAAACGACCAGCCCGAAACAAAAAACAACGGACGGCCAACCCAACAAACCCCAACAACTACATCAACTAACCAAATTTATACCAACTATCCCACGAAACATCTATACACTTAGACCTATTTTTAAACCATAAGTACCCAAGGGACTTAATCGAGCAAAAAATCTCTTCAACCTTCGGCGATCCTCCTCGATACAAAAAATCTCACTAATTTTGTGTTTAGCCTCAAGTCTTTTTTCTACGATAGCTAATAGCTTACAAGTTACAATAACTTTTATATCAATTAATTTATATATGATACGTAGCATCTAATTATAGATTTTAAAGTGACCTTTTATTCTCTTACTTTTATGATAATTATTTGAAATAAATTTGTGGTCGTATGCATTTCTCTTTTGAATTAATATTCCCACTCAAAAAATGAAAAAGTAAAGTTTGTTTGCTATTGGGTATTTCTCATGATTTTCAACGAAATGATACTTAAACAATTTATATTGCAGATAATATTTAGTTAGACTTTTTTATATCGCGGATATTGTCATACTAGTTTTCCTTTATTTTATATTTCCGGCCACGACTCAGATCGCAGGGTCGTCTCTGAAAATGATTAAAAAAAAACATTTGGGTCTCGTGCGAGATAAAAAAAATTGGGCCCCTCCCTATAATATAAACTTATAAGTCATATATAAAAAAACCACAATACAACGATAATTGTTAAAAAAAACAAAATAAAGTAGTGTAGCAAAAGAAGTGTAATATATGTAACAAAAATAATTAAATAAAAGAAATTAGAAAGGTTTGAGTAAATTGCCAAAATCGTCCATGTGGTTTTATATTTGCTAGTTTCATCAAAATATACTTAACTTAACAGAAAAAATAAACTAAGTTAGTGGTTTGGATGAAAATGGCAAAAAATTACAAACGCTGGGGGCAATTTGGTACAAAAGTGTCATTTTGGACGAAAATGGCAAACGTGTCCAAAACTCAGGGACGATTTTGGCAATTAACTCCAAATAAAATTTATAAAACTAAATATTGAGTTCTTCTAATTTTATATTGTAAATAGTTAAATGAGAAATAAAAAACCTAAAAATTTAAATAAGAAAACATGTAAAGTTTGTTATGTAAATGGTTAAATGAGAAGAAAAAAATGAAAGAACTTGCAAATTTATGAACGTAAAAATTCAAATGTTAAAATCAGAATTAAAACTAAAAAATAAGCTTACAAAAGTTACAATTGCTGTGAGTACAAAAGCCAATCAAGCTGAAATTAGCCCCTTGAGGCCCAAAGCCCAAACAAAAACATAATATGAAGAACCCAAAACAACCACAGTGGGATTCGAATTTTGAACTGCCAACTCTCAGGCAATTTCCGCATCCACTAAGCTAAAGTTGAGTTTGTATACTTAATACTACAAAAAGTTTATATATAAAATATGAGTGGGGATCCTGCAGAAAGTGTGTTTTTCCTAGAAAGTCTAGGAAGCGATCTGGGTCATCCAATGGGTGTGTTTAATGGTTGAGATCATCTTGGTGTGTCACACCCCGATATTTCCACGTATTAACGGTGGGCCCGGTGGGGAGTATCGTGACGTAGTTGATATCATCATAGTCAATTAATCATAGTTTAATGCACAGCAGAAGTCTAAAAGTAATTATACAAACCGAGTTGAAAGTATAATAAAATATTACAAAAAGGATTGTAAGTGGATCCACAGGCGGATCTAAAACAGAAAGAAATATTGTTCAACTTGCAAGACTCTTTATTTAATACTCAGGAGTTCCAGCCCATTACGCGTAGTACCTGCACTTAGTCTTTTTGAAAAATACGTCAGTTTACACTGGTAAATACAATTAACTGACTCTTTTGAAAACATTTAAGAAAATTTGATTTGAATGCACAAGGCAAAAATATTCTTTTATAACTTGGGACAATTATTAAAATAATCTTGTATACAGATTTATATGCTTGTCGTACGTTCAGGACCCGGGATGGAAGTCGGGACAAGATTAATAGACACACCACATAATATAAACCCACGGCGAGTTATCCTCAACAAACGGGTATATCATTTTATATACGCAACTGTCAGGTGTATGCCTACACCCCGTGCTTAAGTCGTGGCCATTTCAAATGAATGAAGCAAGGATATCCAGGACACGGTCATTAACCCCCCCCCCCAAGGCTTAGATCAAACAAAACAGATTAAAACGGGTTATCTCAATGATTTAACCACTAATCGATTAAAGATTCAATACCCGACCAAGTGGTAATAATTTATCGTATCCCAAGCCCGTATAAGGGAAATAAGTTAAAAGTATTTACCATAGCTAAAATATAGTTTTATTCTCAGCCGTATATGTAACACCTCGAAAATTCACGTCCTATAATGTATTGACACGTGTCATAAGCTTGAACGTGTGAAAGTATACTCTAGAGGGACTAAAGTTGACAAACATGGAAAGTATGTGAATATAAGGGTTCAAAATGTCAACAATGGATAAATATCTTTTAAGATAACCCTACATAATGTTTATACATTCAAACGAATAAATCATGGATCATACGAAGCTAAATATGAAAGAAAGTGAGAGATTACGAACTACAGGGGTTAAATATGTCAACATGTTTAAAAGTATACCTCTGAGTGACCTTTTAGCAAACCCGAAGCTTTGTAACAGTTAATTATGCTCACTATAATGCACGATATAAATTTCATAAAGTTTCGTTATCGTATGAGAAAGTTATGATCAAATTCGTGTATGAGGGGTTAAAGCGTCAATGTTGAAAATTATGACTTTTCGGGTAATAACCAAGCGGCCAAGGACTTAACAAAGAAGGTATAAGTCTTGAAGCCCTTGTAGGTAAAGGTGAAGGGGTCAAAATGCAAGAAATAAGCTTAGTTGACCTTTCGAAAGGCCAAGGGACAATATGCAACAACTTTTGGTTTCTGCAGAAGGCTTGCGCACCGCAAGCAATAACCTTACGGTGCGCAAGGGATTGCCCAGCGACAGAAAAACTGACAGATGGCTGTTTTGAGCTTGTAACCGACTTTGATTGATATTTTCTTCATTCATGCGCGCCCCCTACATGTTTTTAGACCCTAGGAACACCTGTTGATGATCAAGGACCAATGGTAGAGTGATTTGTCATGCTCACAAGCCATAAAATTCACTATATAAGGCCACAATGTTTGCAACTTTGTGATCATCCCTTCCATTCAACAACTGATCAATTCTGGAGCTCAAGTGCATTTCCAACTCATCTCTAATCGTCATTAGGACCTTTGTAAATATGCTTGACCTTCTTTAATTAAGTTTTGCTTAGTTTATAGCTTAAAAGTCAAACCGTCGTAATTAACGGTTGACTTATTGATTAATCGCTAATGGTCCAGCGATTAGTCAAACTTAAGGTTGTTATAAGTTGGTAATTAGGTGGGCATTAAACCCTTAAAAGGGCACCCACTGATTCCCATCCTAACTAGGTAATTTGTCGAGTCAAAGAGGATTAGAAAAAGTCAACAGAAAAGTAATCTTCGATCTAACGCATAATTATCAATGTAAAAGGCGTGTAACCTATTTTATCATTCATATAACTTGATAATAAGTATAAGAACTTATCTAAGCTTGTTTGATTCGACAACGTTCTGTTTAGAACCGATTCGGAACCGAAAGTCGCAAAACTTTGACTTTTGCTTTGACTTCAGTTCTGACCCGATTTTGATAGGTTCAGACATGCCTTAAAGTTCCATTAGGACTTAGTTACATGATTGTATAACCCTCTGCGTTTATACCACTTGAATCCTTAATTGTCCGACGTTTCCGTTAAGTGCTTAAATATTGACCATAATGCCCTAATGATCATAAAACGAGAATTTTGGAAATATGAAAGTACAATAATCTTTGTTACTGATTATTAAACATATCCCTAAATTTTCACATCATTTGGAGGTCTAGATTAGGAGTTATGCTTAATGACGTAATTAGAACGCTTCTTAGTAATTAAACGGCGTCATTAGCGTAAAGCCTATCTAAACCAAATTTTTGACACCAAACCTTTTACCCACTGATGTAATATAATATTGTGGGATTTTTGAAGATTTTTAATTATTTTTAAACTGATCATAAGCTAGGATTAGTGCATTGATTCGGTAAATACCGAATATACCCTTTTAAGCCATAAAATGAGTTTTACAAATCCTTTTGATACCAAACAAATTGCTACTGATTTTAAATAATAAATGAAGCATTTTGAACCTGTTGAACTGATCAGAAAACTCAGAATCCTATTTTAAACCGTAAATCGCTTAAAACGATGTTATACGCGTATTAAACGCATAGTAAGGGTTTAAAACCATTTTTGTCACATAAGACTTAACACCAACTGATATACCATGTTAAAATAAACTATTTTACTGAATTATTCAGACCCGGATCACGGAAGCTTAATTGATCCCTTTTATAATCTTTAAAATGACCAAAATACCCCTACGGGGCTTATTTTGAGATCAAACTCGTTTTGGGCATAATGGAAGGTATCCTAATGATATCACAACATATTTAAGGCATATTAACTTAGGAAACCTGTTTAGGACCTTTTGGTTACTCGTTACGCACTTGTCGCGTTCGGATCGGTGTATGTGACTAGTTTGCATATATTAGCCGAAACGGGTCAAACCATATCGTTTTATCTCAAAATCCAGAATGTGTATGAAATACCCATATTAAGCAAGTCTTCAAACTTTTCGGGTCTAAATCACATTCTGTCCGGTCTTCGCTTAAATCATGCGTACGAACCGTATCTTTGAAACTAACCGGTCTAAGCTTAAGCTTAACTAAAGACCCGTTAGGATTCTAATAGGTTATTATAAACCTTCGTTCCAGATTAGGAGCCCAGTAAAAGCTACGTACACTTACTGTATTGGATTTATACTTTGCTCAGGTAAATACTCTTAACTTATTTTCCCTATACGGGCTTGGGATACGACACTATAAAAGTACCGCTTGGTCAGGTGTATGTAGTCATTTAAATCGGATTGTTATTGATGTATTTACATAACCTGTTTAATATGTATTATTTGGTGTATGGATTTTGGGGGTTAAATGACCATGTCCCGGATATCCTTGGCATCATTTTACGAAATGGCCACGACCTAAGCACGGGGTGTAGGCGTACACCTGACAGATGCATTATGTAAAAACTGGTAATCCACTCCGAGGTATCATCCTTGTGGGCATTATACCGGAACTGGTAATCCATTTAGAGGATGATAGCCTGTGGGCATTATACCTGTGGCGTGTCAGTTAATCTGTCCGGCTCTTCTAACCGGCCCTGATGGACGACAAATAAGTAAAAATGTATACAAGATTATATACAAATAATTGTCCCACGTTATAAAATATATTTTGTGCCGAAGTGCATTCAAACCAATTTACAAACTCTTTTCAAATGAGTCAGTTGAGTTGTATTTACCAGTGTAAACTGACGTATTTTCCAAAAAGGTTAAGTGCAGGTACTATACGAAATAGGCTGGCTACTCCAGGTATCATTAATCAAGTCTCGCAAGCTCTAGATGTCAAAGTCTGTTGAACAGTTTTCTTTTTATTAGATCCGCCTGTGGATCCTTTACTTTCCGTTGTAATACTTGATATTACTTTATATTCGGATCGTAATATATTTATCTTTTGCTTCCGCTGTGCATTTATATATTGTGTTGTTTGACTATGATGATATCAACTACGTCACGATACTCCCCACCGGGCCCACCGGTGACACGTGGAAAGTCGGGGTGTGACAGTATATCAAATCAGCAAGTACAAGTAGCTTTTACTGGGCTCCTAATCTGGAACGAAGGTTTTAATAACCTATTAGATTCCTAACGGGTCTTATTTAAGTTATAACTTAGACCGGTTAGTTTTAAAGAAAGGTTTACGGTTCAAAACGCAGGATTAAGCGAAGACCGGATTAGAATGTGATTTAGACCCAACAAGTATGAAGACTTGTATAAAATGGGTAAACTAAACACATTCTGGATTTTGAAGTAAAAATGATAAGGTTTGACCTGTTTTGGCTAATTTATGCAAACTAGTTACGTAAACCGTACCGAACGCGTATTTGCATAACGGGTAACCGAATGAGTTATGTACAAGTTCCACAAGTTAATATGCTTTAAATATGATATGATATCAGTAGGATATCTCCCATTATGCCCAAAACGAATTTAAAACCAATTTAAGCCCCGTAAGGGAATTTTGGTCATTTTAGTGTTTATAAAAGAGGTTAAATATTAAACTGAGGTTCTGGTCCAAAAATATCAGTTAAAACATTTATGTTAACAAGTTACATCAGTAAGATATCATACATATGTGAAATTTATCATTTATGGCCAAACCATGCACCGTAGGGGCATTTTGGTCATTTCACATATGCTTTAAGGGTCAAATTTGGAAATCTGAGTTCAAGACTTTTACTTACAGTTAAAGTATAAAAATTTGCTCATAACATCAGTAGGTAATAAGTCTTAGGCGTTAAATATGGTTTTAAACCTTACTATGCGCTTAATTAGCGTAAAAGTCGGTATTTGACGATATTTGAAATGTTTATAAAATTTTGAAGTTTTGATCAGTCTCTAAAGCTTAAAATATTTTATTTAACATATGAAATCAGTAGGAAAATGTTTGGTATCAAAATCATATATGTAAAACTCATTTTATTAATGAAAAGGGCAATTTCGTCAATTACCGAATTTATGCTAGAACTCTATAATATGATCAGTATAAAATTTGACAAAAATCCCTAAATATTACTTTATAACAGTGGGTAGCAAGGTTGGTGTCAAAAATTGGGTTTAAATATGATTTATACCAAAAATGCCATTTAATTAACAAAAAGCTTTGGTTTTATGATATCTTGCATATCTTTCATTTTAGACCTTAAACTGATGTCAAATTTTTAGGACATGCTTATAAATCAGTGATAAAGATTTTTGTCCTCTCACATTTTCAAAAATCTCGTTTTATATTAAAAGGGCATAACGGTCAACTTTTAAGCATTTAACGGAAACATGCAATGAACTAGGATTTCTATGGAACCATGTTGTATAACCTCAGAGGGTTATACTAACATATAATATGGTCCTAAAGGAACCCTAAGGCATATCTAAACTAAGCTAAATCGGGTCAGAACTGAAAGTCAAAGCAAAAGTCCACTTTTGCGACTTTCGGTTGCGAATCGAGCCTAAACTCAGAATTGTCGGGTTGAACATGCCTAAACATGTTCTTATATTATTTAACAAGTTATTTAAGTGTTAGAACATGTTCCATAACTTCAGCATTATCAGTTATGAATTATTTTGCAAAAACTGACTCGTTTGACTTTTTGTTAAGAAGTTTAACCAGATAATTGACTGAGATATCGTGATAATTAGGAGGTGCCCTTTTAAGGGTTTAACACCTACATAATTACCAACACATAGCCACTTTCAATTCGAATAATGGTTGGACTGTTAGTGATTAATCACAAAGTCAAAGCGTAATTACGCTAACTTTGACTTTCGGTCATTACACTAATGAAAATTTAATTACAGAGGCTAAGAACACTTACAAGAGTCCATAGCATGAAAATTTAGACTAAGAGAGCTTCCTTTCAAGGTAGGATGCTCCAGAGAATGAGTTTGAAAGTTCCAAAGCTTGAGAGTAAGTTTGAGAGTATGAAAATTGAACTTGCAAGTGAGAATGCTACCCAATCTTCACCTATTTATACTACTAGAGGTTGCCACCAGATCATTAAAGGTGTTAGGGCTCTTCTCTGATGATCACAGGTGTCCAAAATGGTTTTTAAAACCATCAAACAGTCCATAGAATCGAATCAAAACATGCAATGGTGAAGGAAATGGTAGAACCTGCACCTGTGCATGAAATCTGCCCAGATCATGCCGTCGCGTCGCGCGACGGCAAGGAGAGGGAGCTGTGGCGCGACGCCACCAGGTGGGTTACCAGTTCAACAAGTTTCAAACTTGACCATTTCACCCCCTGGACCTTTCAGAACGTAATATTTTCCATTTCAAGCATATTTAACCCATAAAATTTATATTTTTATGATCCTTAGAGTATAACCAAACATCGCTAGGTCCGGTTTTGTGAAACGATAACCGAGAACACAAGTTTTTCCTTGTTGACGCTTTTAACCCTTTAATCACAAAAGCTAACGTATTTATCTCAAACGACATCGAAACCTTGTGAAATTTTCGTCACTTGTTCTTGGGAGTATAATTAATCGTTACAAAGCTCCGGGTTCATTAAAAGGTCACTCAGAGGTAATCATTCAACATGTTGACACATTTAACCCTCGCGTCTTGTAAACTTTCAATTTCTTCCATAAACGGCTTCGTACGTTTCACAATTTATTCGTTTAAGGGTATAAACATCATGTAGGGTCGTTGAAAACCAAAATTTTCAAATATTGACACTTTGGATCCTTCTACACATATACTTTCTTCGTTTATCAACTTTAGTCCCTTGAAATCACTTCGTTACACGTTTAAAGTTCATGACACGTGTCGTTACTATATTGAACGTGATTTTGCTAGGTGTTACATCCTCACCCCCTTAAAAGAAATATCGACCTCGAGATTTACTGAAACAAATGAGGGTACTTATGTTTCATTGTGGATTCAACCTCCCACGTGTATTCTGGGCCTCTACGGGCATCCCATTTTACTTTTACGATCGGTACATGCTTTATTCGAAGCTTCTTAACCTGTCGATCCTCGATCGACAAAGGTTTTTCAATGAACTTCAAGCTTTCGTCAATCTGCACGTCCTTATGAGACATTGCTAACGACTCATCGGCTAGACATTTATTTAAGTTGCAGATGTGGAATACATTATGTATCCCACTAAGTACTTCAGGTAGGTTCAACTTGTAGGCCACAGTTCTGACACATTCGATGATCTCGAATGGTCCTATGTAACTTGGGCTCAGCTTGCCCTTTTTTTCCAAAACGCATCACCCCTTTCCAAGGTGACACCTTGAGTGATACTTTGTCACCTACCTCGAATTTCAGAGGTTTACGCCTTTTATCCGCGTAGCTTTTCTGCCTATCCCTGGCAGCTTTGAGATGATCACGGATTTGGACAATCTTATCCGTCGTCTCGAGGACTATATCAGGTCCTGACAGTTGGGTTTTTCCAACTTTCGCCCAACAAACTTGCGTTCTGCACTTCCTTCCGTACAATGCTTCAAAAGGCGCTGCTTGAATGCTCGAATGATAACTATTATTGTACGAAAATTCAATCAAAGAAAGGTGGTCATCCCAACTTCCACCTATATTAATCACACAAGCCCGGAGCATATCCTCAAGCGTTTGAATTGTACTCTCGCTTTGGCCATCTGTCTGATGATGATATGCGGTGCTGAAATTTAGACGGGTGCCTAGGGATTGCTGCAAGCTTTTCCAAAAATTTGGTGTGTATCTTGTATCCTTATTAGAGATAATAGACACTGGCACACCATGGAGAGATACTATCTCATCCACGTACAGCTGAGCTAGCTTATCGGAGCTGTGTGTTTCTTTAATAGGCAAGAAGTGAGCTGACTTAGTTAGCCTGTCGACTATAACCCAAATAGTATCATTCCCACGTTTCGTCTTTGGTAACTTAGTAATAAAATCCATGGTTACCATTTCCCATTTCCAAGTGGGAAGTTCAGGCTGTTGCAGCAAACCTGACGGTTTCTGATGCTCGGCTTTAACCTGTGCACATGTCAGACATTTAGCCACATAAATGGCTTTAGATTTCTTCAAACCTATCCACCAATAATTCGCCTTTAGATCCTGATACATCTTATCACTACCTGGATGAACTGAATATTTCGAACTATGAGTTTCCTGAAGGATCACGTCTCTAAGTCCTCCATGAATAGGGACCTAGATTCGACCATTTAATCTAAGGATCCCATCCTTGCCATATGACAATTGATCAGCAGTTACGCCTAACTTCTCATTCAGATAGTTAGTTTCTAACACGGCTTCCTTTTGAGCAGCTAACAGCTTTTCATTCAAGCTGTTCTTTAGTTCAATGCTTTTGGCATTGATTCTAATAGGCTTAATCCTTTCCTTCCTGCTCAAAGCATCAGCGGCTACGTTTGCTTTGCCTGGATGATATCGAATTTCACAATCATAATCGTTTAATGTTTCCATCCATCGTCGTTGTCTCGTGTTAAGATCTTTTTGGTTGAACAAGTGTTGAAGGCTTTTATGGTCAGAATAAATCACACACTTGGTTCCATATAAATACTGCCTCCAAAGCTTCAGTGCAAACACAACGACACCCAATTCCAAATCATGGGTGGTGTAGTTCTTTTCGTGCACCTTTAATTGACGTGAGGCATAGGCAATAAATTTTCCCTTCTGCATAAGAACACAACCCATGCGAGTGTATGATGCATCGCAATATACAACAAACTCTTCAATCCCTTCTGGCAATGTCAACACAGGAGCATTGCTCAATTTTTGTTTAAGAATCTCAAAATATTCTTGTTGCTTGGGACCCCAATCAAACTTTATATTCTTGCGAGTCAACGAAGTTAGAGGTGCAACAATCCTTGAAAAGTTTTCGATGAAATGCCTATAGTATCTTGCTAGACCCAAGAAGCTGCGTATCTCTGTAGGTGTTTTCGGTGCTTGCCAATTCATAATCGCTTCGATCTTAGCGGGATCCACCTGGATACCACGCTCACTTACCACATGTCCAAGAAATTGGACTTCACGAAGCCAAAACTCAAATTTGGAAAACTTGGCGTAGAGCTTTTCTTGCCGTAGAAGTTTAAGAATACACCTGAGATGTTTTTCATGATCGGCTTGATTCTTGGAATAAATAAGTATGTCATCAATGAAGACAATGACAAACGTGTCCAGATATGATTTGCAAATGCGATTCATGAGATCCATGAATGCTGCAGGCGCTAGTGAGCCCGAAAGGCATCACTAAGAACTCATAGTGGCCATAGCGTGTTCTGAATGCGGTCTTGTGTACGTCTTCGTTTCTGACCTTCAACTGGTGATATCCTGACCTTAGATCGATCTTTGAAAAGTAACTTGCTCCTTGAAGCTGATCGAACAAATCGTCGATCCTGGGCAATGGATATCTGTTCTTAATCGTAACTTTGTTCAACTCGCGATAATCAATGCATAAACGCATTGGGCCATCCTTTTTCTTTACAAATAGAATTGGCGCTCCCCAAGGGGATGAGCTAGGTCGAATAAAACCCTTTTTTCCAACAAATCATCCAACTGTGTTCTCAATTTTTTCATCTCAGTTGGCGCCAATCGATAAGGTGCTCTTGCAACTGGTGCTGCTCCAGGAATGATATCGATTCTGAATTCTACTTGCCTATCTGGAGGTAATCCAGGTAGTTCTTCAAGAAAAACATCTGGATATTCATAAATAACAGGGATATCTTCGATCTTGGGCTTTGGTTCATCAATGGTTACCTGTGCCATGTAAATGACACAACCTTTCTTCAAACACTTCGATGCCTTAAGCATAGACACTTGTTTAGGAAACCCATAGTGTGTATCTCCTTGTATTGTTAATGGCTCACCATAAGGAGTCTTGATAACCACTTGCTTCTTATCGCATACAATTTGGGCTTGGTTATGAGACAACCAATCCATTCCTATCACTATGTCAAATCCCGCCAATTTCAACGGAAGCAAGGATAGCGGAAATGAGTGATTCCTAATGGATATAAAACATCCATCTAATACTATTGAAGCAGTCTCTATGGTACCATCAGCCAATTCTACCTCATATTTTATGCTTAGAGTTTTAACAGGCAGGTTCAACAACTTACAAAATTTATTGTCTACAAAAGACTTGTCTGCACCCGAATCAAACAACACTCTAGCATAAACATCATTGATAAGGAATGTACCTGTTATAACATTGTCATTCTGAACGGCCTCCTGAGCATTCATTTGAAAGACCCGGGCATTGGTCTTTTTAGCCTCCTCAGGCTTCTTTGCAAATTGTGGGTAGTCGGTCTTGATATGCCCCTTCTCGTTACAATTGTAACAAGTTGCATCTTTCATTTTCTTGCAATCCAGTGTTCTATGCTCTTTTGATTTGCAGATCCCACAAACTCTAGGTTGCGATTGTTGTTGCGATTTCGATTCGAGTCTGCACTTTCCAAAATGATTCTTTCTGCAGGTTTTACACTTGGGCTTCTCACCTGTTTGTTGGGTGTCCTTTTTAAACCCAGAACTCTTCCTGTGATCTAAGTTCTCTTTTCTTTTCTTGTCGGAGCGATGAGAACTCTCATCATCCCGCTTTCGCTTTCCTTCATCAAAAGCTTTGACAGACTTGCTCCTGACAACATCAAGTGTAAGAGATAAAGATAGATCTACCACTGACCTGTATGTGGTAGGTCTGGATGCTTTCACATTTCCCTTGACTTCTGGAGCTAGACCTCCAATAAAACGTGCTATGCGCTTTGGTTCCGGGGTGACCAAGTAAGGAACCAATCGGGACATGGTGTTGAAGCTTGTAACATACGCTTGACAATCCAAGTTCTTCATGACCAGAGTCAAGAAGTCGGTCTCAATTTTCTCCACCTCATGCTGTGGACAGAAGTTTTCCTTGATCAATGCAAGAAATTGATCCCAAGTCAAATTATATAACGGAATCTTCCCTGTAGCTTGGATTAACGACCTCCACCAAGCTAAATCTTCACCTTTAAATGATTGTGAAACAAACTTCACAATGTCCTGTTCAGCACAACCACCGATGTCAACCACGGTATCCATCTCATCGAGCCATGTCATACAATCAATGGCTCCCTTTTCTCCTGTGAAGTCCCTTGGCTTGCAAGAGACAAAATACTTGTAAGACCAGGTTTTAACACGTGGTTCCTGATTAAGCATGATCTGCTTAGACGGGACACTCCTTTGGTTTGATGAATGATGAGAAACGTCTTTGTGAGATGTATGAGTCTTGGAAGGTGGTTTCGTATGAGGTACAGACTGAGTCCTGGTGCGAGTACCGCTTGATTCTTTAAACTGTCTGTCAAGGGCTCGAGTAACAGCATTATCTATTAACGCTTGTAGGTCTGCACCAGCTACATTAACTCTGGTGGTATCGTTTCTCTCCCTGGGGTGACTGTTAACCTCATCTGATTCAGCCATATAGCTTGATTGCTACATAAAAAAATGATGACAATGATTTATTCAGAAGTCTTATTATGGAATTGTCTTTTTTTTTTTTTTTTGACGATTCATTAACCATGGTAACTTTAAACCATATTGGTTAATTTGGTAATTTAATCTATTTAAATTTTGTTAAACTTATCCCAGTTTTAAACTATTATGGGTGTTAAAGTGGCACACAAAAGGCCTTGTCACAAGGACAGTTTTAAATTATAAGCCATGATCTTATAAGATCGAGGCATTAAGGTTTGAACATAGTTCATCACCTTTTCTTGACAGGGAGTCGTAGACTACAGTTGTCTTTTGTTTATTAGGACAATAGATATGGCCCGTAGGCATTTCATCACTAATGGATATTTAAATTAGGTAAGAATAAGGAATTGGAATAATCCAATGCAAGGACGACTAGTGTGATTTTATCGAACCACATTTGCAAGGAGTGCTAACATGTTTTCAGATGTTAACAAGGATTTGAATCTTAAAAAGGTTTTACCATCAGGGCCATGTCTAAAATGACATATAGCTAGGTTATACCTTCAAGATTTTTCCTTTAATATTGAATGGAAGATCAATTATAAAATGGAATGATATTTTGATTTATTTCATATAATATAATATATTCATACATATAATGACAAATGAAATTTAAATTTAAACATTCCATTAAATTGAAAGAAGTACATAACTGCCCTAAACGGGACTTTTAAAGAAATAACATTGTCCACACAGGGACTAAAATAAGAAATACAAGTCCTCTCAGGGACCAAATACATAAATAAAAAATGTCCACACAGGGACTTAATTGAAATAAATAACAATACAATAAAATAAGGATTTTTAATAATCCTTCTTCTTCTTCCCCTTTATAAGGTTTGCCAAACCCTTCAGTAGACCGCGGCGGCTCCTACGCTCCTCATCTACCCGTCGTTCCACCTGGTTCAACCTCTGTAGGATCTCCTGCTGTTGCGGTGGTTATCTGTGGCGGCAGCGGCTGCTGTTGTGGAGGTTGAGGAGGTGGTGGGTATTGATACCCATATGCTGGGTACCCAGTTGAGTACGCAGCTTGAAAGGGTCCTCCAGGGTAGAGAGCATTGTAGTTCACCACCTCGAGGTACAGGTCAACATCAGGGGCATTGTTGTAATTGTAACCCGAATAAGCTTGCTGCTCAAATGGGTTATACGCCGCTGCACCGTGGTAAGAAAGAATTGGGTTATCATAACCCATGTGCGGTAGTGGTGGTGCGACTGGCGCAGAGTCGACTTCAGAAACTGGGTTTGAAGGCCCACCCATTTGCGGGTCTTCGTACAACGGCGGGTAGTTGCTGTTGCTTGAGTGTTGGGGGTGCTGAAGTGAATTCCCCCACGTACGGACATCTGTGAACCTGTTCTTCTACGCCTCGGTGGTTCTGGAGGCAGTTGCTGCTCTGGCGCTGGTGGTGGCGGTGGCGTAACCGCCTGAAAATGCGGGTCCTCATAAGGGACCTGTTGGTGTGATGGTGAGTAATGGTGAGGGGGAGTGTACTCCCACTTGTATGTAGCCCATCTCTCAGCGAAAATGTATGGGCCCCTGTAAGGCGAACCATGAAAGGATGATCCGCTGGATATATCAATGGGATGCGTCGGCGTCCCAGTCGGTGGTAGCTCGGGGTCAGGATCCTCGTCCATCTCCATATCTTGCATCTCAGGATAATAATCAGCAGGCCCCAAAGGGTTTGGACCCTCTGGTTCTTAAACCTGGTTCATCGGATTGAACCGGCTTTGGAAAAAGGGTGTCGGGTCCTGGAAGGCACGGTACGAACCCGATCACTGCAAAGGTATGAAGGAATGGTGCGAATCGCTATGCTCCTCGTCTTGATGAGGTCCGAATGAGTGATGGTAAGACGGGGAGGAACTGAGGGAGACTTTTATGATAATTATTTGAAATAAATTTGTGGGCGTATGCATTTCTCTTTTGAATTAATATTCCCACTCAAAAAATGAAAAAGTAAAGTTTGTTTGTTATTGGGTATTTCTCATGATTTTCAACGAAATGATACTTAAACAGTTTATATTGCAGATAATATATAGTTAGACTTTTTTATATCGCGGATATTGTCATACTAGTTTTCCTTTATTTTATATTTCCGGACACAACTCAGATCGCAGGGCCGTCTCTGAAAATGATAAAAAAAAAAACTTTTGGGCCTCGTGCGAGATAAAAAAACTGGGCCCCTCCCTATAATATAAACTTATTAGTCATATATAAAAAAACCACAATACGACAATAATTGTTAAAAAAAATAAACAAAATAAAAGTAGTGTAGCAAAAAGAAGTGTAATATGTGTAAAGATATACAAATTAGTTTGAAAATACGGACCTTTTCATACAAATAAAATTAATAAAACTAAATATTGAGTTCTTCTAAGTTTATATTGTAAATAGTTAAATGAGAAACAAAAAACCTAAAAATTTAAATAAGAAAACATGTAAAGTTTGTTATGTAAATGGTTAAATGAGAAGAAAAAAATGAAAGAACTTGCAAATTTACGAACGTAAAAATTCAAATGTTAAAATCAGAATTAAAACTAAAAATAAGCTTACAAAAGTTACAATTGCTGTGAGTGCAGAAGCCAATCAAGCTGAAATTAGCCCCTTGAGGCCCAAAGCGCAAACAAAAACAGAATATGAAGAAGCCAAAACAACCACAGTGGGATTCGAACCTTGAACTGCCAACTCTCAGGCAATTTCCGCATCCACTAAGCTAAAGTTGAGTTTGTATACTTAATACTACAAAAAGTTTATATATAAAATATGAGTGGGGATCCTGCGGAAAGTGTGTTTTTCCTAGAAAGTCTAGGAAACGATCTGGGTCATCCAATGGGTGTGTTTAATGGTTGAGATCATCTTGGTGTGTCACACCCCGATATTTCCACGTATTACCGGTGGGGAGTATCGTGACGTAGTTGATATCATCATAGTCAATTAATCACAGTTTAATGCACAACGGAAGTCTAAAAGTAATTATACAAACCGAGTTGAAAGTATAATAAAATATTACACAACGGATTGTAAGTGGATCCATAGGCGGATCTAAAACAGAAAGAAATATTGTTCAACAGATTTTAAGTATCAAAAGCTTGCAAGACTCTTTATTTAATACTCAGGAGTTCCAGCCATTACGCGTAGTACATGCACTTAGTCTTTTTGAAAAATATGTCAGTTTACACTGGTAAATACAATTAACTGAATCTTTTGAAAATATTTAAGAAAATTTGATTTGAATGCACAAGGCACACATATTCTTTTATAACTTGGGACAATTATTAAAATAATCTTGTATACAGATTTATATGCTTGTCGTACGTTCAGGACCCAGGATGGAAGCCGGGACAAGATTAATAGACACACCACATAATATAAACCCTCGGCGAGTTATCCTTAACAAGCGGGTATATCTTTTTTACATACGCAACTGTCAGGTGTATGCCTACACCCCGTGCTTAAGTCGTGGCCATTTCAAATGAATGAACCAAGGATATCCAGGACACAGTCATTAACCCCCCAAAGGCTTAGATCAAACAAAACATATTAAAACGGGTTCTCTCAATGATTTAACCACTAATCGATTAAAAATTCAATACCCGACCAAGCGGTAATAATTTACCGTATCCCAAGCCCGTATAAGGGAAATAAGTTAAAAGTATTTACCAGAGCTAAAATATAGTTTTATTCTCAGCCGTATATCAAATTAGCAAGTACATGTAGCTTTTACTGGGCTCCTAATCTGGATGAAGGTTTTAATAACCTATTAGATTCCTAACGGGTCTTATTTAAGTTATAACTTAGACCGATTAGTTTTAAAGAAAGGTTTACAGTTCAAAACACAAGATTAAGCGAAGACCGGATTAGAATGTAATTTAGATCCAACAAGTATGAAGACTTGTATAAAATAGGTAAACTAAACACATTCTGGATTTTGAAGTAAAAATGATAAGGTTTGACCCGTTTCGGCTAATTAATGCAAACTAGTTACATAAACCGTACCGAATGCGTATTTGCATAACGGGTTACCGAATGAGTCATGTACAAGTTCCACAAGTTAATATGCTTTAAATATGATATGATATCAGTAGGATATCTCCCATTATGCCCAAAACGAATTTAAAACCAATTTAAGCCTCGTAAGGGTATTTTGGTCATTTTAGTGTTTATAAAAGAGGTTAAATATTAAACTGAGGTTCTGGTCGAAAAATATCAGTAAAAACATTTATGTTAACAAGTTACATCAGTAAGATATCATACATATGTGAAATTTATCATTTATGGCCAAACTATGTACCGTAGGGGCATTTTGGTTATTTCACATATGCTTTAAGGGTCAAATTTGGAAATCTGAGTTCAAGACTTTGAATTACTGTTAAAGTATAAAAATTTGCTTATAACATCAGTAGGTAATAAGTCTTAGGCGTTAAATATGGTTTTAAACCATACTATGTTCTTAATAAGCGTTAAAGTCGGTATTTGACAATATTTGAAATGTTTATAAAATTTTGAAGTTTTGATCAGTCTTTAAAGCTTAAAATATTTATTTAACGTATGAAATCAGTAGGAAAAGGTTTGGTATCAAAATGATAAGTAAAATTCATTTTATTAATGAAAAGGGCAATTTCGTCAATTACCGAATTTATGCTAGAACTCTATAATATGATCAGTATAAATTTTGACAAAAATTTTCAAAAATCCCTAAATATTACTTTATAACAGTGGGTAGCAAGTTTGGTGTCAAAAATTGGATTTCAATATGATTTATACCAAAAATGCCATTTAATTAACAAAAAGCTTTAGTTTTACGATATCTTGCATATCTTTCATTTTAGACCTTAAACTGATGTCAAATTTTTAGGACATGCTTATAAATCAGTGATAAAGATTTTTGTCTTCTCACATTCTCAAAAATCTCGTTTTTATATTAAAAGGGCATAACGGTCAACTTTTAAGCATTTAACGGAAACATGCAATGAACTAGGATTTCTATGGAACCATGTTGTATAACCTCAGAGGGTTATACTAACATATAATATGGTCCTAAAGGAACCCTAAGGCATATCTAAACTAACCTAAATCGGGTCAGAACTAAAAGTGAAAGCAAAAGTCCACTTTTGCGACTTTCGGTTGCGAACCGAGCCTAAACTCAGAATTGTCGGGTTGAACATGCCTAGACATGTTCTTATATTATTTACCAAGTTATTTAAGTGTTAGAACATGATCCATAACTTCAGCTTTATCAGTTATGAATTATTTTGCAAAAACTGACTCGTTTGATTTTTTGTTAAGAAGTTTGACCCGACAATTGACTGAGATATCGTGATAATTAGGAGGTGCCCTTTTAAGGGTTTAACACCTACATAATTACCAACACATAGCCAATTTCAATTCGAATAATGGCTGGACTGTTAGTGATTAATCACAAAGTCAAAGCGTAATTACGCTAACTTTGACTTTCGGTCATTACACTAATGAAAACTTAATTACAGAGGCTAAGAACACTTACAAGAGTCCTTAGCACGAAAATTTAGACTAAGAGAGCTTCCTTCCAAGGTAGGATGCTCCAGAGAATGAGTTTGAAAGCTCTAAAGCTTGAGAGTAAGTTTGAGAGTATGAAAATTGAACTTGCAAGTGAGAATGCTGCCCAATCTTCACTTATTTATACTACTAGAGGTTGCCACCAGATCATTACAGGTGTTAGGGCTCTTCTCTGATGATCACAGGTGTCCAAAATGGTTTTTAAAACCATCAAACAGTCCATAGAATCGAATTAAAACATGCAATGGTGAAGGAAATGGTAGAACCTGCACCTGTGCATGAAATCTGCCCAGATCATGCCGTCGCGTCGCGCAACGGCAAGGAGAGGGAGCTGAGGCACGACGCCACCAGGTGGGTTACCAGTTCAACAAGTTTCAAACTTGACCATTTCACCCCCTGGACCTTTTAGAACGTAATATTTTCCATTTCAAGCACATTTAACCCATAAAATTTATATTTTTATGATCCTTAGAGTATAAGCAAACATCGCTAGGTCCAGTTTCGTGAAACGATAACCGAGAACACAAGTTTTGCCTTGTTGATGCTTTTAACCCTTTAATCACGAAATTTAACGTATTTATCTCAAACGACATCGAAACCTTGTGAAATTTTCGTCACTTGTTCTTGGGAGTATAATTAATCGTTACAAAGCTCTGGGTTTATTAAAAGGTCACTCAGAGGTAATAATTCAACATGTTGACACATTTAACGCTCGCGTCTTGTAAACTTTCAATTTCTTCCACAAACGGCTTCGTACGTTTCATAATTTATTTGTTTAAGGGTATAAATGTCATACCCCAACCGATGGCGGAATCATCGGGGCATGGCACTGAGCGAAACAGATTGTCTAGAAGTTTCCATAACAATTATCATTACTATTCAATTTAAACTAACATGTCCCATACCATGTCTCAAACAGTAAACAAATTATTACAGATAAAATCTAGGCAAATAATTTTGTTCCGACAACTCAGATTTAAATAGAGCAATTGTTTATCTGCTTCTAGAGACCCTTGATTCAATTACTACAGACAACTATTTGTTGGGCTCTAAAGCTTTATTCTAGCTTCACTTTCCTACCAGATGTGCATCCTAAACACCTGTCACATACGTTAAAATAAAGTCAATACATATAATGTAAAGGTGAGCATACAAGTTTGATAATAGCATATAGAGTTCGAATTCGTTTACGCATAACCAGCATGTACACATAGTGAAATGAAGCACGTTAGTTATCGACATAGATCCATCGATACCAATGACTGCGGGTTGACTGCCCGAGGCAGTTCGCAATACATGATTACCACCGTAATCCATGCAAGTAATTGTCCTTAACAACCCCCGTGTGAACGGGTGCTGAGTCCAAACTATAGTACTATCGTTGCTAAGGCAGGTAGACAGCATTCTATGTGTAAACATAACAAACAAGCATTCATAAGCCACGTATAACATACATTAACGATTAGCGTTCAAATAGTATTGAGTAGTGTGTTTGATGTGATCTAAATAGTTGTAACGTATGTAACACCCAAAAGTGCATAAAGCAAAAAGGGATCGAGTATACTCACAGCGGTCGATGGATTGAAGGGAGCGCTTAGCGAGTAAAGTTAGCCTGAATTAATTGATAGCATAACGATAAGTGACGCGTAAAACGATACAAAGTGTGAATGGGTCGGATAGCAGTTCAGTCGGATGGTAATCCGATCGGACGGCTTGTCTTGTGCGGATGACAATCCGTTCGGATGGTCATCCGGTCGGACAGCTTGTCCGGTCGGGTGACTATTCGAGTGGATTGTTTCTTCCTTTGAGAGGAATATGTTCGTTCGACGCGACGATTTTTACTGATTCGATTTCGATTGCGAGCGATTCGATGCGATAGATTTTCCTAATCAAATTACTTTTAATCCCAACTACTATATCTATCATAGTTCGATTTTGATTGAGTTCGATTGCGTTTCGAGTTCGATTGCGATTCAATTGATTACCACACATAACATAAATGAACATGCACAAATAACACATAAGGCACACACACACACGTATAACAGTAACTAAAATGCGCAGTTCGAGTTGCGATTTGATATCGATTCGATTAGCATAGTTTGGTTATCGTTTCGTTAACTTTATCGCATTGTTACTTCCTATAGTTCACAGTCGTAGGTCGATCGAATAGCGAAAATCATACATCGATTATTGTAATTATAGACACTTACTCCACATAATAGCTAAAATAAAAGAAATCTATTATTAGTCGGTTGCGCGAAAATGGTCGTCGACTTTGACCTTGACTTGACCTCGACTTCTCGAAAACACGGGGTGTTACAGCCTCCCCTTGTTTAGGGAATTTCGTCCCGAAATTAGGCTGGAAGTTGTACAACACCATGAATTACTTTGGAGAACTTTCTCTTTCAAGGCTTTCTCCTTAAATAACTGCGGGTACTTCGCCTTCATGTCGCTTTCGAGTTCCCAAGTGAACTCTGCGCCTCGTTTGCCTTCCCATCGGACTTTCACAATAGGAATGCGCGAGCACCTGAGTTGCTTGGTTTGGCGGTCCATGATTTCGACAGGCTTCTCCACGAAGTTTAGTGTTTCGTTCACTTGCAGGTCATCGAGAGGTTGTCACACCCAGATATTTCCACGTTTTACCGGTGGGCCCGGTGGAGGAGTATCGTGACGTAATTGATATCATCATAGTCAAACAACACAAATATAAATGCACAGCGGAAGCAAAAGATAGATTCGTTTCAACTTTAATAAATTGTAATATTAAGTATCACAAACGGTTGAAACAGATCCACAGGCGGATCAAAATAAAAAGGAAACATTGTTCAACAGTTTTATGGCATCCAAGCTTGCGAGACTTATTGTGGACGCTAGGAGAAAGCCAGCTGTAACACCCCGTGTTTTCTTAAGTGAAAGTCAAAGTCAAGGTCTAAGTCAATGACCGATTTCGCGCAACTTGACTTATAGAAATTTCTTTATTTTATTTGTATTATGTGGAGTAAGTGTCGTTAATGCAATAATCGATGCATGTTAATCGTTAATCAATCGACTTACGACTATGAATTATAGGAAGTAACAATGCGATAAAGTTAACAAATCAACAACCAAACTATGCTAATCGAATCGACATCAAATCGCAACTCAAGGTATGTACTTTTACTTGTTATTATACGTGTGTGTGTGCCTTACGTGTTACCTGTGCATGTTTATTCATTTTATGTGGTGATAATCAAGCGAACTCAATCGAAACTCGAAATCTAACTCGAAGTGCAATCAAACTCGAATCGTGAACGAACTATGATAGATAGTGGAAAAGAGATTATGCGAGATGCGAAGTAGTTGGGACTGAAAGTAATCTAATTAGGAAACCCCATCGAGCCGAACCGCTCGCAATCGGAATCGAAACATCGAAAATCGTCGCGTCGAAAACTTGAACCAAGAACCATCCGATCGAATGGCCATTCGACCGGATAGCCACTTGGTAAAGGATGATAGGTGCCATTCGATCGAATAGCCATTCGACCGAACAGTCACCCAGGCGATGTGCCATTCGACCGAACAGCCCTTTCCTCTTTTGGCATCCTATAAATACCCCTGCCATTGTCATTCTTTCCACTTTTGGAAATCCCTGTTCGACCAGCACGCTTGACTCAACCTTTTCTCAGATTTCTCTCGATTCCGGTAAGATCTCGTCCTAAATCTTGTACTTTCTTGATCTACACGCACTCCTACACCTTTCTATCTTTTGAATCTTAACTTTTAACCGTGAAATCACTAGATTTCGGGTGTTCTAAGGTGACGTCATCATGTGTTCTTCAAGAGCTTCATGTCTTGACCTCAATCCACTAAGAACAACCTAGATCTAACCGATTTCCACAAGGATCTTGTAAGGATCTCGACACAAGTGTGGTGAAAAAAGGGTTGAAAAATGGTTTTAACCTTCTTCCGACTCTTTTTACACTTAAAACACTCAAAACTGGTAGAATCAGGTTCTGATCTAGTCTCCTACTCGCCCTTAGTGTTGTACTGGCTCAGATCTAGATTCTACTCACGAGACTACCGACCTCGGGTTAACCAAGAACAACTGCCTCAAGCCGGTAACCGGCCGGACTAGGGTGATTCCTGGTCGGGTTGGTCAACTCGGTTGAACTAGGGATTCCGTTGGCTAACACGATGTCAAAGTGACTCGACATAACGACAAACCTTCAAGGCGACCAAGTGTAGAACGAACAGGACAATCGGAACGGATTGCCATTCGATCGAATTACCATCCGATCGGATAGGCCACCCGAACGAATTGCCACCCGAACGGATTACACTTGGGTCCCACCTTTAAACAATCTTAATTAAAGTTTGGGTATTGAAACGAATTGCAATCCGATCGAACGACCTTTGAAAGGATTACTCTTCGGATCATGAGATACTAAGACTTTAAAAGACTTAACAATTTTCAACATGTTCATAGCACGAATTGACATTCGATCGAATTGCCATCCGGTCGAATGACACTTATGTAGTGAACTTGTTTTCAATAAGTAACCTCATCACGAAGTCGCCGTTCAACTGGATGACCATTCGAACGAATTTCCATCCGCACGACTAGTCATCCGATCGACCGACTTGAAAGATAGAGATACGTAATTGTTTTCAAATGCTACAACGAAAACTTCAAAAGTCAAACCATCGTACACAAACACATCCTTAGCATAGGAAGAAACAATCCACTCGAATCGTCATCCGAACGGATTGCCATCCGCACGGATGACCACCCGAACGGATTACCATCCGCACGGATTACCATCCGCACGGATTACCATCTGATCGAACCACCATCCGACCCATCTTCACCTGTTTCATTTCCTTATTGTTATGCTACCGAATCTATTCAGGCTAACCGTACTCGCTAAGCGCTCCCTTCAATCCATAAATCACTCTGAGTATACTCGACCCCTTTTTGCTTTAAGCACTTTTGGGTGTTACATACGTTACGAATATTCAAACTGCAACTATCACACTACTCAAACTATTTGAACGCTAACCGTTAATGCATGTTATACGTGGCTTATGAATGCTTGTTTGTTATGTTTACACATGGGATGCTGTCTACCTGCCTTAGCAACGATAGTACTATAGTTTGGACTCAGCACCCGTTCACACGGGGGTTGTTAAGGATCTTTTACTTGCATAGATTACGGTGGTAATCATGTATTGCGAACTGCCTCGGGCAGTCAACCCGCAGTCATTGGTATCGATGGATCTATGTCGATAACTGACGTGCTTCATTTTACTATGTGTACGTGCTGGTTATGCGTAAACGAATTTGAACTCTATATGCTATTATCAAACTTGTATGCTCACCTTTACATTTTATGTATTGACTTTATTTTAACGTATGTGATAGGTGCTTAGGATGCATATGTGGTAGGAATTTGAAGCTAGAATAAAGCTTTAGAGCCCAATAAATAGTTGTCTGTGGATAACAAATTAGGGGTCTCTAGAAGCAGATAAACACTTGCTGTCTATTTAAATCTGAGTTGTCGGCACATAATATTTGTCTTGATATTTGTCTGTAATAATTATTTGACTGTTTGAGATACGGTATGGGACGTATTATTTAAATTGAATAGTTTTGATAATTGTTGTGGAAACTTCTGGACAATCTGTTTCGCTCAGTGCCATGCCCCGATGATTCCGCCATCGGTTGGGGTGTGACAGATTGGTATCAGAGCCATAACTATAGGGAATTAGGCAAGACTCGACCTAATCCGGGTCGAAGTCTTAGATACCTAGACTATAGTTAAGAACCAACAGACCAACTCGAGTACGTCTAGTAGGAAATTCGTACGTACTTATTCCTCACTATCCTTGCTTATCCTGCACTATTTCTGTACTCAAATTTTCAACTATGAAAAGGGGCAATAAGGTCGAGATTAGGTGTGAAACCCACATTTTGATGAATAATATCCTCTATTTTATCAAAACAGGGACGAAGTTGTTAAGCCAGGGGTGGAACCCTAACCTTGGCGACTTGTTCCGTACATTTTACGAAAACTCCCACCAGAATCTCGACGGACTTCAACGACCTGAAGTCACGATATGACTAACGGATGCGTGCCAAATGCCCAAGAGTCGAGGCAAAGGCGCCGTCCTGGAGGTTAAATGTGCACAACGGGTCCTCGTGAATAGTCGAACCACTTTGGTTAGTCGAAGTCTACTAGCCGCAGACAATCTACTCTCGATTTTATCGATTTTATAGAGATTTTATGTGTTTTCTGCTTATTTGTTAACGTTTTGAGGTACTAATGGTTTCGATCTGACGCCTTGCTTCTGCTAAATCACAAAACCCACCACACAACCGTTAAGAAATCGCTGAACTATAGACGACCTTATGCTATTTTATACGCTTATGCTATAGACGATAGATGCAGTCAGAACACGCCCGATAAGCATCTTGTGATTATGTGCTTATTTTGACTCCAAACGATTGCATAGCGACACGTTCGACGTGCGAAATCCATGAACGTACGCGACCGAATACACTCGATGTACAATTTACCGTGATTCTTATTGATCAGTTTGACAAATACACGCTTCAAGAATCACTATTTGCCACTTTCTCTAGACCTAGGATTCTGTTTTCTGACCGCCTTAGTAATCAAGGGTGTATTCGTTTTCTTGCTTCTGTGCTTAGGTATTAAATGATTATGTGCCCTACGTGCTTATGTGATTAAATGATTATGTGTTTTGCGTGGTTGTGTGTCTATGTGTTTATACGGTACGTGTTCCTGAGCTTTAGTAGTAGTAGACGTGTGAGGTGAGATTCGAATACAATGTGATGAGTCCTGTGACGATGTCTGTTGCAGACCATGTCATCTGGATCCCGTCATGCACTCTCTCTTCAGGAGAAGAGGGACAAACACCTTGCTTCCATCATCGCCAAGAGTGTGGCAAAAGCTGTGAGTGATGTTTATGAGAATGTCAGTAAATCGTCTGAAGAATCAAGAACCGACGCTCCTAAAGCTGCCGCAAGGCCTTTCAGCTTCAAGCAATTCAAGTCATGTGGGCCAAAAGAATTCACTGGCGAAGGAGGTCCTACTGCACTATTTCACTGGTTTGTTTCCATTGAGGTTACTCTGCGACAGAGTGGTTGCCCTGATGACCTTCGAACTCTGAATGCTACCGGCGTTTTCCAGTCCCGAGCACTAGAGTGGTGGACGGCCGAGAGGAACAAGCGAGGGAACGATTCAGCCTACGGTCTGTCGTGGGATGAGCTCAAGGAAGTTATGCTAGAGGAATTCTGCCCTCCTCACGAACGTCAAAAGCTAGAAGATGAATTTTGGCACATACAGCAAAAGGATGGTGACAATGCTGGTCTTACTGCTCGTTTCAAGCAGCTCAGCATTATCTGTCCCGATCAAGTCAAGACTCCCGACATGACAATCAAGAAATACATCCGAGCCCTGCCCGATTGCGTTGCTGATTTCGTGCAAGCGGCTAAGACTACGACGATCGAGGAAACTTATCTGTTGGCCGCTGAAATCAATGGAAAAAGGGTTAAGGCTGGTGTTTGGGATAAGACTTCGAAGCATCTGCATCAAGCTACCGCTACCGCACCCACTGCTGAACCCACCTCATCAAGCAACAAGAGGAAGAACAAGAGAAAGAACAGCTCCAACAACAAGAACTGTGCGATCACTGCTGCACCGATTCAAACTGTACCTGCCCAACAGCGTCAAGTAGCGGCGCCTGCGGCCAATGCACCGCCTGCTAAGCGTGCATACACTGGGCCACATCTGCTCTGCCCTACTTGCACCTACCACCACCCGACTGATATTCAATGCCGCTTCTGTGCTCATTGCAATGTATACGGCCACTTTACTGCCAACTGCCGTATTCGTCAAGCTCCTGCCAATCAAGCTCTACTCACTGCCCCGCAGGGTCAACAAGCTCCTCCGGCACCCGCAGTCAAAGCCAGAGCCTGCTTCGCGTGGGGCGACCCGAACCATTTCGCCAACGTGTGCCCAAACAGGGTCGTGAAACAAGAGCCTCAGCAGCAACAACAGGCCGCACGTGCCAGAACTTTCAACCTCAATGTGCGTCAAGCCCAGGCCGACAACAACGTGGTCAATGGTACGTTCCTTGTGAATGGTATTTATGCTTCATGTTTGTTTGATACTGGAGCCGATAATTGCTTTGTGTCGTTCGAATTTGAGAAACTCCTTAGTCGTAAGCGCTCCAAACTTTCCTCGACATTCGATGTTGAAGTCGCTACCGGAAGAACCGTCGCTGTCAATTCTGTTATCCGTGATTGTACTCTTGAGCTCAACAATCACATCTTCTCAATTGACCTTATTCCGATGCAACTCGGAAGCTTTGACATCATAATAGGCATGGACTTTCTTCGAGAAAATCATGCTGAAGTTGTGTGCTTCGACAAAATGATTCGATTTTCGCTCGCGAATGGTGACTTATTGTGTGTATATGGCGATACTACTTCAAAGGGGCTCAAGCTTATGTCATGTATCCAAGCCAGCAAGTATCTCCGTAAGGAATACAGGGCTTTCTTGGCTAACATTGTAGTAGCGGAGAAGGAAAAGAAAAAGAAGAAGGAAGTGAAAGACGTTCCCGTGGTTCGAGAATTTCCCAATGTTTTTCCAGAGGATCTTCCCGGACTACCGCCAAACCGTGATATCGACTTTCGTATCGACCTCATTCCTGGAGCCAACCCCATTGCCAAAGCTCCCTACCGGCCCGCGCCGTCCGAAATGCGTGAACTATCAACCCAACTCCAGGAATTACTTGAGAAAGGCTTCATTCGCCCGAGCACCTCTCCTTGGGGCGCGCAAGTCCTTTTCGTCAAAAAGAAGGACGGGTCGTTCAGGATGTGCATCGACTATCGGGAATTGAATAAGTTAATTATCAAGAACCGCTATCCCCTACCTCGTATCGACGATTTGTTTGATCAGCTACAAGGCGCTACGTGTTTTTCGAAGATCGATCTACGTTCAGGATATCACCAGCTGCGTATACAAGAGGAGGATATATCCAAAACTGCGTTTCGTACACGTTACGGTCATTACGAATTTGTTGTCATGCCTTTTGGTCTAACCAACGCACCAGCGGTTTTTATGGATCTGATGAATCGCGTGTGTAAACCATATCTCGACCGTTTCATCATCGTGTTCATCGACGACGTCTTGATCTATTCCAAATCGAAAGCCGAACACGCGCAACATCTACGTTTGGTTCTCGAGTTACTCCAGGGGAACCAACTATATGCCAAGTTCTCCAAGTGCGAATTCTGGTTGGAGGAAGTTCAATTTCTGGGTCACATTGTTAATAGTCAAGGCATTCACGTCGATCCTGCGAAGATTGAAACTGTTAAGAGCTGGGTTACGCCTAAGAACCCGTCCGAAGTCCGCTCTTTCCTCGGACTAGCGGGCTATTATCGACGATTTATCGAAGGATTCTCGAAGATTGTTGTACCACTTACCTCTCTTACACATAAGGACAAGCCTTTTGTTTGGGGAACTAAACAAGAGTCTGCCTTTCGAACCCTCAAACGCATGCTTTGCAATGCTCCTGTTCTCACATTGCCCGATGGAAACAATGATTTCATTGTCTACTGTGATGCTTCCAACCTTGGCCTTGGTTGTGTGCTCATGCAACGGGACAAGGTCATAGCTTACGCATCTCGTCAACTCAAAATTCACGAGAAGAACTATACAACCCATGATCTCGAGCTAGGCGCGGTTGTTTTTGCATTAAAGATTTGGCGACACTACCTGTATGGCACCAAGTGTACGATCTTCACCGATCATAGGAGCCTACAACATATCTTTAATCAGAAGGAACTTAATATGCGTCAACGTCGATGGGTAGAACTTCTCAACGATTACGACTGTGAGATTCGTTATCACCCAGGCAAGGCAAATGTTGTTGCCGACGCACTTAGCAGACGGAACTATCTGCTTAGCACTCGTAATGTTCAAGCTCAACATGATCTCGAAACCCTCATCCGCGACGCTCAACACGCATGTTTTAATGAACGCACACTGAAGAAAGAAAGGATCTACCACGATGGAGCCCAACTTGTGAGTAAATCAAACGGGATATTCCACTTTTTAGACCGAATTTGGATTCCCAAGCGAACCAATTTGCGACAAATTCTGATGGACGAAGCCCATAAGTCCCGATATTCTATTCACCCCGGTGCTGACAAAATGTACCAGGACCTTCGTTATAAGTACTGGTGGCCGGGTATGAAAAGAGATATCGCTCTCTACGTCGGAAAATGCCTAACTTGTGCTAGAGTCAAGGCTGAACATCAAAGACCCTCTGGCTTGCTCGAACAACCACCAATTCCCATGTGGAAGTGGGAGAGCATAGCTATGGATTTCGTAACCAAGCTACCACCCACGTCATCAGGTCACGACAGCATTTGGGTTGTAGTCGACCGATTGACCAAATCAGCTCACTTTCTGCCCATACGAGAAGACTACAAGGTAGAACGATTAGCCCGAATCTACACCGACGAGATCATTTGTAATCATGGGACGCCTCGTGACATCATCTCTGATCGTGATGCTCAGTTTACTTCGTGATTGTGGGAAACGTTCCAAACGGCACTCGGTACAACGCTTAATCTAAGTACCGCTTTCCACCCTCAAACCGACGGTCAGACTGAAAGAACGATTTGTACTCTTGAAGACATGCTCCGTTCGTGTGTCCTAGACTTTGGTGGTAATTGGGATAAACACCTGCCATTAGTCGAATTCTTGTATAACAATAGCTATCAATCTAGCATCCAAATGGCACCATTCGAGGCATTATACGGAAGAAGATGTCGATCGCCTATTGTGTGGCACGAGATCGGTCACTCGCAACTAACCGGTCCGGAGCTACTGCAAGAGACGACAGACAAAATTTTCCAAATTCGAGACAACCTAGCGAAAGCTCGGGATCGACAGAAGAGTTACGCCGATAAGAAGCGCAAGCCCCGTGAATTTGGCGTTGCTGACTACGTACTCCTAAAGGTATCACCTTGGAAGGGTGTAGTCCGATTCGGCAAGAAAGGGAAACTCGCGCCTCGATATGTTGGACCTTTTAAGATTCTGGAAAGGATCGGAAAAGTCGCCTACAGACTCGAACTACCGGAGGAACTTAGTAACGTCCACCCGACTTTCCACGTGTCGAACCTCCGAAAATGCATAGCAGACCATGATTTACATGTCTCTCTAGATGATCTACAAGTGAACGAGACATTACACTTCGTGGAAAAGCCTGTCGAAATCATGGATCACCAAACCAAGCAGCTCAGGCGCTCACGCATTCCTATTGTGAAAGTTCGATGGGAAGGCAAACGAGGCGCAGAGTTCACTTGGGAACTCGAAAGCGACATAAAGGCCAAGTACCCGCAGTTATTCGAAGAGAAAGTCTAGACAGAGGAAGTTCTCAAACGTGATTCACGGTGATGTACAACTTCCAGCTTAATTTCAGGACGAAATTCCCTAAACAAGGGGAGGCTGTAACACCCCGTGTTTTCTTAAGTGAAAGTCAAAGTCAAGGTCTAAGTCAACGACCGATTTCGCGCAACTTGACTTATAGAAATTTCTTTATTTTATTTGTATTATGTGGAGTAAGTGTCGTTAATGCAATAATCGATGCGTGTTAATCGTTAATCAATCGACTTATGACTGTGAATTATAGGAAGTAACAATGCGATAAAGTTAACAAATCAACAACCAAACTATGCTAATCGAATCGACATCAAATCGCAACTCGAGCTACGTACTTTTACTTGTAATTATACGTGTGTGTGTGTGCCTTACGTGTTACCTGTGCATGTTTATTCATTTTATGTGGTGATAATCAAGCGAACTCAATCGAAACTCGAAATCTAACTCGAAGTGCAATCAAACTCGAATCGTGAACGAACTATGATAGATAGTGGAAAAGAGATTATGCGAGATGCGAAGTAGTTGGGACTGAAAGTAATCTAATTAGGAAACCCCATCGAGCCGAACCGCTCGCAATCGGAATCGAAACATCGAAAATCGTCGCGTCGAAAACTTGAACCAAGAACCATCCGATCGAATGGCCATTCGACCGGATAGCCACTTGGTAAAGGATGATAGGTGCCATTCGATCGAATAGCCATTCGACCGAACAGTCACCCAGGCGATGTGCCATTCGACCGAACAGCCCTTTCCTCTTTTGGCATCCTATAAATACCCCTGCCATTGTCATTCTTTCCACTTTTGGAAATCCCTGTTCGACCAGCACGCTTGACTCAACCTTTTCTCAGATTTCTCTCGATTCCGGTAAGATCTCGTCCTAAATCTTGTACTTTCTTGATCTACACGCACTCCTACACCTTTCTATCTTTTGAATCTTAACTTTTAACCGTGAAATCACTAGATTTCGGGTGTTCTAAGGTGACGTCATCATGTGTTCTTCAAGAGCTTCATGTCTTGACCTCAACCCACTAAGAACAACCTAGATCTAACCGATTTCCACAAGGATCTTGTAAGGATCTCGACACAAGTGTGGTGAAAAAAGGGTTGAAAAATGGTTTTAACCTTCTTCCGACTCTTTTTACACTTAAAACACTCAAAACCGGTAGAATCAGGTTCTGATCTAGTCTCCTACTCGCCCTTAGTGTTGTACTGGCTCAGATCTAGATTCTACTCACGAGACTACCGACCTCGGGTTAACCAAGAACAACTGCCTCAAGCTGGTAACCGGCCGGACTAGGGTGATTCCTGGTCGGGTTGTTCAACTGGGTTGAACTAGGGATTCTGTTGGCTAACACGATGTCAAAGTGACTCGACATAACGACAAACCTTCAAGGCAACCAAGTGTAGAACGAACAGGACAATCGGAACGGATTGCCATTCGATCGAATTACCATCCGATCGGATAGGCCACCCGAACGAATTGCCACCCGAACGGATTACACTTGGGTCCCACCTTTAAACAATCTTAATTAAAGTTTGGGTATTGAAACGAATTGCAATCCGATCGAACGACCCTTGAAAGGATTACTCTTCGGATCATGAGATACTAAGACTTTAAAAGACTTAACAATTTTCAACATGTTCATAGCATGAATTGACATTCGATCGAATTGCCATCCGGTCGAATGACACTTATGTAGTGAACTTGTTTTCAATAAGTAACCTCATCACGAAGTCGCCGTTCGACCGGATGACCATTCGAACGAATTGCCATCCGCACGACTAGTCATCCGATCGACCGACTTGAAAGATAGAGATACGTAATTGTTTTCAAATGCTACAATGAAAATTTCAAAAGTCAAACCATCGTACACAAACACATCCTTAGCATAGGAAGAAACAATCCACTCGAATCGTCATCCGAACGGATTGCCATCCGCACGGATGACCACCCGAACGGATGACCATCCGCACGGATTACCATCCGCATGGATTACCATCCGCACGGATTACCATCCGCACGGATTACTGTCCGATCGGATTACCATCCGATCGAACCACCATCCGACCCATCTTCACCTGTTTCATTTCCTTATTGTTATGCTACCGAATCTATTCAGGCTAACCGTACTCGCTAAGCGCTCCCTTCAATCCATAAATCACTGTGAGTATACTCGACCCCCTTTTGCTTTAAGCACTTTTGGGTGTTACATACGTTACGAATATTCAAACTGCAACTATCACACTACTCAAACTATTTAACGCTAACCGTTAATGCATGTTATACGTGGCTTATGAATGCTTGTTTGTTATGTTTACACATGGGATGCTGTCTACCTACCTTAGCAACGATAGTACTATAGTTTGGACTCAGCACCCGTTCACACGGGGGTTGTTAAGGATCTTTTACTTGTATGGATTATGGTGGTAATCATGTATTGCGAACTGCCTCGGGCAGTCAACCCGCAGTCATTGGTATCGATGGATCTATGTCGATAACTGACGTGCTTCATTTTACTATGTGTACGTGCTGGTTATGCGTAAACGAATTCGAACTCTATATGCTATTATCAAACTTGTATGCTCACCTTTACATTTTATGTATTGACTTTATTTTAACGTATGTGACAGGTGCTTAGGATGCATATGTGGTAGGAATTTGAAGCTAGAATAAAGCTTTAGAGCCCAACAAATAGTTGTCTGTGGATAACGAATTAGGGGTCTCTAGAAGCAGATAAACAATTGCTGTCTATTTAAATCTGAGTTATCGGAACAGAATATTTGTCTTGATATTTGTCTGTAATAATTATTTGACTGTTTGAGTTACGGTATGGGACGTATTATTTAAATTGAATAGTTTTGATAATTGTTGTGGAAACTTCTGGACAATCTGTTTCGTTCAGTGTCATGCCCCGATGATTCCGCCATCGGTTGGGGTGTGACACCAGCCTAGTTCGCGTAGTGCCTGCACTTAACCTTTTTGGGAAAATACGTCAGTTTACACTGGTAAATACAATCAACTAACTCATTTTTAAAAGTTTAATAAAATTGATTTGAATGCACGTGGCACAAAACTCTTTATAACTTGGGATAATTATTTGAATATAATACTTGTAAAAGAATTACATGTTTCTTATGCGTTCAGTAGCCTGGTTCGTGCCGGGTTAAAGATCAATAGACACACCACATTATTTATTTAGGCACTGACGGGTGTACGCCTACACCCCGTGCTTAGGTCGTGGCCATTTCGTAAAATGATGCCAAGGATATCCGAGACATGGTCATTAACCCCCCAATGGCGTTTAATCAACAAAACATATTTTTAAACGGGCCATCTCGATAATACTTAACCACCAATCGATTAAGGTCGAATGCCCGACCAAGCGGTATTTTAAATACCGTACCCCAAGCCCGTATAAAGGAAAATAAGTTAAAAGTATTTACCTTTGCAAGTAATAATCACAAAAAGCAAGTGCACGTAGCTTTTACCGGGTCTCCTATTCTGGAACGAAGGTTTATAATAACCTATTAGAATCCTAACGGGCCTTTAATTAAGCCCTAGCTTAGACCAGTTAGTTTTAAAGGAAGATACGGTTCGAACGCATGATTAAGCGAAGACCGGAATAGAATGTGATTTAGACCCAACAAGTTTGAAGACTTGTATAATATGGGTAAACTGAACACATTCTGGATTTTGAGATAAAAATGATAAGGTTTGACCCGTTTCGGCTAATTTATGCAAACTAGTTATATAAACCGAACCGAACGCGAATAAGGCATAACGGGCAAACGAAAGAGTCATTAACAGGTTTCCTAAGTTAATATGCCTTAAATAGGTTGTGATATCAGTATGATACCTTCCATTATGCCCAAAACGAGTTTAATCTCAATTTAAGCCCCGTAGGGGTATTTTGGTCATTTTAAAGATTATAAAAGAGATTAATTAAATTCTGAGACTTGGGTATGAAATAATCAGTAAAACAACTTAATTTAATAGGGTATATCAGTTGGTGATAGGTCTTATATGTCAAAAATGGTTTTAAACCCATACTATGTGTTTAATACGCGTAAAAAGCCGTTTTAAGTGATTTCCGGGTTAAACAGGGAATCTGAGTTTTCTGATCAGGTTATAAAGTTCAAAATACTTCATTTATCATATAAAATCAGTGGCCAAAGATTTAGTATCAATTGGCTAAGTAAAACTCATTTTATAAGCAAAAGGGTATAATCGGTAATAACCGAATCAAGGCAATAACCTTAGGTTATGCTCAGGTTAAAAATAATTAAAAATCTTCAAAATATTATATTACACTAGTGGGTAAAAGGTTTTGTGTCAAAAATTGGGTTTAGATAGGCTTTATGCTAATTACGCCGTTTAATTAATAAAAAGCTTTCTAATTAAGCTATTGAGCATAACTCCTAATCTAGACCTCTAACTGATGTGAAATTTTAGGGACATGTTTATAAATCAGTAACAAAGATTATTGTCCTTTCACATTTCCAAAATTCTCATTTTAAGGTCAAATGAGCATATTGGTCAACATTAGGCGTTTAACGGAAACATCGGACAATCAATGAGTCAAGTAGTATAAACGCAGAGGGTTATACTATCATACAAGCTAGTCCTAACGGAGCTCTAAGGCATTTCTAAATCCATATAAATCGGGTCAGAACTGAAGTCAAAGCAAAAGTCAAAGTTTTACGACTTTCGGTTCCGAACCGAGCCTAAACAGAAAATTGTCGGATCGTACAAGCTTAGACCAGTTCTTTTACTAATTACCAAGTTATATGAGTGATAAAATAGGTTACACGTCTTCTACATTGCTAATTATGTGTTAATTCACAATTTAAGTTTCTGTTGACTTTTTAAAACAAACTTTGACCCGACAAATGATCTAGTTAGAGCGGGAATCAGAGGGTGCCCTTTTAAGGGTTTAATGCCCACATAATTACCAACTTATAACAACTTTTAATTTGGCTAAACATTGAACCATTAGTGATTAATCGATAAGTGAAACCTTAATTACGACGGTTTGACTTTTAAGCTAATAACTAAGTAAAACTCGATTAAGGAAGGTTAAGGAAACTTACCAAGGTCCTATGCACGACTAGTGATGCTTAGGGAATGGCCTTGAGAAATGATCAGAAGTTGAGTTTGGAATGAATGACCAAAGTTGCAACAATGTGGGGCTTTATATAGTGCTTTTGATTGCTCATGATCATAACAAACAAGCCTATGGGGTGATCCCAGATCAAAACATGTGTTCCTAGTGCCTAAGAACTAGTTTATGTTGCACATGGAAGTGGAAAATGGTAATATAAGTCGGTTAACTCGTTTTAACATGCAGCTGTCAACTTTTCTGTTACTAGGGCTGTCTTACGGACTGTAAGCTGAGGGTCTTGCGGTCCGTATGGCCTCTTACGGGCCGTAAGACCAAGTCTTTGCGGTCCGTAAGCCTTTACTAGAAGGTAAAAATTTGTGACCTTTCAAGCTTCGAACAGACAACTAGATATTACGAATTTGGGCCTCTATTATCAGTATGGGGCCTCTTGATTGGGTCCTGAACAGTTTACACCACCTTGATATGTTTTAAAGTTTTCCTTGGATTCTTTTAAAAGGCCATAAACGAAGATCGTCGTGCACATCCTCATAGGATCCCATTCTTTACAATTTGAATCAATCATTGTTAGTATTAACCGGATTAGGATGCTTATCAGATATTTAAAACACAGGTTAAGGGTTGGGATTTATACATAGGTCGCTCATAGGTATGTATTAACATGTCGATGCTTTTAACCCCTCGTATACGAATTTTATCATAACTTTCTCATACGATAACGAAACTTGGTGAAATTTTTATCATGCATTCTAGTGAGCATATTTAATTGTTACAAAGCTTCGGGTTTGCTAAAAGGTCACTCAGAGGTATACTTTAAACATGTTGACACATTTAACCCCTGTAGTTTGTAATCTCTCACTTTCTTCCACAATTAGCTTCGTATGATCCATGCTTCATTCGTTTAAGGGTATAAACATCGTGTAGGGTTATTGTAAAGTATATTTATCCATTGTTGACATTTTGAACCCTTATATTCACATACTTTCATTGTTTGTCAACTTTAGTCCCTCTAGAGTATTCTTTCACACGTTCAAAGCATATGACACGTGTCAATACATTATAGGACGTGAATTTTCGAGGTGTCATATCCTCACCCCCTTAAAAGAAATCTCAACCTCTAGATTTATTGAAATAAATGAGGGTACTTTTCTTTCATTGTGGACTCTACCTCCCACGTGTACTCGGGACCTCTACGGGCATCCCACTTTACTTTTATGATCGGTACATGCTTCCTTTGAAGCTTCTTAACCTGTCGATCCTCGATCGACATAGGTTTTTCAACAAACTTCAAGATCTCATCTATGTGTACATTTGTATGTGGTATGACTAACGATTCATCTGTGACAACTCGAATTTCCGACATGACTTTGACTATATGGTTGTGTTATGATGAATGCATTGTGTTTGCTTGATTATGTGTTTGATTGTATAACGTGTCGTGAAACATAAACTGCTTAACATAAGATAGAACCCGACGAAACACAAGTGTGTTTCGCCATAACCAGTTCCGACGAAACAGAACTTGTTTCGCCATCTACCTCTCGACGAAACAAGCTGTTTCGCCGAGCCCAGTTTCGCCGAAGGCCCAGTACGGCCCAGAATGTTATTTTCGCGAATATTTACGTGAAACGGGTTCAGTTTCACAAGTTAGGCAATCAGAAAAACCCTAGAACTCTCTCTCTTCTGTGCGACGGCAACAACCATTGTTCACCATCATCCCTAGCTCTTGAATCCTTGTTTCTTCATCTTGAATCGGTTAGTGTGTGTTTGTAAATCGATTCCATGTTTCTGATTATATCACGATCCTTGCTTGCATATATGATTGATGTGTGTTACTGCTGTGATAAGAGTATGATTATGATGTTATAGATTTTGATATGTATGATGTAGTAGGATTTATGTAAAATGCTATGCGAAACCTAATACAATCGGGTGCTCGGTTCTGGATATTGTTATTATGTTCTGATTTTAAATACAAGTTAGTATCTTGATAGGGTGCAATGATATGATGTTGTATGTTGATATGTTATACACATAAACTAGGGTTTATGCTAGACAATGACTCTTGGATGATTGATTTTATGATGATTCGATATGCACATTAACCTTCGTATGATTTCTGTTATTGATGACGGCTGCTAGAATGATTAGGGTTTATGTGTTATTCGCACCTGCTGTAACTGATGTCTGCGAAACAGACATCCGACGAAACAGGACTCTCGGCGAAACAGAATGTGTTTCGCCAAGAGTCATCAACGAATTAGAATCCTGTTTCGCCAAACAAGATCACGACGAAACAGAACGTGTTTCGTCAAATATATGTGTTTCGCCAACTTATGTGTTTCGTCAAATTGTGTTTCGCCATTATGTGTGTTTCGCCGAACAGAATCTGCACAGTAACTTGGGTTAATTCTGCTAAGTGTTAACTGGAATATTTAACTGCTGTTAAGTGTAACCATCTTGTATACGATTATGATTACGTGTTACATGTTTATGTGTGCACAACTTGAACACAAACTGATTCCACATACGTGCATACTTTAGGACGTGATTGATTACTTGCGAGCATACACTTAGCATACCGAGCAAACCAAGGTGAGTTCACACTCTTACCAAGGCATGGGATTCCCCAGGTGGGTTGGGAATGGGATTGATTGATTGCTTGTACACATTACTACTAGACTACTTACCACGGTCCTCGGATTGGGAAGGATGCCTGTGCCAAAAATCTACGTATAACATACGTACTATCCTCGGATGGGAAGGATACTCGTGTTAACACATACAAAAATCCTAGGTACCAAATGTTCTCGGATGGGAAGAACACCAGCGCTAAACCTACGTACTTGATACGTACTATCCTCGGTTGGGCAGGATACTTATTACTATCCTCGGATTGGGAAGGATACTTACGAATACAACTAGTCTAGTAAATATACATTATGGGAAGCCCCCACCATTAGAACGTACTAACGGCCCAGTAGAGCCACATGTTACATACGAACTTACTATTACGCATTTACTCTCTGTGAACTCGCTCAACTAGTTGTTGATCCTCTGTTACATGCCTTGCAGGACCTTAGGTACTGATGGAGCTTGCACGGGAGGCGTAGTCGTTGTGGGCAAGGATCTTGAATACTTGTTTAGACTTTATGACATTTCATACTTTATCATGTTGGGTTTAATTATACGCTTCCGCTATTCAGTGATAACATACTTATGTTTTGGAACACCTTTCATATGGATTGGTTTGATTAAATTGCAATTACTTTTACTTTATACATTGTTCTATATGATTGGTGGCTTGATCCTGGTCAGTCACGCTCCCAAGCGGTGATACTCCGCAGGTGGATTTTGGGGGTGTGACAGATTGGTATCAGAGCCATTGGTTATAGAGAACTCGGTTTTAATAAGGGGAAAACGATTTTCTTAAAACCAGACTATAACCAGAACAGTGCTCTCAACGATCCACAACGACGCTTCGCTCCACGTGCAAGGCTCAACATCATAGGTACAACTATTTATGTTACTTTACCTACTTGCTAGAATTACATAGAACTTTGCTCGTGGTATGCTCAGATTACAGAACCTACTATATGTTATTGCTCGAGAATACTTGTGTGCTCACTCTCTTCGCACTATTCGCGAACCTCTCACCCACATGTTCTCCTTGATGTCAAGATCATGAGTGGACGCGTTAACCTAACTTAAGCCCAGTTGGCGGCTTCGATCACTGAACAAGTTACTGCAGCACTCGCAGCTGCCTAGGCAGGAGGTGTAACCTGCCATCACCACTTACTCTAGGATCTTTAGATCCTACTTTCGTAACTCAACACTTGTGCTTAATTTTGATTACTCTTACGCACACGACAAGTCAACACGCTCAGCTATCTGTTTGCACTTTCAAAACTTTTATGGACTGTCGTCCTACTACTCTCAGCGACACTAAAGGAGCTGTTGGACTCCTCCATTTGTTCGAGGAACTCGAATCGGCCTTCGAATGTGTGAATGACCTGAGGCTCGTAAGGTGAATTATGCCACTGATACTCTCGAAGGCACTGCGCTAACTTGGTGGAACGCGCAAGTTCAGATGATGGGGCTGGCGGCTGCTAATGCCACCCCTTGGGACGAATTCAAGGAACTAATCAAACTAGAATACTGTAACTATGATGACATCCACAAACCGGAAGTGGAGTTCCTTAACCTGAAGATGACGGGGTCAGAAATAGAGACGTATACGAAGCAATCTAGCGAACTGGCAACTTTGTGCCCTACTATGGTGGAACCTCCCATCAAGAGCATTGAGCTCTACCTCAAGGGTCTAGTGCCAGAGATCCAGAGTCACGTCACTTCAGCAAACCTCGCCACTTATCAGCAGGTTGTACAGCTGGCTCACCGTCTCACGGATCAGGCGGTGGAGCAGAACAAGTTGCCTGAACGCATCAGCACTACTACTACCGCTACTACTCCGGTCACTCCTGCTACTCCCAGTGACAACAAGCGGAAATGGGATGGGGATTCCAGCAAAGGTTCAGCTATAGTTCAATCTCAGGCTCAACAACGCAAGACTAATGATTACCAGAGCCCAAGTCAGCAAACTTCTGGTGGGCAGAGACAGAGTGGTTATCGGGGAAATCATCCACTGTGTAACAGGTGCTACAAACATCACAGTGGTCAGTGTCGCAAGGCCTACTGTCAGAGATGTCTCAAAAACGGGCACGAAGCTAAAGATTGCAGGAGTTCACGACCTGCGAATCAGAACCAGCAACAACAGCCACCTGCTCCACGAAACCAGCCACAGCAGCAGCAGCAGGGAAATAGGGGATGCTACCAGTGTGGGGCTGAAGGTCATTACAAGCGGGATTGCCCTCAATTAAACCAGAACCAGAACAACAACAACAACCAGGGCAATGGGAACAACAACAATGGGGGAAACAACAACAACAACAATGGTGCTAGAGGCCGTATGTTTGTGATCGGTCAGGGTGATGCCAGGAATGATCCCAACGTAGTTATGGGTAAGTTTCTTCTTGACGACTTTTATGTTACTGTACTATTTGATTCTGGTGCGGATACAAGTTATATGTCTCTAAAAGCTAGTGAAATGTTAAAACGTGCACCAACTCCCTTAAACACCAAACATGTTGTAGAGCTAGCTAACGGTAAAAGTCTAGAGGCCACACACATAGTTAAAGGGTGTAATCTTATCCTCGCTGGTCAGACTTTCTCCATTGATCTCATTCCTATAACCTTGGGTAGCTTTGACGTCGTCATTGGTATGGATTGGTTATCTCAACAACAAGCGGAGATTTTATGCAAAGAAAAAGTTATTCGTATTCCTCGGTCGGGCAAGGAACCTCTCGAAGTTCAAGGCGACAAGAGTGGTGTCGTGAGTGGCATCATCTCCTTTTTGAAGGCTCAGAAGTGTCTGCGCAAGGGTCACACAGCTGTTCTAGCTCTCGTCACTGATACATCGAAGAAAGAGAAGAAGATTGAGGATATTCCAGTGGTACGCGACTTTCCTCAAGTGTTTCCTGAGGAATTACCTGGGTTACCGCCTCATCGACAAGTCGAATTCCAGATCGAGCTCGCTCCAGGAGCAGCGCCCATAGCTCGAGCACCTTATCGTCTAGCTCCAACTGAATTGGAAGAACTGTCAAAGCAGCTACAAGAACTCTTGGAAAAGGGTTTTATACGTCCTAGCTCTTCGCCTTGGGGAGCTCCAGTGTTATTCGTAAAGAAGAAAGACGGTACGTTCAGGATGTGTATAGACTACCGTGAGCTCAACAAGGTGACGATCAAGAATCGTTATCCTCTTCCGCGCATAGATGATTTATTCGACCAGCTGCAAGGGTCGAGCTACTACTCCAAGATAGACTTAAGGTCAGGATACCACCAGCTGAGAGTCCGGGATGAGGACGTCTCTAAAACAGCATTTAGAACTCGCTACGGCCACTACGAGTTTATGGTCATGCCATTCGGGCTAACGAACGCGCCTGCCGTATTTATGGATCTTATGAACAGGGTGTGCAAACCCTATCTCGACAAGTTCGTCATTGTTTTCATCGACGACATTCTGATTTATTCGAAGAGTCAGGAGGAACACGAGCAGCACCTACGACTTATACTGGAACTTCTACGAACGGAACAGTTATACGCTAAGTTTTCCAAATGTGACTTCTGGCTTCGTGAAGTCCACTTCTTAGGCCACGTGGTAAACAAGGATGGGATTCATGTTGATCCATCCAAGGTAGATTCGATCAAGAACTGGCCTGCACCTCGCACACCAACAGAAATACGCCAATTCTTAGGTTTGGCGGGTTATTACAGAAGGTTCATCAAAGACTTCTCAAAGATTGCTCAGCTGCTTACACTACTGACACAGAAAGGTGTTGTTTACCGTTGGGGCAATGCACAGGAAACAGCGTTCCAACACTTAAAGGATAGACTATGTAGCGCACCTATCCTCTCACTGCCTGAAGGCACAGACGATTTCGTAGTCTACTGCGACGCATCCATCCAAGGTCTTGGATGTGTATTGATGCAGAGGGATAAAGTTATTGCTTATGCTTCGCGCCAACTTAAGATCCACGAACGAAACTACACTACACACGACTTAGAGTTGGGAGCGGTTGTTTTTGCACTCAAGATATGGCGACACTACTTGTACGGTACCAAATGTGCAATCTACACTGATCACAGAAGCCTCGAACATATCTTCAAACAGAAGGAACTGAATATGCGACAGCGACGATGGGTCGAACTGCTAAACGACTACGAATGCTCAATCAGGTACCACCCAGGCAAAGCCAATGTTGTGGCTGACGCCCTCAGTCGAAAAGACACTGCGCCTAAGCGCGTTCGAGCTTTGCAACTCACCATACAGTCTAGCCTTCCTTCCCAGATACGAGATGCTCAGGTAGAAGCATTGAAACCAGAAAATGTCAGGGCTGAAGCCCTACGTGGCTCAAGACAACGTTTAGAACAGAAGGAAGATGGTGCTTACTACGTCACAGGACGCATTTGGGTTCCACTTTATGGCAACTTACGTGAGCTAGTGATGGATGAAGCTCATAAGTCTCGTTACTCGGTACATCCAGGTGCGGATAAAATGTACCACGACATCAAAACTACATATTGGTGGCCTAGCATGAAGGCCCACATAGTTACTTACGTCAGCAAGTGCTTGACTTGTGCGAGAGTCAAGGCGGAATATCAGAAACCGTCAGGACCACTCCAACAACCTGAGATATCACAATGGAAATGGGAGCAAATTTCCATGGATTTTGTTACAGGCTTACCTAGATCTCAGCGCGGAAATGATACTAATTGGGCGATCGTGGATCGACTCACAAAGTCTGCTCACTTCCTGGCCATTAAAGAAACAGACAAGTTCTCTACCTTGGCAGACATTTACTTAAAAGAAGTGGTCTCGAGGCACGGTGTGCCAACCTCTATTATCTCTGATCGAGACGCACGCTTTACTTCAGAACTGTGGCAGACAATGCATAAATCTTTTGGCTCTCGATTAGACATGAGCACAGCTTATCACCCTCAGACAGATGGGCAGTCTGAGCGCACTATTCAAACTCTAGAAGACATGCTTCGGGCGTGCGTAATTGACTTTGGCAACGGTTGGGAAAAACATCTGCCACTCGTGGAATTCTCATACAATAACAGCTACCACACAAGCATTAAAGCTGCACCATTCGAGGCATTGTACGGGCGTAAATTCCGGTCACCTCTCTGTTGGGCAGAGGTGGGAGAAAGTCAAATCACAGGTCCAGAAATGGTAGTCGATACTACGGAAAAGATTGCACAAATACGACAACGCATGGCGGCAGCACGCGACCGTCAGAAAGCATACGCTGATTTAGACAGGAAACTACTCGAATTCCAAGTTGGGGATCGAGCGCTACTTAAAGTTTCACCCTGGAAGGGTGTGGTTCGTTTTGGCAAACGCGGCAAACTAAATCCACGATATGTTGGACCTTTCGAAGTTATTGAGAAAATAGGCAAGGTGGCCTACAGACTGAACTTACCACCTGAACTCAGTGCAGTTCACAACGTCTTTCACGTGTCGAATTTGAAGAAATGTACGTCAGATAAGACCCACGTAGTTCCCTTGAAGGAACTCACTATCGACGAACGGTTGAACTTCGTCGAGGAACCTGTTGAAATCACGGACCGGGATGTTAAGGTCCTCAAGAACACGAGAATCCCTCTTGTACGAGTTCGTTGGAACTCCCGCCGCGGCCCAGAGTTCACCTGGGAGCGCGAAGATCAAATGGAACTCAAATATCCTCAGTTGTTCGGAACCAATGCAACTACTACTGAGGCTGAAGCTACCAATGCAGAATTTCGGGACGAAATTCCAAATCAACGAGGGGATAATGTGACACCCCAAGAAAACCAGTAATCTTCGCAAACATGCTCAGGGGAGCCGCGATACAATTCAGGTAAACAACGTCACACCATTAGCTTTCCTCAGTAACTGCATGCTAAATTTCGGGACGAAATTTCTTTCAAGTTGGGGATAATGTGACAACTCGAATTTCCGACATGACTTTGACTATATGGTTGTGTTATGATGAATGCATTGTGTTTGCTTGATTATGTGTTTGATTGTATAACGTGTCGTGAAACATAAACTGCTTAACATAAGATAGAACCCGACGAAACACAAGTGTGTTTCGCCATAACCAGTTCCGACGAAACAGAACTTGTTTCGCCATCTACCTCTCGACGAAACAGGCTGTTTCGCCGAGCCCAGTTTCGCCGAAGGCCCAGTACGGCCCAGAATGTTATTTTCGCGAATATTTACGTGAAACGGGTTCAGTTTCACAAGTTAGGCAATCAGAAAAACCCTAGAACTCTCTCTCTTCTGTGCGACGGCAACAACCATTGTTCACCATCATCCCTAGCTCTTGAATCCTTGTTTCTTCATCTTGAATCGGTTAGTGTGTGTTTGTAAATCGATTCCATGTTTCTGATTATATCACGATCCTTGCTTGCATATATGATTGATGTGTGTTACTGCTGTGATAAGAGTATGATTATGATGTTATAGATTTTGATATGTATGATGTAGTAGGATTTATGTAAAATGCTATGCGAAACCTAATACAATCGGGTGCTCGGTTCTGGATATTGTTATTATGTTCTGATTTTAAATACAAGTTAGTATCTTGATAGGGTGCAATGATATGATGTTGTATGTTGATATGTTATACACATAAACTAGGGTTTATGCTAGACAATGACTCTTGGATGATTGATTTTATGATGATTCGATATGCACATTAACCTTCGTATGATTTCTGTTATTGATGACGGCTGCTAGAATGATTAGGGTTTATGTGTTATTCGCACCTGCTGTAACTGATGTCTGCGAAACAGACATCCGACGAAACAGGACTCTCGGCGAAACAGAATGTGTTTCGCCAAGAGTCATCAACGAATTAGAATCCTGTTTCGCCAAACAAGATCACGACGAAACAGAACGTGTTTCGTCAAATATATGTGTTTCGCCAACTTATGTGTTTCGTCAAATTGTGTTTCGCCATTATGTGTGTTTCGCCGAACAGAATCTGCACAGTAACTTGGGTTAATTCTGCTAAGTGTTAACTGGAATATTTAACTGCTGTTAAGTGTAACCATCTTGTATACGATTATGATTACGTGTTACATGTTTATGTGTGCACAACTTGAACACAAACTGATTCCACATACGTGCATACTTTAGGACGTGATTGATTACTTGCGAGCATACACTTAGCATACCGAGCAAACCAAGGTGAGTTCACACTCTTACCAAGGCATGGGATTCCCCAGGTGGGTTGGGAATGGGATTGATTGATTGCTTGTACACATTACTACTAGACTACTTACCACGGTCCTCGGATTGGGAAGGATGCCTGTGCCAAAAATCTACGTATAACATACGTACTATCCTCGGATGGGAAGGATACTCGTGTTAACACATACAAAAATCCTAGGTACCAAATGTTCTCGGATGGGAAGAACACCAGCGCTAAACCTACGTACTTGATACGTACTATCCTCGGTTGGGCAGGATACTTATTACTATCCTCGGATTGGGAAGGATACTTACGAATACAACTAGTCTAGTAAATATACATTATGGGAAGCCCCCACCATTAGAACGTACTAACGGCCCAGTAGAGCCACATGTTACATACGAACTTACTATTACGCATTTACTCTCTGTGAACTCGCTCAACTAGTTGTTGATCCTCTGTTACATGCCTTGCAGGACCTTAGGTACTGATGGAGCTTGCACGGGAGGCGTAGTCGTTGTGGGCAAGGATCTTGAATACTTGTTTAGACTTTATGACATTTCATACTTTATCATGTTGGGTTTAATTATACGCTTCCGCTATTCAGTGATAACATACTTATGTTTTGGAACACCTTTCATATGGATTGGTTTGATTAAATTGCAATTACTTTTACTTTATACATTGTTCTATATGATTGGTGGCTTGATCCTGGTCAGTCACGCTCCCAAGCGGTGATACTCCGCAGGTGGATTTTGGGGGTGTGACATCATCAACTAGACATTTCTTCAGATTGCAGAAGCGGAATACGTTATGAATGCCACTGAGCTCTTCAGGAAAATTTAGCTTATACGCCACTGATCCGACACATTCGATGATCTCGAATGGTCCTATGTATCTGGGGCTTAACTTGCCTTTCTTACCAAATCGCATTACCCCTTTCCAGGGTGATACTTTAAGTAGAACTTTATCAACAACCTCAAACTTTAGAGGTTTACGCCTTAGGTCCGCGTAGCTTTTCTGTCTATCCCTGGCAGCTTTGAGACGATCGCGTATCTGCACAATCTTATATGTCGTCTCCAGGACTATTTCAGGTCCTGTCAGTTGGACATCTCCAACTTCTGCCCAACATACGGGCGTTCTGCACTTTCTACCGTACAAGGCCTCGAAAGGCGCAGCCTTAATGTTGGTATGGTAGCTATTGTTATAGGAGAACTCGACTAATGGCAGGTGGTTATCCCAACTACCACCTAAGTCAATCACACATGCTCGAAGCATGTCTTCCAAAGTTTGGATTGTACGCTCACTTTGCCCGTCCGTCTAAGGGTGGTAAGCCGTACTGAAATTTAAGCGCGTGCCCAAAGATTGTTGGAAACTTTTCCAAAAATATGACGTGTATCTAGTATCTCTGTCAGAGATAATAGACACAGGTACGCCATGTAGAGATACAATCTTATCTACGTACAATTGGGCTAACATGTCGGAGCTATAGGTCTCCTTAATGGGTAGGAAATGTGATGACTTAGTCAGTCTATCCACTATCACCCATATAGTATCATTTCCTTTCTTTGTCTTTGGCAACTTGGTGATGAAATCCATTGTCACCATTTCCCACTTCCACATGGGAAGTTCAGGCTGTTGTAGCAAACCTGACGGCTTCTGATGTTCAGCTTTGACTTGCGCACACGTCAAACATTTAGCTACATAGGTAGCTATAGACTTCTTCAAGCCTATCCACCAAAAGTTTGCTTTTAAATCCTGGTACATCTTGTCAGCTCCAGGATGAACGAAGTATTTAGAACTGTGGGCTTCCTGGAGGATAACATCTCGAAGCCCTCCATAAACTGGAACCCATATTCATCCGTTTAACCTCAGAATTACGTCCTTGCCATAGGATAACTGTTCTTCAGTTACCCCTAGTTTTTCATTAGGATAGTTAGCTTCCAGCACAGCTTCCTTCTGCGCAGCTAACAACCTTTCATTCAACCCATTCTTTATCTCAATGCTCTTGGCATTGATCCTTATAGGCTTCACTCTTTCCTTTCGACTCAAGGCATCGGCGACTACATTCGCCTTGCCGGGGTGGTATCTTATCTCACAGTCATAATCATTTAAAGTTTCCATCCAACATCGTTGCTTCATGTTCAAATCCTTTTGGTTAAACAGGTGCTGGAGGCTCTTGTGATCAGAATAGATCACACACTTGATACCGTATAAATAATGCCTCCAAAGTTTTAGTGCAAATACAACGGCACCCAACTCCAAGTCATGGGTGGTGTAATTCTTTTCGTGCACTTTTAATTGTCGAGAAGCGTAGGCAATAACTTTGCCCTTCTGCACAAGCACACATCCCATACCTGTGTGCGATGCATCACAGTATACCACAAACTCTTCTATTCCATCAGGCAATGTCAACACAGGTGCATTGCTTAGCTTCTGCTTAAGGATATCAAAGGATTCTTGTTGCTTGGGTCCCCAGTTGAACTTAATATCCTTCCTAGTCAAAGAAGTTAGGGGTGCAGCAATCCTTGAAAAATTTTCAATAAAGCGCCTGTAGTATCCTGCCAATCCCAAGAAACTGCGAATTTCTGTGGGCGTCTTCGGCTCTTGCCAATTCATGACAACTTCAACCTTAGCGGGATCTACCTGGATTCCGCGTTCACTAACCACATGTCCAAGAAATTGGACTTCACGAAGCCAAAATTCACACTTAGAGAATTTGGCGTAGAGTTTTTCTCGATGAAGCAGTTTCAGAATGCAATGGAGGTGCTTCTCATAGTCAGCTTGATTCTTAGAGTAGATAAGATTATCATCGATGAAGACGATAACAAATTTATCCATGTAGGGCTTGCAGACGCGGTTCATGAGATCCATGAATGCGGCTGGTGCATTAGTGAGTCCAAAAGGCATCACTAAGAACTCATAATGACCGTAACGAGTCCTAAATGCAGTCTTATGTACATCTTCATCCTTGACCTTCAGTTGATGATATCCTGACCTTAAGTCGATCTTGGAAAAATAACTCGCTCCTTGAAGCTGATCGAACAAGTCGTTGATTCTGGGTAATGGATACCGATTCTTAACAGTAACTTTGTTAAGTTTGCGATAATCGATGCACAGACGCATCGATCCATCCTTTTTCTTCACAAACAGGATTGGTGCTCCCCAATGAGATGAGCTAGGTCTAATAAATCCCTTGCTTAACAAATCATCCAGTTGAGTTCTCAACTCTTTCATCTCCGTTGGTGCCAATCTGTAAGGTGCTCTTGCAACAGGTGCTGCTCCAGGAATAATGTCAATCCTGAACTCCACTTGCCTATCTGGGGGTAAACCAGGTGGTTCTTCAGGGAATACTTCTGGATATTCAGAGATAATGGGTATGTCTTCGATCTTAGGCTTTGGTTCATCAATAGTTACTTGTGCCATGTAGATAACACAACCCTTCGTCGAACACCCTGATGCCTTGAGCATGGACACTTGCTCAGGCATTCCGTACTTAGTATCTCCTTGGATTGTCAAAGGCTCACCACGAGGAGTCCTGACAACTACTTGCTTCTTAGCATAAACGATATGGGCTTGGTTGCGAGACAACCAATCCATGCCTATTACTACATCGAAACCGGCTAATTTCAAATGAAGTAAAGACAATGGAAAAGAATGGTTCCTAATGGATATAACACATCCATCTAACACGGTTGATGCGGTTTCTATGGTTCCATCAGCTAATTCCACCTCATATTTCACACTTAAGGTTTTAACAGGTAATTTCAATAATTCACAAAACTTATTATCTACGAACGACTTATCAGCGCCTGAATCAAAAAGTACTCTTGCATAGACATCATTTATGAGGAAGGTACCTGTGATCACATTATCGTCCTGGACGGCTTCCTTTGCATCCATCCGGAAGACCCTTGCATTGGTCTTTTTCCCATCTTCAGTCTTTTTTGCAAGTTTTGGGCAGTTTGACTTGATATGCCCTTTTTCGTTGCAGCTATAGCTCATAGCATCCTTGATTTTCTTACAGTCTAGGGTCTTGTGCTCAGAAGACTTGCAAATCCCACATGCCCTTGGCTGTTGCTGGGATTTCGACTCATATCTGCATTTCCCAAAGTGACTTTTCTTGCAGATCTTACATTTGGGTTTATCACCCGACTGATGGCCATCTTTCTTAGATCCAGAACTCTTTTTGTGGTCATTGTTTCCCCTATGTCTCTTATCTGATCGCCGTGAGCTATCATCCTCACGCTTCCTTTTCTCAGCATCAGTATTTCTCAGTGATCTCTGTCTGACCGCGTCCAGAGTAAGAGATAATGCTATATCAGCTGCAGACCGGAAAGTAGCTGGTCTGGAGGCTTTCACACTGGCCTTAACCTCTGGGGCTAAACCCCCGATGAAACGAGCTATCCTCTTGGGTTCCGGCGTCACCAGATAAGGAACCAACCTTGACATTGTATTGAAACTGGTAAGGTAGGCCTGACAGTCCAGGTTCTTCATAACCAGTGACAAGAAATCAGCTTCAATCTTCTCAACCTCATGCTGAGGGCAGTAGTTCTCCTTGATCAATGACACAAACTGTTCCCAAGTCATACTGTACAATGGGGCTTTCCCTGTAGCTTGGATCAAAGACCTCCACCAAGCTAATGCCTCACCCTTGAATGACTGAGACACGAATTTCACCACATTCTTATTGGCGCAACCACTGATATCTACCACCGTGTCCATCTCATCCAACCAAGTCATGCAGTCTATAGCTCCTTTTTCCCCAGTGAAATCCCTGGGTTTGCATGAAACAAAATACTTATAGGAGCAACCCTTATCACGGGGTCCTTGGTTCATTACGGTCCTTTGAGATGGAACACTTCTTTGGTTTGATGAGTGTCGTTCATCATCTTTCTTTGGCTCGTCCTTCTTAGAGGGTGGCTTGCTGTGAGCCTCAGAATGAGTCTTAGGCTTGGAATGCGGTGCGGATAGGGTCCTACTTCGAGTCCCACTATATTCATTATACTGCCGCTCTATGGCTTTCGTAACAGCATTGTCTATTAATGCCTGTAGTTCTGCACCCGCTATATTAATTCGGGTATTATCATGATCCTCCCTTGGGTAACTGTTGATCTCATCCGAGTCAGCCATGTAGTTTGAACTGTTACATAAGATATGGACAATAATTTACTTGGGAGTTTATTATGGAATTGTCTTTTATGGCAATTCTTTAACCATGGTAAACATAGACCATATTTGGTTAATTTGCTAATCATAGTTATTTAGGATTTATATTTTAATTTATCCTAATTATAAAACAATAACAGTATTATTAGTGGCACAAAAGGCCTAGTCACAGGGACATTTTTAATTCATAAGCCATGATTTCAGCGAATCAAGGCATGAAGGTTTGAACATAGTTCTTTACCTTTTTCTGACAGGGAGTCATAGACTACTACTGACTTTTGTCTTATATGACAATGAGTATGACCCGTAGGCACTATATTACCAATGGATGGTTAATAGGTGATCATCTAAATTGATGATTTAAACCCATGATTTATAGATCATTAATGTAGATTAGGAATCTTTTGGTGAATCCTATTATAAGAATGACGTGTGTGATTTTAACGCATCACGTCTGCCAGGAACGTTAACATGTTTTCAGATGTTAACAGGGATTCAAATCTTTTAAACAGGTCTTACCATCTTGGCCAAGTCTTATAATAACATGCAGGCTAGGTTATACCTTTAAGATTCTTATTTAATATTTAATAGGCAGATTATTTTTAAAAGGAATGATTTTGATTTATTTATTTCATATATTTATATATATAATGACAAAAATGAAATTCATAAACTTAACATTCCATTAAATATTAAAAGGATTACACATTGCCTTAACGGGACTTTTAACAGAAACCACTTGCCCACGCAGGGGTTAAATCGATAATACAAGTCCTCTCAGGGACTGATTACTAAGCTAGATGTCCTCGCAGGGACTAAAAGACAAGTCCTCGCAGGGACTAAGGAAAGACAAGTCCACGCAGGGACTAAGTACATAGATAAATGTCCACGCAGGGACTTGATTGAAATAAGTAAATACAACTATACACATAGGAATTCAATGATCCCTCTTCTTCTTTCCTTTTAACAAGCTTGCTAGGCACTTGAGAAATCCTCTGTTGTTCCTACGTTCTTCTTGAAATTCATGTTCCACCCGACTTAGTCTTTGGAGGATTTCCTCCTGTTCCGGTGGGGAAAATCATGGTGGCTGCGCCTGCTTCCGAATCGGAGGTCGAGCAGGTATTTGATACCCATGAGCTGGATATCCCACTCCCCAAGGGGCTCCGTATGGTCCTTCGAGATGAAGGGCGTTGTAGTTTGCCGCTACTAGGTACGGGTCAGCTTCAGCATAGTTATAATGATTGTAACTGTCTGGACCACCGTAGGGTGATCCGTGGAAGGATGATCCATCAGAGATCTCGATGGGATGGTTGGGGGTCCCGCTTGCAGGCTCGACGGGATTCGTGTCCTCGTCCATGTCCATTGCATGGTCTCCTGAGAAGTGGTCTTCAGGTCCTAGTGGGTTAAAACCCACTGGTTCTTCGATATAGTTTGTCGGGTTGAACCGGCCCTGAAAGACAGGAGCGGGGTCGCCAAAGGAACGGTGCGAAACGGATCACTGCAACGGTAAGAAGGAATGGCGGGAGTCTTCGGGCTCGTTTTCTGAGTGCGGCCCAAAGGAGTGACGGTAAGGAGGCGTTGAGCTGTGCGAGACAGACCGTCTAGCGGGCTCCAAATGGTTCCTCCAGTTTCCCTGAGGATCGGCACTCATAGTAGTAGAAGGAGTTCGCCGGTGTGAAGGCCCGGCCTCGTGATCGTTGGGGGCGGTGATTGGTCCCTTGCCTCTTCCTCCTCTTCTGAACCTCGGTGGCATATTTCCTGTCAAACAAATGAAAGATACAACAAAGAAATATATAAAGGACAAAGTTGGAATTAAAAACAATTTGGATTAGTCCTAAGTTCTTTGTCTAGACTCGAAAATTTTGGAATGTGCAATTGTGTCATTGAGATTAAACACAAAAGGCTAGTGTTTAATTCACTCAATGTTGGCTCTGATACCAACCTATCACACCCCGATATTTCCACGTTTTACCGATGGGCCCGGTGGGGGAGTATCGTGACGTAGTTTATACTTCATTTATCATATAAAATCAGTGGCCAAAGATTTGGTATCAATTGGCTAAGTAAAACTCATTTTATAAGCAAAAGGGTATAATCGGTAATAACCGAATCAAGGCAATAACCTTAGGTTATGCTCAGGTTAAAAATAATTAAAAATCTTCAAAAATCCCAAAATATTATATTACACCAGTGGGTAAAAGGTTTTGTGTCAAAAATTGGGTTTAGATAGGCTTTATGCTAATTACGCCGTTTAATTAATAAAAAGCTTTCTAATTACGCTATTGAGCATAACTCCTAATCTAGACCTCTAACTGATGTGAAATTTTAGGGACATGTTTATAAATCAGTAACAAAGATTATTGTCCTTTCACATTTCTAAAATTCTCGTTTTAAGGTCAAATGGACATATTGGTCAACATTAGGCGTTTAACGGGAACATCGGACAATCAATGAGTCAAGTAGTAAAAACGCAGAGGGTTATACTATCATACAAGCTGGTCCTAACGGAGCTCTAAGGCATTTCTAAATCCATCTAAATCGGGTCAGAACTGAAGTCAAAGCAAAAGTCAAAGTTTTGCGACTTTCGGTTTCGAACCGAGCCTAAACAGAAAATTGTCGGATCGTACAAGCTTAGACCAGTTCTTTTACTAATTACCAAGTTATATGAGTGATAAAATAGGTTACACGTCTTCTACATTGCTAATTATGTGTTAATTCGCAATTTAAGTTTCTGTTGACTTTTTAAAACAAACTTTGACCCGACAAATGATCTAGTTAGAGCGGGAATCAGAGGGTGCCCTTTTAAGGGTTTAATGCCCACATAATTACCAACTTATAACAACTTTTAATTTGGCTAAACACTGAACCATTAGTGATTAATCGATAAGTCAAACCTTAATTATGACGGTTTGACTTTTAAGCTAATAACTAAGTAAAACTCGATTAAGGAAGGTTAAGGAAACTTACCAAGGTCCTATGCACGACTAGTGATGCTTAGGGAATGGCCTTGAGCTACATAAATGATCAGAAGTTGAGTTTGGAATGAATGACCAAAGTTGCAACCATGTGGGGCTTTATATAATGCTTTTGATTGCTCATGATCATGACAAACAAGCCTATGGGGTGATCCTAGATCAAAACATGTGTTCCTAGTGCCTAAGAACTAGTTTATATTGCACATGGAAGTGAAAAATGGCAATATAAGTCGGTTAACTCGTTTTAACAGGCAGCTGTCAACTTTTCTATTACTGGGGCTGTCTTACGGACCGTAAGCTGAGGGTCTTGCGGACCGTAAGGCCTCTTACGGACCGTAAGACCAAGTCTTTGCGGTCCGTAAGCCTTTACCAGAAGGTAAAAATTTGTGACCTTTCAAGCTTCGAACATGCAACTAGATATTACGAATTTGGGCCTCTATTATCAGTATGGGGCTCTTGATTGGGTCCTGAACAGTTTACACCACCTTGATATGTTTTAAAGTTTTCCTTGGATTCTTTTAAAAGGCCATAAACGAAGATCGTCGTGCACATCCTCATAGGATCCCATTCTTTACAATTTGAATCAATCATTGTTAGTATTAACCGGATTAGGATGCTTATCAAATGTTTAAAACACAGGTTAAGGGTTGGGATTTATACATAGGTCGCTCAGAGGTATGTATTAACATGTCGACGCTTTTAACCCCTCGTATACGAATTTTATCATAACTTTCTCATACGATAACGAAACTTGGTGAAATTTTTATCATGCATTCTAGTGAGCATATTTAATTGTTACAAAGCTTCGGGTTTGCTAAAAGGTCACTCAGAGGTATACTTTAAACATGTTGACACATTTAACCCATGTAGTTTGTAATCTCTCACTTTCTTTCACAATTAGCTTCGTATGATCCATGCTTCATTCGTTTAAGGGTATAAACATCGTGTAGGGTTATTGTAAAGTATATTTATCCATTGTTGACATTTTGAACCCTTATATTCACATACTTTCATTGTTTGTCAACTTTAGTTCCTCTAGAGTATTCTTTCACACGTTCAAAGCATATGACACATGTCAATACATTATAGGACGTGAATTTTCGAGGTGTCACACTATGGACTTTATAACAAAGCTACCGCACACGTCATCAGGCCATGACAGCATTTGGGTTGTGGTTGACCGATTGACTAAATCAGCTCACTTTTTACCAATACGGGAAGACTACAAGGTAGAACGATTAGCCTGAATCTACACCGACGAGATCATTTGTAATCATGGGACGCCTCGTGATATCATCTCTGATCGTGACGCTCAGTTTACCTCGCGACTATGGGAAACATTTCAAATGGCACTCGGTACATCGCTAAATCTAAGTACCGCTTTCCACCCTCAAACCGACGGTCAGACTGAAAGAACGATTCGTACTCTTGAAGACATGCTCCGTTCGTGTATCATAGACTTCGGTGGTAATTGGGATAAATGCCTGCCGTTAGTCGAATTCTCGTATAACAACAACTATCATGCAAGCATTCAAATGGCACCATTCAAGGCTTTATACGTAAGAAGATGTCGATCGCCTATTGTGTGGCACGAGATCGGGCATTCGCAATTAACCGGTCCTAAGCTATTACAAAAAACGACATACAAGATTTTCCAAATTCGAGACAACCGGGTAAAAGCTCGGAATCGACAGAAAAGTTATGCCGATAGACGACGCAAGCCCCTTGAATTTGACGTTGGTGACTACGTACTCCTAAAGGTATCACCTTGGAAGGGTGTCGTCCGATTCGGCAAGAAAGGAAAGCTCGCGCCTCGATATGTTGGACCTTTTAAGATTCTGAAAGGATCGGAAAAGTCGCCTACAGACTCGAACTACCGGAGGAACTTAGTAACATCCACCCGACTTTCCAATTCTCGAACCTCCGAAAGTGTCTGGCTGAGCATGATCTAATTGTACCTCTGTGACACCTCGAAAATTCACGTCCTATAATGTATTGACACGTGTCATATGCTTTGAACGTGTGAAAGAATACTCTAGAGGGACTAAAGTTGACAAACAATGAAAGTTTGTGAATATAAGGGTTCAAAATGTCAATAATGGATAAATATACTTTACAATAACCCTACACGATGTTTATACCCTTAAACGAATGAAGCATGGATCATACGCAGCTAATTGTGGAAGAAAGTGAGAGATTACAAACTACAGGGGTTAAATGTGTCAACATGTTTAAATTATACATCTGAGTGACCTTTTAGCAAACCTGAAGCTTTGTAACAATTAAATATGCTCACTAGAATGCATGATAAAAATTTCACCAAGTTTCGTTATCGTATGAGAAAGTTATGATAAAATTCGTATACGAGGGGTTAAAAGCGTCGACATGTTAATACATACCTCTGAGCGACCTATGTATAAATCCCAACCCTTAACCTGTGTTTTAAACATCTGATAAGCATCCTAATCCGGTTAATACTAACAATGATTGATTCAAATTGTAAAGAATGGGATCCTATGAGGATGTGCACGACGATCTTCGTTTATGGCCTTTTAAAAGAATCCAAGGAAAACTTTAAAACATATCAAGGTGGTGTAAACTGTTCAGGACCCAATCAAGAGGCCCCATACTGATTATAGAGGCCCAAATTCGTAATATCTAGTTGCCTGTTCGAAGCTTGAAAGGTCACAAATTTTTACCTTCTGGTAAAGGCTTACGGACCGCAAAGACTTGGTCTTACGGACCGCAAAGACTTGGTCTTACGGTCCGTAAGAGGCCTTACGGACCGCAAGACCCTCAGCTTACGGTCCGTAAGACAGCCCTAGTAACAGAAAAGTTGACAGCTGCCTGTTAAAACGAGTTAACCGACTTATATTGCAATTTTTCACTTCCATGTGCAACATAAACTAGTTCTTAGGCACTAGGAACACATGTTTTGATCTGGGATCACCCCATAGGCTTGTTTGTCATGATCATGAGCAATCAAAAGCACTATATAAAGCCCCACATTGTTGCAACTTTGGTCATTCATTCCAAACTCAACTTCTGATCATTTCTGGAGCTCAAGGCCATTCCCTAAGCATCACTAGTCGTGCATAGGACCTTGGTAAGTTTCCTTAACCCTCCTTAATCGAGTTTCAGTTAGTTATTAGCTTAAAAGACAAACCGTCGTAATTAAGGTTTGACTTATCGATTAATCACTAATGGTTCAGTGTTTAGCCAAATTAAAAGTTGTTATAAGTTGGTAATTATGTGGGCATTAAACCCTTAAAAGGGCACCCTCTGATTCCCGCTCTAACTAGATCATTTGTCGGGTCAAAGTTTGCTTTAAAAAGTCAACATAAACTTAAATTGTGAATTAACACATAATTAGCAATGTAGAAGACGTGTAACCTATTTTATCACTCATATAACTTGGTAATTAGTAAAAGAACTGGTCTAAGCTTGTACGATCCAACAATTTTCTGTTTATGCTCGGTTCGGAACCGAAAGTCGTAAAACTTTGACTTTTGCTTTGACTTCAGTTCTGACCATGGTTGTAAAACAAGGTTTCCAAGGCCGAGTACTCCCCGAGTAGTCGCTACAAGGTAGGCTGCCGAGGCGACTTTCTTTGACTCCGACTAATTACTCAGAATCGGTCAACCTCGGCCAAAATCATATCTAGCAGGTCAACTCTGGCCAGGTTTGACTTAAAAAATAATAAAACATAATTTCTATGCTTATCATATTAAAGAATAAATATCATTTTCACGTATTTTGTTATAGATATTAGTAAATTTATGTTATTTGACATATATTTAATTTCCAAAAACTAATTTCTTTATAATTTAACATGTCCGAGTACTCCCCGGGTACTCTCCGCCTAGGCCGAGTACTCCCAACTCCCCGGTCGACCGACTAGTGAGCGCCTAGGGACTTTTGCAACCATGGTTCTGACCCGATTTAGATGTATTTAGAAATTCCTTAGAGCTCCGTTAGGACCAGCTTGTATGATAGTATAACCCTCTGCGTTTATACTACTTGACTCATTGATTGTCCGATGTTCCCGTTAAACGCCTAATGTTGACCAATATGCCCATTTGACCTTAAAACAAGAATTTTGGAAATGTGAAAGGACAATAATCTTTGTTACTGATTTATAAACATGTCCCTAAAATTTCACATCAGTTAGAGGTCTAGATTAGGAGTTATGCTCAATAGCGTAATTAGAAAGCTTTTTATTAATTAAACGACGTAATTAGCATAAAGCCTATCTAAACCCAATTTTTGACACAAAACCTTTTACCCACTGGTGTAATATAATATTTTGGGATTTTTGAAGATTTTTTATTATTTTTAACCTGAGCATAACCTAAGGTTATTGCCTTGATTCGGTTATCACTGATTATACCCTTTTGCTTATAAAATGAGTTTTACTTAGCCAATTGATACCAAATCTTTAGCCACTAATTATATATGATAAATGAAGTATTTTGAAATTTATAACCTGATCAGAAAACTCAGATTTTCTGTTTAACCCGGAAATCGCTTAAAACGGCTTTTTACACGTATTAAACACATAGTATGGGTTTAAAACCATTTTTGACATATAAGACCTATCACCAACTGATATACCCTATTAAATTAAGTTTTTTTACTGATTATTTCATACCCGAGTCTCAGAATTTAATTAATCTCTTTTATAATCTTTAAAATGACCAAAATACCCCTACGGGGCTTAAATTGAGATTAAACTCGTTTTGGGCATAATGGAAGGTATCATACTGATATCACAGCCTATTTAAGGCATATTAACTTAGGAAACCTGTTAATGACTCTTTCGTTTGCCCGTTATGCGTTATTCGCGTTCGGTTCGGTTTATATAACTAGTTTGCATAAATTAGCCGAAACGGGTCAAACCTTATCATTTTTATCTCAAAATCCAGAATGTGTTCAGTTTACCCATATTATACAAGTCTTCAAACTTGTTGGGTCTAAATCACATTCTATTCCGGTCTTCGCTTAATCATGCGTTCGAACCGTATCTTCCTTTAAAACTAACCGGTCTAAGCTAGGGCTTAATTAAAGGCCCGTTAGGATTCTAATAGGTTATTATAAACCTTCGTTCCAGAATAGGAGACCCGGTAAAAGCTACGTGCACTTGCTTGTTGTGATTATTACTTGCAAAGGTAAATACTTTTAACTTATTTTCCTTTATACGGGCTTGGGGTACGGTATTTAAAATACCGCTTGGTCGGGCATTCGACCTTAATCGATTGGTGGTTAAGTATTATCGAGATGACCCGTTTAAAAATATGTTTTGTTGCTTAAACGCCTTTGGGGGGTTAATGACCATGTCCCGGATATCCTTGGCATCATTTTACGAAATGTCCACGACCTAAGCACGGGGTGTAGGCGTACACCCGTCAGTGCCTAAATAAATAATGTGGTGTGTCTATTGATCTTTAACCCAGCACGAACCTTATCCACACCGCATTCCAAGCCTAAGACTCATTCTGAGGCTCACAGCAAGCCACCCTCTAAGAAGGACGAGCCAAAGAAAGATGATGAACGACACTCATCAAACCAAAGAAGTGTTCCATCTCAAAGGACCGTAATGAACCAAGGACCCCATGATAAGGGTTGCTCCTATAAGTATTTTGTTTCATGCAAACCCAGGGATTTCACTGGGGAAAAAGGAGCTATAGACTGCATTAGGACCAGCTACTGAACGCATAAGAAACATGTAATTCTTTTACATGAACCGGGCTACTGAACGCATAAGAAACATGTAATTCTTTTACAAGTATTATATTCAAATAATTATCCCAAGTTATAAAGAGTTTTGTGCCACGTGCATTCAAATCAATTTTATTAAACTTTTAAAAATGAGTCAGTTGATTGTATTTACCAGTGTAAACTGACGTATTTTCCCAAAACGGTTAAGTGCAGGTACTACGCAAACTAGGCTGGCTTTCTCCTAGCGTCCACAATATGTCTCGCAAGCTTGGATGCCATAAAACTGTTGAACAATGTTTCCTTTTTATTTTGATCCGCCTGTGGATCTGTTTCAACTGTTTGTGATACTTAATATTACAATTTATTAAAGTTGAAACGAATCTATCTTTTGCTTCCGCTGTGCATTTATATTTGTGTTGTTTGACTATGATGATATCAACTACGTCACGATACTCCCCCACCGGGCCCACCGGTAAAACGTGGAAATATCGGGGTGTGACACATAGTTATACTCTCCTACTTCCACATGGGGGTTGGGGGTTGCTCGAGTAAGCCAGAGGGTCTTTGATGTTCAGCCTTGACTCTCGCACATGTCAGGCATTTACCAACGTAGAGAGCAATATCCCTTTTCATGCCAGGCCACCAGTACTTGTAGCGAAGGTCCTGGTACATTTTGTCGGCACCGGGATGAATAGAATACCGGGATTTATGGGCTTCGTTCATCAAGATCTGTCGCAAATTGGTCCGTTTAGGGATCCAAATACGGTCCAGAAAGTGGAATATCCCATTCGACTTGCTCACAAGCTGGGCTCCATCGTGGTAGATTCTTTCCTTCTTCAGGGTGCGTTCATTAAAACATGCATGCTGAGCTTCGCGGATGAGGGTCTCGAGGTCGTATTGGGTTTGAACATTACAAGTGCTAAGCAAATAGCTCCGTCTGCTGAGTGCGTCGGCAACAACATTTGCTTTGCCTGGGTGATAACGAATCTCGTAGTCGTAATCGTTGAGAAGCTCTACCCATCGGCGTTGACGCATATTAAGTTCATTCTGATTAAAGATATGTTGTAGGCTCATATGATCGGTGAAGATCGTACACTTGGTACCATACAGGTAGTGTCGCCAAATCTTTAATGCAAAAACAACTGCGCCTAGCTCGAGATCATGGGTTGTATAGTTCTTCTCGTGGATTTTGAGCTGACGAGATGCGTAAGCTATAACCTTGTCCCGTTGCATGAGGACACAACCAAGACCAAGGTTGGAAGCGTCACAGTAGACGATGAAATCGTTGTTTCCGTCGGGTAATGTGAGAACGGGAGCATTGCAAAGCATGTGCTTAAGGGTTTTGAAAGCAGACTCCTGTTTGGTTCCCCAAATAAAAGGTTTGTCTTTATGCGTGAGAGCGGTAAGCGGCACAACGATCTTTGAGAATCCTTCGATAAGTCGTCGATAATAGCCCGCTAGTCCGAGAAAAGAACGAACTTCAGATGGGTTCTTAGGTGTAATCCAACTCTTAACAACTTCGATCTTCGCGGGATCGACATGAATACCTTGATTATTTACGATGTGACCCAGAAACTGAACTTCCTCCAACCAGAATTCACACTTGGAGAACTTGGCATAGAGTTGGTTTCCCTGGAGTAACTCGAGCACCAATCGTAGATGTTGCGCGTGTTCGGTTTTCAATTTGGAATAGATCAAGACATCGTCGATGAATACGATGACGAAACGGTCGAGATATAGTTTACACACGCGATTCATCAGATCCATGAAAACCGCGGGTGCGTTGGTTAAACCAAAAGGCATAACAACGAATTCGTAGTGGCCGTATCGAGTGCGGAACGCGGTTTTGGGTATATCCTCCTCTTGAATACGTAATTGGTGATATCCTGAGCGTAGGTCGATCTTCGAGAAGCATGTAGCACCTTGTAGCTGATCAAACAAATCATCGATGCGGGGTAGAGGATAGCGGTTCTTGATAGTTAGCTTATTCAATTCCCGATAGTCGATGCACATCCTGAACGACCCATCCTTCTTTTTGACGAAAAGGACCGGCGCGCCCCAAGGAGAGGTGCTCGGGCGAATGAAGCCTTTCTTATGTAATTCCTGGAGTTGGTTTGAGAGTTCGCACATTTCGGATGGCGCGAGTCGGTAGGGAGCTTTGGCAATAGGGTTGGCTCCAGGAATGAGGTCGATACGAAAGTCGATATCACGACTTGGCGGTAGTCCGGGAAGATCCTCTGGAAAAACATTAGCAAATTCTCGAACCACAGGAACGTCTTTTACCTCCTTCTTCTCTTTCTTTTCCTTCTCCGCTACTACAATGTTAGCCAAGAAAGCCCTGTATTCCTTGTGGAGATACTTGCTACCTTGAACACATGACATGAGCTTGAGACCTTTCGAAGTAGTATCACCGTAAACACACAATAAATCACCATTCGCAAGCGAGAATCGGATCATCTTGTCGAAGCACACAACTTCAGCATGGTTTTCATGAAGAAAGTCCATGCCTACTATGACGTCAAAACTTCCGAGTTGCATCGGAATAAGGTCAATTGGGAAGATGTGATTGTTGAGCTCAAGAGTACAATCACGAAGAATAGAATTAACGGCGACAGTTCTTCCGGTAGCGACTTCAACATCGAACGTCGAGGAGAGTTGGGAGCGTTTACGACTAAGGAGCTTCTCGAATTCGAACGACACAAAGCAATTATCGGCTCCAGTATCAAATAAACACTAAGCATAAATACCATTCACAAGGAACGTACCATTAACTACGTTGTTTTCGGCTTGGGCTTGACGCACATTGATGTTTAAAGTTCTGGCGCATGCGGCCTGTTGTTGCTGCTGCTGCTGGTGTTGCTGCTGCTGCTGGGGCTCTTGTTTCACAACCCTGTTTGGGCACATGTTGGCGAAATGGTTAGGATCGCCACATGCGAAGCAGGCTCTGGCATTGACCGCGGGTGCCGGAGGAGCTTGTTGACCCTGAGGGGCGGTGAGTAGAGCTTGAGGAGCAGGAGTTTGTCGAGCACGGCAGTTGGTAGTAAAATGGCCGTACATATTGCAATGAGCACAAAAACGGCAAGCAATGGTAGTCGGGTGGTGGTAGGTACAAGTAGGGCAAAGCGGGTGTGGCCCAGTGTATGCACGCTTTGCAGGCGGTGCATTTGCCACAGGCGCCGCTACTTGACGTTGTTGGGCTGGTACAGCTTGAATCGGTGCAGCAGTGATCGCACAGTTCTTGTTGTTGGAGCTGTTCTTTCTCTTGTTCTTCCTCTTGTTGCTTGATGAGGTGGTGGTTTCAGCAGTTGGTGCGGCGGTGGTAGCTTGATGCAGGTGCTTTGAAGTTTTATCCCAGACACCGGCCTTGACCCGCTTGTCGTTGATTTCAGCAGCCTAGTAGATAAGTTTCTTCGATCGTCGTAGTCTTAGCCGCTTGAACGAAATCAGCAACACAGTCAGGCGGGGCTCGAATATACTTCTTGATTGTGATCTCCGGAGTCTTGACTTGGTCAGGGCAGATGATGCTGAGCTGCTTGAAGCGAGCAGTGAGAGCAGCGTTGTCACCATCCTTTTGATGTATGTGCCAAAATTCATCCTCTAGATTCTGACGTTCATGAGGAGGGCAGAATTCTTCCAGCATGACTTCCTTGAGCTCGTCCCGCGACAAACCGTAGGCTGCATCGTTCCCTCGTTTGTTCCTCTCGGCCGTCCACCAGTCTAGTGCACGGGACTGGAAAACGCCGGTAGCATTCAGAGTTCGGAGGTCATCGGGGCAACCACTCTGTCGTAGAGTGACCTCAATGGAATCAAACCATTGGAATAGTGCAGTAGGACCTCCCTCGCTAGTGAATTCTTTTAGCCCACACGACTTGAATTGCTTGAAATTGAAGGCCTTGGTGGTAGCTTTAGGAGCTTCGGTCCTTGATTCCTCAGATGATTTGCCGGTATTCTCGTAAACATCACTCACGGCCTTTGCTACACTTTTAGCGATGATGGCAGCAAGGCGTTTGTCTCTCTTTTCTTGACGAGAAAGTAAGGGATGACGGGATCCAGACGACATTGTCTGCAACAGACATCGTCACAGGACTCAACACATTGTATTCGAATCTCACCCCACATGTCTACTACTTACTAAAGCTCAGGAACACGCATAATCATGTAAAACACATAAACACATAACTACGTAGAACACAGAATCACATAAACACATAAGCACATAATTCACAGAACACGTAGGCATATAGAGCACACAGTCACAAAAGCACCTAACCATGTAGTCATAAGAGGCATATAGGAGCATATAGAAACACGTAGAGTATTCCGACTGCCACAGAATACAAGAATCTATCACTCATAGTCCGCGAGTGTTCGAATATAGCGATCGCGTTTAATATATCGTATCGTGTAGTATAAGCGTAAAGTCGTCCACAATTCAGGGATTTGTTAACGAGCGGTAGTGTGTTGTGTGACTATCGGAAGCAAAAAGGCGTTAGATCAAAACCAGTGGTACCTCAAAACGCTAACAAATAAACATAAACCACATAAATCACATAAAATCGACGAATCATCAGAGTCAGCAGTTGCGGGCTCAGAATTGAAACACATGAAAATCGAGAAATAGATCGTCTGCGGCTAGTAGACTTTGACTAACCAAAGTGGTTCGACTATTCACATGGAATTGTCGTGCACGCTTGACCTACCGGGCAGTGCCTTCGTCTCGATTCTTGGGCATTGGGCAAGCATCCCGTTAGTCATATCATGACTTCAGGTCGTTGGAGTCCGTCGAAACTTTGGTGAGAGCTTTGTAAAATGAGCGGAACAAGTAGTCAAGGTTAGGGTTCCACCTCTAGCTTAACAACTCTGTCCCTGTTTTAATAAAATAGAGGAGATTATTCATCAAAATATGGATTTCACTCCTGATTTGGCATAATTCTCCCCGTTTCTAGATAAAATGCGGGTCGTTTAAGCAACTTTAGTCGAGAGTTTGCGGTTTTCACACCTAATCTCGACTTTATCGCCCATTCATAATTGAAAATTCGAGTGCAGTGATAGTGTAGCATAAGCGAGAATAGCGAGAAATAAGCTCGTACTTAATGCCTACTGGATGTACTCAAGTTGGTCTGTTGGTTCCTAACTATAGTCTAGGTATCTAAGACATCGACCCGGACTAGGTCGTGTCTTGCCTAATTCCCTATAGTTATGGCTCTGATACCAATCTGTCACACCCCAACCGATGGCGGAATCATCGGTGCATGGCACTGAGCGAAACAGATTGTCCAGAAGTTTCCATAACAATTATCATTACTATTCAATTTAAAATAACATGTCCCATACCATGTCTCAAACAGTTAACAAATTATTACAGATAAAATCTAGGCAAATAATTATGTTCCGACAACTCAAATTTAAATAGAGCAAATGTTTATCTGCTTCTAGAGACCCTTGATTCAATTACTACAGACAACTATTTGTTGGGCTCTAAAGCTTTATTTTAGCTTCACTTTCCTACCAGATGTGCATCCTAAACACCTGTCACATACGTTAAAATAAAGTTAATACATATAATGTAAAGGTGAGCATACAAGTTTGATAATAGCATATAGAGTTCGAATTCGTTTACGCATAACCAGCACGTACACATAGTGAAATGAAGCACGTTAGTTATCGACATAGATCCATCGATACCAATGATTGCGGGTTGACTGCCCGAGGCAGTTCGTAATACATGATTACCACTGTAATCCATGCAAGTAATTGTCCTTAACAACCCCCGTGTGAACGGGTGCTGAGTCCAAACTATAGTACTATCGTTGCTAAGGCAGGTAGACAGCATTCCATGTGTAAACATAACAAACAAGCATTCATAAGCCACGTATAACATGCATTAACGGTTAGCGTTCAAATAGTATTGAGTAGTGTGTTTGATGTGATTTGAATAGTTGTAACGTATGTAACACCCAAAAGTGCATAAAGCAAAAAGGGATCGAGTATACTCACAGCGGTCGATGGATTGAAGGGAGCGCTTAGCGAGTAAAGTTAACCTGAATGAATTGATAGCATAACGATAAGTGACGCGTAAAACAATACAAAGTGTGAATGGGTCGGATAGCAGTTCGGTCGGATGGTAATCCGATCGGACGACTTGTCTTGTGCGGATGACAATCCGTTCGGATGGTCATCCGGTCGGACAGCTTGTCCGGTCGGGTGACTATTCGAGTGGATTGTTTCTTCCTTTGAGAAGAATGTGTTTGTGTATGATGGCTTGTCTTTTGAAGTTTTCGTCGTAGCATTTGAAAATATTGAAGTATCTCTATCCTTCAAGTCGGTCGATCGGACGGTCAATCATGCGGATAACAATCCGTTCGGATGGTAATCCGGTCGGACGGTAATCCGGTCGGATGGTAATTCGGTCGGACGATGACTCTAGTGATAGGGTTACTTTGTGGGAACAAATTCACAGCAGAAGAGTCACTCGGTCGGATGTCCAGTCGACCGGGTGGCAACCCTGTTAATGAACATGTTGAAAATTGTTTAAGTCCTTAAAGTCCTAGTATCTCATGATCCGAAGAGTAATCCGGTCGGATGGTAGTCCGATCGGATGGCAATTCGTTCAATACTCAAACTTTAGATAAAGTTGATTAAGTGTGGGACCCAAGGTGTTATTCGTTCGGACAGCAATCCGTTCGGGTGGCTTATCCGCTCGGACAGTAGTCCGGTCGGACAGCATTACGTCCCGATTGTTCCGTTCGTCCTACACTTGGTCGTTTTGATTGTTTGTCGTTTTATCGAGACGTTTTGACAACGTGTTAACCAATAGAACCCCATCTTGACCCCAGCGACCTGATCGACAGGAATCACCCTAGTTCGGCCAGTTAACCGATTCAAGACGATTGTTCTTGTTTAACCCGAAATCGGTGGTCTCGTGAGTAGAACCCAGATCTTGAGCTAGCACAACACTAAGAGTGAGCGGAGGACTAGATCTAGATCCGTTTCTATCGGTTTCAAGCGTATTGAGTGCAAAAGAGTTGAAAGAAAGTTAGAAACCATCTTTCAATCCTTTTTCACTGTGATTATGTTTAGATCTAGTATAGATCTTTGTTCATTTGTGTGGAAATCGGTTAGATCCGAGTTGTTCTCGGTGGATTGAAGCCAAAACATGAAGTTCTTCAAGAACTCATGATGACATCACCCTAGAACACCTCGATTCTAGCGATTTTACGGTTAAAAGTTAAGATTCAAAAGATAGAAAGGTGTAGAAGTGCGTGTAGGTCAAGAAAGTACAAGATTTAGGACGAGATCTTACCAGGATTGAGAGAAATCGAAGAAAAGGTGGGTTGAGCGTGCTGGTCGGACAGAGGTTTCCAAAAGTAGAAAGTTTGAGAGTGACATGGGTATTTATAGGATTCCAAAAAGGGAAAGGGTGGGTCGGTCGGATGGCATCCCGCCCGAATGACTATCCGGTCGGATGTCATCTCGGTCGGATGGTATCTTGACGCCATGGCCAAGTGGTAGCCCGGTCGGATGGCTATCCGGCCGGATGGCACTTGGTTCGTGCGTTCGACGCGATGATTTTTACTGATTCGATTTCGATTGCGAGCGATTCGATGCGATAGATTTTCCTAGTCAAATTACTTTTAATCCCAACTACTATATATATCATAGTTCGATTTTGATTGAGTTCGATTGCGTTTCGAGTTCGATTGCGATTCAATTGATTACCACACATAACATAAATGAACATGCACGAATAACACATAAGGCACACACACACGTATAACAGTAACTAAAATGCGCAGTTCGAGTTGCGATTTGATATCGATTCGATTAGCATAGTTTGGTTATCGTTTCGTTAACTTTATCGCATTGTTACTTCCTATAGTTCACAGTCGTAGGTCGATCGAATAGCGAAAATCATACGTCGATTATTGTAATTATAGACGCTTACTCCACATAATAGCTAAAATAAAAGAAATCTATTATTAGTCGGTTGCGCGAAAACGGTCGTTGACTTTGACCTTGACTTCGACTTCTCGAAAACACGGGGTGTTACAATAAACATCGTGTAGGGTCGTTGAAAAGCAAAATTTTCAAATATTGAAACTTTGGATCCTTCTACACATATACTTTCTTCGTTTATCAACTTTAGTCCCTTGAAATCACTTCGTTACACGTTTAAAGTTCATGACACGTGTCGTTACTATATTGAACGTGATTTTGCGAGGTGTTACATGGTGGCATTTTGGTAATGTGTGTTTCTTAAAAATAGGATTATTTAATTAATCAGGGGTAGATATGTCATTTAGCTTGTTTTAAATATGGAAAAAATTGGCATTCCATAACCACCCCACATTTCTTGCGATTTTCTCTCTCTCTCTCTCTCTCTCTCCCTTTCTCTCTTCTCTCCCTCTTCCTTCTATCCTAATGAAGAAACACATCAAGAAAACACATCATATTAATCTGCTTGCTAATCTGCTTGTTGTTAAAACACAAAGGTATTAATCTGCTTGCTGTTAAAACACAATGTCAAGAAATCCTCCAGCATTACCAGCATGGATGGTAAAACACAGCGTCAAGAAATCCTCCAGCATTACCAGCATGAATGTTAAAACACAATGTCAAGAAATCCTCCATCATTACCAGCATGAATGGTAAAACACAGCGTCAAGAAATCCTCCAGCATTACCAACATGAATGCTAAAACACAACTGTATTAATCTGCTTGCTATTAAAACACAATGTTAAGAAATCCTCCAGCATTACCTGCATGGATGGTAAAACACAGCGTCAAGAAAAACTCCAGCATTACCAACATGAATGCTAAAACACAACTGTATTAATCTGCTTGCTGTTAAAACACAATGTCAAGAAATCCTCCTGCATTACCAGCATGGATGGTAAAACACAGCGTCAAGAAATCCTCCAGCATTACCAGCATGAATGTTAAAACACAACTGTATTAATCTGCTTGCTGTTAAAACACAATGTCAAGAAATCCTCCAGTATTACATGCATGGATGGTAAAACACAGCGTCAAGAAATCCTCCAGCATTACCAACATGAATGTTAAAACACAACTGTATTAATCTGCTTGCTGTCAAAACACAATGTCAAGAAATCCTCCAACATTACCTGCATGGATGGTAAAACACAGCGTCAAGAAATCCTCCAGCATTACCAGCATGAATGTTAAAACACAATGTCAAGAAATCCTCCATCATTACCAGCATGAATGGTAAAACACAGCGTCAAGAAATCCTCCATCATCACCCTTCCGCCGTCATCTCCGATTCTCTTCGACACCCTCCGTCTTCAACCCCCACCTTCATCATCGTCTCCGGTGTCACCCATCATAATCACCATCTTCATCTCCGTTCAACCATCTCCGGCTGTTAACTTATGACGACAATCACCTTCACCGTGAACTGAAATTAGGGTTTTCAGTTTGTGATGTAGAAGAAGACGGACATGATTCGTTTTTTTGCTTGTTGTTCACATCTTACTATGTTTCGAAAACCACCATTGAGAAAATCATGGAGAAACAGTTTCCATAATTATGCATGTTAGTTAATGAGAGATAAAATTCCAAAAATAAAATAAAATGTCAAATTACACAAGTGCCCTTTTAGTTAAAATCCCTCCATGACACGTGTCACATTCTTATTGCTTCCTAGACTTTCTAGGAAAAACCCACTTTCTACCCAACTCCTCCTCTATAAAATATATAATACTTGTTTTTAAACACCTTTGGTCCCTTGGATGTTTTGGGCCCTGTGCGTTGGCGCCTCTTGCACATGCCCAAAACCGGCCTTGTCAGATCGGCCGGTCAGACTGAAAATTGTGGACATAGACAGTCCGATTAAACCATTTAAGTCGTTTTTATATTGATAGTTGATTAGGACGAGATTCTTACATGTGATTGGAAACTATATAATATAGCTTTCTTATGACATGGCTAAGTTCATGATCTAAAAGTGGAAAATTTTGCAACCTCAGTTGATTCTTCCATGGTCACTACAGGGTTTTAACCTCTGGTTGTTAATCGGACCTCGCAGGTTTGTTCATCGAAAATAAAAACTTTAGATAAGAAATTAAAGAGTAGGATAGAAAAAAATGATAAAATTAAAGAAGATTCAAATTGAAAAAAGTAAGGTTACTACGTTTTTTAAGGTAGCCATCAACTTTTCGTATTTTCTAGCCTTTCTTTCTTATCTTTTCTTTTACATTTTCATTCACGCCTTTTCTTATTAGCATGTCCTAAAAAAGAAAAACTAAAGCTACTTATTTTTTTTTTTTTTTTTTTAGGATCAACCCAACAAAGGATGAGTTTATATATAAGGCCAAACAAATTACACCAAGATAGCCGGTAAGCGGGCAACAAGCTGCGCCGCTACCCTCTTTTGAATAGCGAAACCTAACCTAGTAAAAACGAAACCCCGATCTCTAGGAGACGAAATGTTGCGTAAATTGCCATTTTAGTCCTTGAGTTTTAACCAAAATTGTCACTTTAGTCCAAATAGTTTTTTTTGCCATTTTAGTCCAAATAGTTTTGTTTTTTGTCATTTTAATCCCTGACTTTTGTCATTTTCATCGACCACCACCACCCACCCCATCACAACCTTCTGCCATCGCCACATATAGAATTTAGAGCTAATAACGTAAGTTAGAGGAAAAGTAAATTCGTAACAAACATTAAGTGAAATGGATCATCATTGTAATTAATGAAGTTGAAAGTACCCGCGCAATTTTTAGCATACAGAAGGATGTAAAATGTAAAATTTATGAAATTCCAATTATTAACCTCTATATTTAATATCTCAAATAACATTATCAAGCATAACCAGAGGTGCGTAAAAATATATGGTTCAGGAATTAGAACCAGTCTTTAAACCGGTTTGATAAGAACTTGTTAGGAACCAACCCGAACTATAGGATTGGAAACAGACTGTAACCCTATACTTTAAAATTAGTTTGAACTCAACCAAACCTGACCTGAACTGGTCAAAACCCGCTTTTAAAGTATCAAACCCGATTCACTGACTTTCTTTAACTCAGTCCCAACCTGAATCGATTCCAACAAAACCATTTTTGACTTTTATGGACTCAACCCGGAAACCGGTTCCATCAAAGATCATGTTTGATCTTTGTTGACCCAAACCGGAACCGATTCCAACCCAAACAGGTTTGGAAAAAAAAAAAAAAAACCCTGTTTGTGGACCTCTAATAGTCTAGTATAACTAGTTTTAAATGGGCTTTTTAACAAGGCCCATAAGCCCATTTGAATTCAAAGTCTGCCTGTCTATCTTTCATCCTCAGTTTCTGCCTCCTTATCCTCAAATTCAACACAATCTCATCGTCTTCTTCATTCCCTCTTCACCACCTCCATTAAACTCGAAATCTGTCACCAAATGTATGCATGAATTCACTTTTCATGTGTACCACCATCACATGTATGCATATATACCGTCTGTAGCACAAAACATGTCCTGTTTGCTCCCCCAATTCAAGTGGGTCCCCGATTCCTTCTCAGTTCAATTCAAATCCCACAATCATCACTCTTCAAACCTTCGTAAGATTACATTACATCTATTTTTCTTTAATATCTTAGCTACCCATGTCTGAAATTTAGGAGCTTTTTGTTTAATCTCAGCTGTTAAGTTGCGTGGAATTGGGATTTTGAGTATTTCGATTCAAAATGTGTTGTAGTTTAATGTAATCATGAGTTTCTCATGCTAAATTTTAATCAGTGTTATTGGTAATCAAATTAAAATAGCTGCATTTCCATTGTTTATATTGGAACTAGTTAAAATGAATGTTATAGATATTAAGAATCTTGTTGTGACTTTAGGCCCCTGCACGCAGTGGCGAAGCTTGAGATTTCCGACCGAGGGGTCGAAAACGTATATACCCAATAATTCCTATAAAACCGGAGGGTGGGGTGTGGGGGGGAGCGTATATACCCAAAAAATTCTATACGAAAACTACACTCTCCACTACTGAGCGAAAAGTTCGGAGGGTCGGCCGCCCCCACTATACTGCGCCCCTGCCTGTACGCTTAACTGCGGAGTTCTTTTATAATACGCGTCCAAAATGGTGGTATTTGAGGTGTGACGTTTCTTATTAACCCTGCAGCATCTAAGCTGATGTGGGATTTTCCTAGGGTGTTACGTTGTGATTCAAAATTGTAAAGCAAACAAACAAACGCACCCAATAATAGGGTCTGGTTTGGGGGGGGGGGGGGGGGGGTAGGATGGGGGACCCCCTGAACTTCCATAGTTGTTAATAGCGGCTATAGCGCGCTATGTCGCTATATGGATACAGCGAAGTTAGGGCCATTCGTGTCCGCAGGACGTGCGGGCACGCACGAGTTCAAATTTTTTAGGTATATACGTTTTCGACCCCCCGGTTTTATAAAAAAAATTTTTTTACTTATATAGAATTTTTAGGTCCGGTGACTTCCGACCCCCCGGTGGAAATTTTCAAGCTTCGCCACTGCACTGAAACTCCCGGCTCGAAAAACCATTCAAAATCACAAAGGAACACTGAATATGGAATAATAACAAATGTTCAATATTTATTCTATAGTTCTACCAAATATTGTAATCAGCTATGCATCATATAAGTATCTTGATTAGGGATGAGCAAATTGGACCCGGTACCGGTACCGAATTTACCGAACCGGGTACATTTTCGGTACCGGTTTTTACCCTCAAATACCGGTACCGAACCGTACCGTACCGGGTATATTCGGTACGGTACCCACTTTTGGGGATTTTGGTACCGGTACTTTCGGTTCCGGTACCGGTCGGTACCGAGCTCATCCCTAATCTTGATTCCTGCCAGGTATGCAGTTAATATCGGTGATATATCGGTCCCCTGGTAAAATATCGGTCAGAATATCGGTACCGATAATATCGGCAATATTGACCGATATATCACTGAATTATTAGTGTTAAATTGCTATATATATAAATTCTTCATTAGATTAAAATTACCAATATCTCAAATATCGGTCCTTGACCGATATCCTATATTTTACCACATTAACTGCATAGCCTGCCAGTAGATGCATATATATGGATATGTTAATGAACACTTTATTTAACTAATGAAGCTAAATTAGGCTGGAAAAAGTGGCTTCATTACTATAGAAGCTGGAAGTTTAGAGGCTTCTCATACCAAGTTTTAATAAACCTATGTTTGAATTAGGCATACAAACGGAGTTATTAGGTGCCAAAACTAAAAGCGAGCGCTTACTTGTCTTGCATTTTGTTTTACTACTTTCTTAGATACTTCTTGCCCTCCACAGACCCTACCTTATCGAGCCGGGGGTCTCACTGGAAGCAGCTTCTCTATTCCTACGGGGTAGAGGTAGGTTGTCTACATCTTACCCTCCTCAGACCCTACCTTTGCTTTGCTATTGGTGGGATTTACTGAGTATGATGATGATGATGATGAGATACTTCTTGCATAAAATAAATGGTTATGACATAAAGATATGGTTGTATTGCTTTTAGACTTATAGAATTAGTTGTTAATTTGCGTCAACAAGACTTAAAAGTCGATTATTGTCGTATTGTCATGGTCCCATGAGGAGTAGATATCCTAAAGTTACATGACATAGGTTAGAATCTTTTGCAATATTAGATTAATATCACACATCGAATTATAACTTAGTGCCATTAATGTTAAGTTTACAGGAGTTTTGTTTGCCCGATTTGTCCTTTAGCTTTGCCACAAATGACTGTTATTAGAGTCATCCCATAATTTATTTTATGTGAAGACATCTCAAATAAGGATGTTGCGAGCATGATACCAATAACTTACAATGAGATTACTTTTGATTTAGTTAAAGTTTCATTGATTAGAAATAAAAAAAAAAACTAATATGCAGGCTTACACCACTTTTAACGAGGTAATGATGAAAACACCGTGAAAAAGAAAAAAAAAAACACTTTTCAGTGTTTATTGTCTGCACATTAATTTTCAAGATTTTATTATACATCTCCAATTCACTACCAAATCATCCTTAATTTGTAGTTTTACACAACCTGTAGTTTCTTATAATTGTTACTAATTTATCTTCATATTCATCACAAGTCAGCTGTTTAATTTGCACTCGGGATTGATTTTACTCTTAACGCTATAAAATGCAGCAAGATGCAGAGGGCCTGTTTTTTTCCTGACTCGGTGCATTTTATCAACCACAGCGCCACCTGTATCAACCGAATCTACAGTTCTTAAATTAGAGAAGTTACAATTATCATCTTTAGAAGTTCATTCAGATTCCGCTGCAGCTGACAGACAATGGTCCTCCTCCTCATCATCAACAACAACAACAACTGGAGTGCTCGATATCGAAAAGTTCAAGTTACCATCATTAGATTCTCATGCAAATTCAAGTGCCGGTAGTAGCTCATGGGCCAATGATAGTGCAGTAGGTCAGGTCAGAATCTGCTAATGGGTCAGACAAACCAACACAAATATATTTCTTTTACAATGGCAATTAGGTAGTGTTCAGAACGGGCTGGGTTGAGTCGGTTGGTTGCCAAATCAAAGCACATTTTGTCCTAAATTTTTAATTTGAGTAAAATGCCATTTTCGTCCCTGAGGTTTGGCCAGTTTTGCGACTTTCGTCCAAAGGTTTGTTTTTTCGCATCTGGATCCAAAAGGTTTGAAATATTGCCATTTTCATCCGGCTCGTTAACTCCATCCATTTTTCTCCGTTAAGTCAGGGGTATTTTCAGCTTTTTTGTTAACTTAAAGGGCAATTCCGTCTTTTGAATACTTGTACATTATGCTAAATGCTTGCAGGGGCGGACCTTATCTTCTAAGAGCCGTAGCACGGGCTACGGCTCAACTTTTTATCAGTAGTGTAATAAATAATTTTTTTTTTCGGTTTTTATACCAAGGATACCCCTGAACAACTATGAGGACACCCCTAAAAAAGAGTCTGTAAGCCTAAATCAATTGAAAATAATAAGCCCAAATCCCAATTGCCCAATATGTTAGCACAAATCAATTGAAGATTGTAAATAATAAGCCCAATTGCCCAATATGTTAGCCCAAAATAATAAAAGATTGTAAATAATTACCCAATTGCCTTGAAGTTTTAATGCACGGCACGGCACAACTACGAGGATATCAATCAATTGAAAATAATAAGCCCAAATCTCAATTGCCCATTTCGTCACACTATAAGTGATGGTGATAAATTTGCAAACTTGAATAGAATAAGTGATCTTGCGCGTGTTATGGTTGAAACGGGAACGCATAGTTCTTTTCCTTCAGTTTATCGGGTAGTGAAGCTAGCTTTGCTTTTACCGGTTGCAACCACAACCGTTGAAAGATGTTTTTCGAAATTGAAGCTTGTCAAGATGGATTTACGCAATCGAATGGGCCCGGAATTTTTGAACAATGCTATGGTTTGTGTGGTCGAAAAGGATTTTTTACGTGAAGTAAAAGACGACGATGTGATGGAACGATTTCAAGCTATGAAAAAAAGAAGAGGACAAATCTATTAGATATTTGTTTTACTTTATTTATTTATTGTCGTTTTTAATATTGTACGATTGCACGGTGAAATTTTTTTTTAGGATACCCCTGAATTAATGTTCTAGTTCCGCCACTGAATGCTTGTACATAAAGTGAAAAAGACCGAATTGCCCTTTAAGTTAACAAAGAAGACGGAAATACCCCTGACTTAACGGAGAAAAATGGATGGAGTTAACGAGCCGGATGAAAATGGCAAGATTTCAAACCTTTTGGATCCTAATGCGGAAAAACAAACCTTTGGACGAAAGTCGCAAAACTGGCCAAACCTCAGGGACGAAAATGGCATTATACTCTTTTAATTATTTTCATAAAGATTAGTGTGTTAAATATTATTATAAAATAATTCAACGCAGTACGCGATACAAAGTTATGATTTTTGGTCACAACTATTTTTAATATTCTGTTATATTGTTAAATAGTTCTAGTAACGAGCCGGATGAAAATGGCAAGATTTCAAACCTTTTGGATCCTAATGCGGAAAAACAAACCTTTGGACGAAAGTCGCAAAACTGGCCAAACCTCAGGGACGAAAATGGCATTATACTCTTTTAATTCTTTTCATAAAGATTAGTGTGTTAAATATTATTATAAAATAATTCAACGCAGTACGCGATACAAAGTTATGATTTTTGGTCACAACTATTTTTAATATTCTGTTATATTGTTAAATAGTTCTAGTATATACTTGCATGGTTGAATAAAGTTTCATGATTGTCACTATTTAGATAAGAGAATGTGTTTATTAAAAGTTGATTACCAACTATAACATTGATTAACGTGTAGTATGACTTATAATTATATGATCTTATAATGAAAAGACTAAATGCTTTATAATGTAGGTAAATAAAGGAACAACTTTACCTTTAGAACTTACCACAAGCGAATGTGTTGCGGCTGCTGAAGCGATCGCTTTAGCAAGGGCTGCGGTTAAGGTTGCCAAGAGTGCAGCCGAAATGATGATGAATCACCAGCGCCCCAAAACATTAGACACTAACGAAAAACCAAAATCACCCGAGCCTGATAACACCATAGACGGGATTGGGTCACAAATCTCCGAAGAAACAGAACCAACACCTGAAGAACTCAAGCTTCTGGAAGAACAGCTATCGGCTAGCATAGCTGTGAGATCAAAACGTCAAGTGGAACGGAAAGAACGGAGGATCAGGGCAGCAGAAAGGGCTGAAACCAGTAGCGTGTCGATGAAATCTATGGGCGGCAGAGGGCGGGGTGCCGCCAGTACTGTGGCGGTGAAGCCTGGAGTGAGTAGAAGACGTGGCGATAAAAAGGACGTTTTTGCTTTTTTGGGAGGAATGACTAATGCCAAGCTTTTAACTGCTGCCGAGGAAGTCGAACTTTCTAAAGGGATACAAGTATGACATTTTATTTTTTATTTTAGAGTAAAATGCCATTTTCGTCCCTGAAGTTTGGCCAGTTTTGCGACCAAAGGTTTGTTTTTCCATATCTGGATCCAAAAGGTTTGAAATTTTGTCATTTTCCTCCAGGTCGTTAACTCCATCTGTTTTTCTCCGTTAAGTTAGGCATTTTCGTCTTTTTTGTTAACTTAAAAGGGCAATTCGGTCTTTTTCACTTAAAGGGCAATACACTATGAAACAGACCGAATTGCCCTTTAAGTTAACAAAAAAGACGAAAATACCCCTAACTTAACGGAGAAAAATGGATGGAGTTAACAAGCCGGATGAAAATGTCAAGATTTCAAACCTTCTGATCCAGATGCGGAAAAACAAACCTTTGGACAAAAGTCTCAAAACTGGCCAAACCTTAGGGACGAAAATGGCATTTTATTCTATTTTTAGTTATGTAAAGAAGTACATTATTTAGGGGTGTTTGGATTTACGTTTTTTTGAAACTGATTCATCTTATTTTTTTTGATAATTTCTGAACTGTTTTTTCCTTCTTGAATTCCATGTTGTTAACAGAGCCTACTGAAATTGCAAGAAGTCCATAAAGCGCTGGAGGCCCGTTTTGGGGTGCCACCGACTTTTGCAGAATGGGCTGCTGCTTTAGGCATCGATCAGATACAATTAGGTAGACGTTTACATTATGGTGAAGAATGCAGGGACAAAATGATCAGAAGCAATATTCGACTTGTTATATCGGTCGCAAGAAGTTATTATGGAACAAAGGTCCATCTTCAGGATATTGTTCAGGTATGTATTAGTTCTTTAACGGGCCGGGCCAGTTTAGTTACAATATGAAACGGATCAGGTTAGGTTGACCCACAAACACCTTTTTATCAGTTTTTTAATGAATTTAATCATGCAAAATGGTTTTGGAGGTTTAATGCATTAGAAGTACACTATAGAAGACTTCTTAGCCCGTTGATCCATTTCATTTGTAGATTGTAGATAAATATAAAAGTAAAATGCCATTTTCGCCACTGAGGTTTGGCCAGTTTGGCGACTTTCGTCCAAAGGTTTGTTTTTCCTCTTCTGGATCCAAAAGGTTTAAAATCTTGCCATTTTCATTCGGCTCATTAACTTCATACATTTTTCTCCATTAAGTCAGGGGTATTTCCATCCCTTTGTTAGCTTAGAGGGCAATTCGGTCATTTTCAGGGGTATTCAATGTTTTTACATAAAGTGAAAAGACCAAATTGCCCTTTAAGTTAACAAAAAGACGCCAATACCCCCTGACTTAACGCAGAAAAATGGATGGAGTTAACGAGCCAGATGAAAATGGCAAGATTTTAAACCTTATGGATCCAGATGCGAAAAAAACAAACCTTTGGACGAAAGTCACAAAACTGGCCAAACCTCAAGGACAAAAATGGTACTTTACTCTAAATATAGTGATATGTTTCGTTTGGAGTAACTGAAATACATCCATTTATAAGTAAATTAGTTGAATCGCTATCTATATTTGCTACATTTGATGATGTGGATATTTTCACAGGAAGGAATCCGAGGCCTGGTGAAAAGTGCAGAGAAATTTGATGCTTCAAAGGGTTTCAAATTTTCGACATACGCGCATTGGTGGATAAGGCAAGCGGTCCAAAGGTCGCGTGCTGAACAAAGCAGGATAATTCACGTTCCGGTAAGAAAACGATACCATATACATCATTTCAATGCGTGGACTTAACCGAAAAGTTCTCATTTTTCCATTTGACAATGATACAGTATTATATGGTGGAGGTGCAATCTAAGGTGAATGAAGCCAAACATCGATTGGATAAGGAGCTTGGAAGAAAACCTACTCGTGCGGAAATCGCAATCGATACGGGCCTTTCCGTTAAGAAGATTCAATCTGCCGAACAAGCCCCTAAGCCCGCCCGATCTATTGATATTCCTATCGGGTTTGATAACAAGACCAAGCTCACGGTTTGTCCTCATCTTGTTTTTTTCACTGTACTTGTCATGTGGGTTGGGTAAGGCTGGTTAAGACACGAACATGATAAGACACGAACCCGAAACAGGTAAACACGACACGAGATCTTATCGTGCCAGATTTTCCAAACACGAACCTGATAATAAACAGGTTACATGAAATGACCTGTTAAGACACGAAAAAATTACCAGCGTATCATACGACCTGTTAAGACACAAATACGACCTGTTATATAATATATAAACTTTACTCCCAGGTATTTTTTATTTAAAAGTAGGAGCTCCACATATTTTTTGATTTAAAATTATAAATGTGTCATTAACGGGTCTTAACAGGTATTTAACCTGTTAAGACACGAAATTAAACAGGTGTTAACGTGTCGAACTGTTATAGACACGAAACCTGTTAAGGTTAAACACAAAACCTGTTAACTTCGTGTAGGTTTGTGTCGGTTATCGTGTTCGTGTAGAAATTGGCAGCCCTAGGTTGGGTGACAGGCTATGTTTCCATAATCGGACCGGCCGCCTTACCGGTCCACCAGTTGGTACAATTTTAAAATTCAGTCACGTCTGGTTCTAAAAAGTGAAAACCGTGGCAACGGGGCAGGGCAATATGGGTTGGGTTGACCCACAACTTTTTTTTCAGAAAAGTTACATATATTGTGAATAATTAGTGTGATGGATTAATAATGTGACTTTTTGGTTATTTTAGGACCTTATTGATGATCCGGACCAAGAGACACCCGAGGAGGTATTGATAAGGCAAACTATGTCTGAAGACTTGGGTAAAGTGTTGAGTACACTAAATGAAAAAGAGCAAAAAGTGATTAGGTGGCGGTTCGGGCTAGAAGATGGTAAAACAAGGACATTGCAAGAGATTGGGGATGTGCTGGGTGTGAGCCGTGAGCGGGTTAGACAGATTGAACTTAACGCGTTTCGCAAGTTAAGAAACACAGATAGAGCCGAGACCCTACGCCAATACTTGCCTCAATAGGTTTTACGATATATGCAAATGTGTATAGGGAAACCGTCGACACCAAAATGGGTCGGTCAAGTGAGTGTTTTTCTTGACTTGAGCCGGGTTTGGTGACTTTTCTGTTGACTCAGACCGGGACCATGTTAGGAGATGATTAACATTACAGGTTATGCAAGACCCGGGTATTTTTTTTCTTTTTGCCCCTTATTTATTTTATTTTAATTTTTTTTTGCCTCTTTTGGTAATATTATCAGGATGTTTGGTTGGTTTTTTATTCATGCATACAAGGAAAATGATTTTGTTTGGTTCTCCTTTGTTCACATCATCAAAATAAATGCCATTTTATTTGTTAAACTAGGTTAAATGATGTGTAAAACCAAAAAAAAAAAGCAAAAAAAATAAATAAATAAAAAAGTAGTAACTAGTTTCAATATTATTTTACTTGGACATTTTTTAAAAATAAAACCATTTAATTTTAATATTGTCTTATTATTATGATTTCTTTTTTGTGTATTTTTAGCCCAGTAACCAAAATTAAACAACACATGACATGAAACTTGATTATTATTTAATGACTTTTATTCTTCACAACTAATTGCTACTTTAGGTTTACTTAAGTATTTTTTTTATTTATTTATAGCATTGAAACAATTTTGAAATTTGAATGACTTTTATTCACGAAGAAACCTTATCATTTGTTAAATTTAATACAAAGTTACACTTTAAAAAAAAAACTAAAAGCACTAAACCACAAAACCGAATGGTCTCAGTCAAGCCAACCAACTCGGCTGGTTCGGCTTGTCTTTTCCAAAACCACAATTAGTTGTTCGACCCAAGATTTTCGTCAAAACCAGCCAAACTAGAACGTGACCAACACTGATAAAAAAAACAGTAATAAATCAATGACTTCAAGATTTGCCCAAAAGAACTGGTGATGCATTATATGATTATAAGACCAGACATCAACTGAATTCACCAAACGGATCTACAAAAAAAAAAACATCAGGAACAAGTATCATGACTACATAACCAAAAATCATATGAACAAACGCGACCATGCAAATCCTAATCTATGTCGATGGGATTGTTCATAGAAAACCCATCTGCTTTCTCCAGCAATTCTAATGGAAAATCATCTTTAAGGATCTGAACTTTGAACTTAACACGACTCTTAGAGTCGCCTTCCATCAACTCAAACACACATGCATCTCCAAGTTTAACGTCGTTTTCTGTCATGAACTTTCCCCATTCTTCAATTCCAAACTTTTTGTTGGCCTGATCACCAGCGCAAGGTAGGTCCCACACCTTGTCGCGGTAAAAGATTTTAGCAGGGATTGTAGTAGCTGGAAGCTTAACCGACAGTTCCTGTGGGATGTTCTACAATTGCAACAATGGGTGATTCGGGTCAAAACTAACACTTTTCGACTGGGTCAGGCCAGGCCAACAACATTTCTATAAACTATCTTTGTGCCCGTTAGCTTCTTTTATAGCTAACATATCAATTAAGGAATATTAGATTTTAATAATCTCAACTATTCGTCTTTGGCCGCCAACAGTCCCAACTTCAAAAATAACCACTGGCAGTCCCAACTATTGACATATTGACCACCAATGGACCCTAACTAACAAAACCCTAACGCCGTTAGTCTCCGGTCGCCGGAAAACCGTTTTTGGCCAGAAAAAGGTTTCTAAAGGTCCGATGTAAGGTTACAAAGAGGTTTTGGAAGAAAATGTTGAGTTTTCCGGCCAAAAAGTTGAGTTTTCCGGCCAAAAATAAGTTTTCCGGTGAAAAAGAAGTTTTCTGGCGACTTAAATAATTGGAGCTTTTACTAGAAAAAGATTACTAAAGGTCCGTAATAAGGTTAGAAAGAGGTTTGGGACAAAAATGTTGAGTTTTCGGGCCAAAAATGAGTTTTCCGGCGAAAAACGTTTTTCCGGCGACCGGAGACTAACGACGTTAGGGTTCTTTTAGTCAGGGTCCATTGGAGGCCAATATGTTAATAGTTGGGACTGCCAGTGGTTATTTTTGAAGGTTGGACTGTTGGCGGCCAACAACGAATAGTTGGGATTATTAAAATCCAATATTCCATCAATTAATCGGGTCTAAAAATTTCTATAGACTATCATTAAATATTATTCCGTTAATTTCCTTTACAACTAACTTTTTTTCATTTTGACCCGTTTCACTTGTTAGAGATACAACATAACCGGGTCTACCCATTTTTGAGGCCCGTTAGTTTCTATAAACTATCAGCGTGTAAACTATTATAACTTGTCTGACCGTCTCGTTTCTTTTATAGCTAAACATTTTCAATATGACCTGTTTCACCCTTTAGAGATACAACATAACCGGGTCTACCCATTTTTGTGGCCCGTTAGTTTCTATAAACTATCAGCGTGTAAACTATTATTACTTGTCTTACCCGTTCGTTTCTATTATAGCTAAACATTTTCAATAGGACCCGTTTCACCAGTTAGAGATACAACATAACCAGGTCTTACCCACTTTTGTGACCCGTTAGTTTCTATAAACTATCAGATTGTCAAAATATTAGTCGTTTGACCCGTTAGTTTCCATTATGGCTAACCTTTTCGATTTGGCCCATTTGACCTGTTAGAGATACAACATAAGCACACCTAACCATTTTTGTGGCCTGTTAGTTTCCCTTATAGCTAACCTTTCCAATTTGACCCGTTAGAGATACAACATAAGCATGCCTAACCATTTTTGTGGCACGTTAGTTTCCCTTATAGCTAGCCTTTTCATTTTGACCCGTTAGAGATACAACATAAGCATGCCTAACCATTTTTTTGTGGCCCGTTAGCTTCCATAAACTATCAACATGTCAAATACTATTACTCGATTGACCTGTTCGTTTCCTACTTTCCTGTATAGCTAACTTATACAATTTGACACGTCAGAGATACGACTCAACCGCGTCTACCCATTTAAGTAAATAAACTAAAATCTTCACTTCTACCGTTCTACATAAGATTAGGTTAAAGCCTGTTTAGTTTTGAGTTTCACCTTTTAGATTATAAAAGTCAAATGTAGTATATCTTCTGTCATAGGACATGAGAATTACCACTTGAAACCTCTGTGATTTGTCAATAACAACATAGAAATACGGGTTCCCTGATAACGGCCAAACTTCAGCATCACCAGTTATGGTTGATTGTCTCTGCATATGAAGATCCATCTGAAGAAAACAATTTCATGATATCAAATAATTAATCACTTTAATGATTTTTGTACAAAATCATGTCTAAAATTGGCAAGCAAAGTCTAGAAAGTTTGCTAGAGAAAATAGTTAACTAAGTGAACTGTTCATGAACAGTTCGACGAGAAGTTTGTTTATGTTTGTTTATTTATTAAACAAACGGACACAAACATGAAATTTTGTTCATGTAACTAAACGAATGAACATGATCAGTTGAACACATGTTTCATTCGTTCATATAACGTCTGTTTATGTTTATTCATTTATGTTTGTTTATTTACGTAAGTTATATATGTGTTTATATTTTTTAATATTTAATACAAAAGTTCATTTATATTTGTTCGTTTGTGTTTGTTTATCTGTGTCCGTTATGTTAATGAACTATTTGTTTAAAATGTTAACAAACGAACACGAGAATGTTCATTTTCTTAACGAACAAACATGAACAAGAAAATCCGTTGGTCTGATTGTTCGCGTTTAGTTAAAGTTAAATGAACAAACACTAACAACTAACATGCACATGCTAAACCCCTATTTTTCCGGTAATTGAGAGGTTATTGCGATCAATGACCTAAATAGAATAAAAGTAACACTTAGATTTAACATTTTAACCTAATATATGAGGAAGATTCAATGTAATTAATTATATGAACAGAAGTAAACACGAAATGTGTCAAGATCAAATCCACGTAAAATAAACCCTAAAATCAGTGTTCAGGATTACGTAACTGAAGAATGCATACATGGTGTATGATACATCTGATCAACTTACTAATCGTACCTATCGTCAATGACGGACGGCAGACGGTCGTATGGACGGACGGAGGCGCACAGACGGACGATTATATGATCGTGAGTAGCTAATGGAAAAAGATCAAATAATTGAATATAGGGAGTTACTGAAAAAATTAAGAGTTAATTACTATTTTCGTCCCTGTGGTTTGTCAAAAATCACTATTTCAGTCCATTAGTTTAAATTTTGCTATTTCAGTCCCCGTGGTTTCACTTTCGTAACCATTTCAGTCCACCTCCGTTAACCCCATCCATTTATTCTGTTAAGTACACGTGAATTGACCATAAGGCCCTTATTAATAAAAAACAAAAAGATATCTAAATGAGTTAATTACTGTTTTCGTCCCTGTGATTTGTCAAAAATCACTATTTCAGTTCTTGTGGTTTCATTTTCGTAACCATTTCAGTCCAGTCTCCTAACACCATCCATTTTACCGTTAAGTTTTTAATGAAATACATAAATTACCCTTGTGTTAATTAAATAAGAAAACCATGAAAAATTAAAAGATTGTATTCTAGGACCCACTTGTTAAAACACAACCGCACCCCACTACATCCCTGCTCTCATTTCCGGCAAAAGTTTCCGGTCATCTTCTCCGGCATCACACCCCACCCTCTTAATGTCCGGCGACCCATTACCCCACCCCAATTAATATCTTTCTAGAAGCATCAATTAACATAATAACTTTGGAAAATAATGCTTACCTGGACATTTTCTCATTATAAAATCCAAAATTAAAATTTTGGAACCATATATGTAAAAATAGTGTCAGACTTCTACTTCTATTAAAGCCATGGTGGGTCGAACCCTACAATTCAATTTAAGTCCATATGTCATACAGCAATAAAATCATATAAATCCAATAATAAAATTATATAAGTCCGTATTTAATTAACACAAGGGTAATTTAGGTATTTCATTAAAAACTTAATGGTAAAATAGACGGTGTTAGGAGACTGGAATGAACTGGTTACGAAAGTGAAACCACAGGGACTGAAATCGCAATTTTTAAACTAATTGACTGAAATAGTGATTTTTGACAAACCACAGGGACGAAAACATTAATTAACTCAAAAATTAAATTACTAATTGATTATAACTATTTGAGGTTTAAATTTGACCTTTATTTTTTCCATAAATAACGTGTTACATGTCATTATTCTTTTATACTTTTTATGAATGTTGTTACTTGTTTTTTTAACGTTTAACAAAGCACGATCAACCGAAAGTTAACCAAACATGTGATTGGATTTATTCTATCCAACTAAAAGTAATTGGATTTATTAAACGAAATTAGCATAAGTTCACTAGTGTTCGAAGTCGTAGGAAAGCAATGGTTTACCAAACAATCTTTTCAAATTATTGAATTAACCGAACCACTTGCAACCGAAACCATTTGGTTGTGAAAATATAAAGCTTAGAAACATTGGTTATACGTTCAGTTTTAACATATTACCAAGTTTGTGAATAGTAACTTTGACCATTCATCCTGGGCTTCACCTAAGTCCCGCCCCTGCATACAATTACCAAGTTTGTGAATAGTAACTTTGACCATCTTTGACCTATCTTTTAAAAACCAGTTCAAACCGGTCAGTAGTACCGGTTTAACCGTCTGGTAGAACCAGTTAAACCGTCCGGTACACCCGGTTGAACCACCCAGTTAAACCGTCTCTGAGCCTAATCCGATGCGGTATAAAACCGGATTTTAAAACATTGCCTTTGACATTTTTTGTCTATCAACTTTGACCATCTTTGACTTTCTTTCTTTTTTTTGACCTTTTTTTAATCTTTGAATTTCCCCTTTTAAAAATCTCACTTTTTTACAATTTTCCTTTTTACTATCCTACCTGTAAATTTGACCAATTTTTTGACTTTTTTTTAAGACTGACGTCGATCAAATTCCCGCCACAACGCACAAGTAATTTTACCAGTTATGTAAATAACACGGCCAGATAGAATTTTGTTAGAAAATTTTACAAATAACATACGACCAGTTAATAGTTATATCGTTTTCTTTAGAAAATAACAAGGTGAGGTGTATTCTATACTGCTTAAAACCTGATTTGAATTTATACTAAATTGACTCTTACCAAAACTATGAATTAAAAGCAGAAACACAACAATTATTCGATAAATCAACATTAAACTAAGTGTCATAAACAACACATAACCACACCCTAAAGCCCTACGTTCATCATTCTCACATACGAAAGCAAGTAAAATTACCCTTCTACCCCAGCCAAACGCCTCGAGAAACAAAGGCGCCAACATCCTACCAGCAGGGGCACAATAGTCATTTTCTAGCGGGTTCAAATTTCAACCCGGCAAATTTCCAAAGCCCATTTTATGTGCTTCAACTTTAAGAGACTTGAGGTACTTAACAGCTTCATCAAGAACATCAACTGTGTTCATTTCCGCGTTACCACCAGGAACAATTCCTCTAAGAGACTTCACCATCTTTTTCATCTTCTCACGCTTTCCCGAACTACCCTTTGACCCATGAGACGATGTTGACCCGACCCACTTGTTTCTTCGTCTCGAAGAGCAAGAATCAGATGTATCATACGTGTCATCTCCATATGTCCGTGCTGTGCTAACCTCGTCGTCTTCATATTCTTCATTTTCATCCTCGTCGTCATAGCTCAACAATGCATCAATATCCGCCGAATCTTCTTCTGTAACCCTGGGGGTATATTTGTCTTTTTGCATCGGTGCAGTGTTTATACCAGGGTTGTACATGACCTGGTTACAGTTATCCGTCCTGTCGAAAATTACGTAGTTTCTCGGGCAATCCCATGATGGATGTAAGTCAACGTTTTGACCAAAAAACGAGCCCATTTGATCTTGATGTTGCGGGAAATTATGTTGGTCACCCTGCATTACGTCTTCTAACTAAATGCGTCTGAACTCTGAACTTGCGCGTTTTTAATATGTAGTTTTGGTTTTCAGGGCTTAGTGTGATGCTAAAAAAACAAGAATCGTAAACGCGATGAGTAGTGCGAATGACGCACTTTCAAGTTATTTCCATTTTTTTGTACTGGAGAGATTTATGTTCCCGATTTGTAATAATCACCAACGACTAACCGATCAATATCTTTACTGTCTTCTAATGTGAAAAAATAACCGAAAGTACAAAAACAAGCTTTGACTATGAAAAGTCAAGTCTACGTAACAGGCTTAAGCAACTGACGGAAATATTCAGCCTGTAACAAAAGTTCAAAACACAAGTCAACTATTATGTATCCATTAGTTTCAAACAAAGATGAACGTTGACTTTTGAGGTCAAACAGAAATTAATATGTATTTGATACTAACAATTTGACTTTTGAGGTCAAACAATTCATGGTTTTGGCTCTTGATGCATAATTGACATGATTTATTATTAAGGATTTTCTTATTAAAGCAGTTTTATATGTGATGTGAAATGATTTGAAGTTCTACTCTTGTACGCTTATAACTATGTACATAGCTTTTTGTAGTGTTTATTACTTGGTTGACCAGAGAAAGTCAAAGGGTGTGTTTTTTACGGTTTTACCTAACAATGGGCTTAAGATAAAGATAACAAAAAATAACAATTTTGCATTGTAACAGAAGTAAATGTTGGTCCATGGGTTCTAAAGAAAGATGAAATTTGACTTTTGAGGTCAAACAGAAATTAACATGTGTTCTTTATGAACACTTTGACCTCAAAAGTCAAAATGAATCATGCTTTTAAGAGTAAACTGCCAAAATGGTCCCTGAGGTTTGATCACTTTTGACACTTTAGTCCAAAACTCAAATCTTTTGAATCTGGGTCCCTGTGGCTTCAATTTTGCTGCCATTTTCATCGAAAATCAACTAATCAGATTTTTTAGTTAACATCCAGTTTTTCTATCGTTTTTCTTTTTAATGAAGGGCAAAATGGTCTTTTAACGTTTTATTATAACAAATTAAAAAAAATATGACCATTTTGCCCTTTATTAAAAAGGAGGAAAAAGACAAAATAATTGTATGTTAACTGAAAAATCTGACCAGATTTTGATTTTGGATGAAAATGACAACAAAATTGAAACCAAAGGGACCTAGATTCAAAAGGTTTGATTTTTGGACTAAAGTGACAAAAGTGACCAAACCTTAGGGACATTTTTGGCGGTTTACTCCGCTTTTAATTCAATATCGACATTATTAATGCTATGCTTTGAGAATAAGAGATTGCTATGCATAGTAGCTTTATAAATGATGAGAATCAAATTGCATTCTACTCAATGTAACTACACCATTATCGTAAATTCTAATCCTTGAAAATTACTTGGTTGACCAAAAAAGTCAACATTTACCTGACAAACTTGCATCAAATTGTAATAGGCGATGATCCCAACACTCATTTTAGTTTTCCCGACTTCTTTCACGATTTGAATCCTCCTTTGTGCAACACCAATGAACATTCTCAATAAAAAAAAACCAACAAAAAAGCCTGCAAAACGCGATATCCCGAAAGAAGTCAACATTTGACTTTTGAACACCCATACTATAAACAAAACAAGATGCTTCTCACCTTAGAAAATCAAATTACAGGATGAACCGATAGAAAATCGTAAAAGAAGTCGTTCCAAAAGAGGTCCACGGCATGTTGCTCAACTTCTTCAAATTTATTTTTTAGATTATTATGACCCCCCTACATCACAACATTAGCATTAGCATATCAAGAATATAACATAACCAAAAATACATAAAAAAATGGTTAATAGATGTTCTAAACACATTTATGATTGAGATTATAAACTGCAGACTATGGTTGGTCAAATTTGAAAGCTTTGATCATTTATGGGGGTGTTTACAAATTTTTACAGCCTTTAAGTGAAAATTGCACACAAATTTATAAACAAATTTCTGTAATCACACATAAAAAGTAAAGAAACATATAAGGACATAAATTGTATTTTTTCACTTTTACCAAAGTGGTTGGTTATTTTTGAAAAATAAAATAATATTCATGGTTCATAAATATAGTATGCATGTATATATATTTTAAACAGCAGATTCCAAGTCTCAAACTGTCAGCTGAACCTTTAAACTGTAGAACCCAAACAGGGAACCATATAAATGGCCAGCTTGCTTTGAAAAACAAAAAACAAAAAAAATCTGAATTCAAACTCCCAATATATCAAACAAAAAAAAGCAGCAAAAAAAAGATGAAAGCCTCCTGGAATTTGATAAAAAAAAAATCACTAAATTCAAAAGCTGAAACACACCCAAATTCAGAACCTAGGCAAAAGATCATAATTTAAGAAGATCTTGATCTCTTTTACAATAAAGCTCTTAACATTTCTTGATCATTACTGTGAAACAAAATAACCCAAAAATTTAATAACAACTGCAGTAATTCAATCCCCAAACTTACCAAATGATAAATCAGTTAACAAACATAACCAAATTGAGATTCTTGAAACAAAAAAAAAGATCAAGAAACAAAACTCCAAAGATCATCTTGATCTCAATAAATACCAGTTAGTTAAACCCCAGATACCATCAAACATAAAAAGCTCAAAAAAAAAACAAGAAATTCAAAGATGAGAAGAAACAATTCATACCCAAGAAATTAAGAATATTGGATAAAGATGAAACCTTTGGAAAGAAAGTGGTGTTGATATGGTGTGAAATGAGGGAGACAAGTAACATGGAGAGAAGTGGGTGGGTTTTGATGTTGGGTGCAGGGGACAGTGGGGTGCTTTTTTCTTCTTTTTTGTTGCAGGTGAGAGTCAAAGAGAGAGAAAGTGGGTCGTTGGATGGGTTTGTCGGATGAATTGTGGCCGTTGGATTGGATATAGAAAGCACGCGTGAGCATTATGAGGAGGATGTTTGACAACATGTGTGATCTTGTCGCAAATCTTAATCTCTTGGAGTTTGGTTTTTAGCATTTAAAACGCATGTAAACATCTTGTACAGTATTTAGTGTCGAATTTTATCAATATACTTGTATTTTGGATTTTTTTATGGATAAATCCTATTGTTTGACCACGTAGCTCGGTTGGCATCGGAGGGAAAATGAAAATGCAGTGTTGAAGGATACAGCCATACAGGTGTCAAGTTTGAATTCGATCATAATCAGGTTTTACCATAGTGAGCATTTTGGGCGGCATGTTTTTCCCTGAAGATGGTGGGCTTGGACTACCCAGCGCTGTCTAAGTTCATGGACTTAATGAGTCTTGTTGATCCCTGATGCTTTGGGAAAAAGCATGCCAAAGGCCTCACAAGCCAGGCGAGACCTTCATTCAAAGAAGGCTAACATCCGATTGACCCCTGGGTCTACATTTTCGGAGGTTGTCCATTTACGAAAAATGGAAAGAGAAGGTTCATCTTCTTCCAGCAGCTCAGATGCAAACGGCTCTGTAGCTAAGAAGTCAAATCCGTTGACTCCTGACAGCTTGAAAAAAGTTGGAGAAACTAGTCTTCGGCCTAGTTATGCGGACAAGACAATAATGCCAGCAAAGGATGATTCAAAGTTCTACGTGATATTTGAGGTCCAAATGCAGGAATCTATGATGATTGGGACATTGTATCCAATCTAATAAAGGAGACATCTTTCGTCCACAAGAAGTACAAGACACTTTTTCAAGCTCAACAAGAAGCAGATAAGTATCAAGCTAACTTCGGAAGCAAGAAAATAATCTTCAAAGCACCAATATTAGTGCCCAAAGTCCAGAATCATACTGGTCAAAGAAGACAGGTGTTCTTCATAAAAGAAAAAGAAGAAGCTCCATCCAAAGATCCATCTTCAGAGATTTTAGAAGGAATAAGCTTCCCAGATTTCAGAATCCTATGGTCCAAAGCAAGAGCTCTCTCCATAAAGGATTATGAAGCAGAAAAGATTTATTCAGACAATAAAAAGTCCAGAAGTCTTTTCGTAATCTGTCCTGATGCAGATGCAGTCTTCACTTACCAAGCTTTTTGTGCAGGGTTAGTCAAGACCATTTATCCCAGCAAGGATCTTAACGAATTAAGGTCATTTCCTAAGAGATTAAGAAAAGCAGTTGGAAAATTCATCCAAAAAATTGCTAAGGATGCTAATATTTACATCCAAGTCACATCCAGCATTCCAGACTGGGTAGATGGAAAAGTCCTTCCAGCCTATCACTACATTGAGCTAGGCTTAGCGGCAAAAAGAGAAGTTCAACCGTCCAAAGTCATAAACGAGGAAGACGACTTCATCAGCATGGGAATCTATGCCTACCGAGTTGAAAAGATTATTTTCATAATCCAAAAGACTCAAAAGCTTAATTCAAAAAGCAAAACCAAGGTCAATTATGCCATCCCAAATTGCCTGATCACCAGCGCTACAGGGAAGACGCTATGTCAAGAAGATCAACGCGCAATCCAAGCGCTTGAAGACAAGATCTTAAAAAATCAGATCTCAGCAGGTCCTACCACAAAGAAGATGCTTTGTGAAAGGCTCCAAAAGGTCGACAAAGACCATTAGTGCGCATTATGTAAAAGCACCAAAGTTGATAGGGACACTACACCAAAAGCAGATGCTTTGTCCACTACCAGCAGTGAGGGGTCCTTCATAATAATTCTATGAAAAACGTAAGCACTTACGTCATTCAAAAGAAGACAAGCGGCTACAGCTGTAAAGGCATCTTTAATAATTCAATGAAATTATTGGTAGGTCTCGTAAGAGGAAATCTCCGTCTATATAAAGAGCAATACCTCATAAGGAAACGATATCCCCATCCCTGGCTGACATCCCAAATCCTCTCCTCAATTCTCAATTTGAGAATTCCCTCGTACCTTTTCTCACCCACTTTTACTTTTCATGTTTTGAACTTTCTTAAGTTCTAAGCATGTGTTTTAGTATGGAGTAGAAACTCCTTTAAGGGGGTTATGTAAATATCAAGAAGTTCTCATTCGGGAGAACAGTTATGAAATAAAAACTCCTTTGTAAACCTCTATCTTTTATCTTTTATCATGAAAGTTTTTATTCTGTAAAACCTGGAGTCCTGGAGCCCGTTGAAGTACCGCTTAGGCAGGAGGCCGTTAGGGAAAGAAGGGTTGGATTGGTCCCTTGCAGAAAAATTAGAAACGATCAAGAAGAAAATACAAGGAGAAGAAAGGTATAAATTTTATTTTAAACTGTTAAATTACTTCAAGATTGATATTTCATATCTCTCCTTAAAATCTTAAAAAGAATTTATTTCAACACAAAAACTAAGATTTTGATTAAATCAAAAAATGATTTATATAAACAAACACAAAAAGAAATCGATTAACAACTATCGAAACAAATGATTTTTCAATCTAAAAAACTTAGTCAAAATATGACTACAAAAAATAATGAATTTTGTAAATTCAAAGGATTAATTCCACAATTAAACAATTTCAAAATTGTTTATGTTAGTCAACAATTGTCGACTAATAATTTAGAATTCATATTCGAATTATCGATTGATTATTTTAATCGAACGAATAATTCATTTGAATTTTATATTCAAAATACTATGCATCTTTTGAATTTTATATTCAAAATACTATGCATCTTTAGAATATTATATTCAAAGTACTATGCATCTTTAGAATATTATATTCAAAGTACTGTGCATCTTTTTCATTTAATCGATCGATTAAATTCAAAAGATTCATTTCAAAATCAAAAGAAAGAATTGTATATTCTAATTTGTAAATGATATTTACAAAAACCAGGTATACAATGAGTATACACCAAAATTTCCATAAAAAAGAAATCCGTCGAGTTAATCAAGAATTAACCATAAATCAAAGTCTAATTAACCAATTAGAACAGTCTCTTAAGAGATCACCTAGAAATAGGACAGCTGAACGTGTTCAGTTTAATGGTCTTAAAGCTAACCGCTTTAGCCAATGAGTCTTAACCAGACCACAAGACTCCTAAAGGACTTAATGAACCCTTTAGTTGAATTTATTAAAAATTCTGAAGTACCTCCGCATAGTGGTATCAGAGCCTTGTTGCTCTTTTTAAAAAAATAAGATGTTTTATTTCATAAATTAATGGAAAATAACAATCTTTTTAAAAATGATTCTGATGAATCTGAAGAAATAACTGAAGTTTTAAACTTTAGTGAAAACGAAAAAGGTTTTGTATCAGATTACATGATTAATTCTGATCAACTAACAAAAAATAGTAAGCTTAAATTCAAGCTTGACACTAAACAGGTTTTTAATCAACCAAAAACTTTACAAAGTTTAGTTTCTAAAGCCTTTTTCTAGAAAAAATAAAATATTTTATTGTTTCAACACTAACACTGAAGAACTTTCAGTTGACATAAAAAATACAGCAGGTGAAGTTTATTTGTCACTCTTAACAAAGGGTGAAATAGCAAAAAAGCTTTTGCGCATTAAACCAGAGTTGAGAAAGTCTCTCAATATGGTACACATAGGAGCGGTCAAAATCCTCCTAAAATCCCAGTTTAGAGATGTAATTAATTTTCCTATAAAAATGGCACTCGTTGATAATAGAATTATCAATAGGCAAGATGCTCTTCTGGGAGCAATTCAAGGTAATTTAGCATATGGTAAATTTATGTTTACTGTCTATCCTAAATTTGCTTTACATCGAGATTCAAAAGATTTCGACAAAACTTTAAGTTTCATACATCAGTGCGAAAGAACTGATCTTATGGAACCAGGTAATAAAGTGTTTACGATTAATTATTTAATCTCTTATGCTTATCTTGATCAACAAATCACCTATAAAGAGGATGATATACAAATTTGGTTTATTAGAATAAATCAAATTAAAGAAGATTTTATGTTAAGTCATAAAACAAAATCTCTTAATATTAAAAATATTAAGAAAAACATTTTTGCTTCTAAGCAAAAAATTATTATTGAGCTTAGAACTAAAAAAACAATTATATCTGTAACATGACTACTCTTTTAAAATTAGAGGAACTTGTTAAAGATTTAATTAAAAAGTTGGATAGTCTATCTACCAACGAAAATCTTGAGGTGACTGCTGCAAAAATCATCAAAGATGTTTCAGACAAAATTGATGAAAAAATGGATTTAAAAACTTTTATTCCCAAAAGGCAAAAAGAAAAAATTGAAGATGAAAAAAGCTTTCAAAAGTATTCATTTCCAAACTTCAACGTTGGAAATCCATCTCTAGGAAGTTCTAAAAGTCCAAATGCATTATCATGGCCTTTCGGATCAACTTCAAATGACCAACAAAGGTCAAGCAAAAATTCTTTAAGAAAAATAAATCTAGAGATTTCTAGACATTATTTCTTTTTAGAAAGAAATAATCAAAGAATTATTGAATTACATTCGGATTGGAGCATTCATCCTTATGACAAACTTTTTGAATTATCTGATTTAAAAAGAAAAAAATTCTTTTATGGAAAAAGATATTCAAAGATTAAAAGATAACAAGATTATCATTTCTTGTGGATAAAATGAGTTCCATCGTTCAAAAATTGGAACAAATTTTAGATGAACAATTGGATACCCTTCCAATTGAACAAATAAAAGAACTTGTTAATCTCATTACTTTGGATGACAAAGAATGTGAACAAAAGTTTTCTGAAGATAAAATCTTAAACGAAAGATATTTTCCTTCTGAAAATAAAGAACATGTATTTGTTTTGAAGAATGAAGAATCAAGAACCTTTCCTGTTAAGAAAGAAGAACCAGAAACTGAAGAAAGTTCTTCAGATATGGAAATGTCTCCGAGACAAAGAACCTACCATGCCTCTACTAGCAAAGGTAACAGGCGTAGAAAAACGGATACGGAATTTTCCATGCCGTATCATAAAGGTATACCCGATTATAATAGTAATGATAATGGTAGTGCAACTACTATTAATACTATTAAAATTGATTGTGTCTTTAACCTCGATAAAAGAAAATAGGTATTTGATAAATGGAACACTGAAATCAGTCTAATCATTCAGACTAATTCAGTAGAATTCTCTCAGGCTAAGGCTTTGTTATTATTACTAGAGCATAAGTCTGCAGGAATCATACAAAATTTAATCAAATGGACAACTTGGGATGAAACTTTGCATGGTGGAGATCTTTTTGATCAAATCATAAATGCAATATACATGATGTTTTTAGGTCTCGATCTCATTACAGATAAAGACCGAGAAAATCAAAAAATATTGGAAAAAGCAAGACAAAATCTTGCTAAGGCACAGCTTTGTGACATATGTCTGTTAGACGATTTCACTTGTCTTTATGAAACTAATTATTCCATATATAACTTTGCAACTTTTCTATGCATTATTATTTGTACATTATGCTTTGGGTAGTTTTCAAAAAAAAAAAGTTGATTTTTTTATTTTCAACCCAAAGGTTTTTACTTTTTACAATTTTAACCCTACATAATTTGTTGTTTTAACTTTAACCAAAAACTTTTCATTATTTGCATTTTAACTTTACAACTTTTGTCAGTTATACTTTTCATCTTTCGCAAATTTTCGTTTTACGTATAGTTCTAAATTTTTCGAGTTAATACGACGCAACGTGCATGTGTGGTTCAACGTTTTTACCTCTATTTTTCCATGTTTGACAGGTCCGTCGCAACACGCATATCCTAGGTCAAGTCAGTGTTGGTGGTCGATTACGGTTGTGTGACATTAGTACTATTTGACACCATTTTACGCCTCGCCGCAACGCGAGGTGTGCTTTGTGGGGTTTTCAAAGAAAAAATGATTATCCATATGCTTGTCGTAACGTTGGCTTTGGGGGTTTTCCAAAAAAAATGATTTTTTTTTTTACTTTTCACCCAAAAGTATTTCATAAATTACTTTTAACTCAAAACTATTTGTTTTTTTACTTTTAACCCAAAACTTTTTATCTTTTCCAATCTATGCTCATAACATTTTTTACTTTCAACTTTGGTCCTTTATAGTTTTCATATTCCGCAAATTTTTCGCTTTATGCTTGGTTCTAAATTTTGTGACTTAACACATCGCAACGTGCGTATTTGGTTTAACGTTTTTACGTTTCGTTCTAAATTTTGCGAGTTAACACGACGCAACGTGCGTGTGTGGGTGAACGTTTTTACATCGTCTATTTTTTCCCCGTTTGACAGGTTTAACATAACGTGCGGGTCCTAAATTGACTTAGTTATAACTAAAGAATCCCCGCCGCATTGCGGCGGGTCGCAATCCTAGTTTTTATAAATTAGGCACAGGTGAATTTCATCCATGGATTGATGCTTACTTAATGAAAATTTCCATCGTCGGAGAAAAGGCGAAGGAGCGTTGGAATAAAGAAAAGAATCAATTTACAATGCATTCTCTTGGGTTTGCTACAAGAATTGTTAAAGAAGAAATTGCATCTTATTGTGATCTTTCTAACAAACAAAAACAGTTAAAACGTTTAACGAAAACTGTTGCAAAAAACTCGCTGAGTTACCACAATTATCTTTTGGCTGTGAACCAACAAAAGATAAAAATTATTTCAAAAAGAAATATAAAAATAAATATGAAACAAAAACTAAAAAACATTTTTGAAAAACCAAGAAAAGAAAGTTTTATCCTGGAAAATACCTTTCAAAAGAAAAACCTAAGGTTTGTCCTTAAGGTAAGAAAAAATGTCGTTGCTGGATATGTTCTGAAGAAGGACATTATGCCAACGAATGTCCCAACCGACAAAAATTTCCGGAAAGATAAAAATTATCTTAGAAGCCGAAATTGAAGGATATTTTCCTTCTGAAAATATTTTTGATGGCTATACACAAGTATATGCATTAGAAATATTAGACAACTTGTCATCCGATTCTCCTACAGAAGACTCAGAATGAAATCCAACCACTCTTTTAGTTGGGGGATAAAGATAAACAAAACGATTATGAAATTTGTTTATTCAAAAAATTATTTATTTCCAATTTTTTTTTTTTTACCATAGTGAGCATTTTGGGCGGCATGTTTTTCCCCGAAGATGGTGGGCTTGGACTACCCAGCACTGTCTAAGTTCATGGATATATGGGGTCGTATTTTGCCATTGTGTTACCTCGAGGTAGTCGTGGTTTTATTCGTTGGCCGTTCGAAAACAAAATCTTATTTTTCACTTAAAACCTAGTATAAACTGTAAAGGTGGGTTTATAATATTTTTCAAATAATATATGTATGTATATTAAAAAAATTATTGAACTTTTAACACTAATGTAAGTTTTCCTAGTTTTAAAAAGTATATATGATAATTCGCTTAGTCTTCCGATTAAGAAGTCTACTTAGTTTCACTGAGATGAGTTGCTTAGCACAGTCAAGTTGTAATATATATATATATATATATATATATATAGATATATATATATATATATATATATATAGGGGAGCGCTAGAATGAGAACCACCACGAGTTATGAGAACCGCGAGAACCAAGTGCCATGGAGAGCCGTTGACCACGAAATTTTTTTTACACCTAGATCCGTATATTTTAGGACCGGGTGTAAAAAAAAAAAATTCAAACGGCGCGCCCGAGGGGGTAGTTTTTTACACCCAAAGTTTGGTGTTTTTAATTTTTTTTTCTTTTTTCTTTTTTTTTTTTACAAACTTTGGGTGTAAAAAACTACCCCCTCGGGCGCGCCGTTTGAAATTTTTTTTTACACCCGGTCTTAAAATATACGGATCTAGGTGTAAAAAAAATTTCGTGGTCAACGGCCCTCCGTGGCACTTGGTTCTCGCGGTTCTCATAACTCGTGGTGGTTCTCATTCTAGCGGCATATATATATATATATGATTAGGTTCAAGAGTGAACACTAGTGTAGTTTGCGAACTGAGCGAACTAATCCTGGCCATACATGTGTGTAGATCAATAGCCAGGATTTGATGATGAAATACACTAGTGTATTTTACGATTTGATGATGAAATCCTAGCCATCCACGTGTGTAAATCAATGGCCAAGATTTGTTCACTCAGTTCGCAAATACATTAGTGTTCACTCTAGAACCCCACCCTATATATATATATATGGTAAAGTTCTTGTATAAATAATCTTAACATACTAAACATACAAATTGAAGAAAAACTCAAAAAGACAAGGTGACATTTTTGTAATTAGCAATAACTATCAAAGTTACTCTACAAATATACCTAAAAAACCTCCCCCCCCCCCCCCACCCCCAAAAACCTAAAAAAACCTACCCCCCCCCCCCCCACCCCAAAAAAACCTAAACCCCCCACCCCCCAAAAACCTAACACCCCCCCCCTCCACCCCCCACCCCAGCTAAAATGCTAAAAACTAAACCCCCAAAAAACCTAAAAAATATAAAAAAAAAATAAAAAAACACACAAATTATTTTTTTAAACATTTTTTATTAAAAAGTCGCTACTTTTAGTAGCAGCAAAAAAAAAATTTCTAACAAAATGTAGCGATTTTTTAATAAAAAATGTTAAAAAAATTGTGTTTTTTAGGTATTTTTGGTTGAGTTCACATTTGTACAGTAACTTTGATAGTTGGTGGTAATTACAAAAATGCCACCTTGTCTTTTTGAGTTTTCCTTTAATTTGTATGTTTAGTATGTTAAGATTATTTGTATTTGATCTTTTGCCTATATATATATATATATATGTCCCTATATATGTGTGTATATATATATATATATTGAGGACAGTTAACGTACAATACGGCTTAACGTACATCACGTACGACAGATAATTACGCATGTTCATTTGAAAATCACGCACGTTATAAACTAAAAAAACCCAAATCACGCATGTTGGAAAACATTAATCACGCATGATGAAAAAATTAATCACACACGTTGTTGTACGTGATATACGTTAAGCCGTATTGTATTTTACACTTTTCCTATATATATATACTAGGTTGTTGCCACAGGCCGCGCGTTGCGGCGGGGACGCCTTAATTTTTTATAGCTTGCAGCACGTTATATGATGCGTCAACCATACGAAAACGCGTGTTTCGACTTATTTGATCTAAAACATTGCAGTTACAAAAGAAGCGAAATTGAACCCAAGTTGGTTCATTTAGTGAGGCTTCTACCTAACCACTATACAACCCTTACATTTGCATAAAGACTTAGCGCCATCCAAAAGTACGATAACTCGAATTTATAACGTCGAATTAAAACATATTACATTTCACCCAACTCGTTTCTGAATGTATGCTAAATAAGCATGAAAACGTATTATAATTGACCAGACTCGTTTTCGAAAAAAAATATGTCGATACGTGAATTTATATCCTTAATGTCGAAACGTGAATTTATACTGACACGTACATGAATTTAAATTGACACATATATAGAAATAATCACGTGATAAAATAGTTCCTTCTTTTTAATTTCAATTTAAAGAATAGAATACTGAGGGTAAATTTAAAAAACCAGAAGTTAAGAAACGAAAATAATAATTTATAAAGTTTTATAAAGTTTAAGGTTTATTTTTGTCAATTAAGAAAGCTTAGGATGCTTTTGTGTTATTTGTCATTTTTTTTGTTTCTAAAATGAAATTGTCATTTGTTTGTCTGTTTCTAAAAATGAAGATGAAAGTTTTTACCATTTTTTTTGTCTGTTTCTAAAATGAAATTGTCATTATTATGTCATGTTAGCAAAAGGCAAATGAAAGGTCGGCTACACCACCGACCTTTCATTTTAATATTATATAAATATATATATATATAAAAGATCGTAAGTAACTAAATGCTCTATATGTGTAAATTGGAAGCGATATTCCCCCTTATATCCAAAATAAGTAGAACCATGGAATTCTCTCCGAGAGTTGCTGAACTAACGACTATTAGAAAATAGAATTAGCAACTTTAACACGAATTTCAAGTGGATGAGATTGATCGAGTGGTCTCAGTTGGAGATGATTGCATGTGTTTATTTGAACGACATCCAAGTTGGGGAAATGGTTGAATTTGCCAACAGTGTGAAAGAAATAGCCTTGAATATTGAGAATGAAAATGTAGGGATTGGTGTCTTTAGTAGTGATATTGGTATTAAAAAAGTTCTTGTCAAGTGCATCGACTCTATTGTGGATGTCCCTGCGGGAGAGGCTATGCTAGGACGTGTGGTGGACGTCTTGAGAGTACCTATTAATGGAAGAAGCATTTATAAATTTTTAGTTAACGTATAATTTTTTTAACAATTTATATATTTACTTTGAATATAAATCGAAGAGTACAATTTCGTTCAGATTTTTTTTCATTAATGTAAATTTGTATTAGAAGCTAAGTGTATACAATACAAAGTAATTTTTGGATTTTTTATTAATGTAAATTTGCATTAGAAGCTAAGTGTATACAATACAAAGTAATTTTTGGATATTAAGAGGCTAGAAAATGTTACGACATAAAACTCATATTGTATCGACATATAAAAAAATAAAACTATGCATTTCATGTTATATTAAATATTACTACTTATCAGATTAAATTATTATTTTAAAGGCAAAAAAAAAAGAAAATAAAATTATATGTCAAATTTGATCTACTAGGAGAGAGAGAGAGAGAGAACGCATGATTATAAATCATGATTGGTGTAGTTTTTCATAACAAAGATAAATTACAATAGCATGAAAAGTTGTTCTAAAGTTTACAATATAATAAACTCTAGTATAAAATATAATATTAGACACGAGGCAGCAAGCATGTTTTGAAACCAATGCACTTTTTATTATTACTTGAATCACGACTATCCCCCACAAAAGCTCAGTTGGAAGTTGGGTTGGTTGGTTTTTTTGGAGACTCCGGTTCGACTCTCGGGTGTAGTGAAAGGTGTGGGAACCAGGCAATGATGGTAAGAGCTTGTTAGCCAATGTTACGCAAGTTCAAGTCTGAGTTGCCCCGGTTTTATCCGGCCATTACTCCAACGAGGTATCTCGTGTGGAGGTGGTACGGTTCCGGGCGATAGCCGTAGCCAAGTCTGACTACACCCAGCGCGGGTCCGGTTAAGACAACATAGTCTGGGTCAAATCTTGATTAGGGTCCCCGACTTGGGGATGTGAATACCTACTAAAGAAGTTCCATGCTTGGTACTTGGATGATGGTACGATTATAGGAGATGCTAAAGAGGTGGCTAAAGCTTTAGAAATCATCAGGACTATGGGGCCTTGTTTGGGGCTTCAACTTAACGTCAAGAAAACAGAAGTTTTTTGGCCATCGTGCAATGGAGTTAAGGCGCAAAAGGGTTTGTTTCCTAGTGGGATTGGAAGGCCGGTGTCGGGTGTCAAACTCCTCGGGGGCGCTGTTAGTCGGGATGCGGGTTTTATTAGTAGGTTGGCCGTGAAAAGGGCATCTTGTGCAGTGGATCTGATGAGCTATCTTCCACATCTGCGGGACCCTCAATGCGAGTTTCTCTTGCTGCGCTCTTGCATGGGTGTTGCTAAGTTGTTGTTCGGCCTCAGAACGTGCCAACCCACGTTTGTTGGGGAGGCTGTTTCGGTTTTTGACAAAGGCCTTCGGAGAGCTATTGAGGATATTGTGGTTTGCGGGGGTCCGTTTTTTGGGGATCTTCAATGGAGGCTTGCATCCCTTCCGACCCGTTTTGGGGGTTTGAGTTTATGTTCGGCTGAGGATGTATCTACGTATGCTTTCGTGGCATCGAGGGTGCAATCTTGGAGTTTGCAGGACCACATTCTTCGGGACTGTGGTATTGTCGGGTTAGATTCTGATTATGTGTGTGCGTTGGATTGCATGCATATGTCCCTTCCGGATTTCGATATTGGCGGTTTCTCTAATAAGGACACCGCCCCCCCTAAAGCCCAGAATGCTTTGGCGAGTGCCCTATTTAGTAGAACTGTCCAGAGTTTGGGAGAGAAGTTTAGTCTATCCCCCCGTCAGAAAGCCGTGTTCGATTGTCTCCGGGCTCCTCATGCTCAAGATTTTCTGACAGTCATCCCCATTGAAGGACTAGGCCAACACATGTCGGCAGTGGAATACCGGGTAATCCTTAAGTACCGGCTAATGTCTGTTTCCGGTTGATGAGCCCTGCCCAGTTTGCCGCAAGGTTTGTTTGGATACTTTTGGCGAGCATGCGGTTCATTGTAAGGAGTTGCCTGGTTTTAAATACAGGCATGATTTGGTAAGGGATATTCTGTTTGATATTTTAAAGCGGGCAGGGATTTCAGCAAAAAAGGAGGCTCCGGTGAACTTTCTGACCGATCCGCTCGATGGGAGGTCTACTCTTCGACCAGCTGATATTCTTGTGTTTGGGTGGGCCAGGGGAAAACACGCTTGTGTGGACCTTACAGGAGTGTCCCCTCTTGTTGGGCTCAGGGATAATGGGTTTGTTGCTGGCCAGGTTGCGTCGAAGGCGGAATCAAGTAAGGTCGCTAAACATGAGAAGGCTTGTTTAGAGAATCAACATGTGTTTATCCCATTCGCTTTTGATACATTTGGTTCCCTAGCCCCAGAGGCTGTGGAATTCCTAAACAGGGTTCAACGGGTTGTGAATAGTAATCTCTCAACCTTTAAGGGTCGTTTCGTCTTTAGCAGGATTGGTTTTGCAATTCAAAAGGGAGTTGCGGCGCAACTTTTTGCCCGTTTACCTGCCACTTGTTTGTAATTTGTTAGTTTGGCATTTTAATGAAAATTTCGATTTAAAATAACAAAAAAATCTTAAAAAAAATCTAGAAAATAAAGCTGTAAATTACCTGATAACTTGAGTAATTCAGATCTCGGTGAGGTTCAGGTGAAATAAAGAAGAGGATACAGAGTGAGATTTCCCGCGAAATAATTATAAATAAATAGTATTAATTAAAGAAGAAGTCCAAAGGTTTCCATAATTATGGAGATGCTTTGAGGAACTTGAAAAAAAAAACTAACAAAAATATTACGCTTAGATTAACTGTATAAAAAATAATCAGTTTATTATCATTTTTATAACGTAAAATTTCGTAACATTGTTTTAAACCGGCCAGTTTTTTTAAACATTACACACATATTAATAATTGAAGGTTTTGAACAGTAACTAGGGGTATTTTAGGAACTTCAATATAAATTACACGTTGCAGCTTTCAATACCTCCACCGTTTCATATGCCTCCAAATTGCTTTATCATGAATGTTTTTTAGGGTTTCGTCGTATATGGGGATACGGCGACGTCGGTAGTGGTGAACAGCGACGACGACCGCGGCGGTATTAGTGAACAACGCCGGCGACTTAGCAGCTGCTGGCCCTGCAGGTGTGGATGGTCATGACGGTGGTTCAACATGATTGGCACCACCAGCGCTAATTTCAGACAATCGGAACCGCTGGAACCCTTATCGACTGGAGAAACCGCCAAAAGTTCTTCGCTACATGGTTAGTTGCATCTCTCAATTTTGTTTCATGATCATGAAATCTGTTTTGTTTTTACGCTTTTCTATGACCTAATTTTGCTGAAAACTGGATCGTTTTGTTTAGACTTTTAAGTGAAGGAACGGATGTAGAGACAAGCATAGTCACGGCCATGTGAAGTTCGTGTGGTGCTCCAACTACGGCAAGTGTTACCCTATGGTCATTCTGTTTTTATCTTGTCACGGCCCCCGACCCGGTTTGACCCGTTTCAGGAGCCGCGGGACAGAAAATCCCGTGGTATTTATTTAACAGCGGAAGTTTCTTCAGGATCATTTTAAAAATGAAATATTTCCCGATTTATTTTAATTCACAACTTCGGGATAAAACCCGGTAATTTACAATCTTGAGATTTCACAAAGAAATCTTTTATTTTATAAAACATGTTTCCTTATTTTTATACTGAGCCACTTCCTTAAGCTTGTAGTGCTTCACATCACTTTTCCTGGATCACAACAGATCACCTGAAACATGTTTGAAAAAGGTTTTGTCAGCGGGAAATACTGAGTGAATCATTCATTTTACTAAAACGACCTGTTTGTTATAATTTACAGTATTAAGAGCGATTACAATTTCTCTATCTTTTGAATTAACTGACCCAGTTGTCACTTGACCGGACTTGTGACTGTGGACATATCACTTGCTGGGTCCTTTCACCCACAAGTGATAAATAATTAGTAGCTATGTGCACATCCCCCCACATACTAGCAGTAATTTCAGATTACATAGACTTAATCCCTGTAATTATAACCTTTGAAAATAAACCTGATTTTGAAAGTAATTAGATAAAAAGAGAATGACTCACTTTGCAGATTTATTATGAACAGAGCTTAGCCTACTGATTAGCCTTGATAACCTAGTTTAAATAATCATGCACACAAACTAGGTTAGTAACTTAATACAGCATTTACGATAACTCACGAGATTAAAACCTTCACAACGAATGACAAAGTGCGATACTTAAACATCCATCGATTTAACGACGAATGACAAAGCATAAACCCTAATGTGGGCAGCACTTAAACATCCATTGGATAGTTTAATCGATCGGACATTGAATCGTAGCAGCGATCGAGTTATTACCCTGAATTGCGGCAGCACTTCGTGATCAGTGTGTGTTTTGTAAGAAACAGCTTATAAGTAATTGTACATAACGAATTTTAACGTCGTAATATGTAAACAGTTCAAGACCCAAGCCCTACTATTTATACTTGAAAATCGGTTCCCCCGCGTGTCGCGGAGGGTGTCGCCGTTCCTGTCGCGAGTCGCGGGGCGTCTCAAAGTAGGGTAGGGTAGGTTAGTCACTGGTATAGGCCAGGTGATTTGTTATTCAAACGAATTTAAATTTTGACAACGTATTTCGAAGATAATTATCAATTAGGGTTTACCCCCCCTAAGTTTTAGGGGCCCTGATTCTAATACCAACTATTCTGAAAATTTTAGGGCTTGTTCAGAATCACTTGGGTTTCTCAATTAGGGTTTCCTATTTGGAAAATTAAAATAATAATTAGGACTTTTTAATGAGAGTTGTTACATTCTCCCCACCTTAATAAAAATCTCGTCCTCGAGATTTACTGGAATAAATGAGGATACTTTCGCTTCATTTCTGATTCCAGCTCCCAAGTGTATTCAGCTCCTCTCTTTGAATCCCATCTGACTTTGACTAAAACTAGTCGTTTATGTTTGAGAAACTTGATCTTTCGATCCTCAATTTGAAGAGGTTTCTCAACAAATTTCAGCTTTTCGTTTACCTCTATATCTCGAAGAGGTACTACCAGTGATTCATCTGATAAGCATTTCTTGAGATTGGATACATGAAATACATCATGTACTCCAGCTAATTCTTCTGGTAGTTGTAAACGATAAGCAACTGGTCCTATACGTTGGATCACTGAAAATGGTCCTACGTACCTTGGACTTAGCTTTCCTTTCTTTCCGAATCTAACTACTCCTTTCCAAGGAGAAACTTTTAATAGTACTTTTGTCTCCCACTTGGAATTCAAGTGGCTTGAGCCGATTATCTACATAACTCTTCTGACGATCACGAGCCATCTTCAGTCTTTCCTTGATTTGAGTAATCTTATCAGTCGTCTCTTGCACTATTTCAGGACCTGACAATTGACTTTCTCCTATTTCTGCCCAACAAACTGGAGTTCTGCACTTTCTTCCGTATAGTGCTTCAAATGGGGCGGTTTCAATACTTGAATTATAGCTATTGTTATAGGAGAATTCAATTAATGGTAAATGATCATCCCAATTTCCACCAAAATCTATTACACATACTCGGAGCATGTCTTCTAGAGTTTGGATCGTCCTTTCACTTTGTCTGTCTGTTTGGGGATGATATGCAGTACTCAGATTTAGTCGAGTTCCCATAGCTTGCTGGAAGCTTTTCCAGAAATGAGAAGTAAAACGACTATCCCTATCCGAAACAATGGAGAGTGGAACTCCATGTAAGGATACGACTTCATCTACATACAATTTTGCCAACCTTTCCATATTAAAGGTTTCTTTCATTGGTAGAAAGTGAGCAGATTTGGTTAACCGATCTACAATTACCCAAATCGCATCATTACCTTTTCTTGTTTTGGGTAACTTAGTAACAAAATCCATTGTTATAAGTTCCCATTTCCATATAGGCATTTCTAATTGTTGTAGTAACCCTGAAGGTTTCTGATGTTCTGCCTTAACTTGTGAACAAGTAAGACATTTAGACACATATCGTGCTATATCCTTTTTCATTCCTATCCACCAGAAGTTCTTTCTTAAATCTTGGTACATTTTATTGTTTCCTGGGTGCATAGTATAGCTAGATTTATGGGCTTCTTCTAAAATCTTAGGTCTTAAGCCTCCCTGCTTAGGTACCCAAATTCTACTTTTGTGGAATCTCAAAATTCCATCTGCTCCTTGTTCTAATTCTTTTATTCGTCCTTTCATTCCTTCAGCATCATCCTTGATTGCTGTAGCTTGAACATTCTTCAATTGTTCCATTAAATCTATTTGTAGATTTAATCTGAGAGCACGAACCCGTCGTTGTTTCTCATAATACTTACGACTTAAGGCATCTGCAACTACATTTGCCTTTCCTTCGTGATACTGAATATCGCAGTCGTAGTCACTTAGAATTTCCATCCATCTCCTTTGCCTCATGTTTAACTCTTTTTGCCCAAATATATATCTTAAACTTTTATGATCTGTATAAACAGTAAATTTACTTCCATACAGATAATGTCTCCAAATCTTAAGGGCAAAAATTACGGCTCCTAATTCTAAATCATGAGTTGTATAATTTTCTTCGTGCTTTTTCAATTGCCTTGAAGCATATGCTATCACCTTTTTGCGTTGCATAAGCACACATCCATATCCTAGTTTTGAAGCATCACAATATACTTCAAAATCTTCAGTTCCTTCTGGTAAGGCTAAGATTGGAGCATTTGTTAATTTCTGCTTCAAAATACTAAAAGCTTCTTCTTGCTTAGATCCCCATTCAAACTTAACTGCTTTACAGGTTAGCTTAGTTAATGGAACAGCTATCTTGGAAAAATCCTTAATAAACCGTCTATAGTACCCAGCTAAACCTATAAAACTTCTAATTTCCATTGCTGTTTGTGGAACCTTCCAATTGGTAATTGCCTCTATCTTAGCAGGATCTACGTGAATACCTTCGTGATTCACCATGTGTCCTAGGAATTGTACTTGCTTTAACCAAAATTCACACTTCGAGAATTTGCATAAAGCTTTTCTTTTCTTAACAAAGTTAAGAGTGCATGAAGGTGTTCACAATGCTCTGTCTGACTTTTGGAATAAATAAGTATATCGTCTATAAAAACAATTACAAATTTATCCAAATATGGTTTACAGATCCTATCTTAGAAAAATATCTAGCTCCTTGAAGTTGATCAAACAGATCATCAATCCTAGGTAATGGGTATCGATTCTTAATTGTAACCTTATTCAATTCTCTATAATCGATACACATTCTCATTGAACCATCCTTTTTCTTAACAAACAATACTGGTGCTCCCCACGGGGATGAACTAGGTTGTATGAATCCTTTACTTAGTAATTCATCTAATTGCTTTTTCAGTTCTAACATTTCTGTGGGTGCTAACCGATAAGGTGCCTTGGCTATCGGTGTAGTTCCTGGAATTAGATGAATCCTAAATTCTACTTCCCTATCTGGGGGTAATCCCGGTAATTCTTCTGGGAATACATCTGAATATTCTGAGACTACAGGAATTTCCTTAAGTTCTTTACCCTTAGTACTAATGATTACTGAAATCATATATACTATTCCTTGTTTTCGTTCATAATTAGCAACTTTCATTACTGATATGAACTTCATGGGCTTACGTAGTTTATCTCATGTAATCCTAATTACTTCTCCGGTGGGTGATTGAATTTCTATGGAATTCTGATAACAAAGGATTCGAGCATGGTTGGCTACTAACCAATCCATTCCTAATACAACATCAAATTCAGCTAAATTCATTGGCAATAGATTTGCAGAGAATTTATGTCCTAAAAGTTCTATATTTCCTTCCTGCAAAACTTTATCTATTTTAACTGAATTTCCGTCTGCCGTTTCGACTGTAAAAATTTTCCTAATATTGGTTAAAGGTATATTAAGAGCTTGGCAGAATGAAGTATTTATAAAATTTTGGTTTGCACCAGAGTCAAATAATACTTTTGCATACACATTGTGAACTAGGAACGTACCAGCTATCACATCTGGAATGAGTTCTGCTTCTTGAGTGGTTAGCTGGAATGCTCTAACATTCTTCTTAGTAGCTCCGTCAGCTATCTTGGCTTTGTTGTCTGCTAGTTTGACCACTTTAGGACATTCTGTTTTGAAATGTCCTGCCTCTCCACAGTTATAACAAATTATGGATTTCTTCCTGCAATTTTCTTCACGATGTCCTACAGTTTTGCAAAAATTGCAATATACCTTGCATTTTCCAAAATGTTTCTTTTTGCAATTTTGACAGAACGACAAAGTTGAAGATTGCCCTGTTCCTCTTCTCTTGAAGCTGTTATTATTACCCATTCGAAATCCTTGGGTAATTTTCTGAGCTACTTCCTTCTTTCTGTTTTCATCTTGTGTGCGTACTAGTTCGTCAGTTAGGGTATTAGCTAATTCCACAACATCGTCAATAGTGCGAGGTCTCGCAACTTTAACGATATTACGGATTTCACTAATTAATCCCCAAATATAACGAGAAATGAGTACCGGTTCTGGCGAAGCCAGCGTTGGTACCACTCTAGCATATTCAAAGAATGTTGAAGTATAACCGCGACAATCTATACCCATCATCCGATGATTTAGGAACGTATTTGTCATTTGTTCCTTTTCATATTCAGGACATAATTTTCGTTATACAAGATTCTTAAATTCTTCCCAATTCATAGCATAAGCCATATTTCTTCCTTTAGCTTGTAACACAGTGTTCCACCATTCGAGTGCTCCTTCCTTGAAAAGATTTGACGCGTACATGACCTGATCATCTTTGGCACATTTACTTATTGCAATTACTGCTTCGGTTTTCTCTAACCAACGCAGTGATGCCGTTGCTCCTTCATTGCCTGCAAATTCAATGGGTTTACAAGCAAGGAATTCTTTGAAAGTGCAACCAGGCGTTGCAGTTTTCATTTTCTTAGGAAATGGAGCTTGATGTGGTTCCTCATTATGATTCACATGATTATCGCCTCCGTTTACACTATTACTGAAGTTATCTTCAGAAATACGTTTACTAGGAACGATTTGTTGTGGTTCGATTGGATTCTTTACAGCAGCAACGATTGCTGGAATAGCATTGGCTATCCCTTGAGCAACAATATTTTCGATATCTTGCCTAGTCATATATTGATCCCCTGGATGTTGCTCAGATTGATTAACCTTATTTACTGGTTCATTACCAATGTTTGCCATCTGATAATTAATATATATAATTTTTATTAGTATCTGATAAATAACAATTATATACAAAAACAATCATACAATTTTCACAATACACGTATAGTCAAAACTATCGATTTCTCGATTTCATTTTATATCTTTTATAGTTTGCATCACTACACACCAATATCTTACAGAGTTTTATTCGTAGTTATTTTACAGACTGATTTCATTATTACTTTTACTATTACACAACCACAGTTTTACCATCCTATTATCTCTCATCATTTGTCGTCCTAAAAACGAAGCTCCCTTTCATCATACTTCCAGGCAATTTGTCCCCTATCTCCCGTATTCTATTTACCGCATCCATTAACTCTTCGCCAAAATGGCGAAGTTCTGCTAAATTCTCGTTACTCATGGGTGGATTTGGTAATGGTTCTGGGTCAAACTGAGGAAGAAAGGAATAAGGACTATTGATTAGGTTTTGAAACTGCCAATCATTTGTCCACCATTCGTCTATCCCCATAGGTTGAGTATGGATTATAGGGTCTGGAATTGCTGGTTCTAAGTTTATTGGTAGATGATTTTCAATAGTAGGGTACAAATTATTATTAATTGGTTTGAAAACATCACAGCTTGCCAATGCCCGATCTAATTCCTCCTGAAAAGGTAACTCCTCCACCTGTCTAGAACTTTCTCCGACTTCCCTCTGGATTTGCCTAGAACTTCCTCCATATTCCATTCCTGGTGGCCTAGAATCTTCTCCCAATTCCATTTCCAGTGACCTAAAACCTTCACTGACTTCAACCCCTTTTCCTTTGTCTAAAGGATTTTCTATTTTAGGAATTTTCCTGGTTGTAGGCTTCCTCATACGCACACGTCTCCATCCCACAAATCTCCTCCTCTTCTTGGGTTTAGGTTTCTCTGGAGGTGGTGAAGCATTGAATTCAACAGGTTCTTCTATGTCTGGTATATACCTATTGAAATCTCGGGAAACCTCTATTTTTACTGGATAGAGATTTAGGTTTTGAAGGACGTCAGACAAGTCACTTATGCTGTTATGAAAAATACACACAATTACTAATGTATAACAAAATTTTCATAGGAAATCTTTTTAAATATTATTTCATACTGGGTAAATACAAAACAAATGAAAATTTAAAACACACGAGGTTTTATTTGTAAATTTATTTATTTACTGGATAAGATTTCTGGACTGTAGGTGCTAAAACTTGATTTTAAAATATTTAGAGATTTGCATTTACTGCTACAGTAGCTAGCATATAAAGATCTGCCCATTTCTCATCTAATTTGTCCTCCCAAGGTGTTTTACTGGTTAATTCCTGGGTTTCCTGTTTAACTTTCTTCTCTCGGTTTTTCCTTATTTCCTCCTGACTTTTCCTAATAATCAAACTTCTTTTATTAGGAGAAAGTGGTTTCTCATAATGTGCCATTCTCACAAATATTCCTTCTTCAGGAATTACAGAGTGATTTGAGTATTTGGGTTGGGATGAACTTCCCTTCTCGTTTGATGACCTATCTAGTTTAAGATATATATTTGACAGCTTTTGTTTACCCATACTGTAACTAACAAATAATCAGTTAATAATCACATAATTGACAATCAGTAAAAATTTAAGTATTTCTAAATACTTAATAGGCTTAAATCAGTGGCTCTGATACCACCTTTTTCTGTCACGACCCCCGACCCGGTTTGACCCGTTTCAGGAGTCACGGGAGAGAAAATCCCGTGGTATTTATTTAACAGCGGAAGTTTCTTCAGGATCATTTTAAAAATGAAATATTTCCCGATTTATTTTAATTCACAACTTCGGGATAAAACCCGGTAATTTACAATCTTGAGATTTCACAAAGAAATCTTTTATTTTATAAAACATGTTTCCTTATTTTTATACTGAGCCACTTCCTTAAGCTTGTAGTGCTTCACGGCACTTTTCCTGGATTACAACAGATCACCTGAAACATGTTTCAAAAAGGTTTGTCAGCGGGAAATACTGAGTGAATCATTCATTTTACTAAAACGACCTGTTTGTTATAATTTACAGTATTAAGAGCGATTACAATGTCTCTATCTTTTGAATTAACTGACCCAGTTGTCACTTGATCGGACTTGTGACTGTGGACATATCACTTGCTGGGTCCTTTCACCCACAAGTGATAAATAATTAGTAGCTATGTGCACATCCCCCCACATACTAGCAGTAATTTCAGATTACATAGACTTAATCCTTGTAATTATAACCTTTGAAAATAAACCTGATTTTGAAAGTAATTAGATAAAAATATAATGACTCACTTTGCAGATTTATTATGAATAGAGCTTAGCCTACTGATTAGCCTTGATAACCTAGTTTAAATAATCATGCACACAAACTAGGTTAGTAACTTAATACACCATTTACGATAACTCACGAGATTAAAACCTTCACAACGAATGACAAAGTGCGATACTTAAACATCCATCGATTTAACGACGAATGACAAAGCATAAACCCTAATGTGGGCAGCACTTAAACATCCATTTGATAGTTTAATCGATCGGACATTGAATCGTAGCAGCGATCGAGTTATTACCCTGAATTGCGGCAGCACTTCGTGATCAGTGTGTGTTTTGTAAGAAACAGCTTATAAGTAATTGTACGTAACGAATTTTAACGTCGTAATGTGTAAACAGTTCAAGACCCAAGCCCTACTATTTATACTTGAAAATCGGTTCCCCCGCGTGTCGCGGAGGGTGTCGTCGTTCCTGTCGCGAGTCGCGGGGCGTCTCAAAGTAGGGTAGGGTAGGTTAGTCACTGGTATAGGCCTGGTGAGTTGTTATTCAAACGAATTTAAATTTTGACAACGTATTTCGAAGATAATTATCAATTAGGGTTTACCCCCCCCCCCCCCCTGAGTTTTAGGGGCCCTGGTTCTAATTCCAACTATTCTGAAAATTTTAGGGTTTGTTCAGAATCACTTGGGTTTCTCAATTAGGGTTTCCTATTTGGACAATTAAAATAATAATTAGGACTTTTTAATGAGAGTTGTTACATATCTTTACTTTGTTATATGTGTTGTTACAATCCAAATTGTTAAATCTATAAGGATTCAGGTGTAGAATTGTTCCGTTCGGAACAAGACTCATTTTAATTATCACAGTGTGTGCTTTTTCTGCAATTGTTGGATCATATTGGTGCCTTTCCTGATTCACAGATTTATTTATACACTTTGATCTAATGTGTGCATCAGATTGTAGTTAAGTTAAATATATAAACCCACTGAAATTTGAGTAGAGTAATTGATTGTTTAAATAGAATCACAAAAAAAAAAAAAAAAAAAAAATCATGTGAGTAGAGTAATTGATTGTTTAAAATTTTTAAACGGTCGACCCGAAACACGACATGATTTTAAATGGGTTCGACACGAATATATATATGGGTCGGGTTAGAGTAGAAGAACTCAACCCGAAACCCATCAACCTGACATAATTGACACCCTTGTCTATGAACATTGCACTTATTAGACTTCGTAAACAAGGACACAAGAAAAATTCATATCAGTTTCTAGAAAGAATGCATGATGATTCATTAATTATAGCACTATAGCATTGAATTATCTGCAAATTAGAAACTTATATAAAGCTGTGATTAGGGGTGTGAATTTCTGACACGACCCGAAAACCCGGCACGAACCTAACACGAAATTCTCCGGTTTAGGTTTAGTCTAAGCGGGTTCGGGTCAGCTTCAGGTTGAACCCACAAACACGTTTAGGTTAGCGGGTCGAGTTCGGGTCAACCTGGTTGGGTTTGCGGGTTGACCCGTTTAACACACATATGCTATAGTATATTTTTTTACAATATATTTTATATCATAAATAAAATGTGGCGTGTATTTTATGCCATGATTATAACTTAAAAGGAGAAATTAACAGAGATTTTAAAATTTAAATATGCTATTATTATATACATTTGTGTTTTTTAAGTAAATATTAATTTTAATATATTAATTTCAGTAAAAAAAATTAAAAAATTCGGGTTAAACGGGTCGTGTTCGGGTGAATATGTATGATATGATTTTCGGGTTCGGGTCGGGTTCAACCCGCCAACCCGTGAACACGACCCGTTTAACACCCCTAGCTATGATTATATGTTAACAGAATCTTAGATTGAATGCAATTTCTTTTTCTTTAGTGTCCTTAAATGCGAAACATTTTGAGGGGATGTGTGTCGGTTTTACCAAGTTTCTCAATCAGAGGTTCTCAACTCACAGGTACTAATTTCACATTAACATTTGTTCATTAAATTGGCGCAAAACTACAGCTGGACATTTTGACCCGTTTACTTAAAAATGGGTCGGTTTGTGTTGTGTTCAATTTCAAACAGGTCATATAATTATAACATGTCAAACGGGTTGAAAAATACATACAACCTTCTTAAATTTGAATTGTTTCTATTTAAGATTTTGTTTAATAAAACATTAGTTAATAATGCAGTAAATAGTTTTTCTGGGTCACCCTGACTGAAACAACCCCCCCCCCCCACAACCCATCTCGCAACTCTTTAATTCGACAAGCCGATTTTAATGTTAAAGCACCCTCATGGGACCCACGGAGATTCCTTCTCAATATGCTAAAATAATAAAAAATCCGACTGCACACTATGCTTTCAGTGCTAACTTATGCATCCCAAGGTGAGTTATTTACATTTTACAATCCCGTCTTATCGATCTCAATCTTAACCGTCGATCTAATGATCTGACCCTGATAAGGCTGTTTGATGGGAGGTAGTTGATGCTTTTTGGAAGGGTTTTGACCGATGGGCGGGTCAACTCTTGAGTCAAATGTGACTTATCGGATAATCTTAGCATGACTGCCGATGCTCAGGTAGATTGGTTACAAGTAGTTACATAATTGCTTTATTATCTAACATTGTTTTGGCTGAATAAATGTAATATTTATAAGATCTTTTTTCTTTTTTTTTTCTACTCAGCTAACAAGTGAGCCGCACATGTCGAATGGAAAGTTTAACATCGACTATAAGGTAACTTATATATCTTGTAGGCTCTTTATAACACATACGTTATGCATGCTAGCTTTTATTTTATTTTTATTAGTTATATCATATGTCACGAAGCAACCATTTCGTCGGGTCCTTTATATGTTTCAGATTGCCAAGTAAATGAATATGTATTTTCCTTTTGTGATAGTATTTAATTAATTAATTTAAGAAAAACGAGTTGACTCGAGTTATACATAAGTTGAGTAAGAAAACATAGTTTCAACCTCGAGCCCATGTTAGATTTGGTTTACCTTAGCTCTTTCGTTGAACACACTACTCATATGTAATTATAACTTTTTCTTACACAAAATAACAAAAACGTAAAAATAATTTATGTTTTACGTAGTGTCTTACTCAAATCTTTATGGGCTTGCATTGCACTCTTGCAGATGCCATCCCTACTAGAAAAACAATGTACTTGCAAATATATATTGCAGAAAATGGATGCACTAGATGTTTTGCAACGACAGGCTATGTTGGATGTACTTCATAAGTTTGGTACTTGGGTCTTTATTTAGTTTTTGTCGAGTTGAGCATCTACCGGATGCACATAGAGTCACATGACATGATGTCAAACCTCTATACAAATGGCTCCATGCCACTCATCATATAATCAAAGTACCTTTCCCTTTCTTTCTTTATTTGTAAACAAGAAAGCTTTAAGATATAGATATTCAATCATGGTTATACTTTTTTATTAGGAATGGCATTCCACCCTATAGACGGCACATTGCGTTATTATTGATGGAAGCTATCTGGACAGCAAACATTCACGACTGCATTCGTGGGAAGTTATAGCCAGTTTATAGCTAAGTTTATAGGTCACCTTAAGCTCTTTTTGCTCAAAAAGTCATGATTGTACACATGTTTGTTTTAGTTGATTTGTCATGTTGGCAGTTGGTATGCAAATGAGTCTACTTAACTGCAGCTAATGAATAATATCGGTAATCATGTTCCTGGCAAATAGCTCTATTTAGCTACTCTTGGTGAATCGTGTTAGTAATCATCTTCATGAAGCGCGGCGCAACGCGCACGCGGGATAATATCTAGTTCTATTCATATACTATTATTTTGGAACATTTGTGTGCATGTTTGGTTGTAAATTGTTCTTAAGTGATTGTACCTTAATCAAATAATGGTTTCATTATCTTACCAAATTCAATTTGTTTTGTATGCAGGTATGGTTGTAAATTGTGCTTAAGTGGTTGTACCCTAATCAAATAATGGTTTCATTATCTTACTATATTCAATCAGTTTGATCCATTCAAAGTTGTGTTGTTTTATTTGTAAATTATTATTATTTATAATAATATAATTAATTTAGCCAAAATTTTGTATAAATATAATTTGCAACATAGTGATGCAATGGTTGTTGTAATGTATGCATTATGGTTTTTATAGTGGTAATGATATATATTATATAGGGTAAATTACTTTTTGAGTCCCTGTGTTTTAGTGGTTTTAACCACTTGAGTCCAAAATCAAAATGTTTAATGCCTTGAGTCCCTATAACCACTTTTCTTAACCATTTGAGTCCAAATTTCTAACACAGTTAGAATTCTACTGTTAAATTTTGTTAAATGACCAAATTACCCCTATAATTAAAAAATAAAAAACTAATTTATTTAGATTTTTGTCTCTCTCTTATACACATCTCTCTATTTATCTCTCTCTCCCCTCTTCTTCATAAAAAAACCCTAGCAGCTCTTCACTGCTACTGCTTTGGCCAAAATTTTCCAAAATCTTTTCATTCTTCTTCTACCCATATTGTTCTTCATCTAGTTAAAGGTCTCCCACCCCATTCATTTATTACCCTCCCCCACGCCGTGGCCAGCGCCCACAACCGCAACCGTGGTTTGGGTCTTATTTCTTCTTCATCATCCATTAATCTTCTTTCATCTCTCACCGAATCTTTCGCTCTATACAACTGCAACCCAACCCCAAATTCCTACCATTTTATCCTCAAAACCCTAATTAAAACCACCACCATCACCACATCATCATAACAGTCATGTGTTCTTATGTTGTATTTTCCGACGTGGGTTGTGCTTTTCATGGCTGCTTTCCTTGGTTTGTTCGGTTATGGTCTCTAATGGTTGATTATTCAGACACAATTCTCTGTCCCCTGTTTCATGGTTCGTGTATATTTCAATTTTAATATCAATTTCTTAACCCCTTCAATTTTAGAGCCCTAATTTGATTTTTAGGGTTTTTTTTTGTTATTGTTTGATGGTTTAAGGTGAAATTAAATTGGGGATGTCGGTTCCTAATTTTATTTTATGGTTTTTATTGTTGAATTAAAACTGTTATGGGTCAAATTCCCCTTCAAAAACTGTTATTTGAATATGCAGCGGATGAACTGTGTTAATTCTGCAGATGTATTATATCAGTGAATGGACTCGAAATTTTAGCGGATGCAGATCCATATGCAGATTGTGCGAACTGATTATAACGACTGAACAACGACCGAACTGATTATTACGACTGAACAACAACTGATTTGCAGCAACTGATTTGCAGATTTGCAGCAACTGATTCGCTGCAAAAACTCCTGACGATTGATAACATCAACGACTAATACCAACAACTACTAATAACAGCAACAACTAAACACCTCTGCAGATTCTGCGGACTGATTTCAGCGATCAAACTAATTCTGCAGACGATTTCTGCGGCTAAAAGTCACTGATCAAATTCTGCATATCCATGATTCTGTGCAGTTAATTTGTAACTAATGACCTGTCTCGGTTCGTATCAAATGAACAGCAAGTAAAATATTATGGGTTCGTAATTGAGATGGTTGTTTCCTGATTAAATTATGGCTGTGGGATGCAGAGAGAAATCTAATCCTGATTAAATTATGGCTGTGGGATGCAGAGAGAAATCTAATAATAATTTATTTTTTATTTTTTAACTATAAGGGTATTTTGGTCATTTAACAATACTTAACCAAAAAATTCTAACAGTGTTAGAAATTTGGACTCAAATGGTTAAAGAAAATGCTTATGGGGACTCAGGTCGTTAAACTTTTTGCTTTTGGACTCAACTAGTTAAAACCTATAAAACACAGGGACTCAAAAAGTAATTTACCCTATTATATATAGATTACGATGAACCTGTCAAATGGGAAAAAATACACGCGGGTTCATCGTAATGCACGAGTGCTAGATGAACTTAGTTATTTTATTCTATGTTTTACGGTTCGGTTTAATTTCTTCGCATTAACACACCGCAACTTCAGTGTCAGTGGTCGCTGGCAGTAGTGTGGCATTAGTGCTCGCCCCCGCCACAACGCGGGGGCTACTTAATACTAGTTTCTTTTAAATCGTTTGGTTTTTTAAAGTATGGTTAAGTAAAATCGTAAAGTGTTTTTCAATGATTTTGCATCACATAACCGGTTAGATATCTGCACATTTTTGCATCTCATATAGTAAAAGTAAAGGCATATATAATCAACGTCCCGCCGCAACGCACGGGTTAGCGTCAACTCGTTTTATTTTAAACACAAACAGAGCCTTATCAAACAGAAAATTTTATTATGAATCATAAACTTTTATATTTGAACCAACCTCGTTTTTGATAAAACATATCAAAATATAAATAAAAATAAATATATCGCAGCATCATGTTCACTTCTATAAAACCTTATATATTAGGAAATGTTACAAGTTTTGTCCTTTATCTTAATACCACTTGTCAGGCGGTGTCATTTTTAACGAATTTTGACAAGTTTTGCCCTTTACAAGAAATTTTGTTGCATGTTTTGTCCTTTAGGCTTAACCCAGTTAGATTTTCTTGTTAAATCTTGTCACCCAAGGGTATTTTAGTCTTTTTACCCATTTATTTCAATAGTCAACCCTAAAATATTTTGTTTTATTCTTTTAAATAATATTAAATAAATTGGTAAAAAAGACTAAAATACCATTGGGTGACAAGATTTAACAAGGAAATCTAACTGAGTTAAGCCTAAAGGACAAAACGTGCAACCAAATTCCTTGTAAAGGGCAAAACTTATCAAAATTCGTTAAAAAGGACACCGCCTGATAAGTGGTATTAAGATAAAGGACAAAACTTGTAATTTTTCCTATATATTAATTAAATACTAGATTTACTACCCGCCACAACAGCGGGATCGTAAAACCCTGCTGAATAGCGTTGCAGCGTAAAACTTAGAAAATAATAATTAAGTCGATTTAGGACCCCACACGTTGTAATGAACATGTCAAACGAGAAAAAAAACAGACGACGTAAAATGTTGAGCCACACATGCACGTTGAGTCGTGCTAACTTGCAAAATATAGTACGAAGCGTAAAACGAAACGTAAGAACGTTAAACCACATATGGATGTTACGCCGTGTTAACTCGCAAAATTTAAAACGAAACGTAAAACAAAAAATCTGTGAAATATGAAAAGTGCTGGGACCAAAGTTGAAAGTAAAAAAAGTTGTGAGGTTAAATTGCAATAAATAAATTTTTTTGAGTTAAAGTAAAAAAGTCTAATAGATTTGTGTTAAAAGTATAATATCAAAAACTCTCCAAGATTTGAGTACAATAGCTATATATGCATAAATATATTGTTAATTTATAGTTTGTTAATTATTAAAAAATAAAAAACATAAATTAACTAATATTACATCCTTTCGTGTAACAATGAAAAATGTGGCTTAAATAGTTTCACTCAAATCTGAGTTGGGTTGTTTCTTCCAAATTTACAAAACTAGGGGGTTATATTTAAACATTTAGACCTAATTTCATGAGGTTTATCATCTTCCCCAAATTTCCACAACTCTACGACGCTCCACTTTCCGGCGCCGGCGACAGCGAAACCACTCCCATCTATTATAAGGTAGATCCCATCACTCCAATTACATCTGCACATGTATTTCAGGATGATCACACATCTTTTATATTTTAGCACTAGCAACTGAACCGTGGTCTTCATGGATTTTAGTTATTGTCCAAAAGAACGATCAAAGTTTTTGTTCTTTTAATAGTTTTGACATCGATGATTGATTCGGTTTTGATAGGGATCTTGTAAGAAGAGTGTTTTTTTATCTGAAAATCTTGCTTTAAAATAATGTCTTGTACGTGTTCGATGAAATGCGTGAGAGAAAATTATTGTCATAACACTTCAGATTGCTTCTTTGTTAGTTTATAATTTTCTAAATTTGTATATCCAATGTAACATTTAATGACATGCGTGTTGTTAAAGATTTAGTTTTATTGGCTTTGTGACTCTTTGGATCTCCATGATATTGTTTTATCTTAATTTATACAGGGCATGGGTATGATCATTGATCCATATGGGTGCTCATGTTGTTTGTTGCTTATTGCTATAGAAATTTGGTTGATTGATGGTATGGTCCAGATTTAAGACAGAAGATTACAGAGAATTTAAAAGATATTAGGAGCTTAATTCAATATTTTCATTAATGCCTACAAACAAAGTACGTCGGCTAATATATATCGCCATACAAAAACAAGTACCCACTATGATTTACCAACCCACTGGCCACTACTCTTCTACTAACCAACTAAAACTCACTGACCCACTAGATAGCAATCAGAGTAGGCGATGGATATGAAAAGTAGAAATCAAATAAACTACGGGCGAAAAGACATACAGAAAACACCACGCAATCAATCCGTAGGGCAGTCTAACATGTGTTTGGGATACAGAAATCACCACCTAAACTTGTGATTAGATTCCAAAGATCACCATTCAAGTTGCCAAACTTGAACTAGCAATGGAGAATTAACTTCAACTCACAATCAAAAGAGATAAAATTAAAACAAAAATTGATCAGTTTAAGAGAATGGGTCAGGATGGGCCATTATCTTTTTTACCCTAACAACTCATCTACGCTCTCATCTTTTCTACTCTACCAGTACGCTCTCAATTTCTACCCAAATACTCCCTTAAATCAACCTATTAACAATCTATTCTACACTTCTTGATCGATTGAAAGGTATGAATTTCACTTTTGGTTGATTTATTTTCACTATGCATTCTAAACTTCTTCTTAATTGTTCAATTTCAAATACACATCGAAACCATAGTTAGGAATCCGTGAATATTCATGACGATTTAGATGTCGTTTGAGTTGTATGTTGTCTTGTTTGATGGATTCACATTGGGATTTTGTAGTTTTGTACTACCCGAGTTGTTGGATACTTAGATTCTTGTTTTGGGAAACTGTAGTTTGTGGTATGATTGATTGAGGTTAATGTGGTTGTTGCTGTAAGCAAGTTTCTACATGTTCTGGTCTTGTTTTGGCCTCTAATTTGCTTTAACTTTTGTTGATGGTTGAAAATGGAGTTACTGTTCGAGTGTTGGTTTGACCCTATGTTGGTTAGTATGATGGGATCACATTAGGATCCTAAATTTGGTTTCTTTTTCGCTTTGTTGCCGACTGTCGTGTGGATTTGTTAGTTTGTCTTGCTTTGTTTTATTGTGGGGTTTTAGCTTACAGATTGTATTTTGGGTTGTGTTGGTTAGTATGATGGGATCACGTTAGGATCCTAAATCTTTGACATATGATTTTATTGCTTTCATGGCTGATTTCTAATGTGACAGCTGAGTCTGATACCCATCTCCTACAAACACATTATCGCTCTGGGTCCTCTATTGGTTACCTGACCGACCCAATTGCAACACTAGGTCCAGGCCTGGACGCCTGGTCAGTACCAAGTGCTTGTCCGTACCTAGAAGCGAACAACCAAGGACCTCTGACCATCTTCGTGACACCCAACCACCACTGATGAACACCGTAACCACTGATACGAGTCCGTGAGTTTTCTGAATCGCATATCTCAACCTCTCTGTTCATATGTCAACTCGTTACCCGTGCCTAAACGAAGCAGAACCACCGCCTACAAGCACCACGACACCCACTCCACTTCCTATGGTAACCTATTTAATGTGTTGATCTATATCTTATTAATCAAATTTGACAAAGATCGAGCAAAGCACTATACGCCGGTAGCGCTACACATCCATAAGTTTTTGTACAAAACTAAAGTTAGCCAAGTATTCATCAAGATTTCTCAAGTATCAGCAAATGCCAATTACTTAACTGGTACATGACATATATACAACTGCTCATGAAACAATTTTTTGAGACAACAATGAAACAACCTGTTTTATTATTCTGCATACTAATCTGCTTATATCTTTAACTATTAAAATGTATTAAGCTGAGATCGAAGGTACATCATAACATCAGTTATGTTATGTAGGAAAAGTGCAGATCGTTTTTTTATTTTTTTTTTCCTTTTTTTTCGTTTTTTTATATTTTTTTTTCATTTTTTATGATTTTTTTCAGTTTTTAATAATTGATTTATTCTCAACCCATCCTGATCCAAACCCATCCTGACCCGAACTCATCCTGACCCAAACCCATCCAGACCTTCTTCTTTCTTTTACCCATCTTGACCCAAACTCATTCTAACCCAAACCCATCCTGACCCAACAACCAATCCAATCCAACCCATTCATTTTGCCACCTCTAGTTTAGTGTTTTGCTTATGCTTGATAAGATTTAGGGAGCTGTAATGGAATTGGTTTGTTTATCTGTTAATTTAGGTACAAAAGGTTGAAGCTTCTTCCATCATAAAAAGTTTTGATATAAAGAAAGATGAGTTTGTTTCAGCAATGGGCTTTCATAGTAAAAGAAGCATTAGACAAAAGCTTTCTAGTCGCCAAATTCTTCTGTGGTGTTCATGTCGCCAATACCTACCTTTGCTCTACCGCTCTGGTAAAAACCAATCTTTACATCTTTTTATATATTCTTGAGTAAAATGCCATTTTCGTCCTTGAGGTTTGGCTAGTTTTGCGACTTTCGTCCAAAGGTTTGTTTTTCCGCATCTGGATCCAAAAGGTTTGAAACCTTGCCATTTTCATCCGGCTCGTTAACTCCATCCATTTTTCTCCATTAAGTTAGGGGTGTTTCCGATTTTTTTTGTTAACTTAAAAGGGCAATTCGCTCTTTTTCATTTTATGTACAAAGACCGAATTGCCCTTTAAGTTAACAAAAAAGACGGAAATACCCTTGACTTAACGAAGAAAAATGGAAGGAGTTAACGCGCCGGATGAAAATGGCAAGATTTCAAACCCTTTGGATCCAGATATGAAAAACCGTACCTTTGGACGAAATTTGCAAAATTGGCCAAACCTCAGGGACTAAGATGGCATTTTACTCTATATTCTTTTTGTCGAAGTTTCCCCTTTGGTAAGCTCTAACAATCAGCAACCTGCAGGTCCAAGGTCCTAGTATGCTCCCTACCTTTAGCCTTACTAACGAGCTAGTCTTGCTTGAGAGAATCTCAACCCGAAGCGGTAAAGCGGGTACCGGTGATGTGGTCATACTCCAGTCGCCTGAAAATCCAAGGAAGTTTGTCACCAAAAGAATTATTGGAATGGAAGGTGACAAAATTACCTACATTGTGGATCCCAAAAATAGTGAGAGCACCGAGACCGTTATTGTATGATTGATCTACAGTTTAATTTATTTATTTTTTCTTATTTTGAGTGTGGGTTTGTGTGATTAACATTTTGTTATTGATGGGTTAGTATTGTATATATGTAGGTTCCAAAGGGACACGTATGGGTTCAGGGAGATAATATTTATAATTCTTATGATTCGCGGAATTTCGGGCCTGTTCCTTATGGGCTACTTCAAGGCAAGGTCTTTTGGAGGGTAAGCATTACTAGACCTTAATTAATTTTCAAAACCTTTGCCAATTTATTTTCTTTTATGTATTGTCTAATTTTCAATAGTCTTCTATGAAATGTTAATTCCTAAATCAACTATGCTACGGGAAAGTAGTAGTTTTTTTATATGCCTAAGGTAGAAATCATGAAGTTTCAGTAGATGATAATGTGTGTAAATGTTTACAGATATGGCCTACAAGTGCATTTGGATCAATTGGGAGGAGACCAGAAACTGTTGACCCTGCCCTTAAGGTACATTTTTAATGTTTACCGGCGCACATGAGGTCTTTGCTGACCCCGCCGATTTCTAAGGCTTGTATGTTGAATCTGGCGATGTAGACATATAGTTTGTATTTGTTGAAATTGAGGTCCTATTTGTTTTGATCGCAGGTCTTAGAGCAGGCAAACCAGTCATGACTATATTGGCTGTGTTGCATTTGGCTGGCAGTGACAATCCTTTTGAGGGATTTAATTTCTTATATTTTTGGAGTAATAATTGAAACATCACTTGTTTACCTTTGAGGCAATGTATAATACCACATAGCAAGTTTGAAAATAATACTAGTTTTAGACTATTTGGAACTTTTTTTTTTGTAATTCCCCATGATTGCCCTAGTGAAGTCATGTTTTGCTGTCTTTTCATGTGATATGGACGTGTTTGTTCTTTTATTATTTTCTTTTGACTTTTATTTGCGTGTTCAATAACAACAAAGAAATAATGACAATAACAATTTTTTTTTATGGAAAACTAGATTTAAATAATCACAGCTTTCTCAATTTGGTCGATAATAATCCTAACTCAGTTATTGGCCGATAATAATCGGAACAAGTCCACTTTTGGCCGATAATAGTCCGTCGTTAAAAATAGCTTGACGAAGTTAAGGTTTTTTTTTTTTTTTTTTCTGAATTACAAACTGATGTTTTATGAATTTTGATCAGAACGAGGATACGAGTCGATTTATGTAAAACTTACCTTGAAACGATGTTTCAAACGACTTGATTTTTGTTAATTGGAAGTTTAAACACCTGAATTGAAGCACCATTTTCGTCGTTTGGGGCAGTATTTCGAGGTAAATTTTACATCAATCAATTCGTATCCTCGTTCTAATCAAAAGCCCTAAAACATCAATTTGTAATTCGGAAAAAAACTTAACTCCGTTAAGCTATATTTAACGCAGATTATTATCAGTCAAAAGTGGACTAGTTCGGATTATTATCGGCCAAATTGAGAAAGCTGAGATTATTTAAATCCAATTTGCTTTTTTTTTATTAGAGTGCTCGTAAATGGGTTGGTGAGAATAATGTGTCAAACAAGTTCAGGTTAAAACGAACAATTTTCTTATACGGGTTGACATTAAACAAAGAATGTTTTATATTACTAAAAAATTAATGTACATCATATATACCTGCATTTAAAGTCAATAAAGTTCTCAACTTTCTGATTTGTTTTTTCACATACCATAAGACGATGATCATAGATTCATAGCATATGAATTAGGAGGAGGAAAAAAACACCAAAGATTACTAAACCGAGAACAAGGTGTGGGAAAAGTAGCACTAAATTTTGGTAGAAAAAAAAAATGTAAAAAAACTGTAAAAGACAATTTTGCCCTTCATTAAAATGGAGGAAAACGATAAAAAAAACTGGATCTTAACTAAAATATCTGATCAGATTTTGATTTTGTATGAAAATGACAATAAAATTGAAACATAGGGAACTAGTTTCAAAAGGTTTGAGTTTTGGACTAAAGTGTCAAAAGTGACCAAACCTCAATGATCATTTTAGCAGTTTACTCAAAAATTTTGAAAAAAATAAGGAGTAAGGACATCAATGTGCAAAAGAATTCTAGTTAGCAAATAAAAACGAGTAAATTACGATTTTGGCCTCTGTAGTTATACCGTTTTAGCCCAAAAAAGAATTTTTTAACATCTGAGCCCCAACGTCTTTTTTACTAACCCTTTTGGCTCCTAACATCTCTTTTTCTAACTCTTTTGGCCCCTAACGTCTAATGGATGGGGTTAGTGTTAGGGGCCAAAAGGGTTATAGAAGAAAAGACGTTGGGGGATCAGATGTTAAAAAAAAAAAAATTGGGCTAAAAGAGTAAAAGTGATATAACCATAGGGGTCAAAATCATAATTTACTCTAAAAATAACAGACTATCATAGGAGGGGTGTTGATAAGCAACAGTTGAAACATATGGTTTGATTCATGGTTTACGACTTGAATAATAAGGGCGTGGTAGGTTGGAATTTGGAACCGATTGAGTAAACCGAACCTGTCATTGAATCCTTATTATTTACTTTACATTTTTGGAACATGTGGTTATACACATACAGAGGTGAGTCCAAACCCTAATAAGGTTCGGGTTCAAAGGGGTTTCGGTTGATCAACAACAGTCGTCACCCCTAACTTCGACCATCTTCGTTCGATCTTTCTTCTACAAATCGCAGCGAAGCGCTAACCATAACGTCTGATCCATCTAAACAACACTACCAGCAAGCTAGGTTTGAATTTGTTTCAATCTTGATGGGAAAGTATGAATGCATTTCATGTAGACGTTAAACCAATGTCCTAGTGATCAATGTTCATTCAGATGGTTTATTAAGTTTTTATTTTTGTAATTGGCTGATTAACCTAGGAGAGTTTTTAGGTTATCAGTAGTTTTGTACTAAAGGCAATTTGTATGATGTTATCTTCTCTTTGGCTGGCCAATCATAATTGGGGATTTTGGTTGATCTGAGTATGTGGTATGCAATTACTGTAATCATAATTGGGGATTTTTTCAACTGAACTATTCAATGTATTGTTTGTAATTTATGTTTAACCAATCTATGTAAGTTTGTGAATTCAGAATCTATCTGCTGTTGAATATTTAAGTCTGTGAATTTCGAATCTATACGTCTTTGAATATTTAGAATCTGTCGGTTTTTAATTATTTAAGTAAGTGATTTTAGAATGTTCTTGTAATTAATTAGTCTCTGGTATGTCAGTGAAAGCACGCCCCGCTTGCGGTATGCTCATATAATGTATATATGCGTGGGCGCTCGGGGGGCAAAAGTGAAAGTGCACTAATTTTAACGTTATTTTACTAATTTCGTGAAAATAACGTTAAAAGAGGGGGACGGTTAATCATGCATCATGTGGTGGCGTTGATAGCCAAAAGACAAAGGGGTGCATGCACTAATCGGCGTTTGTCTCAATTGCTGAGTGTTATGTGCCTTATGTCCAAGGCTTGATGCAAAACCACAATCGAGCCGGGGGTCTCATTGGAAGCAGCCTCTCTATTCCTACGGGGTAGAGGTAAGGCTGTCTACATCTCACCCTCCTCAGACCCTACCTTAGCTTTGCTATTGGTGGGATATACTGAGTATGATGATGATGATGATGATGATATGTCAGTGAAAGGTTTGTTTTGTTTTGATAAAGTATACGGCCCAGCCAGCCCAGCCCGATCCTCGGGTTACAAATTTCAAGATTTTCAGGTCAGTCTGGTCTAAAATCGAAGAAAACTGAATAAATTTCAAGTGTGTGGCTCTGTGCACTGCAGATTGTGATCTTTTTGGAAAACAAATCTGTAATGTCTGTTGTTACTCCATTTTCTAAAATGGCGCTCGTGTCTACCCACACCTATTTTTGTCTAAAAAAGCCTTCTATGACAATCAAGTCCCTCAACTATACAGCATGTAACAAAAACCGCCTCGCTTACTCTCTACTCAGCCCCACATCTTCGTCCCTTCTTATCGTCGTGTTCATCTTCTGATTGCCGTTGGTCTTCGTCTTCTTCGATTGTAGGTTCGATTCACAAATTTCTTTTCAAATCTATTAGCAACTAGGGATTTTAGCTTTTTAAATCTGTCTCGGATAATGCATCTTATTTGGCAATTCAAATCAATGTACATTAACAAGTTTCTTGATTTCAATTATTCAATGAAATCTCATTTCCAATATGATTGCCTTAACAAGATTTATCGGTGGTGATCATCATCTTAAATTCTAATTTGGGTGATATTGATGACAGTAATAGACCAATCTCACTGATCACCGATTATTTTTTTGACTTTCTGTGTAGGACTAAGTAGATGGAGTGGTTCATGATATTTGCTTCGGTAGCTGTACTATGGGTGGCTTCTCTCTGCAAAATTCTTCATGCATCATTCTATCCGTATCGATCTTCCTTCTTAAATAACGGTGGTCAGTGATCTTAGAAATATATGGTTTAACATATAATAATTTATGTTTATTTTGGTCACTTTAATAACCGTTTTCTGAATGTAACAGCTGGATCTTTGCAAAAGAGAAATGTATTGTTAGTCATCGCCCATCCTGATGATGAGTCAATGTATGGTTAGAACCCTAATACTTTATTCTGTATTGTAAATCCTGCAATTTAGTCAAATCTCTAGCATCCGAAACTATAGTTCTTGCTCGCTAGTTCCCAATATCATATTCAGGAAAGTTATTGATTGTATGGTAATGAACTATTTTTTTGGGCAGGTTCTTTTCACCAACGATCAATCAGCTGACTTCAAGAGGGCATAATGTGCACATATTGTGCATGTCGACTGGTAATATGTTGTATAACTAGGAATTTTGGTTGTTGCATATCAGTTTATGAACCCACTAACAAGTTCCCATTTTTAGTGTGTGTGAGCTTTAGATGAAAACCAAACAAGATCTATGTTATCACTACGAACAATGCCTTAATCTCATCAATCGGCTTTATAATATTTCTGAGTTATGTCCCAATTAATTTTTGACTTGTTTCATAATCATACTTGAAGTACTAAGTTCTGGTGATCAAAGTGTATTAATATGTTTTTGAGGTTTTTTTTTCTGAATCGTATATAGTGTCCCTACTACATGAGTTAATGTTGTACGTTGTTAATTGCTTTGCAGGTAACGCAGATGGTATGGGAAACGTTAGAAAAGAAGAGCTTTATAGGGCTTCCGCTACCCTTAAGGTGATATATTATTTTACACAACATTGAGATGCATAATCTTGCTTGTATGTTGCCCTTTTTTATTACAATAGGCACCTGTTTCCATTGTTTAATTTTGTGTTCGTAGGTAAATGCTTATTTGAATTGTAAAAACGACTTCAAATGAGTGCACTTGTGTTGTCAGTTATCACCATTACCAATGATAATTGCTTGATCATACAGGTTCCTATCCAACAAGTGACAGTAATGGATCATCCAGATTTTCAGGTTTATTTCTTTTGCCCCTAAAGTTCTTAATCGGTTGTTTGTTGTCTATGAATATTGAATAATATATATTTGTATTTATCTCCAGGATGGTTTTGGAAAAATATGGAATACTAGCTTACTATCAAAGATTGTGGAAAAGAAAATTCATGATCATGCAATTGGCATTGTAAGTTCCGATCTCACTGCACATTTCGTGTTTATAAACACATATACGCGCAGTTTATTGAGTTGCTTCATTTTCATGGATGTTGATAAAAGTTATCTTCTTTTAATTTGTTGCAGATAATTACTTTTGATAACTACGGTGTATCGGGTCACTGTAATCATCGCGATGTAAACCATGGGGTGCGGTAAGTGTCATTGTTTTGTGAAGCTTATGTATTCTTGACCTACTATGTTTTGGAATTTGAATGTTGATATTTGAACTCATCAAGCTTCAAGTAAGTATTATATGTGGCGTGTGTGCATTATGAATAATGAGACTTGTGGAAGTAATTATTTCTTTTTTTCTTCTACCAGAAGGTTTATGCTTGATACTTCACAACAAGATATTGAAGCCTGGGAGCTGGTATATTTTTTCTTTTACATTTTTTATGATTTTGTTCTTTAAATTTGCTATTGCAAAAACAAAAAATAATAAAAAAATACCCCCCTAAAACTTTGTAATGGTGCTATCATCTATTTCTTCCAATATGTTCCAAATGTTAGCCCTTTCTCTGGAAATACGATTTATATACTTCTTTCAACTCGTTAACTTTAATTGCCCCTAAATTTGAAAAGTTACAACTATTTTCATCCAGCTTTAATGCAATTTTTGCTACGTTTTTCTTTTGGCCAAGTAAAGTATTAGTTACATTCTTTTTAGAGATCATTTTGTGGAAGGCCGCAACATGCGTTTTCTTATGTTTGACTTTTCAGTAGTCAACATGCTCTGTTTGTGTTTTCTCAGGTAAGTACTAACATAATTCGCAAGTACAGTGGACCGGTTGATATCTGGTTTTCCTTATGGAGTGCCCAAAATTCTTTGAATGGACAAATGCATTGCTTGCTAAATGAAAATCCACGTAGAAGCTATGCTGCAATGTCACAACACTTGAGTCAATGGGTATGGTACGTATCAATTTTGTTTGTTTGTTTGTTTATATATCACAATTTTGGCTCTTGGGTTATTGCTTTTTTTTTTTAAATTCGGAAACTGGTCAAACGGGTAGAGTAGAGAAAATAGCTAGAAAGGACCCGTGGTATATGCTGACCCGTTATGAACCTGTCTATATGGTTATGCTTAGAAATGACTTGTAGCATTGGTCCGAATCGTTGTTTATGTCACTGGTGAATCTTTCAATCTCTATATCTTACTAACATTTGTGCATATTTTCAGGTTTAGGAAGCTTTTTGTTTCATTTTCAAGTTATACATATGTAAACACTTTGAAGAAGATTAACAAATAGGCGATCATCTACGAAGATTTTTGCAATCGATTCATTTTTTTTTAAATTTATCGATCAATGTTGATACGCACTTTTTAAGGGTTTCTACCAATCTGTCATCATGATCTGTTTTCTAAGATTATTGTATAATAGATTCCGATTAAATATAGCATTTGGTGTATGTATTATGTAACCTGGTAGCACCCGATACACTTTTATTCGTTTTGGAATCGATGTTCGTTGAAACCATGGATGTGGGTTGGTGTTTCTGTCTTCAACAAGTGTGCAATGTTAGCAGCTTGTTTGATTTGATCATGATTCTGATTGGTAAATGTATATAACTAGATATAAAATCTAAGACTCGTGCCCAGGGGTGGCCAAGACGGCTATGCCATTGAGATGCGGAAAAGGTGGTGGCAAAAACGTGAGCCGGTGGTGTGAATGGATAAAGGTCCCCATGCTATTGTGGCGGAAAAGCGCCTTGCCAGTCTTGAGATCCTTCAAAGTAATACCAAACAGATCAAATTCGATTGACACATGATTGTTACGAGTGAATTTATGAACGGGTAAACTACTTCTAATAATTTAAGGTGAGTATAGGATATCTTTAACTTAATAAGTTTTAGTAGGTAAGTGATGAAAACCAGGATCAGATCCCTTAATTGTCAAACCTTGACCATTCCCAGCATAAATAGTGTTTAAAGAAGATGGTGGCAAAGGGTGTTGAATTTTACCTTGTTCGTTGCTGAGGTTAGCTCCGGCTCTAGTGTCCATATTCCACGGGTCACCCGTTTGATTGATCTTCATGTTTTGAAAGTCGGCTCCAATATCTGTGGGGCTTAGAGCATTATATCCAACATTAATGGGCTAGTGAAATACTAGTAAATTGGCTTGGTTCTGATTTGGGCCAGATGGGCCACCCGTGTTAGGCCAATGATTGGGCCAGCCCCCTTGTTAGGTTGGATACAGACAAGGGGCCAAGGCAAGAAAAAGTTGTTTGGTTGTTGACCAGTGGGTCACCCATAGTCGTCGCCCCCATAATTTGGACAAGCAACATTTTTGCAAAGGGTAACCTTTTTAATAATTGGATGAGATCTAGTGATCCATTTATTTAATATATGGCAAGCTACATTTTTAATTTTACACATTTTTTTATTTAATTAACCAAAGTGTATGTAACTTAAAACATGCTAGCTAATGGCTTGACACCGGTCACCATCTTTCTTTGATTCACACCTGGCGTGATGATGGTGGTGGTTCATGGTTGTAGTTATGGTACGCGTTCATTAGATTTGTGTTTCGGCCTTTTTTAATAAACAATTTCTTTTCAAAACGACAAAACAAATGCATACAAACGAAACCTCAGGACTCTCACTTCCTTATAACATGGTCACAGGTATATGAAACTACAAAAAGAAATAGAACATTCATCAACAGCTATATAAATCAACCTATTCAGCCTTGATCGAGTTGGCTACATCGATCACAAATCGGTACCTAACATCAGATTTCAACAGCCTTTCCATCGCGGTGTTCACGTAGTCTATCGGTATAACCTCTATATCTGCAGTTATCCCATGCTTTGCTGCAAAATCAAGCATTTCCTGAGTCTCTTTAATCCCACCAATGTTACTACCAGCAACAAGCTTCCTTCCTGTTAGAGACCAAATGTAACAAACACCATGTTAGCTTAATTCTTTAGCTTGCAGACCTAAAAGCGAACAGAATTCAATGGTCAAAATTGTTACCCATGATCAAAGAAAATGATGCTACTTCAAGTGGTTTTTCAGGTGCACCAACAAGGACAAGCTTTCCATGGGGTGTAAGTGCATTAAGCAATGGTGCAATCGGATGATTTGCGGACACTGTGTCGATGATGCCATCAAGTGTACCCCTAACAGCCTATTAACATGATCAAACAAAACCCAAACTCAAATCAAAATCCGAAACATCTACTAATTACCAATATTATTATTTAGTATAAAATCTCACCTCCATCTTTTGTTCATCCTTGCTGTTTATGAAATGGTCAGCGTTAAGTCCCTCAATTGCTTCTTTCTCCTTAGCAGAGGTGGTGCTAAAAACAGTAACTTGAGCCCCAAACGCCTTGGCCATCTTCACAGCAACATGACCGAGCCCACCGAGACCAACCACACCCACTTTCGTACCAGGCTTGTCCAATCCAAAGTACTTGAGAGGGCTATAAGTTGTGATCCCAGCACATAGCAAGGGTGCACCAGAATCAAGTGGCAAGTTCTCCGGCCAACGGAGTACAAAATGCTCATCTGAAACCATGTGATCGGAGTACCCACCGTACGTCTGTGTACCATCAAAGTTGGGGACACCATAAGTTAATACCTGCTTCTCGCAGTACTGTTCATAGTCAGAAGCACAACTTTGACATGATCTGCATGATCCCACCAAGCACCCAACCCCGACTTTGTCCCCAATTTTGAATTTCTCCACTTTGCTACCTACTTCTGTCACAACACCAACAATCTCATGCCTGTGTTGTACAATCAAAAAACAATTTTAATTAACAAACACTAACGATAAATATAAAGCTAAATAATACGTGTCACTTTTACAGATAGTCAGATCAAAAACATAATTCCATTAAATAGTAATAGGGAAATTGAATTGTACCCTGGAGTAACCGGGTAGTTGGTAAATCCCCATTCGTTCTTGACAAAGTGAAGATCCGAATGACAGATTCCGCAGTAAAGAACTTTGAATCTGACATCTGTCTCCCCAGTAGCCCTGTAAACATACATACAACAAATAATATATTATATCAGCAACATGAACTCGTAAGTGTGAATAACATAACTATGAATGATAAAAGAATAATACCTTCTGGAGAAGGTGAGAGGGGAAAGTAATCCAGACGTGTCGCGGGCCGCATAACCATACGCCTTGATCGGATGCTCGGATTCCGGTGATGTTGCCATTGTATATGTGTTGTGGATTGAAATGGTAGTTAAAAATGATTGTTGATTGTAATGGTGGTTAGTGGGTGGGTATAAATGGGCCAATTAGCACCCACACTACGTAAGCCATTGCATAGGACTGATGCCGGTTTTTCGGAGCATTCATATTATTAAAATTTATCCAAGCCTTTGAATTATTCAGTGCATGTTGATGATGTCACGGCGGACGGTCAACTGACATGGCCTTTTTTCGTTATTCTAGTCCAACTTTGCTTGCTTCTTTCTTTCTTTGTCTAGACATGACATGTGTTTCCTTCTAAATTTTCTTAAAAAAAAACGGTTTTTATTGAAAAGTTTGTTAATTTTTTATTTCATTGGCTTAGTTTTTGTCATTTTATAAAAATAGTTAGTTTTTAAATATATTTTTTGTTATTGTATTATTACGAGTTGACGCTAACCCGCGCGTTGCGGCGGGACGTTGATATACACAATCAAATACCCTTTGATTGCTAATTTCCATTTTTTGAATATCGTCGAAGATGAAGAGGTTACTTGATAGGTTTATTAATTTTGAAGCGATTTACCAAACTAACAACCTTACCAATAATTTAACTCACACAATAATAAACAAATATCAGCATTCAAATGGTTTTTTCTATACAAAGTGTTAGGCTGGTCGGTGTGAATGCGGGGACCGAGCTCGGGGAGTCCTTTTGTCGAGCGGTGAATGAATGCCGGCTTCAATTCGGTGAGTGGGGACTTGGGTTTTCGGTGTATACTCACCGCTGAGGGGAAGATGAGGGAATGAGGAGAGAGGGGGTTTAATGGTGGGTCCCAACCCATTTCAACCAATCAATTTTTTTTTTTTTAATTCTTTACCACTCTCTAGGTGTTTGAATCATTGCCGGTGATTGAGTGCAAAATTGGGAGTGAAATAGGGACTTGACATGGCATGATATATTGTTAGAGAATGACTCAAACACCCTAAAGTGTTTGAATCATACCCTCCACCCTAAACACATGAGTTTGAATATATTGTTGAATATATAAAATTGAAGTTAATGGTTTACACTTAAAAATTAAAACTTCACATAAATGAACGAAAACACTACTTAAAGCAGTTTTATAAAACTGAGATAACTGATTTCCATATAGAATCTCTAAAACATTCACTTCTAACTACAGTTTTACATCCTAGTAAGAGACGTAAATTTTTGAATTACAATATAACGATGTATGGTTATAAGTTATATTATAACCATGTATATAGTTATATTTTTTACATCCCAGTTATAAATTATGTTAACATTTTACATCCCAGAAAATCCCAGTTATAAATTTTGTTAACATTTTACATCCCATGAAAATATAAGTTAATTTTCTAAAATAAATGTAGTAGTTTTTGAAAATATATCAAAATTAACCACCTAATAGACCAAACAATTCAATTGTATTATACATATTTTTTCTTCGGAAATGACACAAAAAAATAAAAGATATGTTAATTACAAAGCACAGAATATATACAAGAATACAAAACTGACGCGTTGGATGAAAGAAGCCGTGAAACCCTAGTTCAAACAGACATGTTGATTAAACAACCATTGTGTCTTAACGGTGCACCCTATTCTAAAGAGAAATGTTGATTAAACAAACCATTGGGCCAGGTTTGAAAAGGCATGTCTATGTGATGATGGCACCCTAAGTTACTAATTATATAAAAGTATAATTGGTAAAGTTTGTTAAATGAATTAGAATGTAAATAATTGCATATGACATAACTGACCGTTTACCTATCCAAGTATTATGTTCATGAACATTAGTTTGTGCTCATTTGTTTCCATCAACGTTCGTTTCGTTCATTCCTTATATTAACAAACAAACACGAACAAGTTCATTTCCTTAACAAATGAACACAAACATAAAATCTTGTTCGGTAAGTGTTCGTGAACGCATGTATTTCTTAACAAACGAACACGTAGTCCGGTTCGTTTGCAGCCCTAATTTCCACTTCTTAATCACCACACAAGCTTCTTTTTTACCCACTACAAGCAACTATAGTCTATAGGTGATCTTTTCATCGGTCCGATTTTTAAAACATCGCTTTTAATAATTTTAAATGGACGTGAACTAAATATATTAACACTCATTTTTCATGAATCGTGCCTTCTCAGGAGCATCAAAACCCATGTTTTTGCACAAACCCAAACGTAAATAGGCCATCCGTAGTAACAAAAATGCAAATCGGGTGATTACTTCTTTACTCTCTCCTGCCCTATTCACAAACCTTATAACTGCCTAATTTCTCCTCCCTCCCCTCGCATTCTCCGGTATGAAACGTTCCTTACCGTGAACTTTAAACCATATTCTCTCCTCCACATAACTACTCTCTTTCTTAGGCTTTTCCACCTCGCCGAAAACGCCTAAAAAGCTAAAATCACACTTACCGAGACAGTTTTACGTAAATATAAAAGTTGAAGTGCCTAGTTTAAAACATTAGCAACCACAAGGACTATTTCTGAAGTTTAGGTCGTCTTCTTCTTCTTCCAAACAAACTATCGTGGAACAAGCAGAGCTTCCGCTTTCGTCAATGGCGAAGATACCTTCAGCTTCCACTACTGCTGAAACTACTGCCACAACAGCTCACAGGTATTTTCAATTTCATAATCTCTACTTCAATTTCAGTTTTTATCACTCTCGAATTTTGAAATCAAAACCTAGTGATTTCAAACGCTAAAATCACATGAATGTGTTAGGTTTTGATATGATTAATACAGCGATTACACGTATGATAGTTGAAACCAGAGTTTGATGGATGAATGTGTAACTTTGAATTTGTTATTACTCTCGCTTTCGAAATCTAACCTAGTGATTATATAACGCTAAATTTACATGAATGTGTTAGGTTTTGATATGATTTATACAGCGATTATAACTGATAGCGAGGTTGAAGTTAGTCGAAACTAGTTTGACAGTTGAGAATCTGTTCTTCAATTGTAGTTATCACTTTTCGCCTTTCGAAATCAAACCTAGTGATTATCAAACGCTAAATTCACATACATGTGTTAGTTTTTTTTATCTGATTCAAACAACGCTACTTCAATTGCAGTTATCACTCTTGATTCACGAAATCAAACCTCGTGATTTTCAAACGTTAAAGTCACGTGAAGTGTTAGTTTTCAATCCAATTCCTACTACGATTACAACTAATATCGAGGTTGAAGTTAGTAGAAACTCGTATGACAGTTGATAATCTCTTCTGAAATTGCAGTTATGGTTCTCGCCTTTCGAAATTAATCCTAGTGATTTTTTTATCTGATTCATATGACGGTTACAACTAATATCGAGATTGAAGTTAGTAGAAACTCGTATGACAGTTGATAATCTCTACTTTAATTGTAGTTATCACTCTCGATTCACGAAACCAAACCTAGTGGTTTTCAAACGCCAAATTCACATGAGTGTGTTAGTTTTTCATCTGATTTACTGCAATGATAACAACTAATGTTGAGGTTGAAGTTAGTAAACACTTGCCTGACTGTTGAAATCAAGACTTTGAGCTTCGATTAATAGAAACGTACATTGCTTCTGTTTTTGATTTTACAGGAAAATGGCATTGAGGCCGAGGTCAATGGTGTCGATGAAAGAAAGTGGTACAGCAAAGAGACCTAAAATTGGGGCGGCTAAGAAGAAGTCATCGAAATTAGATGCTGATAAACCTAAAAAGCCACCCACCGCTTTCTTCTATTTCCTGTATGTGTTCTTTTAGTTTTGTGATTTAATCCCCTGCATATGTGTATGTGTGTGCACTTTAAATTCCAACTGAATTGGATGTATAGATTTATGTATAAATTGGGAAAAATCTAGGTGTTCTGGGGTTTAGTGACTTGAAGAAAGAGATTGGTTGGATGTATATAAACTTTCCCTAAACCCTAGAATGAAACCAGCAGCAATTATGAAGTTGTGCTAATCAAAAAGCAAACACAAATAGTACTCATAGGTTAGTGGCCCTTGTGGAACATGAGTGGATCCTATATAAGGTCAACTCATTTGATATAAGCTTTCAATCCTTTTCTACTTGCAATGCATGAAAGTAAAGTAATACTGTGGGGTCCTTTGCACCCATTACATTCTGATGCATGATCAGTAACTAATAAGAATTTGAACTTTCTATTCTTTGATCCCAGAGGATAAAGTAGCGAAAGTAGTGATACTGTTGGAATGGATTACTTTAAGTGCAATTATCGGTCATTTGTCACAAATAGTTAAACATGTGTTTGAATAATCTTAATATTTTTTGAATGGATTCTGCATTCAAAAAATTAGGATTACATAACCATTTGATTCTTTCTCATAACGCTCTCCGTTAATTTATCATGGTTTTCTTTTTTGTGTAACCATTATGATTTCAAATATTGAAGGGAAGATTTTCGTAAGGAATTCCAAGAGCAAAATCCAGATGTCAAGTCAATGCGTGAGGTGTTCACTATAACTCATTCTTCATCATCCGACTATTTTTTACGTAACTTTTCAACAAAATCGTATTCTTTGTTCTGCCACCTGACATGTATGTGCCTACAAACTCATTTTGCAGATTGGCAAGGCTTGTGGAGAGAAGTGGAAGATCATGACTTATGAGGTTTTTATTGTTTTAAATTTTGTATCTTCAGTTGTTTATTACATTATTGATTATAATTTTGATAAGTTTAGAGATTAACATGGTCATTCACACGAGGTCAAATGAGGTATTTTCTACATATAAAAAATATATGGATTCCTTAAAAATTGAGAAATTTTGATAAATTATGGTAATGCTAGATTCGGTTATGGATTATGTAAGCGACAGGAAGCAACATCAAAATGTTCAGTTTGTCAAAGTTATTTCATGATTTTACGCACAATTTGCAAGAACACGTGGGTTTAAGTTTGAACAAATTGTGGGAATCTACATTCTAAAAAGACCACCGGATTTGGTGCTTTTAGACTTTAGTTCCAGATTGTTTATTCTTCTAAACTATAGTTTTTGTTTTTGCATTTTGGCAGTTTGGTGGTTGTTTCAAAAAGTAAAGTAGAGTGGTTTGAAGTAGTATCTTGTAACTTAGCTGAAGAGTCATCTTTTGCGTGTGTATTCATATATTGATTACTTTTATTATTTAGTTATAAATTGTGTCTACGTACTTGGTATTTTCCATCAAATTTGGGTGTAGCTGAGCAATGACACCTTAGTATTAATATATTTTTGTATGTGGTGTTTTATTATAGGAGAAGGTGCAGTACTATGACGTTGCGACAGAACAACGAGCAAAGTTTGAGAAAGCTTTGGCAGACTATGCTAAGAGAAAGGTGCGCATGTTTTTTTCTCACCGTAACTACTGTTCTTTACTTTGAAACTTAGTGGTGTTTGGTTTGACGGAGTAAAAACAGTGAAATGAGATTGATAGTAAAAGGGTGTGTCTGATTTTAGGGAAAATATATGAGAATCAGCATTTAACCCGGCCTGTGTTGACCTGTTACACAGTGGCGGATCTAGAAAATCTAGGGGTAACGTTTTAGAAAAAAAGGGTAACGAAATCGAAAAAACTTAAAAAAACATCAAATTTTTCCAAAATTTACACCACCGCAGGAGCGCCAAGGGGTAGCGGAGGCTACCCCTTATCTTAAGGTATGTCCGTCCCTGCCGTTACACATTGTGTCTGACCTACCCAAGCAACAGGTATCAAGTAATTAACTAATTATACTTGTTGCAGTACGAACTTACAATCAAACTCATACCCATAGTGATTTTTGCTAATGTAGAATACCGTTACCACCCATCAGTTTTATTATACCATATTATATAATGGATTAGGATCAAATACAAAGGCTCCTTAAAATAAGAAGTGTACAAAGGCTTCTAAAAAAACCCACTACAAAAAAAAAAAAAAAAAAAAAAAAAAAACTGAACTAAACACCCACCACCACCCAAAAACCTAACCCCCCCCCCCCCACCCAATTTTTTTTTTTTTTTTTGCCGGGGGAGGGGGGGGGGTAGGTTTTTTTAGGTTTTTGGGGGGTTTTTTGGTGAGGTATAGGTTTCTTTTTGTGCCGGGGGGGTTAGGTTTTTGGGTGGGAGTGGGGTGGGAGTGGGTGGGTGTTTAGGTTTTGGGTGGTGGTGTAGTGGGTTTAGGTTTTAGGTTATTGGACACTTGTCAATCTATAAATCCTTCTTACACTTCTTACAATTAGGAGCCTTTGTAGAATCATCATCATCATCATCATCATCATCATCATCATACTCAGTAAATCCCACCAATAGCAAAGCAAATGCAGGGTCTGAGGAGGGTAAGATGTAGACAGCCTTACCTCTACCCCGTAGGAATAGGAGCCTTTGTAGAATAACTTAACCAATTATATAATATAGGTATTGCAACAGCTGTGTTTATACTCACCAATAAAAACCTTAATTGCAGGAAAATGGGGAACATGACGAGTTTGATGAGGATTCAGACTCAGATTATGATGAATGAATATGTTGCTTTTGACCTCGTAGAGATTCTATTTAGTTGTCACAAGTATTTTGTACAGTGAGATATTCAAATGTGTCTTCTGGATCCAAGTGCATGTAAATTATTCTCTGTGTAGATTGAAGAAAAATAGAACCTGAACACAAATGTGAGTTTTTGTTGACAAAGGTTTGTGTTGCTATCCGTTAATGAAACCAATAGAGTAGAGTATATTGTAATGGTTCTTTGGAATCAAACACGTGATTGCTTATAATGACTTAAAAATGACTGCGACAAAAGTCTAACAGTGTTGATGCCAAATTTAGATACCCTCTACAGAAGAGGGTTTTTGTAATAGTCTAGATTTTCAATAGCATATCGAATTTTCCTGAAGAGTATTTTCTCTCGGTCAACTTCATGCATTATTGGTAATCAGGCATATCTATCTAGAAAAGTTAAAACTTGTGAAAATTGGAGTTATGCATGCTAAACAAAGTAGCAATCAACCAACCATCACAATAACTATAGAAATCTTCATCATCTCATGTTCAAAAAGAACTTAGGTTACAAATGTAGAACAAATTAAACTCTAGAAATGTGAGTTTACAACATCAAAGTAGTCATGAAAATAAAGAGCATAGTCTCATGATAAGAAAGATACTAGATAAACAATTAGATGCAACACATTAGAAGAAATAAGCCACAAACGACACAACGGCTGCAACTAAAGCTGGCACTTGCAACGCCGTTCCAGCGCTCTCCATTGACGGGGAAGGTGCTGGTGCGGCCGCAAGCTCCTGAGCCATGGTTCCACAACTGGTCAGGGCCATGAGGACCATGATTGTGATGGTGAGGGTAGTGGCTAGGTTGACAGTTCCCATTTGGTGAGTGTTTATTAAGTTGTAGAGATTAGAAAGCTAGATTGGTTATTTTGAGTAGTTTGTATGAGTGTGATTAATGGCTTTTTATAGTTTTAAAGAGGTGGTTTAGTGGGGATTAAGAGAGGAATCTAACAGCTAATCACATGGGTAATATTGTTTTCAAAGCAAAGGCATAATCATTTGACAGTAAGTGGGTGTCTAATAGGGGTGTGCAATAACCGAACCGTTAACCGAAACCGAACCGAAAACCGACAAAACCGAACCGAAATTAACCGAAACCGAATTAACCGAAAGTCGGTTAACGGATATTTTTTTTACCATCGGTTAACCGAAATTAACCGAACCGAACCGAACCGAACCATTTATTTTTTTTATATTTCTAGATTTTATACCCCTATTTCATGTTTTATACTTTTATTTCATGTAATAATACCTCTATTTCATTTATTTATGCCTTCATTTCATTTATTTATACCTCCATTTTATGTATTTAAACATCTGTTCATGCATTTATACCTCTATTTCATTTATTTATACATCTATTTCATTTATTTATACATCCATTTCATGTATTTATACATCTATTTTATGTATTTATACCTCCATTACATGTATTTCTAAGCAAAAAAATTAGCCCTTGTTTCAATTGGTTATTAACCGAAAATTAACCGAACCGAACCGAAAACTGACAAATTAACCGAATTAACCGAACCGATTAACCGATGACTTCGGTTACGGTTATGGATAATGCTAATAACCGAACCGAACCGAACCGTGCACACCCCTAGTGTCTAATGCAAACTCTTAAACTATGCTCACTTCCATTTGGCTATTGTCTTCCAGACTGGACAATTTGTACACCAAATAAAATAAACTAGAAAACAAGAAAAGCTAAACAAAAATAGAAAAGCCCAACACGACCCTATATTTTTTTTGAATGACAAATTATCAACATCGACTTATCGCACTTTTCCATTGGAAGCTCAGTCTCACTAAGGCCAGATGGTCATTCATTACAATAGGGCTCACACGGGCACAGAGATTGACACGATGTTCAATTGGATAAAAACCCCATAAACACCCCTAGCCAGAACAGTGTCCCCACCCAAAGTGCAATTCGTGCCGGGTTCAAATAACGAACCCGAACATGACCCATAACTTCCAAAAAAAATTAATCAATAAAGTATGTAATAGCTATCTTTTAATATAAGATTATCGGATTTTGTTATTGTTTTATTAATTATGGATATTAGTTTTTTTGACGGTTACTGATTTTCAAAGTGGCAGCTCTAGTGGTATCCAGATGACTTTCTTTAGGGCAGGTCATCGGTTGGAGTCTTGTTTGTGACAAAATGTTATGCGCGAGCCATGGGTTTTACTACAATGGGTCTTCGGGCGGTGTAGTTCCCTTGAAATTGGTGACGGGCCATGTCACCAACGTTGTATGCGATCGGGGATGTAGGTGGCCTTTTGCTTATAGGTGTACCCGGATGGCTGGGCTTTGTTGGACGTTCAAAAAAAGTATCTAATATTCCGGTTACTTTTTTTAGGTTATTGTTTATGTGTTTGTTACTTTACTGAACTTAATATTTTGATAGCTAGAATCACCTATAAAGAATTCCCTTATGTTATGTTCTGGTTGATATAAATAATTAATTTCTCATATTTGGTTTTTATCTAAATGTATGCTACAACATATCTAGTCTTTTTTTTTTTTTTTTGATACAATTTCGCATATTAAAAGAGAATCCATTGGTTAGTAAACAATTAGCATCGACTCACAAAGGAATAATTTACATAGAACAAGTTAGCAACAATCTCACCATTGGTTAGTAAACAATTAGCATCGACTCACAAAGAAATAATTTACATAGAACAAGTTAGCAACAATCTCAGGAAAAGAAAAAAAATAACTATTTTAATATTAAAATTTTCCTTCTTCAATACGTGCACGAAATTAATTTGATGCAAATATTATTTTGTTTGTTATTTCTATGAAAATAATCTATCTATACTATCTATAAAAGGAGCTTAAAGGCTGACCTCACTTTGCTTACTTGTCATCTTTTTAGATATGCCACATTGGATGCCACATAGACTCCGCTGATGTCATAACGCTGATGTCATAAATCCGATTTTTTTTAAATCCTTTTATAGATAGTATAGATGTATAAATTTCAAAATATGGCTCCACTAAATAATAGATTTCAAAATATGGCTCCACTAAATCATATTTCAAATTTTAAACCTACGGCCATTTCCATTTCAAATTTCAAACCCTGGTTTCTCTCTCTATTTGCTCTCTCTTTCTTCTTTGTGAGACCATTGAAGCTAAAACTTCTGAAGATAAAAGGTACCTTCGTCGTTTCTTCTTTGTGAGACCTTCGTCGGCGAACAACTCTCCGGCGACCGTCTATTCGCCGTTTCCTCCGCCACGTCTCACTGTGTTTCAGGTAATTTGAATCTGATTTTTAAGGAAGAAAATTAGTTTAGGGTTTATTGATCGACTTTCTTATCTATATTGATAGATAAAAGGTACGATGATGAGCCTGTAGATGAAACGATCTATAATGGAAGAAGAAATAAGAGGTGGTCATTTGCAATTACTAATCCCCATCTCGGTATCTTTCAATTTCGCTAGGTATATTGTTTGATGAATGCTTGGTTTGTATATACTTCTGATTCGCTTGGTTTGTCTATAGTTTTGTGTTGATTAATCGATTTGATTCAGGTTTTGTGATTAGTTATTAATAATTAGGTCAAATTGAAGTTGTTTGTGATTCGTTTGTGTGTTTAGGTGTGGTGTGGTGTGTGAGAGATGATGATTCATGCTCTCTTTCTCTCTCACTAGATGGTGTTGTCTGGAGTTGCAAGAGTAGAAAGAGAGACGGGAAGAAGAGCAAAGACATCGATTGGAGAGATGGCCAGACCCTTTTCTTTCCCCTTTTTCTTCATCCAAAGATTCCCATCCATCAACAAACCCTAAAACTCAATTATCAACAAATAGCAAAGACGGACTCGTGGGAAGCCAAACATTCAGCCAAGAAGTTGGGGTTCTGACAAACCAACATGTGGGTGTTAATTTAGTCTATTCAAATCAAAAAATGTTTCATCCTTTACCACCAACACTTTGACCTGGTATATTTAATGAGTTTGATCCTGTTCCAATTGCAAGTTATACTTTTGGTTCTCAGATATTTGATGAGTTTGATCCTGTTCCAATTGCAAGTGCCTCACTTGCACAAGTTCATGTTGCTTGTACTCACGAGGGACAAAAAGTTGCTGTGAAGGTTTTTAACTTAAAACAATTCTCCAAAGATTATTTTTTTTCTTTTTGTTTATACATAATTAATCTTGAATTCATCATTTGATGTTTTTGTCGTTGTTTCAGGTACAACATACACACATGACAGATACTGCAGCTGCTGATTTTGCCATTGTGGAATTCATTGTGAACACTTTACACCGTTTCTTCCCTTCTTTTGATTACAGGTTTATATCTTTTTTCGAGGGATTTTTGAATCATAAAAGTTAAGAAGTTAAATATGAAAGGTGATTTCAAGATTTACTCTTTTATTAATAAGTTATTTAGGGAAGTTATTAATGTGAGTGTATATTATGTGTGTTTATGTAAGTCTATGTCTGAAGCCTGATGTGGTTATGGGGAAGATGACTGGGTATATCGGTGTAGTAAAAAACTGAAAGAAAGGACAATACTGAGAATAATAGGAAGCCAAATTAAGTTAAGGAATAACAAACATGAATAGGCATATGTGTAGTTAAGGGGTGATTCTATGATAAATATGTTGGCTAACTTATGTTTTTAGGGTAAAGGTTCAAATAACAAGTTATTTAGCTGCTGTGGGAAATGAGACTTATGTTTGTGGGGTAGACATGGTATTTGGAAGATAAGCAACAATCGACAATCTTAGTTCAAGTAACAACATACAACAGCAACGCCTTACACCTTTACTTTTGGGACTTAATCGCCTCCAGGCACCTGGCTCTTCTTTAAACCAAACTAAATTGGAGCTCAATTTAATTTCATTTTATATATTTCTTTAATTAATTATTATTAGGGTTTAATGAGGTATGTGAAAATCTTATATAAATCTCATAGCATATTTGTACAATATAAAACCCTGGCTGGTGGAAAAGAAATCTATTCAAAATATCTCTAACAAACTCTATACAAAATGACCATACTACCCTTGCATGATACTTTTAATATCAACTAACTATCAAATAATTATCATATTTTTAATTTTGTAACAGGTATATGAAGGTGACAGAAGTCTCACAAAGAACTACAGGCTTCTTGGAACATTTGATCCCTCCGGAATCCCTCTAGCTCTAAGGTTTGTCTTTTCGTCTTAACGATATTGAAATCGCATTTGCTATCTATTTGGAGCCATGGCATGCTGATATATTTGAGTTTCTTGATTTGAAAAAGAACCACACTGATAAAAAAACACTTGGATATTGTAAATTCTGCCAACTTTCTTTGATGTGCTCAAGTTAAAAGATTGATTGGTGTCGGTCAGAATTAGGGCTTTTTGTAAGAGTAAAGTTAGGTAGGAAGAAGATTTGCTTTGTTGGTCTTTTACTTTCAGATTTGTTTTGTTATCAAATTTAGGCTCACATTATTTGTATTGATTTGATAATTGATACATCTATGGTGTTGCTTTTGTTAAGGCATGTTTCTGTAATTGAGTTGGGTTAAGTTAGATATGGTGGGTACACACTAAGCCTGGCAAAACAGTTTGGCTGGGTCGGGTCGGTTTAGGCCTGGTTAGATTAGGTTGGTACATAGCATCACTTGGTTGGCCAAGAAAACTGATATGAGTGTAAGAAATATGCTCAAGTTAAAACAATCATGTTTTGTAATGAAATGAATATGCTGGAAGAACAACGTGCTCGTGATCTATTTTATGCTCTTTGGGTGCCTGATTTGTTTATGGAAAGAGTCCAAAGTAATGGAACTTGGTCTTTGTTTTGCCCAAATGAGGCTCCTGGTTTGGCTGATTGCTGGGGTAGAGGATCTTTGTACCCAATATGAAAGACAGGTATATATAGTTTTTTAACAATTTAATCAAATTTTGTTATTATTCTATTGTTATCAGCTAATATTTGTTTTTCTTAAAATCTCAGGGAAAAGCTAAGAAGGTTGTCCAGGCGCAGAATCTTTGGTTTGAAGTTCCAACATCCCAAATAGAAACAAGGACCCCTTACATGCTATTCAAGGTAATTTGTTTAAATTTTAGTTATTGTATTCATAATTTACTTTTTTTAATAAATATATAAAGGACATGTTTCTTTTATCCTTTGTTAGGACACTTGTAATAGAAAAAGCAACCAACAGAATCTTGGTACCACAAAGTCTTCAAATTTGTGTACTGAGATTATTGAGTACACAAGTCCAACAGAAACTGCTGTGTGTAATCTTGCATCCATTGCATTGCTGCGATATGTGAGAGAGAAGGTATGAAGTGCTGAGAGAGAAGTTTTTAACTGCTGGATTCATAAGGGTTACTAGAGTTGCAGTAAAAAAAAAATTTTGTGGCATGAGAATTGGGTTTTTTTTAAGGTTGGATATGTAATTCAATTTTGTTCATTGATGGGGAGCGTGAAAGGTTAGGTAATTTGACATCTTTCTTGGGCTGTGGGAACAAAAATCAAATTTTGTTCATTGTCTTTTGGTTGAAAGGTCTACTTTGAAGTTATATAGCCTAATGTAGTTTTCCATACGTTTGTAGATTAAAAGATGAATTTGCAACTGACCAGGCATATGGAAATTTAAAAGAAGGTAACACATGAGTTTAAAAAGAGAGACTGTGATGTATTTATTATGCTAATATTTAAGTTTTGATATAACCTTTTAACTTGCACGATATTGATGGTTTCCTCTTCAATACTTTTGGGTTAAGCTCATAACACAATCGTGGCGATTAGATGGTGTTGAAATAGTTGGATTACTTGGAACCTTAGATGATAAGGCAGGCCATTATCAGACTTTGCTAACTAAACAAATGTTGTTGGAGCTCGAAAGTAACACATTGCTGAAAGTTTTGATTCATAATTCCTGCTTCTTGTGTAGGAAGTCAGGCCCCAAATGGATGTTGTACAGAGGCATGGAAAATAGGACTCACTGGGTTGGGTCTCATGCCATTGGTGATGCTATTGAATCAGTTGCAGATGCTGAGAAGTATCTGCAGACTCACAGGCCTGTCCGAAGGTAACTTATCTCACTACTAATTAGAGGTGGCATATTGGGTTATAGGTCAACCGGGTAATTGTTTGGTGTGTAAATTGTTGAGTTAAAACACTTTGTGAAAAGTAATCATTTATATATCTGTTTTGGTAATATTTGAATGTTTGTGAATAACATGATTTTGGAGGCTTTATGCATTGAAAGTTCACTTTGGGCGACTTTTGACCCATTTTTTTCAAGCTTCTTTTTTTGATCTTATGCTTTTGACCTGTTAATGGTTAAAAGATAAACTGGATTAATCCGTTTAAGTAAATGTAATTGGATTAAAATTATTACTTCTAATGCTATAAATTTATAGGAGTTGTTAATGGTTAAAAGATAAACTGGATTAATCCGTTTAGGCTTTTTTTTTCGTTTTCTTAATGAAATTGTGTTACACATGGTGGTGTACTTGCAGCGTTGATAGTAAATGGCTCCATGACGACGAAGGTTATGAACTTTGATGTTGATGAAGATGTGTTAGAAAGGTAGATTTGGTGTCATGCAGCTGAATTTAAGGCATATCGGAGATGGTAACGGGTTATCCGCAGTCCTCCAATGTATTAGGTAAGATCTGATTACGTTTGAGTTCATTTTCTGGTCTTTTGGTATCTTGATGTTTTATATGTATATTTTTATATTTTTTGTTCAAGCGCTTGGTCTTTTAGGTGCCATTAATGTTGGACTTCTGAATTCTAATTTTAATTTCTCGCTTGAAACTGATAGAAGCCATAACCAGGGATTTTTTTATTTATTTACCTCTGTGTACGATGATGACGATGAAGAAGACGGAGATGTTTGCCTAATATGCCGGAATCCAGGAGACGTTGATAATCGTCTACCGTATCTTTGTTCACAAAGACTGCCTTTTACATTGGCTCAATCACAGCAAAGCGACAATGTGAGGTTTGTTTTCTCTGGTTTATTTGGATTTTGTTGTGTACTATTGCTTCCATATGTAATTGTTTGATCTAATTTTGTGTTTCTTTTTATTTACTAGCTGATTCATAGTCTTTATTGGCTAAGCTTAGTTTATTGATCTAATTTTGTATGTTAATCATGGTGTTCTATGCAAGGGCGGACCTAGTAAGAGTCCAGGGTGGGCGGGCGCACCCCCTGAAAAAAAAATTTAGTGTATTTTATAAGGTAAAATTCTCCCCGCACCCCTTGAAAATTTGGTTAAACCCCTTATCCGCACCCCTTGAACCCTTGAAAATTTGGTTAAACCCCTTATCCGCACCCCTTGAAATTTTTTTCTGGGTCCGCCACTGGTTCTATGTGGTATATGCTGGGACCTAGAGGTCGAAAGCTTCGCGGGTTAGGTAACTCGTCAAAACGGGCTTACGGATCAGGTTGACCAATATTCTTTTCACTGAGTTTTAAAAATTGTTATAAAAGTGTATTATTGTGTTTTACACGGGACATGTGGAACTGAGAGGACCAGCAGCAGCCTTTTGGCTTCGTGATTTTCCACACTTGTATAGCCGGAACGACCAAAAGAATCAAGGCAACAAAAGTAAGTTCGTGAAAGTTTGTTTTTTTTTTCATTTATTAATGTCTGTTAGCACATATATGTGTGTGTATTCATGTATTTTATATTTTAGTAAACCTAAATTAGAAAAAAAAAATTAACTCCATACAAATAAAGAAATCAGATGGCAATTGTTTGGTATGAGTTAATTCGTAAAACTAAGAGTGCATCAGTTTTCCGTAATATGAGTCATAGGGTTAGTTTGGTTCATGACTAGAGGCGTTCACGGTTTGGTTCGAAATCATGAAACCGTCCAAACCGGTCATCGCTTTGCTTTCGCGGTCGGTTTTTTATCTAAATTTTTGGTCGGTCTGTTTCAAAAATTGCAAACCGTAGTGAACGATTTGGTTTGTGGTTTATACTTAAAACCAATTGTATAAAACTGGTCCAGACCTTAAAGTTTAAGTATATTTTTTAAATATTTTATACTACATGTATATCACTATTTGTATTTGAGGTTCATACTATGTTAAAAAAAAAAAGTAAAACTGAGGCAAATATTATAATGCAAATGCAGCCCACATAACTCCTCCAAATCGATTTAGACATATGTTCCATCTTAGTTATATATAATTTGCTCTTTGAATCATATAAACAACAAATGTAAAATAAATTTAAGTGCTTGAACCAAATAAGATCTATTGAATCATTTTGAACTCTTTTAAATTATTTAATTCGATGAATGACAGGTGGTTGAAAATGACATGGTTGCAGTTAGACAAACTGATCAGGATCTTGGGAGTCAAGATTTCAACAGGTTTTCTTTTAATTTTATTTTCATTTTTTATGTTACCCTTTTTATTTATGAACTCTATGCTTTTGTAATCTGCAGATGGCTTGCTATAGAGCGGTTAATGGCGGCGAGCTTTGGGGAGACATGCCTATTACATGAACACTGGCAAAATGGTGAAAGAAATGGAATTGCTAAGAAAAGATAGGCTAAATAAGTGCAACAATAGTTAGTTTTTATGGTTCAATGTTGAATTGTTCGGTTGATTAGTATTTTTGATAGTTTATTGTTGAATTCGTGGTTGAAACTAAGCTGTTATGTGTTTGAATTTTGCTAATATTGCTTTCGGCTACAAGACAAAGCCTCTGGTTCGAACTTGTAAATAAAGAAGAGATGCTTTATGTGGATAGATTGTGAACTTAGCTGCTGCAAGAATCAACGGCATGGTTGAAAGACTAGACTTGTCACGAGAAATAAGAGAGATGGTACACTCTCTTTTTCAACAGATTCTGAGTCACCGAACAACGTTGTTGTTCAACCGCCATATTCACCAGATTGTCTTATGCTGTTTCTATGGAGTTGCAAAGAAATCTGCCGTGGCTACAGAAAACAACCACATTAACATTGTTTTATAAAGATATGTAACTAAACACAGAACTTAAATAAAACATTATAATACGTTTTTTAGTATTTGATTCCGATCGTTATTAGAACAAACCCGTGTACTCACACGGGTGTACACCTAGTACTATATAATAAAAGAAACCACTTTAGGGACACTTGTCATCATATTAGGCCGTTTCTTATAGATAATTATTATTTTAGTTTAATCTTTTCTAATTAATTAGAGATTAAACTAATAATCTAATAATAGCTATATTTATTAGATATAGATTAGGAGGGTTATTAAACGAATGTTCTTTAGATAATCTATATCTATATTAAACTAATAATTATTTATTAATAATTAAAGAACATACGTTTAATATTGCTATTATTAGATTATTTAATCTCTTCTAAACTAAAGAACATACATTTATTATTTATTAAATGTCTGGATATTTCTTGTGGTTTGCCCTTTTTAAGGAAAGGGTATGGGTATTTTTGTCATTTCACACCCACTTAACTGAGAAAACTAACTGATGTTAGGCACAGGGACTATCCAGGAACGAAAATTGAAAAGTTGAGGACTATACCTGTAATTTTATAAAGTTAGGGACTAAAGGTGAAAAAAGGGCAAACCACAGGAACTATCCGGGCATTTAACTCTAAATATTATTTAGTTTAATATCTTATATTATAGATAACCCTCCTACTAAGAGGGTGTTTGGGATTACGTTTTGAAGTGATTATTTGATTATTACGTTTTTAAAACATAAATAATCTAAAAAAAGTGTTTGGATAAAAAAATGATTATCTGTCTCCAAAACATAATTTTGGAGAAGCAGGTACCTACATGCTTTTTCAAAACGCAATTTTGAAAACGCAAAATTTATTTTAAAAACGCATAATCTATTTTGAAAACACAACACCAAACACCATCTAAATATTATTAGAGAACCCTCCTACTAAATATTATTTAGTTTAATTTGATAATTAATTATAGAGAACCCTCCTACTAAATATTATTTAGTATAATATCTTATATTATAGAAAATCCTCCCACTAAATATTATTAGTTTAATATCTTATGAATAATTATTATTTAGTTTACTTTCCTTCTCATTTATAATATTATTTATTTGAATTAATTATATTTGAACGTTTTGTTTAGTTTGGTATAAAATAGATTTTAAGAAACTTAAAATAAAATTAACTAATATTATTTATCATTTATACATTTATGAAGTTTTAAAATTTATTTATTCAACCCCGTGTAATACACGGGGTTATAACCTAGTATAGTACTATTTATGACTTCTTTGTAGTTTTTGCGTTTCATGTATTCGAATTATGGATTCTTATAATTTAATTGTATGATCATATAATGATTAACAAAATTAATTTTTTTATTTATGTTAAAATATATCTTGTTATAAATCATATAATAATTAACCAAATTATTTTTTATTTATTTATTTATGTTAAAAGACATTTTGTTACAACTTTACTGTTTAAGGGGCTTTTCTCGATTAAAAAAATTCAAATAATGATTTTTAATGGGTAACTAGTACAGTATAACGTCATACAATATACATTATAACACTGATTATTACTAAAAATATTATAAAACTTACAGTCCCTATAAAAACTATTATAGGAGCTAAACATACTAGTTTTCATCAACATTTTTAGGTTGAGTATGACGCGTAAAAAGCGCCTCAAAGGCAACACGCTCCGTTAGTGCGTTTAACTTTTCCGTAACCAAACGATCGGACTCATTCACATCTTCAAGAAGATATACAAGGCGCTTAAGAACATGTATCTGGTCTTTGGAGTTTGACATTTTTTCACCTATCAATTTAGAAAAAATTAGCCTATAGTTTTATTAATTAAAAACAAAGGATAAAATAGTTTATGTGAATTTGCTTTGTATTTTAAAGATGTAATTCGTCATCGCCCATGTTATACCCGAAAAGTAAAATTAAATTAAGAAATACAAAAAACAATTCAAACAATTGACTATAATCAAAATACATTTGACTTGTTAAAAATATTTTTTCAATAGGTTCAGAAAGTGGTATTAACAGTTGATTTTGTATAGCCGTCACATTTTTACAACATTAGCCAATAAAAACGTCAAGCCACAATCACAATCTTATTAAATATACGTATTTACATATTATCACTTTGCAACACAGAATGCTCGGTAACAAAATACGGCTGCAAGACATATCGTCACGCCAAATGTTAACTATCATCACAACTATTATAACAATACATTATACAGAAATAAGACTTTATTATGAAGTCAATCCGCAAACAAACCAAGCCTTAAATACCCACAAAATGAAAATAACTTCTAAAGCCAAATGTCCAAATATATCATGCACATTAAAACAATATTGCATGAGGTACAAACAACAATAGCAAAACTCTATTGCAAATTGATAGTATATAAATATGACAAGTTTAATTTGATTTTTTTTTTTACAGAAAGGAGTATAATAAGTAAGAAAAGAGATACGTTTAGCATAACACTTAGGGCTGGCATATCAGGTATACCCGTACACGATAAGACACGACACGATAAGACACGATAAGACAGGATACACGAAATCACATACACGAACACGACACGATAACTTATCGTGTCCTTTTTTTCAAACACGAACACGACACGACACGATATACACGAAAATTACCTGTTAATACCTGTTAACACGACTATTCGACTGTTATACACGAAAATTACATGTTAATACCTGTTAACACGAACAAAAACACGAACACGACATGCTATCTGAGAATTACAGAGGAAGTTTATGGTTTTATTTTTTTTAATTGAATGAGGAATGAAAATAGAAAGGAATTAAGGAACCCACATGCACATGGCTGATGAGATTTATTTAGTTTAATTTCTTATCGTGTACTAACGGGTATTAACAGGTAAACAGGTATTTAACCTGTTTATACACGAAAATTAACAGGTAATCTCGTGTCTACCTGTTTGGTACACGATACCTGTTAAGGCCATACACGATACCTGTTAACTTCGTGTAGGTTCGTGTCGTGTATTCGTATAAAATTGCCAGCCCTAACAACACTTATGCAAATGAATTATTGCTAGCAATAAAGCAACAAGCTGGACTTTAAAGAAGGTATATACATAGTGGTTGGACTAGGGAGTGAAGTTTATGAAACAACTCAAAAGTCAAAACATTAGATTTTGGGTTGTTATGTTTAACCCTTAAATGTGTGATGCCTTCAATTAAACATATTGTGTTCGGTTGACCTGTTTAATTAATTGAGTCGTGTCCGGTTGACTTGTTTAATTTAATGGGCCGCGTTTGATTGATTTGTTTAACCTTGTTTAATTAAACATGTCGACCAACTAACCCGTTTAGCCCATTCTAATAACAGATCCCGGGCCCGAGTTACATATATAAGTTTGATTAGACTCGTGAGACTAAAAGAATTAGTTATACATAAAAAATATAATATTTTTTATTTATTAAATATAATAAATATTATTATCTATATGTTTATGATAAAGATAAGTTTATAAAATTGTAATATATATAAAAAAATATAACATAAATACATACAGAAATATTTGTTTTACCCTTTCTCCGTCCAAACCCCCGCCGGAAACAACCATCACCCCTAACCCTCCAATCATGTTTCTCACTAGATTCAACAAACTCGAGGGTTTGTGGAGAAATGGTCAAATCGATAACGCGGTTAAGATGTTTGAGAACTCGAAAGAACAGAAATTGTGTGTGCTGAATGCTGCTGCTATTTTCAATGCGATGATCTTTAATTTTATATCGATTGGAGACATTGATGAATGTTGAAAGTATATGTTGAGGAATAACTGTGAACCAGATATTGATACTTATGTGACAATAATCTTTGCTTTTCTTAAAGCTCGAAGGGTTGAGGATGCACATGAACTGTTCGATGAAATGCTTGATCGGGATATTACGCCCAATAACCGCTATCATTGAATCGTTATGTAGTTACGGCCCACCACATGCTGCCATGATGATATATAAGAAAGCAAAGTGTACGATATCGTTAAACGCTTATAAGATACTGCTTATGCGACTCTCGCGATTTGGTAAATGTGGTATGCTTTTGAAAATATGGGATGAAAGTGGTTATGTTTCTGATGTAGAAGTTTATGAACATATTATCGACGGGCTTTGCAACAATGGTCGACTTGAAAACGCTGTGGTCATCATGGAGGATTGTTTGAAGAAAGGATTTTGCCCTAGTAAACTTATTTGTGCTAAGTTGAATAATAAACTGCTTGATTCAAATAAAGTTGAGATGGCTTATAAGCTTTTTTTAAAGGTTAAAAAAAGTCGTCGTGATGAAAATGCACGGAAATATTGGAGAGCTAAAGGGTGGCACTTTGAGATTTCACAAATATTTGCAATTCAGCAACGGGCCTAAGTATATTTTCTCAGGTTTTTATATCTCTCACTCTCTGTCTCTCAAGTGTTTATGTTTATTTATTGTTATTTATTTGCGCTTTATTATTTGAGTTCTCCTTCAAATGAAACTGCTCAAGTCAAAAGTAGTATTAGGAGACTAGGAGAGTGTAGAAGAATCAAAGTACAAAGAAAGAACTGCAAAGGGCCTAACAGTTCAGAAGATAATAAATCATAGATGTTCAGAGTTTGTAACGATAGAACCTGTTATATTAATTAACTCTTAAGAAGTAATAACATAATAGTTTATTAATGAAGTTTTTTGGTTGGCAACATAGTTTGAAAAAACGGCTGAGGCGTGCGCCTCGAGGCGTGCGCCTCGAGGCGTGACACCCAAAAAACGAGTCTGAGGCGGCGCCTCAAGGGGTTATTTTGTATGTGCGGCCAATAGGGTTGAGACGGTAGAAAAGATGCGCCTTGGGGGGTTTTGATGTTTTTGACTTTTTGTGTCAATTTCAAACATTTCATGTCTTTTTTATGTGTGTTTTTGATGAATATCATGATGAATTTAGTTAGTATTTTATTTTTTATAGGATATATAATTATTTTATTAATATTTTAATTCTGCCTCGGTTCGCCTCAAGGCGTACACCTTGTGAGGCGAAAGGAAAATGCCTCGAGGCACGATTCGGTACTTTTAAACCTTGGGTGGCAAAGCTAGTTTGGTGTTAGTAGTGAATTGCCTAGGCGCGCCTCAAACACACCTTTTAAAACCCACTGGGTGAGACGATTTGTAAGTTGTAAGAGTGATCACTAGTCACTACTATCATTAGTGAGACGTTGAAGTGGTGATCATTACCGTCTTAGGGAGACATGAAGAGGTGAATTGTGCCTTATTAGTGAGAAGATTGTAAAGGTGACCACTGACCACTACCTTGATTAGTGAGACCTTATTAAGGAAACATAAACTCCATCAAGCAATAAACACAAGGTGGGTTACTTAACATCCATCCAAACCACTATAAATTCTGTGTCTTGTGTTGATTTCTCTTTATCTTTAACGTGTTCAAAATCGTCTTCTAAACACAAGTTCCTCAAACAAATAACTCCTCAAGTGGCCGTTAAAAAACCCTATTCACCCCTCTAGGTTCTTACACATGGCATGTGACGAGACACCCCTCGTCCCTGACTTACTCTCACGCTAGAGCTTGGTCATGAGGTCTAACCCTCAGGGAGACATCCGAACCTTCAATGCAATTTAATATATGCAACACCGTTGTACCAACAACTACCTAAAATTAGCAATTAAGGTCACCTTGGAAAGCTGACTATTTTTCTTCTTGGAAATTGGATTAATGGACCGACTCACCGACCAATCTTGCCTTGACCAATCCGAAATTGACAAATTTTAGTGCCATATACCTTAATCAACTCATCAATCAATGCATACAGTGAGTTTGTTGATGTCTGACGTGTGTAACCTCTTGTTTTTTTTATATGGATTATAATATGGTAGCTATCTGCTTTCATAAAATTTGTGGTATTGAACACGTGGTTATGTCACCGTTAGCTCTATAAATTATATGTGATTTTGCTTTCATTGAGAGGAAGATAATCCACACAAGCATAATTAGCGGTGCTTTGGCACCTTTCTCGTCTACTTGAGATAACAATTTCTTGAGGTATCTGCCTATGATTCAAATCAATTTTGATTGAATAAGAATTATTTTCTTAACTAGATAGAACGATCTTGTTAGATCCTCTTCCTATGCTTAAATGGCAATCCTTTTAAATATTTAAAATCTAGGGTTTACTTTCTTGTCTGTAAATGGATACATAGTTCATGTTGTCTTAAAGTGTTTGTAAATTTTATTGAAGAATTTAGAACGGATTTTCGTTGTTAAATGGAAATTATAGAGAAATGTAACTCTTAATCTTAATTTTTCTTCCCATTTATTGATTTTTTTTTTGTTCAAGGAAATATTATGTCTTTCTTCATCTATTTGAGATTAAAAGAATTGTACTAATTAATGACCTTTTGTCATGTTTATCATGTGCTTGCCGATCCGAAAGAAGGAAGATGGTTTACTTTACGCAATTACCCATTGAAGTTGTGGAATTGATCATCATCATGTTAGCGATTTCCTCTAACGGGGTCCGCGAAATTGCAAACATTTCCGCAACGTAAATATTCACTGCTTATTTATTTCTTTATTTTTTTTTTTTTATAATGCTACTTAGATTAGATTGTTTAATTAATGAGTTCATTGCAAACTTTCTCCAGTTGCCAGCTCTTTAAAAAAATTACAGAGCGAGCACACATCCTAAGGGAAGTCAACTTTCATCGTTTGACTTTGACTGAGAACTTTTCTATGCACCGTCACCCCAAAGACCTCCTTTGCGTGTGTACCCAAGTTGGAAATCAGGCTGCCAAGAACATTTTCGCGAAGGTAATAATGTAGGACCCACATCTATATAATCAAAGCGGGTCAAATTTACTCATCCACAATAATGCGTCTGTCTTGTTGTTTTGTTTTGCAGGCGCTCTTATATAATGACGAGTGGTTCAAGCAGTTGATAGTAGTAAGCAATCAAGACGCACTTCATTCAAGGGTTTCATATAGTGGGCTTCTAGATTACCATTCGATTGTGAGATCATTTATCCTCCATGGTAGCTATGCAGATTTGGTAAAGATGTATGACTACTTGGTCAACTATGTGCTCTCGTTTGTTGGATACAAAGTGGCTCGTAGATTCGGTATCCTTGATGCTATCTACATTATGTGTTCTGAAATGGTTAAACTACTTCAAGAACATCGTCGTAGGTGTCTTCCTCCAGTTCAGAGCACCGCTATCCCCACTAAACAAAGCTATCAAGTGCGTGAAGAGCGAAAGAAAGTGCTTGTGATATTTGATCAACTCTTTCCATCCAGACCACCTGTTTGAGTTCTGGATGGGACTTCTATCAATAATAATAACAATATATGAATAAGTGCTGTTTGCAGCAGCATGTTTGTTATTTACAAACTCTTCTAGTTAAAGTTGAAAGAGAAACACACAATAAGTTTTATAGTTTATACATAACTATAAGGGTGGAGGGAGTGGTATATCACTAGTTGAGTGTTTGAGTTATTTTCTAGCCAATAATATCTCAAGTCCTCATTCCACTCCCAATTTTGCACTCAATCACTGGCAATGGTCAAACACATGGAGAGTGGTAAAGAATTTAAAAAAAATGTGATTGGTTGAAAAGGGTTGGAACCCACCATTAAACCCCCCTCTCTCCTCTTTCCCTCCTCTTCCCCGCATTGGTGTATACTCACCTATTAAACTCCTCCCCGATCACCGAACCAGGACCGGCATCCCCATCACCGCTCGGCAACCCCCCTCCCCGATCAAGTCCCTGCTACTATACCGTCCACCCTAATAATTACGTAATTTGCATCATATTTTGTTGTGATTTGGAATTTTAGAGTATTAACAAACTATAAATAAACAACATTTGTATGCATATAGGTGTGTACCTTATGCTTAGGGTGGTTTTCAAAAAAAAAATTGATGTTTCATTTTTAACCCAAATCTATTTGTTTTTCTACTTATAACACAAAAAGTTTTCATCTCTTGCAATTCAACCTTACAACTTTTGTACTTTCAACTTTGGTCCCCACACTTTTCATATTTCGATGATTTTTCGTTTTAAATTTTGCGAGTTAACACGGCGTAACGTGTGTGTGGTTCAACGCTTTAACATTTCGTTTTACGCTTCGTACTAGATTTTGCGAGTTAACACGGCTCAACGTGCGTGTGTGGTTCAACGTTTTTACGTCGTCTATCTTTTCCTTGTTTGACAAGTTCGTTACAACGTGCAGGGTCCTAAATCGACTTAATTATTATTTTCTATGTTTTACGCTGCAGTCTAATTTCTTTACATTAATACACCGTAACTTCAGTATTGGTTGTCGCTGGCGGTGGTGTGGTATTGGTGCTATTCGGCACAGTTTTACGCCCCCGCCGCATTGCGGCGGGTGGTAAATCTAGTTAAGATACAAAAAAATGAAAAAGTTCTGATTCATGTGTGTATGTGTATATGTGTATGACATGATTGATTCAGCCAGAATTTGAAGGTAGATGGTTGGAACTTTTGAGTTTTAGCAACCAATAATAGAAGTTGGCAAACTTATCTCCTACTTTTGTGTCTTGGATTTTATTTTGAAAATAAAATTTAATTGTGTAGTATGTATGTATGCTTTGAAAACAAAATTTAATAAAAGAGTAAACCGTCAAAATGATGGTTTAGTCACTTTTGTCATTTTAGTTCTAAACTCAAACATTTTGAATCTGGGTCCCTGTTAATAGATAGTAATACAGATTAGGAAATTATGTGAAATAAAACTCTAGTTTTATTTCTTGTGGAACTTTGAAAAATCATGTTTGTCAATCTTGTGTGTTTGGTAAACATATTCGGTTACCTTTTGTTGATTCTAATAATATTACAAACATGCCATTTGATATCATACATAGTGATCTTTGGACTTCCCCCGTTCCTAGTACGGGGGGTCATCGTTATTACATACTTTTTCTTGATGATTTCTCTAACTTTCTATGGACTTACCCCCTTATCTCTAAATCTCATGTTTTCTCAACCTTTACCACATTTTATAATATGATTCATACTCAGTTTGAACGAAAAATCAAACAATTTCAATGCGATAATGGAACGGAATATAATAATAATGCGTTCCACCAATTTTGCAAATTAAATGGCATGCATTTCCGCTTCTCCTGTCCTCTACCTCCTCTCAAAACGGTAAAGCCGAACGAAAAATTCGGTCCATAAATAATATTATTCGAACTCTTTTAGCTCACTCCTCGTTACCCAACACCTATTGGCATCATGCCTTAGATGTTGCAACCTACCTTCACAATATTTTACCAAGCAAAATACTCCATAATATTTCTCCAACTCAACAATTATATAAACATATACCCGAATATTCACACCTACAGGTTTTTGGTTGTTTATGCTGCCCTCTCATACCCCACACCAATATTCATAAGCTTCAATACCGATCTATGCCATGTGTCTTCCTTGGCTACCCACTAAATCATAGGGGTTATAAATGTCTTGATCTCAATACTCGTAAAGTTATTCTCAATAGACATGTAATTTTTGATGAAACTACTTTTCCCTTTGCCAATAATCCCACCCCTTCCCCATCCACCTATGATTTTCTCAATCATCATATTCTTCACAGTAGCCACTCCTCTCATTCTCCACCTTTCTCAGCCCAACCCACTTCACATTCTCACAATACATCCACCTCCACTTCAAATTCGGCCCCATTACATATCTATCCACCTTCTCCAATCTACCTAAACTCTATACCTATCGGACCAACCTTACCCACTTCCTCAGCCCAACATATCTCGGCCCAAACTAACCCAACGCCCAACAACTCTCCTATTCACAGCCCACCTTCTCCTATTCATGGCTCCCCCTTATCCTCACCCTCCGGCCCACCTCCTCACAGCCCATTAACTACTTCTCTTTCTGACTTGTTTCCAACTTCCGACTCTGACTCGACTGCCCCCTCACCGTCTTCACTCCCCTCAACCCCGCCCCCACCCCCACCCCCCACCCCCATCTAATCGCACCATCCGTACTCGCTCTATGGATGGTATCCATAAACCAAAGCAAATTTTTAACCTTCTATCCTCGTCCATTGAACCTATACCAAAAAACCCAAAAGATGCTTTGTCCAGCACGGAATGGCCTAACGCCATGACCACAGAATTTAATGCTCTTATTAAAAATAAGACCTGGGTGTTAGTTCCGAAGCAACCTGATATGCATATCTTACGTAGTATGTGGCTGTTTCGTCACAAGTTTCGCTCCGATGGTACATTGGAAAGGTATAAGGCTCGTCTTGTTTGCGATGGCAGCAATCAACAGATTGGAGTAGACTGTGGTGAGACATTTAGTCCGGTTGTTAAACCGACTACGATACGTACCGTTTTATCTATTGCTTTGTCACACTCATGGCCGATTCATCAACTGGATGTTACCAATGCCTTTCTTCACGGTAATCTCAACGAGACTGTATACATGCATCAACCCATGGGGTTTCGGCATCGTCAATATCCTGATCATGTGTGCTTACTACAGAAATCACTCTACGGATTAAAACAGGCTCCTCGTGCCTGGTATCAACGGTTTACTGACTTCGTTCTCTCTTTGGGGTTTCAGCAGAGCAAATGTGACAATTCTCTTTTCACGTATCACCACAACGGTTGTACTGCTTATCTTCTTATCTACGTCGATGACATCATCCTCACCGCCTCGACAGCTTCTCTTCGGGTTCATCTTATGTCCCGTCTTGCAGCAGAATTTGCAATGAAGGATCTTAGGCCGCTAAGTCATTTTTTGGGTATTCATGTTCAACGGCACGGTAACACACTTTTTCTTTCTCAACAGGCATACGCGAAAGAAATTATTGACAGGGCTGGTATGTCTTCATGTAAACCTGCCGCCACACCTGTTGATACTAAACCTAAGCTTGGTTCGACCTCGGGTATTGATTATGACGACCCAACATTGTACCGTAGCCTTGCAGGGGCTCTTCAATATCTCACATTCACGAGACCAGATATTTGCTATGCTGTTCAACAAGTGTGCATGTACATGCATGCACCCAAAGTAGATCATTGGAATGCTCTTAAACGAATCATTCGATATCTTCAAGGCACTAATTCTCATGGTCTCACTATCGGTGCTTCCAACGACTTCTCATTACGAGCATACACCGATGCCGATTGGGCAGGATGTCCAGATACGCGGCGGTCCACTTCAGGCTATTGTGTCTATTTCGGCCCTAACATTATCTCCTGGTCGTCTAAACGCCAATCGGTTATCTCTCGTTCAAGTGCTGAGGCTGAATATCGGGGCGTTGCTAATGTGGTTGCGGAAATTTGTTGGCTTCGAAACCTTTTGCTTGAATTACATAAGCCCCTCACGAGTGCTAGTCTTGTGTACTGTGATAATATTAGTGCCATTTATCTATCCGGGAATCCAGTTCAGCATCAACGTACCAAACACATTGAACTGGATATTCATTTTGTTCGTGATCTGGTTCAACGTGGTTCTGTTCGGATTTTACACATTCCTACACGCTTTCAAGTTGCTGACATCTTCACGAAAGGTTTACCTAAAGTGCTCTTTGATGATTTTCGGTCCAGTCTCAGCATACGGCCTCCTCTAGCTTCGACTGCGGGGGTGTAATAGATAGTAATACAGATTAGGAAATTATGTGATATATTTGTTATGTATATCGTTCATATCTCTCCTCAATATGAGGAGATTTGTTTTGTAACTATATATATTCCTTTGTATTGAATGAGAAGGCAAGGAGTTTTCTAGTCTATCACCTGTGGTTTCAATTTTGTTGACATTTTCATCCAAAAGCAAAATCTGATCAGGTTTTTCAGTTAACATCCAATGTTTTTTGGTTTTTTTCTCCTTTTAATAACTTATTCTTATTTCAATAGTTAAAATTGATTTTTGTTTTCATGTGCCAATTCATTTTTGTTTTCTTTAGTCACCATACATACGCAGAGCAATTCCAAATTCGTCATTCCAGTTCATTTTCGTTTTCCTATGTCACCACACATAGTGCAGAACCCTCCGTCAAACAAACATACTCATCCTTCCAATACCAACCACCACCACCGCCAACTACCACTGTCACCAACTAACTTCATCAATCAACTACCACCATCACCAACACTAAGGCTGGAGGGTGAGGTATAAAGCCCCTAGGGGCTTTATCACGCCACGTCTGATCCACCTAGGCGCCACGTCATAGGGAGGCTTTAAAGCCCCTCCCTTTAACTTGCATGCAATGGTTTAAAGCCCACATCATCATTACCTAATTATTATTTTTTATTTAAATTTAAACATTATTTAATTTTGATATATTAATTTAAAACTCATAATTTAAATAAAAAAAATACAATGCCATAGTTTAAATACAAAAAATACAATGTCATACTTTAAATAAAAAAAATACAATGTCACTAAAAAAATCACTCGTCGTCTCCTCCTTGTTCATGATAAAACCAAATCAACCGCTAACGCACTATGTGCGGCTTCAGACCGCATTTCATATGCATTCTTCACTCAGTCTTCCATTGTTGCTCGACCTCCTCATCGGTCGAGTCACCCTCATCCGCTAAAAAACTCTTTGTGATAAAAATTCGCAACGGACGAGAGGAAGTGGGGGAATCCATTTTTTATAGGAAATGGTTTGTAGTTTGAGGTTGTATGTGTAGATTTCTGGTTTTGGTTTGTATAAAATGGGGTGTAAAAGGTTAGTATATATATAAAAGTTAAATAAAAATAATAATAAAGTAGTCGTTACTTTTGGACCGTTGCCAACGGTCATTGGCCAAACAAATAGAACAAAGGCGTTTAAAAAACACGCTCCGGACCTTTTTTTGAAAAAAAAAACGCCCAGGGGAGGTTTACAGGCGTTGGGGGCGTTTTTTTTTTTGGGGGAAACGCCAAAAAAAACCCCTACTACGGGTGGTCTTATAAGGAATGGTTGTTAGACTATCTCCAATGGGAGATCCATAATCCCATTCAAGATGACTTGGAATAAATCCTTGCTTAAGGGCCCATTGGAGAACATTTGATTTTGGTATATGTATATCCGAAAGAAAAAGCCTTTTGTAAAGGCTTCATTTGTTTTGGTTAATGTGCTAATTTCTTTATTTTATACTTATTCTTTCTAACATTTATTCAAGAAGAATTAAACTATTTTACTAACTTCTCATTTAAAGGCATAAAATAATAGAAATTTTTGAACGGGTTTCATATACAATGACCATTAATTCATATATTTATGTTTTTATATACTTTTTATTTTTTATATTACTTATATTAATTATCTAATCATTTAATTATTAAAATCCATTTCAATAATTTAAGTAAGTAAACTTAAAGAAAAAATGGGTGATGATGTGAAAAATGTAAGGATATGTAAAGATGTTTATATGGTTGGAGATGAAGTTGTGGGTTTTTAAGGATTTGTAAGGATATGACGTGACAGCTGATTAGGCAGCTAAGACGCCTAAGGGCGCGGTTTTTTTTTTTTTTTTGAACGGCAAAGATTACATAAACACTCCTCCTAAATTACATCAATTCTAGGATTTGAACCCAGGTCTCTCCCCAAGAGACACAAAGCCTCTACCACCCCACTAAAGTGGTGATGGCGCCTAAAGGCGCAGTTAGCATTGGAGATAGTTTTAGTGTTTTTGAGTAGTTGTGAGTGAAGGAGAGAGAAAATATATGAGAATTTTACTGTTCATTTGTAAATATATGGGAAAAAATATCTGGAGAGAAAACCTTATAAATTTTTTAATATTTTTAGAAATGTTTATAACTGGCGGAGAGAGAAAAAGTAACGGGGTATAAAAATATTATTTAATTGAAAAAGAGAGAGAAAAATTAGTCGTTTTTAGTGTAAATATACGGATATGGATCAAGTTTTCATCGTGAATTTAAAAAGTTTTTGTTTACACTTAAAAAGTTTTTGTTTATACTTTTTAGCGACATGTCTCTTTTGTTTCTTTCGTAGTCATGAAATTTCTTTAATTATCACTTTTTAAATGGATATATACTGTGGTTGCATAAGCCGTGACATGCAAACGAATCCTTCAACAAAAACTATAAATCTTCATCATCATGTTGAAAAAGAAATCAACTTTAGCTACAAATGTGGAATAAAACTCAAGTTTGAAACATCAAAGTAGTCATGAAATTAAAGAGCATAGTTTCATGACATATAGTAAAGTCGGAAAGATACTAGATAAAATAGATACAACACATTAAAAGAAATAAGCCACGAACGACACAACGACTGCAAGTAAAGCTGGCACTTGCAACGCCATTCCAGCGTTCTCCATTGACGGGGAAGGTGCTGGTGCGGCCCCAAGCTCCTGAGCCATGGCTCCACAACTGGTCAGGACCATCATTGCAATGGTGAGAGTTGTGGCTAACTTCACAATTTCCATGTTATATTAAGTTGTAGAGGTTAGAAAGATTGGTTTGTATGAGTTGGAAGTAAGGGGTGTGGGATTAATGGCTTTTATAGAGGCAGTTTAGTGGGATAAGAGAGGAATCTAACAGCTAATGACATTGGTAATATTGTTTTTAAAGCAAAGGCGTAATCATTTGAGAGTAAGTGGGCATCAAAGCAAACTCTCTAAAATATAGCACTTAGTTTGGCCATTGTCTAGCTAGGCTGGACAGTCTTGATATTTACCCTTTGTAAGTAACTTATTTTTTCTGTGAGATAAAATATGAATCAATTCTAATAGGTGGCGGATCTATGAATCTTTTTCAGTATGTTTCTTTTGGTAGATTCTTACTAAATTTTTTTTCCAAATCATACAAGGTTTCACTAATTTTTTTCCATTTTTTTCAAACCGAGGGGGTTCTCGGGAACCCCAAAAACCCCTGGATCCGCCCCTGAATCTAACTTGAGTAAATTGAAGATGATTTTAATTTCCTTAGATCTTGTTTTTCGTGGCAGTTGCGTAAAATGCAACTTGCACTAGGCCTTCAAAGGGGGTAACAAACTTAAAACCTGTGGAAGCTGGATTTAAACTTAAGACCTAAGGTTGTTCTCCTGCGCTTCTTGGTGTCACCGCATAAGGGTAATTGTCGTGCACTTGTGCTAAGTTTGTTACTCCTCCATCTACATTCATCTATCTCGTTTGAAGCGAGTTAACGTTACAATGTACACCCATGTCATCGTTTATACTTACATAAGACTCTTGCTTTTAAGCCTTATATTCTTTAATACCTTGTAAATATTTGAGCTTGAGCCAACCTCAGCTCAAGCTCGAAGTTAAACAAGTTAGGTCAGCTCGGCTCATTTATCTTAACAAGCTGAATTTTATGTTCGATCCAAGTTGTATGAATTAAAAATAAATTTATCATTTGAAATAAAATATATTAGGAATGTTATTATGATTGATGGTTACAAGTGAGCTCGTTATATTATAACTTACAAACACTAAAATTTGAATTTAACTTAAACGAGCTAACGAGATTTCCTTGGCTCAAGCTCAGCTTCTTTACAAACCAGACAGCTTTGCCTGGCTCGTTTATAAACGAACTAATTACAAGCAAGTTTTTAAAGTGGGCCACGAGTCTTTTTAACCGCGTTTTTGTGTGTGAACGCTCTCTTTATACTAATTGACACGTAAAATTTCTTGATCAGTTTTCGAAAAAAAGACTTCAGTTATGAACCAACAAATCAGATTATTGTGTGTGTGATCAAAAAATGTCATCATTGCACTTTAGCTTAAATGTTTAATTACTCTAAAAGGCTCTTTTTTTCGTTTTTCTTATTATTGAAAGCCACTTTCAATAATGTGAGCCATGTGGGTGTTATTAATTATTATTGTTTTGTTTTTAAACATAGTTCAGTTGGGTCCAGTATAAAGATAAACAAGCATTCGAATTTACATAACAATAATAATGGCAGGTAAACAGGTAATAAGTTGCGTCTTAACCCCACATAAGAATGAGATAATGAGAAGGTGCATATATAACTAATCATGACTATAATATAATTTATATTCTTTTTTCGAACTTTAACATATTGTTTGGGGATCTTTGATGCTTATAGAGTGACATCATTAATTTGTGCAACATTTATATGGCTTGGATATGATAGAATGGAGATATATCTTCATTGATGCATAGCCTTTTGCATTCAAATTATTGTAAAAGCTTTAGACTTTCTACTTTCTTGCATTACACTTTGAAGTATTATTTTGAAGTATGGTTTATTTAAAACGAAGTATAATGCTTTTAGAAATATCTTAACCCGCCCTTGGGTTCATCTCACTTCGATGTTAGAGACTGCGAACATCGTCTGCGGTTTTTTTTTTTAATTTGTAGAGGAAATGCAAAACCGGGTTCACAACCCCGGTTTTAAATGTGAAATGAGGGCTGTAAAAGTCTAGTCCACTTGAGGTATGTGAATTTAGAGGTGTGCATGGATCAGTTTTGAGCTCATACTAAACCAAAACCGAAATTTCGAGTCAATAACCCTTGGTTTGGGTCGGTTTTGTACAAAGAATGTTTGCCAGAGATCTGGTTAGTAACACCATATTGTTCTAAAAAAACCCTAGTTCCTGAATTCTACATATTACACCATTTAAACTTCGTTTATAATTATATTGGATTGGAAAGGAATAAACTATAAATTACCTTAAATTTTGTTATATTGTGTTATTCAAGTTATATATAATATTTATATTTGAGTGAACATAATATAGAAATGTTTTATTATGATGATATGTCATTTCCAACCAAAGAAGATATGTCATTTCTCAACATAATGATATTGTGATGATGTTAGGCAATCTCGGGATAACAAATGATCAAATGTCCTTTGGATTGAAGTTAGGGGCGGAACTAGAGGGGGGGCAAGAGGGTCCGCTGACCCCCCGGACATAGAAATTTGTAAGATTTTTATATGTATAATATGAGATTTTTCTAGGAAAAAACATGTTTTAGACTCTCTAGTTATAGCCGGTAGAAAGAGAGTCTTATGATGACCCCCTAACAAAGAAGTTCTGGTTCCGCCACTGATTGAAGTTTCAAATGGATTTCATTTAGGTAAGTTATTGAAGTCGAAACGATTGATTGATTGATAAAGAGAGGATGATCAACAACTTCTATGTTCCGGAACGATGTAAGTGGATACCAAATAAGTGTTATATTCTGGTTTGGAGGGTCGAAATGGGGCGTATTGCGACATTAGTGGCGTTAAAGAATAGGAACTTCAATGTGGAAGACACCTGCTGCCTGATGTGTAATATTGGAGACGAGGATGCTTAACACATTTTTACGTCGTGCCTCATTGCTACGGTTATTGGATGAAATTACCTCATTTGATACTATTCGAAAATAAACCTATTAAGATTGAAGACATCATTGGCGAGATCAAATTGGTGGGGTTTTGTGGTTTAATAGTAGATACAAAAAGATAAGGTCCCTTGGCATAACTGGTGTAAATTTGTAATCATGGGTTTATGGCCGTGTCGATTTGAGGTTTGGCGCTGTTTTTATTGAAGTTTACTTTTCAATAAAAAAATTGAAGTTGAAACAAAAGTTTTTAAGGGGCAAATAAATAGGTTTTGCTACACAATGTAGACTCACTAAGTTGGTTTATGCAGTAACCAGAAATTAATAAAATTTTCATCACATCTCATCATGTTCAAAAAGAACTTATGTTACAAATGAGGAATCAAACATTAGAAATACAAGCTTGAAAATCAAAGTAATAAAAATGGACACATGTTAAAAAAGAACTTAATGATAAGACAAACGGCATCGCGCTTTAGAAGAGATAAGCCACCAACGACACAACAGCCGCAAGTAAGGCAGACACTCGCAACACTGTTCCATCGCTCTCCATTGACGGGGAAGGTGCTGGTGCTGCCCCAAACTCCTGAGCCATGGCTCCAGAACTGGTGAAGGCTATGAGCACCATGATGGCTAGTGCAGTGGCTAACTTGACACCTTCCATTTTGGTGAGTGTTCTTTGTGTATATTAACTTGTAGAGCTTAAAAAGACTAGTATAGTAGTTTGGATGAGTGTGGGAATTGAAGTAGGATTATGGATTTTATAGAGGTGGTTTAGTGGGGATTAGTGGAGGAATCTACCAGCTAATGACATGGTAAATATTGTTTTTTATACAAAACCTTTTTCATTTGCTAGTAAGTGGGTATCAAGTTAGGAGACCTTTAAAAATACATGCCTATTCATTTTTCCATTGTGTACCAGGCTGGATAAACTTCACGCAACTCGTATATGTGACTTAATCACTCTCTTTGGTACGTTATAATTCGATTGTGACTCATCCAAATGAATCATATACGTTTTGCTATAGTGCAGGGTGAACTGAATCCAGGGTTTTTTGTTAGTAGAGGCGAAAACAGACAAATAAAAAACGGTTCAACAAATGACAGTAAACCGTAACAAAAAAAGAGGAATTTTTTTTTCTAACAGCAACTTAAATATACACTATTTGCACACAATGAGGCTTGAACGTTCGTCACTCAAATCAGTTCTAGTATTAAATTTAGCAAACACTAGTTACCGCTAATTGTTAGCGTACGTTCTTGGTTAGGAATCTAAAACTAATGAATATTTATCAAAATTTAAAAAGTATATATAAAATTATAAAGTATTAAATAATAAACTGATTTATTATGACCGATCGTCAGCAGCTTAGACTGCGGGGTATGGGGCGGGGGTTTGGGCGTGGGTTGGCTGAAAACGCCCAAGCCACCACCCCGGGTGGGCATGGGTTTGGGCGTGGCCCCTTTGGCGTGGGATTCAGCCCAGGCGTGGGGCGGGCTAGTAAGTGACATGGCATGCTCTAAATGGCCAAACCAAATTCATGCCCCCCAACCCAAGCCCCATCATACCCCATGGGCGTGGGTTTTGGTGGTGGGTTTTTTCCCATTCCACGTGTCAACATATGCCCCAACCCAAGCCCCCCATACCCCGCAGTCTTATATAGAAAAAGTGTAACCGGTGTACTAGGACATATGAAAAAAGTATTAGTAGTGACACTTTTCCAAAAGAATGAGTAAAATATATACTTTTGGGTTTTATGAACGGCCACATAATAGTGTTAGTGGCCTTTTGTTGGTCACTAAATGACACACATGAACATCACCATTTCAACCATGATCCATTAAATAAGGAATATTGAATTTTAATAATCTCAACTATTTGTTATACGCCGCCAAGAGTTTTAACTTTAAAAATAACTACTAGCAGTCCCAACTTTTAACATATTGGCCTCCAATGGACCCTAACTAATAGAACCCTAATGTCGTTAGTCTCAAGTCGCCAAAAAAACGTTTTTGGCCGGAAAACTCATTTTTGGCTGGAAAACTTAACGTTTTCGTCCCAAATCTCTTTGTAACCTTATTACAGACCTTTAGGAACCTTTTTCTAGTAAAAGCCCAAATTATTGAAGTCGCCGGAAAACTCTTTTTTTTGTGCCGGAAAACTTAACTTTTTGGCCGGAAAAGTCAACATTTTCATCTCAAACCTCTTTGTAATCTTAGATCGGACCTTTAGAAACTTTTTCTGGCCAAAAAAGGTTTTTCGAAGACCAGAGACCAACGACGTTAGGGTTCTGTTAGTCAAGGTCCATTAGTGGCCAATATATCAATAGTTGGGACCGTCGGTGGTTATTTTTAAAGGCGACCAACTATGAATAGTTGAGATTATTAAAATCCAATATTCCCTTGAATAAAGGTTCAACTCTTGATGATCTAACATTGCAATGTCTAAGAGCTTTCACTTCACACCCGAGCCGACTCCAAACAGCCTTTCTTCAATAAGATTGTAAGACCCAGTTTATACTACTAGATTTAATAACATAAGACCTTGCATTTCATGCCAAAATTTGGAGTTTACAAAAAGGTTTCAAGACTTGAATGTTATAACTAGACACAACATTCACGTATTGATCCTACGAAACTATATTCAAGACAGAAACTACAATTGTTTACATAATTTTTAAGACAAAAGATCAAGTGCGGAAGCGTTTGTTTGAGTGTTCGGTTCTGATACTTATGCTTGATCATCATCCTTCTACTAGAATACCTGAAAAACTGAACATTTTTAGACAAATGTTAGTATTAAGGTCTTTGAACAATAATATAATTGAAACGGTGGTTAAAGACCAAATGACGTAACCAAGAATAATGAAATTCTGTTTTTGGAACTAGGTGACCGTAACTTACGGTAACACCGTAAGTTACGGTGGCTCATGGAAATTTGTAACCTGCCATAAAGCAGGAAGATCCTACCGTAGCAATTTGTTTGCTACCGTAAGTTACGGTATCATCGTAACTTACGGTAGACACTGTACATGTTTTCTTGCTTTGTTGTTGTTGTCATTCTATTCCCATTTTGCAGCAATTTAATCTTGAACATGATTATCACCTAACCAAGTTTAGGATACTCATGTTCTGATTATTACCGCTATCGTGTTTCTCTTTCCCCATGAGGGTTCGTTTACGCAATAATTTACATATTTAAAACCAAGGTTTCGTGTTCGTTAATTACACTACTTAACAGGTTTACTCTCAAACTCGTTTTGACCCGTTTGGATACCGGAAATTTAAGCACCAATCAATGTATTTCAAGAACCCTTTTTCCATCGCGCGTTTTGACCCGTTTTTACCTGTTTGAGACGCAGAGTCACTTTCGTGACATATTGGTCTATCTTGTTGTAACACCCGTTCTTATAAATCAAAGTTTAACGTATATTTTGGGAAAATAATTATGTAATTAATGATTACATATACATCGGAAATACGGGTTTATTAAAACTTTTCGCAAGTCATAAGTTATTCTACATCACGTGGTAGAATTTGTTGCTTAAAATTTACAACGTGATAAAGTGCGGAAGCATGTATCTATATCGTGTTCGGTTCTTCGTCGAGCTTGATCGTCTTCCGGCATCCCAAAGTGTACCTACATTTCATAAACATGAAATGCTTTAGTCTAACGGGGTTTAAATCATGTCCAACGAGTCCGGGAAACAATTTATTTTCAAAAGAAAAACAAAAAAACTTGAAAATGATCTCCACCGTAACTTATGGTGGCACCGTAAGTTACGGTGGCCCCTGTGATCATATCCTTCTACCGTACAACAGTAGGTTACCACCGTAACCATATCAGCTCCACCGTAAATTACGGTGGCACCGTAATTTACGGTGGACCCTGCATCCAGCTTTTCCATTTTGCCGTAATTTGACACGAAATCTTTCGTATCTTTCAAACCGCTTATCCGTTTGACCTACCGTTTCTTCCTACATGTTTGAAATTTGATTCTCCATCATATGGAGTTAAAATCCGACATCCGGCTTGATAAAATTTAAGACTTTTAAGTCTTCGGCTTATTACCCTTTTACCAAAATTTGACCCGTTTGTGATTTTATCAAACATACAAGTTTGTTTGACCCTTATTTCTCACAAACCTATTAAATTCAATTATGTCTAACATATTAGATTCCAATTATAGAATTATATACCTTCCTTAACCCATTTTCGCCCATATGCTTATTTTGACCCGTTTGAGGTATTTAAGCATATTATAAGCACCAATTGCTTTCATTCATTTCCAAATATATATGCCCACATTTCTTATCAAAGGATCTTCCACCACAACTATATTTGTGGTGGATTCAATGTGGTGATTTATATATACCAAAATTTACCCTTCAAATCGTTATTTTACGGCAAAGACTCGAATAGAGCCATTCGACTACCGTATTACATCCTTCGACTTCTATACTACTCCTAAGTAATTATCTAATTGTAAAACTTGTTTCCAAACAACCTTTAAGGATCGTTTGTTCCATTTTAGCTTATAAGGGCGTTTTAGTCCGTTTAGCCAATCATTTACAATGAAGGACCTTTTGGAAGTATATTTGACCCATAATCCCCCTTTTAACCTATAATTTTGTTTGAAAAGTTATTAAGCTTCCCAAACGCAATGTTCATTATTTAAAACATTCGATTTACTTATCAAGTAACCAAATGTTTATTTTGACTTCTTTTAACACTCATTGAACCGCATATTCTAAATGAGTGTTACCCTTTTTCACATACCTGGCGCGGATCATTATATTGACCCGTTTTTAATACCTTGCTTTTATAACCGCTAATCCATAGCGTTGCTAATACCCATCTAACATTTATTCCTGAAATAATATAACTCGACAATGATCATTAGTCGTTATTGTCAAAAGGTGATATCTTCACCTTTTGACCCATTTGGTATAAGTGACCGATTATGTTGGCGAGATGATGTTTATTACCATCTCAACTATATGACTCGCTAAGGTTTACACCGTGCGGTCATTTCACTTATTAATCGTTTCTTAACGCTTATTAGCCTATCATGGCTTACATCATACAGTGCTTTTCAAAACCAATAGTTATGGTCAACGCGTGACCAATTTACCGTTTTACCCTTATTGTCTGTTTTGGTTTACCCTATAAGGTAACCATTCAAAAGTTTCATTTTCCATTGTCATAAAATGATCGAATACCAATTTTAACTCCTTTTAAACCATCAACATGGTTTCTTGTCATGCTCGACTATCTTGTTCCGTGCGTCTACACGCCGGAACATCATACCGCAATTATGTATTTATCTTATTCGTAACTAATACGATAAGAGAATATTCTAAAATACAAGACTAGTGTAAGCTATACTTACCTTGCATCCCGGATACGCTTTTCCTTTATACTTGACTCGTTCGACCCGCTTTCTCCCCAAGCTTCACCTAGCTTGTTAAGCGCCAACTATCATTCATTATTCACAAGGTTGTTAGATTAGTCACTCCAAATCATGACTTTCACACCTTATGATTCTTTGACTATTTTTCTCTTTAAACTCAATAATAAATCATGAGTTTAATCCTTGTGTCAAGACGCACTTCTAATAAATTATGAACTCTTAACAAAATCCCTATTTTGTTCAAGTAGTCATTCATACGAGTTAGTATGGCGTTTATAAACACCAATACTACATTAATTTCATCAAATCAACTAAAACCATTTCATAGCAATTATGATCTTGTGCACAAATTCATGGTTTAATCGAACACCTTCTATTTGTTATCATGCATGTTGATTCTAAGGCTATGGGGTGTGGATGGAGCCCCATGGGGCTTTATCAAGTCCACATAGGATCCACGTCAGCGATGGAGCCCCCCTTTAATTTAGAGGGTGTAGATGGAGCCCCTATTAAACAAAAAAAAAAAACATTTGATTGGTTGTGGAACTAGTGGGACCCACCTGAAGGGCTTTATAGGGCTTTATCATGATGGAGCCCCATGGGGCTTTAACATGGAGGGTGTGGTGTTGGATGGTGACGTGGCGGTGATGGAGCCCCCACACCCCATAGCCTAAGCATAGTTATATAATCAAAATCATCATAGCATCAAAACCCACCTATCTAAGTGTGTTAATTCACCAAATTCATCAATCTATAGCATGTTATGTATGATTTTCACTTAGGGTTTCGTCCCTAAGCAAGTATACATCACTAATCTAGCCATAGCTTCAATAATCCATGCCTAATTCGCGATTAGGATGATTATCAACTTTTTACAACTTCATGAATGTTAGAAATTCGACATACCTTATGTGACAACTCGAGTTTCCAAGATTCCATTTTCGCATTAATTTCACGTTAATTATTTAAGTTGTTTGTTTGCTGATCGACTTGGTTGTTTCACAACTATACACGTTCGTGATATGTTAAATCGTAATGTGATTTATATGTTATAAATGGTGTGCTTTATAAGTGTACATGTTAATATATGTTTCACTACTGTTAATATTTGGTTTGGTATTAATTGTTGTGAATGGAACTATAGACGAAATCATCCCAACCCAAAGGCCCCACTCGAAAACACCCTGTGGTGAAAACACCAAAGTGTTTTCGTCCACTGATGATAGCCGAAAACAGCAAATGGGCTTTAGGCCCAGTAGTGATTAGTTATTATATTGTTCCTTATCTTCACGCAAATAGGGTAATCGGCAGAAACCCTAACCACATCTCCCTCTCTCTCGTTTTTCCTGGAACCCGACGGCAGCCCCCATCCCAGTCAAAGCCAAACCTCTCTCGTTTGATTCTCGGTTAGTGAATCTGGAATTGTATTGTTTCTTGTTTTGTTCGTTTATGTTGTGCATGGACTTTTGATTATCAATGGTATGTGCTGATGTGATGTATCATGATAGTTGGTTGGATAATGAATGTATATAAGTGTGTTATGATTAAACTAAATAATGATTCTGCCTATGTGATCGCATGTTACTCCAATGATTTGGATTGAATGATTTGAATGATGTGGTCGGCCAGTGTGTGTGTATGTTGCATGGGAATGTTCATTGGCATGTGATTGTATGACAACTTATGACTTAATTGATAAGAGCACATGATTAGGTTGTTTGACCTTGGGAAGTGATGTAGGTGAATTGAACAATCTATGATGATAGTGCATATAATAATGATAAGGCATGTGATGATGACAGTAAACATGTAATTTTGATATGAATATGTATACATATCTAAATGGTGATTTGAATAATGGATCTGCTGCATGATGATTGGAACGATGATTCCCAATTGTAGATAAGATTAAGTAAATATATGTGATGATTCAGATTTGTTGATAATACGTAACTGATATGCTGATGATGAGGATATAGCCGACGAAAACCCCACCCCACTTGAAAGACATCTGGACGAAATCACATAGTGATTTCGGTCCCAAGAGTTCCGGCCCAAAGGGTGTTTTCGGCCCACATAAGGGTTTTCGGCACATATGTTTCAATTAATATATAACTCTGTTAGCTGATAACGCTGTTAGTTGATTTACTCTGTTAACTGCATTAACTCTGTTAAGTGAGGCAACCACATTAATCATGTAAAGTTTGAAAGTTATTAATTCAGTTAGTTCAAGTAACTTAACTAGTTGATCAACTTTGTTAGTTGATTAACTCAGTTAGTTTAGTAGTTATGTTAATATGTTAGACCTGTTAAGTTACTTACACTGTTAAAGACACGTATGTGAAGTATGAAGTGCATGAGTTTGATTAGTTGCTTACGTGATACATGATGTCAACTGCCACGCACTACGGGGTGTTGGATTTGCGTGCGAGTCATTACGAACCTAACTGATTATGTATACGTGCATATTATAGGATTTGACTGATTACTTGCGAATACTTAACTTAGCATACTGAGCAACCCAAGGTGAGTTCACACAGCCAAGGCATGGGGTTCCCAGGGTGGGAATGGGTTTGGATTATTTACTTGTACTTACCTAGCTTATGGAACTTAGTTATATGGTCCTCGGGAGAGGAAGGATTATTGATAAGATACGGCTAGACTAGTGATACTAATAGAACTGATCTTCGCACACACGCCGGGGTTGGCCGCGATAATATGACTGATCTTCGCACACACGCCAGGGTTGGCCGCGATAATATGACTAATCTTCGCACACATGCCTAGGAAGGCCGCGAACTATACACTAAACTTCGCACACATGTCGGGTGGCCGCGATACAAATATACCTAGTCTAGAATACTCGGGAAACTTTCCCTAATCTTCGCATACATGCCTAGAGGGCCGCGATACGAACTAATACGATACATGACTTAACGAACGAACACAAGGCTTACTATACTATTACAATTACTGAACTATTAACTGTGAACTCGCTCAACTAGTTGTTGACTCTCTGCTGCATGCCTTGCAGGACCTTAGGTACATATGGAGCTTGCACAGGGAGGAGCAGGTCGTTGTGGGACATAGATCGAGAATGCCATGTTAAATATTTATGACATTTCGTACTTATACTTATGATTGGGTTTACTTTTATGCTTCCGCTAAACATTGAATTATACTTATGTTTTGAACACCTTTCATATTGGTTTGGTTGAATTACATTACTATTTACATTGTTCAATATGATTGGTGGCTTGATCCTGGTCAGTCACGCCTCCAAGCGGTGATACTCCGCGTGTGGATTTTGGGGGTGTGACAGAGCTGTCTAAGCAATTACAAGAACTATTGGAAAAGGGTTTCATACGTCCTAGCTCTTCGCCCTGGGGAGCTTTGTGAAGAAGAAAGACGGTACCTTCCGCATGTGTATAGACTACCGCGAACTGAACAAGGTGACTGTGAAGAATCGCTATCCTCTTCCACGCATCGACGACTTATTCGACCAATTGCAAGGGTCGAGTTATTACTCGAAGATTGATCTGAGGTCAGGTTATCACCAACTGAGAGTCCGGGATGAGGACGTCTCCAAAACAGCATTCAGACACGCTACGGCCACTACGAGTTTCTAGTCATGCCATTCGGGTTAACGAACGCGCCTGCGATTTTCATGGACCTTATGAACAGGGTGTGCAAACCCTATCTTGACAAGTTTGTTATTGTTTTCATTGATGACATCCTAATCTACTCGAAGAGTCGGGAGGAACATGAGCAGCACTTACGACTTATTTTGGAACTCCTACGAACGGAACAACTATACGCTAAGTTTTCAAAATGCGACTTCTGGCTTCGTGAAGTCCACTTTCTAGGCCACGTGGTAAACAGGGATGGGATTCATGTCGATCCATCCAAGGTAGATTTGATCAAGAACTGGCCTGCACCTCGCACACCGACAGAAATACGCCAATTCTTGGGTTTGGCGGGTTATTACAGACGGTTCATCAAAGACTTCTCAAAGATTGCACAGCCGCTCACATTACTGACACAGAAAGGTGTTGTTTATCGTTGGGGTAATACACAGGAAATATCGACCAGAACACACACTTTAAGTGTGTGTTTTGGTGTTTAACTTTTGTTTTAATAAAACAACTTTCTCACTTGGCAATATTAGTCCCTCATGTTTCCTTTTGATCAAATGGAGCTATAACTCACCATTAGTCACTTAATCACATGCTACTAACTAGGTTAATTATTCCTTGTTACTTTAGCGGGTTCGGAAAGTCATAACCCGTTATGTTTTTAAATCCCGTTAATTCAGACTTCTTATAAACCTTATTTACGTAAAAACATTTATTCACATTTTATTAAATATTAGGTTTATTTATTTAAATCCTAATATTTACCTGGTTACTTTTACCACTAATGGTATTTTACCCGCTCTTCTGTATTAACGGGGTTTAATTACCAAACCCGTTTTCGGGATGTTACACTTGTTTACCATGCTTTAAACTACGACAATAAAACATATAAATAATCTTAATGTAACGAAACGGTAATTTCGTACCTCTAGAGCACGCCTTTCCCCCGTGAATTCCCTCCGGCTTGTCCGCTTGATGATCCGGACTCTTTGCCTAGAAAATTCAGTTTTTACAACTTGTTTAGAACTCTTTTCATAACCATAATCACATCATTATGAGCCATGACCAAATCTGCGTTTTCCTCCTTTTCTAACATTTAAATCCTCACTTAGGCATTTCAACGAACACCTAACGGGTCAGATTTTTCTACAATCATTACTAAGTTCATGACTTGCAATTTAATATCTAATTTCACTTTAATTAAACAAATTGTACACATTTAAACATTCAAATTACTGAATTTCCTTATACAATTCAGCTTTTCACTAGATTAAAATTCATAATCCTAGTGTTTGTCTAGTCTTTACAATATCATAAATCACCTACAATGGTGATTGTAATTTCTTCAAGTATCATGCAATGATTTTCACAAATAATCATCTAGGGTTTAACCCTAAACAACATATACTTCAAGATTCATTCATGTATGACATATCTAGGTTCAATTTCAGTTATTTACCATTAACCTAGAATTCATGGTGAATCAAAATATCAAAATTATACATACCTTTTGATCCCTATGACGAGGTGATCACTAATTTGTGTTTAGAATTCGATTTGAAACGGATTTGAGGCTTTAATTTAGTAGATTTTGGTGTGAAACTAGGGTTTGGAAAATCCCCTGTTCGCCCCCCCTTCTCTTGATCGACCAGACACCAATTTTTGGTGTGTTTGGTTTGGTTTTGTTACCATTAGTAACTATCTTTTAAATTTTGACAAGTTTAAACCCTTAACTATGATTTTCTCTTAAGTTTAAGTGTTTTAACCATATTATGAATTATTTCAAGATTTGAATTTAACTAGGTTAAGTTCCTAGTTGGTAAATTCTTGTTTGTTATTTCCTTTAAATTTTAATATAAGGATTTATATTTTCGGGGTGTTACAAGATTGATCGATAGATTGATAATTGGAATACTGAAAGGCTTTCTCAAAGTCAACCTTAAATACAACAAGACAGTTATATTCGTCTTTTAACTTGGGGTGAGCATGGTTCAGTTCAGTTATGGACCAAAACAATGGATTTCAGATTTTTCAAAACCGATCGATTTCGCTAAATTCAGTTAACTAAAAGATGGTTTAATTAAGCACTGGTTTTAAACGTGGGTCAATTTAAACTAGTTTTAGTTAATAAATCGTCAAATAAAAAATCAACAAACATGTAAGTTTATAAAGAAGAATGAGGGTCAAATAATGTATTACTTATAAATAATCGTAACAAAACTTTTATATATACACACACATGTACATATACAGTGGTGGAGCTTGAACGAAAAATCCAATATTTTACACTACAAAAAATCAAAAATTATCGGTAAAATCAACATGACTACGAGCGAAAATCGATGGGGACCGGGCACCCTCAGGCCACAATAAAGCTATGCCCTGTATATATATATAAACAAAAAAGATATAAGTTTGTTTAAATGGCCGCTCAGTTCGGTTAATTCAGTTATTAATCCACATATATAATCAATAATCGAACCATGAAATTAGCTATCAAAAAACCATAGTTGAAATCATCGGTTTCTCAATTGATTGGATTGTTTCGATTATTTGTTTTTTTTTTTTCTCACCCCTATTTTCACTATCATGAATAGTTTTTTTTAGAACACTAACTGCCACACACCCATTTAATCTACTGATAATTCTACTCCACAGTCCATAATCTATAGTAGAACTCAAACCCTCGACCTCTAGGAGAGAGACACCATTTAAATACCTAGATACCATTAAGCTAAATTCTCTTTGGTCACTATCATGAATTATTAGTGGTTAAATCCATTGTTAGTTGGACATGAAGTTATGGATGAAACTTTCCTCTTGTTAATGCATCAAATGTAGGGTTGAGTAATAATCGAGCCATTAATTAAAATCAAACCAAAACTGATAAACCTGAACGAAATAAACTGAAACTAAATTAACCGAAAATCGGTTATCAGATATTTTTTGTACCGTCGGTTAACCGAAATTAACCAAATCGAATCATTTAAATCTTCATATCTTTCTAGATTTTATACTATCATTTCTTCCTTTATACTTCCGTTTCATGTGTTTGTACCTTCATTTTATTTATTTATTTATACATCAAATTCGTGTATTTATATATCTATTTCATGTATTTTTACATCCATTATATGTATTTCTAAGGGCATGTTTGGCTAAGCTTATTTTACCTAAAAAGGACTTTTTGCGAAAAGGATTTATTGACTTATGACTTTTTGAAAATGAGTTTTTAAAAAAGTGTTTGGATTAGCTTATGGGGTGGGAAAAGCCAATAAGCCAATAAGTTGTTTTTTAAAAAGTGTTTGGCTTAGCTTATTGATGTAAAATGACTAAAATGGACATTCTTTCATAAGTCAACAAATATAAGGAGTGTTAAATCAGGGATAATCTGGTAATTTGGTCTTTGAAAGTTATAAGCTGATCAAAAAGTCACGAGCCCCTAACTTCTTAAAAATGACTTTTTGATAACTTTTTCTCCTTTTCAAAAAGTCATTTTGAAAAAGGACTTTTAGGTTTGTCAAACACTAAAACTTTTTAGCTTTTTTACTAAGTCTATAAGATAAGTTGGGTTGGCAAAGCTTAGCCAAACATGCCCTAAATAGAAATTTTAGCCAATGTTTGGTTTGGTTATTAACCGAACCGAAAACTGACAATAACCTAACCGAACCGTGCACACCCCTAATCAAATGTTTCTTGATATGGGTATATTGACACAACACAAAAATACTACATGAACCTAAAATGGAATTGTTGGGTTTGGGTTTACTCTAAACGTATTTGGGTTTATTTTGACAATTTGGGGCGAATCTGTGAACATATATAGAAATATGATAATTTGTATGTGTTGTGTTATAGATAATCATAATGATCAATAAGTGGAAATAGTTATACAAACATATTATATAATAATTAAATAAAGGGTTATTGGATTTTATCACCCGTAACTATTGGCCGCTACCACCTCCAACTAACAGTTTGATCCCCGCTACTCTCAAATTAACACTTAGTGTCTTCTGTCACCAAGTCGTTAACTGATCACTAACTTTTTATCCGGTTACTAAACTTTTCGGGTGTCCGAAGATCTCTAAAACCTTCCTAAGATCCCTATGACACCCACAAAAGTATAGTAACAGGATCAAAAGTTAGTGATCAGTTAACGACTTGGTGACAGAACACACAAAGTGTTAAGTTGGGGGTGGCAGCGACCAATAGTCAATAGTTGGGGGTGATAAAATCTAATAACCCTTAAATAAATAACAAATAAGCGAAGCTTTAGTTTGAAATTTACTCAAGAGACAAGACTTGAGCTTACATATACATAAAGCAAGTTGAGCTCGAGCTCTATTGTGTTAAACGACCCGAGCTTGATTTCAGCTTGTTTACCTAAACTAATTGTGTGTGTTAGTTTTAAAGTTAAAAAGAGAAACAAGCAGCACGTTTTAAAGGTTAAACCTAATTATTTTATATAATATGTTATTTTTGTTGGGAATTTGAGTGTATTAACATACACTAAAATAAAATAAAATAAGATTTCTTGTTATACAGGTCATGTTTGTGTCACCCCGTAATAACTCTTATTGTATTTAGATTCATGTGTCTGATATGATTCAGTTGATATCATGTTTTTGTATTCGTGTAGGATTTAACTTGCCTAACTTATGAACAAGACTATGAGTAACCATTACATAATAATATAGGTTAAGGACTTAAGGCGTTAAGTCTCATTTTTAGGAAGTGATTGGGCCATACCTTAATGAACCAAATAATTTATACTTGGGCGGTGGGTATGAGCCCAATGAACATATGTAGCCCAATTAAGTCTCATTTTTTAGAAAGTGTACAGCTCATAGTGTTGAGGGATGAAGAAAGCAACAACTATAATGATGATAAATTACCCATAAAAGTTAAAGCATTAAACATGAATAATTATGAGTCGAGGCCTCGGACTCATGTATCCAAATATCATGTAAACAATGAAACAAACAATAACCTGATTACACACACTTTCAAACCTAAATTTGATCCTCTTCAATTCTCTGAATGAATGCGGTAAAAACTAAAAATAATAATCAAAACATGTACCGTTTAGAATTAAAAAGAAAAAAAAGAGAGAGAATACCGTTGTCAGTTGAATTGCCCAAGGATTTCTTGCAAAAGAAGCAATGCAAGAAAATGAATATGTTAGATAAGTGATGGTATTTTAGGCTACCGCGGTATCATCTAAGCACAAAAGAGAACCGTTAAATTTTGTTCGACTTATTACATTTAGTAAATGATTAATGTCCTAATGTGCTATATTGGGTCTTAATAGTCATTATTAATGGAGCATGATTGATACTAGTTGGGTTTTAATAAGCCATATTGGTTCATAATGGGATAAACTAGGTGCTACATAATAGCTCTTAAGAACTTGTGACATATGCACCAGTTAGTCTCAAAAATTGTGACTAACTTGTGAAGGATTTTAACATAACCAACAGCAATAATAATATAATAGTTTTAAACAGGTTTCAATAACTATAGTAATAATAATGCAAATAATCTATAATATCAAAATCTTATAAACATTGCATTACAAAATTTCAGAAAGAAAAAAGTGGTATACAAAATGCACATTAATGATTGTTTAGGAATTTTTTCACAAATTAAAAAGGCACAAATGAACAACATCTGACATCAACAAGTTGAAAATACAGATCATTAGAAATTTGAAACTCAACTATCCTTTTCTTTTGGCAATAGTTTTGGAGATGATTTGAACCAAGGTACCCAAACAGAAGTTGTCTCTTGGTACATTTTATAGGCATCAACCCTATACTCTTGTTTGAGCATCCTTTTCTCTACCAATGTGGTCACATAAGCCAAGCATAAGGTGTTTATGAGTGCGCCCACAAAGACCCAACGGCCACCTAGGTTCCAACCAAAGATGGCTAGTCCCCACCACCAAAGTTGCTCACCAAAATAGTTTGGGTGCCTAGAATAGTACCACAACCCTTCATCAAGATTGGGCACCATAGCCTTTCCTTCCTCTTTTAACTTCTCATTCTTGCTAACAAATGTGTGAAGTTGGGTGTCCGCGAAATAGGCGTAGACGATGCCACAAGCGCACACAACTAATGCGATTACGTCCCATATGTTTAATGGCTTGTTCACTGAGTGAACAATGTACAAGGGTAGACATACACCAAATAGAAATACCTGGTTTACAAAATTGTAAATTGTTTACTAGATTTACCAAAGAGAAGTGATTAAATCCGCAAGAAAAAGATATTGTACATGTATTTTTTTAAATAAGGGTGACACCAACATAACACGAAATCTGGAGGTCAGTATACCTGTTGAATGAGGTAAACACCGAAGAACGAAACCCACCACCAGTTTTGACCATGTTGCTGAGCCATATCAGTGAACCTCCAATCTTCTCTGGCACCCCATTGCCATTTTTCCCGACGAAAATAGTTATGGGTCAGTCTGATAGCCCAAACCCATGTCAAAACCACCACCACCATCGACCGCCATGAGTTATATTCGGCATCAGGGTGACTCCCAAAGTAATGCACCAACAACACCGGAATCACCGTCCAGTACAGATCTATCATCTGTATATATGATAAACCATCAAGCACTAGTAGATCTTTGGAAAAAAGATACTAAACAACATTAACTAGAAACTGTTTGATGAAATGTCTAAATGAAAAGTAATAGACGACTAGCGCTGTTTAAAATGTTTGCGGCTCGTTGCTAGCTTGAAATCGACTTTGTTTGTATACTAGCGAATTGAGCCAGATCGGTTTGTAAATGAGCTGAGACCAAGTTAAAATAAGCTCGACTAGTTGGCTCATTTAGTTGGCTTGTTAGCTCTTTTAAATTAAAGCCTAAGTTTTAACTTATTAACTTATTATATAACTTGAACTAAAACATATATTAATCATAAATTATGTACTTTATTAAGTTTGCATTATGTGTATGTTAAAAACATCATTTTTTTGTTTTAATATATATAATATGTGTAACTATAAAATAATTTTTTTAATAAAAGAGCTTGCTCGAACTTTTTAAGAGCCGAGCCAAGTCAAGCTCGGGCTTAACATTTCAATTCATTAAGATAAATGAGCTGGCTTAGCTTCGCTTGGTTTGTGAATGAACCAGCTCAGCTCCGCTCCGCTCAGCTGTGTTTGTGAACAAGCCGAGCCCGAGCCCAACCTGGCTCGGGCTCGGCTCGTTAAGGATACTTAAACATCTAACAATGATAAGTGATGAGATATGATCAAACGTAGATCGGAAACTTTACCCAATTGCTGGATTGGAGGAGGCTAATGAGCCAGAAACCGACATCGATGTTGAGGAAAAAGAGGGTGTTGGCTAAGATGAGAGGATGGTTATAGCACCAGTTCCAGAGAGGGGATAGAAGATGATGAGTTTGGTGGTGGTTTAGGAAGTAGATGTAGAAGATGATTGAAGGGAGAGGAGCCATGAATGCAATCAAAGCATTATTCAAAGCCATGTTTGATTCACCTAAGAACAAAAGCTTGATGAATGAATAGAATGTATGTTTAGTGTTGTATATATACTATTAGTAGGCACTTGTTCTCTTTGTGTGTTGTCATGTTGTGTTCATCACAAGTTGCCCACGGTTGAAAGTTAAGTTCTTTTTATGGGTCACTTTTATGGCTTTTTAATGTTATTTATTTTGAAGAAAAAAAAAAGATTCATCAATCATACGTTTACCTCTAAATTTCATATCTCAAATTCAAAATTCAATTTTTACCCAAACAAAATTGTATAAAACAATATTTACTAATTTTGAAAGATGATTACAAGAACTTGATAAATACTTATACCTTTTGCTTTAAAAGTATGGGAACGCATCTTTCCCATCCTTAGACCTTTTTAATAATAAAATAAATACTGAGAGATAAGCGAAGAGAGAGGATGCAATATGAGTATCCATCCTAATTCATCCCAATTGCATTCCGTGTAGGGGCTAACCCATCAACCGACGTCCATGAAAGGAACAAAAATGTGTTTTTTTATACGCTAAAATTCCGATCCCCTCCACCCAATTTAATTTTGGTTAAATCTCATGATCCATTGACTCCGTGTACCCTACCTACTTGAGACATATATAACTTCTTACCTCACGCTCTTTAACATTTTTTACCGCTTAAATCTGCCTTCAGATGCTCGAACCCTTGACTTCAAGATGAGCAATATCTTAACTCTAATAATTTTGTCAATTAGACCCAACCCTCCACCCCACCTAACACTCTTTAACTATAATGTATATGTTTGATTTGAGTCATTTAATTTATAAAAATAAGAAGAAAAATGTTTGAAAAAAAAGCAGGCATTTGGTCAACCCTTAATATGTTTTTGATGATCATCTAAATCAACCGGTGTAGGCTTTTAGCAAGTAAAGGAGGTTAAAGATGTTGCGCAGAAAGCAGTTATCATGCGTAATGATAATTTAAGGATGTAATGGTGCGGCTAATCATCACACCCCTTATCTCCCTCACATGCACAGCCAGTGGTACAATTGCTTTCTTTTATTTAATAATTAACTAGTTTGCATATGATATTATGATACTTCTTCTTATGACTCATTTCACGTAAATAATTATGCATTTGTGTATATTAACCAGTGTTTTTTAAAGCAAAACCAGACCCATTAAAATAGGAACAGTCGGTGTCCGTGGTTCGTTTACGAGCTAACCAAATAAACCAAACAAAATGGTGGAAAACCCTGCTGAAACGTACGAGACACCACACCATCTAAACCTACTTTTAAATCTATACATATAATAAAAGAAACCAATTTTGGGACACTTGTCATCATATTATGCCATGTTTTATGGATAATTATAATTTTAATTTAATATCTTCTAATTAATTATAGATAATCCTTCTACTAAATATTGTTTAGTTTAATTATTACTTTTATATTTATCTATTTACTTCAAATTCAAACTTAGTTATCTAATTTGATATTAGAGTAAATTACGATTTTGGCCCATGTGGTTATATCACTTTTACCCTTTTAGCCCAAAAAAGAATTTTTTTAACATCTGAGCCCTCAACGTTTTTTTTTCTAACCCTTTTGGACCCCAACATCTTTTTTTTATGATTTTCTTGCATCATTTCCAAACTTATCTTATATTAATTAAATAAATAAATGAATAATGAACTAATATTAAATTTCATCCTACTTTAAATTTTGAATACCATTCTTCTATTTTTCTAATAAAATATGATTCTAAAATTTAAATTGTTAATTTAAGATATTTTTAAATAAAACAAATTATTTATCACGAAAACCAAACTTTGTATTAATATATGAAATATTTTTATTTTCATTACTAAAAAAATTAATATATCAATTTTATTACATAATTTATAAATCAATTTTTCGGAATTGGTACCAACATTTTATCGCTCAAATAGATATTGATTTGCTTCTTGAATAATATATCTTCTTTTCAAGAACCATCTTCACAATCACCATATCCATCGCGTATCGAGTATTATCCATTAGTATATTGAAAGATATGACTTTTTTTATTATTGGTATATAAAATTAGATTTATTAAACCTGTGTAATACACGTGGTTTTTATAGATATACCTTTTTTTATTATTTACTATACAAAATTACATTTATTTGACCCGTGTAATAGATGAGGTTTTTTAAGATATAACTTTTTATTATTTGATATATAAAATTAGATTTATTCAATTCGTATAATACACGAGGTTTTTTTTAAGGATATATATTTTTTATTATTTATTAACGAAAATTACATTTATTCAACCCGTGTAATACACATATTTTTAAAGATGTAACTTTTTATTATTTGGTATATAAAATTACATTTATTTAACCTGTGTAATAAATGAGGTTTCTTAAAGATCTATTATTTTATTATTTGGTAAACAATATTACATTTATTCAACTCGTGTAAAACAAACGGTTTTAAAGATACAACTTTTTTATTTGGTATATAAAATTATATTTATTCAACCCGTGCAATAAAAGAGGTTTTTAAAGATATATTGTTTTATATTATTTAGTATATAAAATTTATTTATTCGACCCGTGTAATACACGGGGTTATAACCTAGTATAAATATACTCCAATGTCCACCACAGGAACAGGACTCTCAACCAATTGGAGAGATATACATTTGCTACACATCTTGGTACCACTAAACTAAAACTCTCCTTAACGGAAATGGTGTGACAGTGTGGTGATAAGGTGTCTCCTCTATATTATAAAGGCGCAGGGTTCAAATTCTGCGAGGAGTATACTAGGAGAATGTTACTTTGCGGTTCAAGAAAGAAAAAAAATACTAGTATATAAATACAAACCCTTTCGTAATTGGTTAAAGTGTTGAACAAATGGTCCCCTACTATACGGCCACAGTAAGACTAAAGAGCCCAGAATCAACGCACACATCAGATCTGGCCCTTTTTTTTATTTTTTATGCTTGCTCTATTTGGAGGATTTGTTTGTAAAGAGGCTACACAAGTTGTGGACCATGAGATTACGGATGCAAATCGAATCATTGTTATCATTTCAAATTGTTTTTTTATTCCTTAATTCGCATATATTATTTTAGCTAGCTAGTTTTTATGATACATGATATAATTGATATATTATTAGGAAATTTTCAAAATGAACAAAAAACAATTTTGTTATATTTCGGGTTAATTGTTATGATACTATTAGGCCAAACTGAGTGCTTCCTATATCGTTTCTCTTCTCCAATTCGGCGTGGAAATCCCGCTAGAGCACTTCTCCCCATCCCGTGATATCACCACATGACCACATCAACTTCCACCTCATCTGCAAACCGAATCCTCTCCTCCTGCCCCGCTTCATCTTTTAATTACTCTGTTCGGCTGAAAAGGTGTTTTGGTGTGTTTTAGATTGTCACAAACACATAAATCCCAAAGTGGGATTGTATAGCACCCTTACGTCAAGTGTTGTGTCTGTAGACTATGGCATACTTTGCACTTCACATCACCGTATTGAGTCGCCATATTGTTTTCGATGGGAACAGTTCGTATGGCTGGTGACCCAAAATTTTGGTTTGATTTGCATGTTCCCAACAGCCATACATGTTCATATCGGCCTAAATGTTTGAATTTTGGTTAACGCTTACTTTGATATTTATCCCTTATTTGGCTTTGGTCTTTATTAGGTTCAACATGAATATTATTTGTATTCAATTTCCAACACAAATGTTTTCTATCTGTATTTTATATTCATATCGGTGACAAGAGCAATGACTCTTTGAATTACAGTTGTTAGGTGCAGGTTTAAAGGGTTGTGACGCTTTGTAAGCGACTCCAATAGGCGGTTAGAGATGGTAAAAAAACTCAAATCAGATGCGTTTACCCAAAAGCCGAAACATCCAGGACGGGCAATAGACTTGTATTTTGGTATGTGATTGACAAAAAAAATATTTTATGTAGTAGGTTAGTAGCTCATGAAAGATGTGGAAAATGGATGTTTAAAATTGCCACTATTCATGTTATTTTGCTAAGCGAAACTAGAGATCTATTTTATTGAATGAGCCAAACAGCTCCGCTTCTATACACCCCTAGATGCTACTCATTGTCACCTTATATTATGATCCTTCCCGTTTTGGATGTTAAGCAGACCTGGCAAACGGGTTGGGTCGGGTCGGGTCATGGGTCAAAACGGGTCAATTAAAAAATGGTTGTTTTGGTTCGGTTCAAAACGGGTTCAGGTTGGAACGGGTTCGGGTTGGGACGGGTTCGGGTCGGAACGGGTTCAGGTCAGAACGGGTTTCGGGTCAGGTCGGGTTGGTTACAAATGTTTTTTTTTAAAGTGATTGTACATCAAGGGGCAATTTTGTCGGGTTTCGACACGAACCGTATCGTTTGAGATTTTCGATTTGAACAGGTGATGTATCTACCATATGCTATTTTGCCAAGTTTGGATGTTTTGGATTCGTATGATGTATCTACCATATGCTATTTTGCCAACCCGTTTGATTTGCTTATATAATCAGGTTACATGGGTTTGGGTGATGTTCTAGTTACCTGTGTCATACGCCTGCCTGTATTATCCTTACAAAGATAGGTTAGGCAGGTTGGCTACTTGGTTATATATCCCATATCAAGATCAACTCAAACCCAACAGCGAATTTAATAAAAAAAAATCCCGTTAACATTTTATGCCATCCATCAAAAAGTTTGTGGTCTACCGATATCAAGGTGTGTCGAAAAGGTTCCCCTCCTCGGATTGAGGGTTCATGTCAATGAAGAACAAATATGTATATTTAGTAAGGCTGGCAAATCGTGTCTTAACAGGTTTAACAGGTTTCTGACGGCGCGCACAACATAAGTTTCAAACATGATTACGACTCGTTTAACTACTTTCTACCTCATGTTTATAAAACAGTTTTATGTTTTATGTACAAAGATGAATAAATGATAGATCCTAACATTGTAATTTTAATTATTTTAAAAATTAAAAAAGTCAAAGGGTGTATTTTTCAGTCAAACAGATCTAATCGTGTCTTAACAGATACCCAATTGCCAGCACTAATATTTAGGAGTAGAATTCTGGTGTGGTTGAGCCTTTCTTGGGCTGCCATCACCCACCAAGTCCTAAAAGTTAACCCCCAATCCCCCATTTATAGGTCTTAACTCTTATGGTCTGCATTTATGACGCCAACAAGATCCAAATATAAAAACCTTTCCTCACAACAAATTAACTAAACTAACCATCTTTTTGGTTCCTACAAACATGCATCCTGGTCAAATCTCAAAGTTGAAATATTTCCAGTTATTCCTACGGTTCTCGTCTCTTGAAGAAATACAAGAGCATCGCAGTCAAGGATATGAACTGCTAACAGCTTTTTTCAACCGATGATTAGCATAATTTAAGCACACCATATCAAGTACAACTTCTTAAACATTTGATACCATTGCTGATAATAGACTCAGATGCAAGTCCCAGTTGCAAATTAAGTAAGTCACCTATGTAGCTTGTTTAAAGATCAACATTAAGAATTTTAGCAGGCGTCAAATACAACATCTAGCTTAAAAAACAAGCACTCAACAGCGCAGATATCAAAAGGTGTGAAAATTGTTCACCTATTTCTTTCAAATATTCCATACATCGCACCAAATGGGTATCCTATATATGGAATAAGATTCACTTTCAAGATGCCCGGAAATTGGAAGGATGCAATTGCACCCAGAGGTAGAATCAGATTCTAAAGATTAAAATCAACTCATGACCCACTCTCACAAATCACTTCTGAAAACATTGTTTTAAAGTTAGTTAACCTAATACTTATCTTCTCCTTGACTGAGTCTGACTCTTAGTTTTGTTCGCAGATTATGTAGCCACCGGTCACCAAAAGTGTTATACGTGCACCACCACTTGCGGTAGTAAAACAGTTTATTTTAACCACCTAAAAGATAGCTAAGATCGTCAGCTAAAGAGTTAAAAGTATTTCACAACTTTTCTTATATTTTGAACGGCCAACAGAATCAATCCCGGGCACTCTCGGGGCACCCACTGGACCAAACGGAGTACTCCGAGAGTAACCCGGGTCCACCACCAATTCCGGGGAAAACCCGGTAACCCACCCGCCCGTAGGCACGACGACGAAATTACCGGTAAAACCCGTTTGGCTCAAGGATCCAACCCAGGTTTCCCTGGGTCTCCTATCATTGCCCACCAATGCCTCACTCTGCACCAAGTGAGAGTTGAACTTGGATCTCTCGAGAAAAATGCAAGTCTTTCACCACTTGATCTAGAGATCATTGGCATATCTTGTATTGATTACTCTCTCAACTTGGAAGAAAACTTTCAATCAATACTGCATTTAATAAACCCATAAAACAATACCTAGCAAAACTAACTATTGTTCTTAAATGTCTTCAAAAACAAAACTTAATCTTATAAACCTACATCTACATGAAACAATAAACCAATACTAGCAGTACTCGTTTGCCGTCCACACAAAGATTACCTTAAAATAATATCACCATTATTAACTTTGTAAGTAATATCACCAATAACACAAACCACTTATGAATAAATCCAGTAATCATCCAACACCTTACACATAAACATCTTTATACTTCAAATTCTTAAAAACCAAACCACATTCAAAGATATGACGTTTTACAAACCCTAATCTTTACCTTTTCTCCGAACTCGCTCAATTCCGTTGTCGATAGTAACCGAATCCAAGGCAAACATCTCGGTTCCAAACCTACACAAATCCAAACACCACACAATCAACATATTGTACAAAATCAATAAACATAAGACAACAAATTGAAGCACAAACCCTAGATTTTATCAATATCTTCATCTTCAAACTCGATATAATCATCACCAGCGTTATCATCCTCCTCATCAAGTCCACCAGCAATCCCCTCATTCAACCTAATATTCTCCGGCAACTCACCGTACGCCTTCAACAATCTAGCCTCATCAGGCATGTATTTGAGGATGACGTCAGCCTTGTCATCCTGATAGTCACGGAGACCGACGAGGATGATGTCACCGGCGGCGATCCAGACCTTCTTGTGCATCTTACCGCGGATGTGACAGAGACGTTTGGTGCCGTCGATACACATGGCTTCGCAACGGCCGTTTCCGAGCATACGGAGGACCTGAGCGTATTCTTGACCGTCTTCTTTGAAAACGAGCTCACGCTTCTCGTCGTCGGCTTCGTTCTTTCCTCTCTTTCGATTCTTTCCTCCCTTTCCCTTGTTCTTCGGCATGCTGGTGGATGATGAAAATTGGAAACCCTAGTTTTTGTGTGTTTTTGTGGGTTGGTTTTTGCCCAAATTTGGGGATTTATGTGATGAGCGGTGAGGCTATACATATTTTGGTTTTACTACCTTGTGGTATGGAATGATACAATTATCACCATGGTGTTTAAATGTTATACAATTATGCCCCTCTTGTGGTTTGAAAGTTGGGACTTTTACATATTTCCCCCTCCTAAGCCTCCTTATTACATATTTCCCAAAACCATAAAATCAATTACATATTTCTCCTCCCTAACTTAGGGTGTAAGGGGCACTCACCTAAGAGGTGAGTCCCCTCTCTTACGCCCAACCAATCCTCTTGTGCCACGTCAACTCCCCTCTTAAACTCCCCTAACACCCCATTTTGATGGCGGCACTCCCCTCTTTAGGTGACTTGGTTTTTTTTTTTTATTTGTTGAAATTATGCATGTTTATAAAAAAATATTAATAAAAATTAAATAAAATTTAACAAAATAAAACTACAAAATAAAAATAACATTAAAACTAGAAAATACATTCAAACTAGAAAATAAAAATTAAATTCAAACTAGAAAATTAAAATTACATTCAAACTAGAAAATAAAAATTACATTAAAACTAGAAAATAATAATTTTAGAAATCGCACGGCCACCCGTACTTGTTAGCGATGTCGCGTTTTCGGGCGAGGATGAACGGCAACATACTTGGCGGAGCATCGTCGTGCGGCTTGATGAATATTTCCATATCTCGATCGTAGTTGTAGTTTTTCATCGTCTCGCGTTGTTCCGATATGAGCTCGAGAGCCTGCTCCTCTCTTTTCATCCTCAATTCAACCGCCTTATATTCAATCGCGTTTTTCTTTTCTTTCATGGCGGTGTACTCTTTGAATTGTTCCGCCAACTCGGCCGAGCTTCCCTCGGACGATGTCGCTTGACGCTTGTCTCGCCGTTGTGCTCTTTGTGGCGAGGGGTCTTCGTTCATATCGGGTATGGAAGGGTCCACCTCAACGGGCTTTCTTTTATTTCCCGAACCTTCCCCTTCCTCACCCAACAATGGGACTTGGGCCCATTTGTCGTATTTTCGAAGGACCTCCCACGCCTCGACATGTTGAAAACCGTTCGGATATCTCTCTTTAAATTCTGTAAAAAGCGACTTTCATCATGTCGAGATCCTTGACTCCGCTTCCTCGTGTGCGATCCTACATGTTAAAAAAATATAAACTTAGTAAAGAAAAATAAAAAATATACATGTTAAAAAAATATAAACTTAGTAAAGAAAAATAAAAAATATACAATGTTAAAAAATATAATTTTTACCGCTTGTTGGTATAGGCCGTTGAAAAAGTTTATTTTCGTTTGCATCGGGCCCCATTTAGACCGTACTTGATGCACGGTCCGGTTACTTCCACCGACGGTGACGTTAAAATGATTTAAAATCTTACGCCAAAAACTATCGCGGTTTTGTTGATTGCCCTTCTTTTTGTCGGTAGAGCAATGTACATACGCCTTCGCCAACGCCTCTTCTTGGACCTTTGTCCATTTTTCGCTCGTCGTTTTTCCCTTTTTTCCCGAGCGTCATCTTCTTCGTTGCCCAAATCTGCATCCACATTATATTCATCGTCCTCGTCGCCCAAATTTTGAGTTTCGGGCACTACCTCATCGTCCTCGTCGTCCCAAACAGGTAGAGGACGTTCAACATTTTCTTGGACCGATGGAACTTGTGGGGAACGAAAACCATATGGGTCGAAGGCGGGGGAGTGAGGAGGAGCATCCATTGATAACAAATTTTGAAAACCACAACCGAAATTGGGTTGAAGGTTGGTTGCTTGGGTGTTGTAAAAGGAGGGGTGTGAAGGTTGTTGGAAAAAAAACGGGGGGTTGTGGAGTATATCCGAAAGGGGGTTGTGATTGTGCACTTGCACCGCTCGAACCACCACGAGACGGTTGCTTGCCTCGTCCCTTAGTTTTTTTCTTGGCTTCGCGGGGTTGGTTCTCCATTGCTCGGTTTGAGAAGTGGGTGTGGTTTGAGAATATAAAAAATTTGTGAAGTGGGTGTGGTTTGAGAGTATAAAAAAATGAAATTTGTATAAAAAATGTGGTTTGATGAGAGTGTGGTTTGATGAGAGTATGAAGGTGTGGTTATTTATATTTGTATAAAAAATGATTTTTTTTTTATAAAAATGACCGTTGTCAAACGGTCCTCTTTCGAAAATCGTGCCAAACCACGCGGTAACTCCACACCGCTCCCTATCACCGATTCGGGTCCCCGCTTTGATGGCGGCGGTGTTCCCGATCGGTGACTAGGGTCACCGCTGCTGGTCCCCGCGAACGCCCCGTACACCCTTATATATATTACATATTTCCCCCTTTCATTCAAATGACTCTTATTTATGACTATTTTACCCTTAGTGACTTATAATATTTACATATTTACCCATTCTCCTAAATGACTTCCATTATTATAAGAAATCATATACAGATTATAAAAAAATTAAAAAAGAAAAGCTTTTATCAATGGAGAAAAATAATGACACATGGAACCTTGAAGAAGTTGTAAGAACTTTTTAGTAGACAAAATGAATTAAAATTCTTATCATGCTCAAGATGAATTAAAATTCTAATTCATGCTCCAGATGAACTAAAATTCTTATCGATTAATAGAAGATTCTACCAGCAGTAAATATAATAACTAATTCATATATTAAAATCATCTGTTATCGCTTAATAGAAGATGAACAACAACGTGATGAACAATTCTACCAGTAAATATAATAATTAATTCATATAGTAAAACTTACAACTACGAGGTGATTATGCGTGATGAACAAGATTTGATTTTTTTGAACATACCCTGAACATCAGCGTCTTCTTTGGTGGGGAGAAGAAACGTTGTTCTTGTTGTGTAGGGTTTCTCTTGATTATACAACCAGGGATACACACTGATGAGTTATTTGAGGGTAATTGGGTAATTTCTAAAAAAAAAGGGAAATATGTAATTGATTTTATAGTTTGGGGAAATACGTAATAAGGAGCTTTAGGAGAGAGAAATATGTAAAAATCCCTTGAAAGTTTTGTATTGTATAGAAATTATTGTTCGGTGTACTTGGAAAAAGAGTGAATGTTTGTCTATCAAGTGAGATGTTTGTGTTAAATAAGAAAGTATGAGGATGTGTTTGGTATTTTATGATTTAAGTCGAATCGGGTGTGGGGTCCCCGGTCCCCCCGGTGTGAAAGTGGTTGGTGACAACTAGCTAGACGTTTTACAAATAACTACGATCAGGACTGGTCTTAAGAATTCGTGTACCATGTTCGAGCTCGAAAAGACGTGCCCTTAGCCTTAACGAAATTGGGTATAGAGTTCACTAAAGGTCTAAACCTAATGTCTATGGTCCTATGTTTTGTAAGTGGTCCTATGTTGGTATTTGTATGGGTATACCATATTAAAAAAAATGTTTACATATACATATCCGGGTTTTTTTAATAATGTGCCTTTCGAAATATCGGGTCCTGGCCGATGGTCCTCCCCGTCCACCCCAGGGCCGCCCCTGACTACGACAAGTATCACATTGATGATACTGACTAATCGATAATTGTCTACACACAACAAAGGGTTTGATAAGAATGAAACAATAGTTGAAATTGATTGAATTATCTAAACTAAAGCAAGTCGGTTGGTTTGGCCAGTTCGAGAAAAAATGTTTGGTTTATAGATTAGTTTTTGTGGTTTGGAGGTTTTATGGTTTGTTTGGTTTGAAACTTATTACTGGATGTTTAACCTTTATTTTCGGGAGTTAATATTCACACACTCTTTCTCTCTATATCTCTCTATACATACATAGATATATATAGAGAGAGAGTGAAAATGAATGTAAAAATAAGATTTAAGGGCGTAACAATAGTGAAAACGGTTGAATCAAATCAGATAGATGACCAAAGTAAGATGATAGGGATTTGTGGCTTGCAAGCACCTAATATCCATTACTTTTCCAACACTTTAGCTCTTTCAGGGGAAAATTCCAAAGTATTATAAATTTATAATATTCCAATATCATGTGATTCCAATTTATGCAAACTCATCTTCATGTACTCTACCTTGTGGCTTGTGCAAGCATTCTCTCTCGTCATTTTATCAGTGTATGATCACGGGCGGACCTATCTACAGTTATGGGTGGGCGGTCACACTCATGAAAAAAAATTAGTGTATATTTTAGGAAAAAACCCGACCGCACCCCTAGAAAATATGGTTGAACGTCTCATCTGCACCCCTTGAAAAAATTCCGGGTCCGCTGTGTATGTGTATGATATTTGGATGATTGGTCTATATCTGTACTTTTTAGTTTTTACGATTTAGAAAAGCATTGTTGTAAAAATCCCGACTAGTCTCCGATTAGTAGCCGATTAATTACTAATCGGAGGTTCACCGATTAATGGCCGATTTATCGCTAGGCGGTCATATTCTGGCCAAACGACGGCCAAATTTCGACCAAACCTTGTAAATTCCTTTCAAATACTTTAAAAAATGGTCAATGAGGGGTTAAAACATGTCTACTTTTAAAAAACTACATATAAAAGTGTGAGTGTATATATATAACTAAAAATTACATATAAAAATCTCAATCCGATTAATCTCTCGATTAATCGCTAGTTGGTACCCCACCGCCCGACTAGCGCCTAGCGATTCTTACAACACCGTAGAAAAGTCGACTTTACTTGTGATATCTTATCATTATAAATTGTTATGTCAGAAGATAAACTGAATAGTGAATAATACTATGCATATTGTACACTCAATATATATATATATATATATATATTTTGCTTTTTACCCTTACCCTTACCCTTACCCTATACAAAGTTTATACCCTTACCCTATACAAAGTTTAATCAGGATTTACCTTAGCAAATTGGGTTTTGAATCTTTTAATCTTACAAAAAAAAAACAGAGTAAATGTAAAATGCAAACTTTAATCAAGATCCTCAAAAAATATTGTACCTATTACCTAAAATCAAATTAGAATACTGCAAATATGTTCATTGATCATCAAGAATAGGCTTCTTGAAAGACAGCCTTTCGTTCAGGAACATATTCTAATAAAACTCAAAATGTATAGCTAGATTCAAACGATAATCTCGTTGTAATAACCGTATCTAAAGCTATAAAACATGCCTGGCTCCTGCTACGGTCGAAAAGATCAAACCTTTGATTGCACCCACGACATTATATCTTCCCTACTCGCTACAAAAACACCTGGTTTCTCTTCACTTTGCCTAAACGGCGCAGAAAGATTCGTCACGTGTGATTCAAACGCGTTCGCAAGTCCCTGAGAGTACTTATGAGTCCCTGCACCCGTGCTAGCCGATAACAACTCTGGTAACGGTTCTTGACGGTTGACCATTTCACTCAAAGTCCCAACCCATTCTTCAAAAGCCGTGTGGGCTGCACCTACAGATAGTGACCGTACATTTAACCGCCATTCTTCAGGAGTCTTTGTGTGTAAACCCGGGTATAACCCGTACATGGTTCCCAAATAAAGAAGCTCGTGTGCTCTCTCGTCGAGGTTTCTTTTCCTGCAAATATCGATTAAACAGTTGCAAAACGGCCTTCGCGCTTCGACTTCTGTTTCGTTTAGTATCTCCTTGAATTCGTCTTTTACTTTCTCAAACGCGGTTTCCTTTTCTTCTAATAGTTTCACGAACGAAACCAGTCTTGGGTTTGCTTCTTGTAAGCAACCGATTACTTTATCCAAATCGTCACCGCTTTCACAATAAGATACAACCGAAAGCAAACAACCGCACAACCGATCATCAGGGCGAATACCCTTTTTAAGAGACGTCTCGAAAACCATTACCAAATCATCTATCCGTTTAGCCCGACCCAAACATTGGATCAAACAAGTACAACCCATAACATTAATCGCTACATTCTCCTTCGACATTTGGTCAAACAAAGCCATCGCCTTTTCAACATTCCCGCCACTTCCATATATGTTAAGCATTGCAGTGTAACTCCAACTATCGGGTTTACAGTTATCGGATACCTTCATATCATCAAACAACTTTTCAGCTTCTTCTTGTAAACCAAGATCAGCACACATACTTAATAATGTGTTATAAAGAATAAAATCCATCGGCCACCCGTTTGACTTCATCCTTTGCCAAAGATCCAACGCGTCTCTGGCCCATCTTGCTTTCCCGTAAATCTTGACCAATGAAGTGAGTGTTTTCGCGTCTGGTGAAACACCCGCAGCCACCATTTCTTCAAACAAACTCCGGGCCAAACCGGGCTTTCCCGCTCTCCCCATCGCTTCTAACAAAGTATTAAACACAACCAAATTCGGTTTAACCCCTAAAGCCTTCATTTCTTGTAAAACGTATCTGATCCCATCGTAATCACCCGCCTCACCAAACATTTTAGCCAAAACCGCAAACGCGATCGCATCCGGGGTCCACCCGCTCGCTCTCCCTCTTTCATACAAACTCATAACCTCCTCAACCTTCCCTAACTTGGCATACACATCCAAAACAGCAGAATAAGTAACCTCATCAGGCATCAATCCTGTTTTATACATCCTTTCAAACCACTCAACCGCCTTATCGAAAAGATTCGACCTTTTCGCACAAGTAATAATCGTCGAATACGTAATATTATCCAACGGAATCTCATTATCAATCATTTCAACAGCAAGATTTTCAATAAGCTGAAACTGTCTTCCAAATCTCAAAGACTTCATAGTAACATTATAAAATATAGTTTCCATAGGAAAAGACTCTTGGGTTTTAAGCCAATCAAAGAAAAGCACAGTCTTTTCCCAAGGTTTCAAATTATTCAACACCAAAAGTGCATTTTCTCTAGTGGGTGGATGTGGGATATCTTCAAGAATCTTCAAGAAAGCATCTTTATTATTCTCACACTCATTAAGCTTCTTGGCAAACAGCCTAAGGTCCCTAATTTGTGGGTTATATGAATAAGAAGTTCTTTGTTGTCTTTGAAGATTAAGAACAGAGGGTCTAGGTTTAGTGGGGTTGACCCAGATTGACTTAGGTTTGGTCAACAATTGGGTGGGTTTTTGTGGGGTGTCTGAGAGGATTGTTGTGGATAAGGTTTGAAGTTGATCAGCTAAAGATGGGTTTTGCTTCTTGGGTTCTTCTGACAGGTCTGGAACCTGTGATTTTGGGGGTGATTTGGAGGAATTGCAGTAGAAAAATGGAGACTTTTTTAATCTTGTTCGAGAATTGAAGGGGTGATGGTGTTTTACTTTTAGGTCTAGTGAATTTGGTACATCAAAAGAAGTAAAGAAAGTGGAAGCCATGTGTGTGTGTGTGTAAATGAGAGTGTAAGAAGGTGAGTGTGAACTTACAGATTGGATAGAGTGCAAAAACCCCAAGAAGAAGCTGCAGAGAGATGAAGGAGATTGAAGAAGGGTTTTGGGGGGCTATATGGCCCTTGTGTTTGTTTGGATATTTTCCATAACGTTATCCCTACCAAAAATGACTGCTAGGAAACTAAAGAGTTAAATGCTTGGTTGGTCTATGTGGTTTTCAAAAATTGCAGACTTGGTCCCAGTGGTTTACTAATTACACGCGTGGTCCCTGTGGTTTTCAAAAATGCACTCGGTTGGTCCCCAGCCCTAACATCAGTTAAAGTTTTCAGTTAAGTCCATGTTAAATGACCAAAATACCCTTGCTTATTAACAAAACCCACTACCTCATCTTCATCACCATCATCATCTCCCACCCTCACAAAAACCCTACCCCCACACCTCACACCTGTAAATCTGCACTTCAACAATGTCTCCATAGCTTCTCACCCTCCTCCGCCGCACTCCCTCTCTCCACCGCCACCACTCTCCACCAACAAAAACAATCCGACGGCGTTTCGCGATGTTGGATAACGTATCAGAAGGTTTCGCTGAAGATTCCACACTCCCTCTCTCCACCGCCACCACTCTCCATAGCTTCTCACCCTCCTTCCGCCCTTCAATCCGACGGCGATGGTGTGTAGCCAAGAACAACGCTGAAGATTCCGCCATCGATTGGGCCTGTGGAGCCGGTGGAGCCGATTGTTCTCCGATCCACCATACACAGCATCCGCGATGTTGGATAACGTATCAGAAGGTCTTGTTTTGTGATGGGTTGTTACAGATTTACGAAGACTACCGATGCAAGAACAGGTTCAGTGGTGGTGAAAGTGAGATGGTAAACAACCAGTGAGAAGAAAACCGGCTCAAGCAGCAATCGGAAACAGCCGGTAAACAACCAGTGAGAAGAAAGAAAAACAATAAACCGTACACACTGTCTTATTCATTTGCAGGTCATTCCAATGGCAGTTGGTAAACATTTAGTGTATGTGTATTACTGTGGTCCCCTAAAACCCAACAATTTCCCCCAAATTTCGATCATTTTGTGTTTGATTCCCCCAAAAGCCTACACACTCTGTTTCAGGTCATTGTTGTTTCTTAATTGATTTGATGATTTTTCGCAAGCTTTAAGAATAAGCTAAATTGATTTTGAAATTGTTTAGGTGGTGTTGTGGTGGAGGTGCTGGTGGTGGGTTGCAGGTGGCGGTGGATGTGATGGTGGTCGGTTGAAGGTGACTGTGACGGTTAAGGTAGCGGTGGTCGATTGACAGTGGAGGTGGTGGTGTGCGTGTTTGGGGTTCAAGGTCTGATGAATGAGACAGGGTTCACTACCCTTTTATAGTTAGGCAAGGGTATTTTGGTCATTTAACATAGACTTAACTGAGAAATTTAACTGATGTTAGGGCTGGGGACCAACCGAGTGCATTTTTGAAAACCACAGGGACCACGCGTGTAATTAGTAAACCACTGGGACCAAGTCTGCAATTTTTGAAAACCACATGGACCAACCAAGCATTTAACTCGAAACTAAACCACCGTAGAATTTGTGGGAATTTAAAATTTTATTTGTTTTAACTCCTTACAACTATTGTTATGTTGAAAAAAATAGTTAATATTGATTCCTTTGAAGCGTTTATTAGAAGATTTTTTGGTTAAATATGAATTCACGGGATAGTGAGTTTTCTGATAACAGATTCTTATGATGATAAAAGAAAATGTATCTAACTTCTTTCCCAGCTACAACTGATGGTGTATACTTCACGTTAAACTTAACGTCTTAGGTTGGGCTTAAATAGGTTTAAGTGCATGTTTGGGATTCCTTTTAAAAAAGACTTTTGGAGGCTTTTTGACTTATTAACTTCTAAAAAGTTAGAAGGAATACCAAACACTTTTTTGGAAAAGTCCTTTTATGCCTTTGGAAAAGTCCTTTTATGCCTTAAAAGCCTTAAAAGAAATGATAAGTTGAGAAGTTATTTTGAGAAGGACTTTTGATAAGTTAGAGGTTAAAAAGGAATCCCAAACACATTTCTTTTTTACCCACTTAAAGTTCTTTCACTAATTTATTATGCATCATATGGATACTGCCTTGATCTTTGGAGGGTGGTTTTATGAGCTAATGCTTAAATCCCGTCTAACAGGTTATCAATATGTCACGGTGTATATCAAGGATAATGAATGCTAGATACTACCTAAACTGACACCTAGACTCGACCGGTAGATTGTGTTTATAAATAAACTTAACTGGTATTAAGGCTCCCGCGTTGCGGCGGGGGCATAAAACCATGCAAAGTACTACCAATGTCACACCACTGCCAGCGACCAACACCGAAAAACTCGTAAAAACAAAATAAATAGAAAAGGAAAAAATAAAACGGATGAAAAACAGATGTAAAATCGTTGAAACGCACACACCCATTGCGGCGTGTTAATGCGAAAAATTTAGGCTAAAACGTAAAACATAGAAAAATAACTAAGTCGATCTAGAACCCGCACCTTGCGATGAACTTGTCAAACGGGAAAAAATATACAAAAAAACTTTGAACCCCACACGCACGTTACGACGTGTTAACTCGCAAAATTTTGAACGAACGCAAAACGAAAAACTTGCGAAAGATATGGGGGCCAAAGTTGAAAGTAAAAAAAAGTGTTGGGTTAAATTGCAAAACATAAAAAGCTTTGTGTTAAAAGTAAAAAAAAACAAATGGGTTAAATTGTAAAGATGAGAATTTTGGGTTAGAAATAATTTTTTTTTTAAATACCCCCTAAACATAGAATACAACAATAGGTAGAGGATCCTGTAAAAAGTGCTCAAAGTGTCAGAAGTGTGAGAAGTGTATTATAACACTATATATAATACTATATAACACCATATAAACACCGTATAACAATATATAACACCATATAATACCATATAACACTTTGTAACACTATATATCATTATATAACAAATATAACACTATAGGTTGTCTGATAGCATGTCTATGATAGATGTATAGTGTTATATTTGTTATATAATGATATATAGTATTACATAGTGTTATATGGTATTATATGGTGTTACATATTGTTATACGGTGTTTATATGGTGTTATATAGTATTATATATAGTGTTATAATACACTTCTCACACTTTAGACCCTTTTTACACTATCCTTACCCTACAACAATATAAAGCCAACATATGTTGTTAATTTATAGTATGAAAAATTGTTTTGCTTTCCCAGCAAGTTGTTATGTGCAACATTGCTTTTCAAAGTCTTTTTTAGATCAGACAAAGTTCCTTCCTTGTCCACCTACAAATCTTTAGCATGACCTTGTTGATTTTCTTCAGATGCATCCACTTTAGTTGTTTGTAAACAATTGAATTCCATTAAATACCTGAGTTAAAGCGGTTTAGTTGTCTAGATGTTCTTCGACCACAGTTTTTTTATTATCAAAGCGATATGTTGCTACACTTAGCGAAGTTGGGATGGAAGATTTTGCTTATTTTTTTGTCTTCTATTGTAGGTTATGGTGTACAAAATTCAGATTTCGCACCTTCTTGGGATTTTGAGTTAAAGTGTAAAGTAATTCAACAGATTTGGGTCACAGGTTTGGTCTTTCTATTTGACAAAGAAAAATAGTAAAACGAAAAACATATATTGTTAATCCAAGTTTCTCATGTGATAATTTGATACATACCTAGTAACGGGTGATCCAAAATAAACCCAAACCAAGACAAAAACTCAAACCCAGCTAATGATATAGTGAACTAAGAAATTAGCGGGAAAACTTCATAAGAAGTTACTAAGAGTAGTTTAGTAACTGCAATTAGTGAGAGTATTAGTAGTAAACTTTGTTTAATTTTGCTTTTTGTTTAGTAAATTTGGATTATTAGTCTTGTGTTTAAGATCAATCATTCTCAAATTAGGTATTCCTTGTAATCTTTCCTGGTCGTTAATTTCAATCAATCTGAGTTCTTATTATTCGGTTCCATTACCGGGAAACCATGGTGTAGCCCAAAGTACTCGCAATAGCAGAATTAACTCTCCTGACCTGATTTCAATCCAATGAGTTGTTATAGCCGCTAATTTGGAAACACAATCAGGGGCGGACCCAAGCCCACCTCAAGGTGGGCGGGCGCACCCCCGGGGAAAAAAAATTAGGGCTAAATTCCGTCAAAAATCTCGTCCGCACCCCTTGGAATTTTTCGTCCGCACCCCTTGGAATTTTCGACCACACCCTTTGAAATTTTTCGTCCGCACCCCTTAGGTAAAAAGTGTTATCAATTTATATTTTAAATTTTTTAGTAAACTCTTATTTTTTTTTAAAAAAATATACTACCTAAATTATATAACTTTTAATACCTAACCAACTAAACCCAAATACCCATAGTTTTACCCACTTTTATTCCTAACTAGCTAGCCCACTAAGTCTTAGCCCATTAACCAAACCCAACAATATTTCAAACTATAATAAAATAATTAAAGTCCAAAACCTTAAGAAATTATATCCCTCTCCCTCTCTCTCTCTCTCTCTTTATGGTTGTTTATATGATTTTTAGGGTGATTATGTTGTTTATATATTTTTAGGGTGATTACAACTTACGTTATGATTTCTAGGGCTTGAATAGTTGTAAATTAAAATTGAAACATTATGTTATGGAGCGATAAACTTATGTTATATAGAGAAAGAAATGCTTAAGAAATTAGCTTTAGATGATGTTTTGGATAGATTTCAAAAAATGAAAACCCGTAGGGCGTCGACGTTATAATTATGTTTGTAACAAGGTTTGAGATGTTTTTGATGATTATATAAATTTAGTTTGATGTTCGTTTGTTTTACATGACCTGACCCGACCCGATACGAACCCATTTTTTTACTTATATACCTAGGTGCCTAAAATTTTTAAAGAGTAAATTACAAGTTTTGTCCTTTATGTATGTCCAAAATTACAGGCGCTGCCCTTTGTCTTTAAAATTGATGAGTTTTGTCCTTAATGTTTGCAAATCTTGCACGTTATGTCCTTTAGGCCAAACCCAGTTAATTTTTTTTTGTTAAATCTGGTCACTCAAGGGTATTTTAGTCTTTTTACCTCATTTATTTAATAATATTTAAAAAATAAAACAAAATAATTTAAAATATTATTATTATTTTAACTATATATATAACCTCCATCACCACCACCCTTCACCACCACCAGCACCCTCCACCGCCACCGCCACCACCCTCCACCGCCACTACCACCCTCCACCTCCTCTGCTCACTGCTGCTTGTATCTGTTCCTGATCAGGTGGAGGATTCTGATTGATACACATAACAATAAAAAAACATAACAATACAATCAAGAACAACATCAAATTGTACTTCAAATCTCATCACAAAAACAACAAATTATGAATAAAAGTAAGCACAAAAACCCTAAGGCAACCTATTCAAACTCAAACTTTAGAACAAACACATAATCAGCTATACAAGCATCAATTAACAATTGAAAACTTGAAAAATTACACAGATATATGAAATTAACCCTAGAACTTGAAACAACATGAACTGATTACACAATTGATTGGATTTAATTGAGATAGATGAAGAGAATTTGGGGAAAACAGACCTGCGTAATAGCGAAGACTGGAATAATCGATTGCAGAGAAATTAAGATGACGATGAGTTTACATGCGCTGATGATGTTAGGGTTTGAGATCATTTCCGTCACCTGCAACTCCACCTCCCCCTGTTACCCCTGCATCTCCGTCACCTGCAACTCCACCGCCCCCTGCTACCCCTGCATCTCCGTCGCCTACATCTCCGTCACCTGCATCTCCGTCACCTTCATCTCCGTCAACTGCATCTCAGGTGGTCGGCGATGTTCAGTAGGTTAGAGAGAGACAAGGGTTAGAGAGAGAGACAAGGGTTAGAGAGAGAAGGCAGAGTTTTATGATGTTTTTATATATATATTTTTATTTTAAATATCTTTTTTATACTTACCCAATAGTCCCTAAAGATAAGTTCTTTTACACAATAGTCCCTATAATGGTGAAAAGACAAATGTACCCTCATGTGCTCTGCACATGCCTTCATTTAACCAAAAAATCTAACTGGGTTTGGCCTAAAGGACATAACCTGCAAGATTTGCAAACATTAAGGACAAAACTCATCAATTTTAAAGACAAAGGGCAGCGCCTGCAATTTTGGACATACATAAAGGACAAAACTTGTAATTTACTCTTTTTTAAAAATGATCCGCACCCCCATAGAAAAATTCCTGGGTCCGCCACTGAACACAATATGATGTAAAGATTACCTTTTGTAAAATAAATGTTTGTACTAACAAGGGTGTTCAATTCCCCGTTATGAAGCTATAAATTAATCCAACTTACTAGTAGTATAATTACTAATAACGACAAAATCAGGGTACCAACTTATGGTCACACCCTCGGGGTGTCGTAAAATCGGGACGTGATAAGAATGTATATATACACATATGTTTCTTATGTAAACGAGAATGAATGCACTATAACCTGAATGTTGTGTTTACGTGTTAATATGTGTCTCATCAATCAATTTTCCTTCTTGATTTCCAACAATTGGTAAGAGAGTGTTTTAATTAGTCCAATTATGGGCATGTTATTCGTTGCATAGCAATCCGGTTAAGAAACCATCAATTAGTTGAATACGGAGGATGTCATCAATTAGATCATCACTTGAATCAAGAAGTTGCGACTCATAATTCTTACGAAATTGATCAAGAATCCAAGATGGTTCTTGCCAATCATTGCAAGCAAAAGGAGTGAAATTTATTCTAAGTGGTTTTCACTAAGATCATGAGCTTTTTAAAAATAAAGGAAATTGGACTCGATTATTTGGGAGGCCTTTTTAAAAATAAAGGAAATTGAAAAATTCTCGATTATTTGGGGAGACCTTAACCAGTGGTTTTCAATCAGATCATAAGCTTTTTAAAAATAAAGGAAATTGAAAAATTCTTGATTATTTGGGAGGCCTTAACCAACAAGCATAAAAGAAAATGATTTCTAGAGCACAATCCAAAAAGAAAACATTCACACGATAATAAGTTAGATAAAAACATTTATCATTTGTCTTTTTTTATCCGAATTCGTTAGTACGATTTTAACATTATGCTACATGTTCAAATACTCATGTTTAATTGTACCCAAACTTTAAAATTCCTTTATAGATAACTTATTGTATTATTTTAAGTGTGAGATTACTCATAAAATTAGAATATAAAAAACTTTTTCGAGTCCGAGAAGCAGTTCCGGGTGATAACCTAGTATCATATAATTATTCAAATCAGATTTTTAAATTATATGATATATCTATTAAACTAACCAGTTTTTTTTTAATCGGGTGGTAAGCCAGAATAGTTTAGAATTACTAACGTAAAAAAAACTTTAGCCTAGGGATGAGCAAATGGTACCCGGTACTAGTACCGAAGCGGTACCGAATTTACCGAAGCGGGTACATTTTCGGTACTGATTCGGTACCGACTTTTGACATTTTCGGTACCGGTCCGGTACCAGTTTTTATCCTCAAATACCAGTATCAAACCGTATCATACCGGGTATATTTGATACCGGTACCTACTTTTGGGGATTTTCGATACCAGTACTTTCGATTCTGGTATCGGTCGATACCGAGTTCATCCATACTTTAGCTTCTTTAAAAAAAAGGTCACATAATTTTTAGACAAAATAAAATAAATAGTTAAATGCTTGGTTGGTCCCTGTGGTTTTCAAAAATTGCAGACTTGGTCCCAATGGTTTACTAATTACACGCGTGGTCCCTGTGGTTTTCAAAAATGCACTCGGTTGGTCCCTAGCCCTAACATCAGTTAGATTTCTCAGTTAAGTCCATGTTAAATGACCAAATTACCCCTGAACAATTAAAAAAAATAAAAAATATATATATAAAGAAGACTCTCCGTCACCGGAGTTTCAACTGTTCGCCGTCCGATCTCCGTCTCCGATCGTGCTTGCTTCACCGTCTATAAATACCCGCTAACATTTCCACCGTTCGGAAAACTAACCACTTCTCACTTTCCGGTTTTGTAACACCCCAAAACCCGAATATTTATATTCGTTAAAATGTTATGATATGATACATCAAGAAATAAATAACTAGGCCACTTAACCTAGTTAAATGTATGGTTAAAATTATTAAAAGATGGAATGTGGTAAAATGTTTAGTAAAGCAAACAAGGGAAACAAACTTGAGGGACCAAAGATGAATAAGGGGGAAAGTTATGTTTTAATTAACAAAATACACACACAAACACACATGGTGTGTGCGTGAGAAAGAGCAGGAGCTCCCATGGAGCCAAGAACCCTAGTTTCATCAATTCCCTCAAATTGGAAGGCTAAACGAAGCTCAAATTCATAACCAAGCATAGATTAATGATCACCTTCTCAAGGGGATCGTAAGGTATGTCTTAGATTCTAGATTGGTGATGATGCACGAAATGGGTTATGTTGTAAATCACGAATTTGTATAAAATTGAGCATGAGTATGTGTTAGATTCATCATTTGGAACATGGATTATGCATGAATTGGGGTAATTTGATGTTTAAGGGTGAAACCCATTTGTTATGGTGAAGAAGATAACATGAGTAAATCATCTATGTTTAAGTTATTGCTTAATATTGATGTATTTTGAGTTGTATGATGTATTCTTGTTAGAAGGATTGAAAGAAATGTGATACTAGTGTGTTTGATGTTATGCATGTATGAATCATGTTGATTAGGAGGAAGAAATTGATGAACTTTGTATGAGATTAGAATGATATGCATGAACTAGTTGTACACTATGCTTACAAGGTAGTACATATATCAAAAGTATGATGAATTATGAAGAATTTTAGATTAAATCACTTGTAGGTGATTAACAAGTAGTTATGAAGTGGGTTTTAGATGATGTAATGTAATATGATGATTCACTTATGTTAATAATGTTTGGAATCATACATGTGTGTGAATGTTTAAAGAAATGGGATAAGAAATGATGAAGTGTTGTAGATGAAGTGAATGAAATGTGATGATAACATGTTTGATGTTTAATTCAAATACCCATGTTGGATTGTAGAAGCATTTGGTGAACTATGTATGAATTTAGGAGATTTTGTATGAATAAGTTGTACGTTATGCTTAAAAGGTAGTACGTACATCAAGTGAATGATAAAATGTATATAATGTCGTCCGTATAGTCGATTATGATGTTACGGGAATATGTTGATAAGTCGATAAATATGTATGGCTAATAGTTGACTTCTGAAAGTCAACTAAGTATAAGCAACATGAGTTGACTCGTTGTCATAAATATAGGTTAACGAGAAGTCGTATGGTACATGTAATGTCAATCCGTGTTAAATGTAATGACATGATGAGTTACATGAGTTAAACGTATGCGAACATGATTATATGAGTTATGTTTGCTAGAAATGATTGATGAAAGTTAAGTGTGAAATATGGGATTGATACGATTGTTATCATGTACAAATGAGTATGCTAATGATAGCGTGATTTCTATGACATGAAAGTATAGGAATCATGTGGAGACGGACTCAAGCGCGAAAGGCTAACGGGTCAAGAAGAGGCGTGGAAACGGATGTGGACACGGATTCATGAGGTAAGTGGTTCCGTAATCACTTCTTAGTTGTTTATGTAAAGTTGTATGTATTTTAACTAAATGTGTTAATTGAGGTCAAAAAGGAATGAGTTGAATGAAATCGATGAAGTATTAAACGGATCTTAGCTTTGATCCGAGTAAGGTATATGCGTTAGAATTGAAGTTAAGTGGTAGGATTGGTTAAATATGCAATGAGGTCCTTGGTTGTAAAGGATTGAGCAATGTTGACAAAAACGCCCTTGATAGGTATATCGGGCGAACGACCTTAAATGCCCATTTGGAAATAAGCTAATCGATTAGAATAATGTTATAGTCATGTGTGAAAGCGAAGAGTATGGTTTTGTATGTCATAGACCATTTAATGCGCAAATACCCATAACGGGTCAAATAATTAGAGAATGAAAATAAGCCGAATGCATGTAAGTTAAGAATTTCCTTAATCCGTATGTGGGATTTTAAGTTTATATGATAGAATGTGAATTTACAAGCATGTAGGAAGAAACGGGAGGTTAAACGGGTAAACGGTTCGAAAGTTACGCGCGTTTTAGTGCGTTCGGACGTCGAAACGGAGCTGCAGAAAAATGCACTTTAGAGAGCCCGTCGCCGACGGGCAAGGAGGCCGTCGCCGACGGGCAAGGGAAAACCACTTTTTTTGCTGACGGGTTAACACACTGCCGACGGGTTAATTGGCCCGACGGGCATATCTACAACCCGTCGCCGACGGCTTGGAGCCCGTCGGCGACGGGCACTTGTTTGTAAGCTTTTATTTTTCGCGTCTGGTGTTTCCGGTTGACCCGTAACGTGTTCTGGTGCTCCGGTTTTCGACCCGGTAGCATGTAAAGCTCCCGAAAGGCTCCTTAACTTTGTCAAACCTGCATAAACGCAATACCTAATTAAAAGTAGGTCGTTCAAGATCTAAGACTCATATGAAATCATAAAGTTATATAATTACGAGCACCGGTTTTTAACCACGCATCAATCCTTAGATATTTATGGGCTATAAATCAAGGTTTAAGTCCCATGTAAATATCGTATGAGTATGTGAGAGGTATGCAAGATGTGTTACGTGTATGTAGATGCGTATTTATGTATATATGAAAATACGTATAATGGCATGTATGTACGTAAAGATGTAGGAAAGGTATGCACCTATGCAAATGTGTATGTATGTACGTATGTATGTAAGTATGTATGCAGGATTGTATAAAGCATGTATGAGTGTATGCACGCACGTAAGTTGTAGGAAAGATATGTACGTATTTATATAAAGATATATATGAATGTATGCATGTATGTAGAGATGTATGAATGTAGATACTTACGAAGCGTACTTATGTATATATGAAGATGCGTATGATAGTATGTATATATGTGAAGGCATAGGGATGTATGTACGTATGCAGGTGTGTATTTATGTACATATGAAGACACGTATGAGTGTATGCATGCATGTGTTGAGGTATGGATGTATGCACGAGTATATACAAGTATGATTCTGGATACGTTAAGTGTTAATGGTATTAATCGTGTGCCTGTAAAACGAAGTGTTACGCAGGTATATTATTGAAGGCTCACAAGAGAATGAATACGCGAATGATATGCTTAAAAATGAGAGAGAAGCTGAATGGAAAGCGTACATGTATTGTATTCTTGTTTATGTCTTGTATACTAATGTGTTGAATGTATGTGGTAATGCAGGTTGTACGGATAATGAGCGTTTATCACGAAGATTAAGGATCGAAGACCGAGTCACTAGAGAGATTGTACGGGGACGTTGAATGTAAAATGTAGAAAACATAAGCTATGTCTTTAATTAGTAAATAAGAGGATGACAGATTTATAATAAGAGTTATGATAAAGTTAAAGTTTAAATAAGTTGAAGTATTTATAAAGAAAGAAATTTTATGGCACGAATTTCCGCTGCGACTTTTGTCAAATATGTGTTAGGGTGTAACAAGTTGGTATCAGAGCCCTGGTTTGAGAGAATCAAGTGTAAGAAGGTAAGTGCTTGAACTCAAACCTGTGTGCTCTTGTGTTAAGAAACCCGTACAATCCAAGACTCGGTCAAGATCCAAAGGTAAAAGAGAATGTAAGTATGTACTTGTGTATACGCAAAAAGAAACTGACTGTTTTGTATATGCAAGGTAAGTATAAGCGTTTGAAGAGGATGATACGCGAGTGCGGTCAAGTACCGACACCAAGGCATGAAATAAGATAAAGTTGAACCCAGGTACGTAAATTTAATATGTCAGTATATGAAATGGTAAAATGCATTAAGGGAAGAAAAATGTTAAATGAAGGACCATGATGGTATAGTAAACATGTTTTGAAAAATGATACACGTGCCGAAACCAAATTCTACGGACATAAGGTGACAATTACACGAAGAGACGAAACTAGTATGTGGATTGTGTACCTGGCCAGTACACGTGAAGCATATGACGTTCGTGAGACCGTGATAATTGATACAGGTATGTCCGCTAGGAGTAAGTAGTAGGTGGACGTGAGGGTGAAGAGATATGTAAGACTCTCAAGAATGAGAGTATGAAATGCTATGCTAGAATCCGCGAGACGGATTCGAAATACGATATGCTATGCTAGAATCCGCGAGACGGATTCGAAACATGATATGCTATACTAGAATCCGCGAGACGGATTCGAAGTATGATATGCTATGCTAGAATCCGCGAGACGGATTCGGAATATGATATGCTATACTAGAATCCGCAGGACGGATTCGAAGTATGGTATGCTATGCTAGAATCCGCGAGACGGATTCGAAACATGATATGCTATGCTAGAATCCGCGAGACGGATTCGAAACATGAAATGCTATGCTAGAATCCGCGAGACGGATTCGAAACATGAAAGAGGTTAAAGTATGAATGCAATGCTTGAATCCGCTAGACGGATTCAAGGGATGAAAAGCGTATATGCAATGTTTGAATCCGCAAGACGGATTCAAGGAATGAAAGATATGAATGATGCAAATTCCTTGCGGATTTGGTTATGATAAGCGAAAGCTGTAATAAGCTAGGCACGTCGACCGGTTCAAGTTGAACAAGTCGAGTGAGGATAAGGTACCGTCCGTTTAGAACGAGTGGTCGCGAATGCAATAACGAATGTATGAAGTTCAATCCGTTATATGGATAGAACGGAAGATTTATGTTGAAGGTAATTAACCCGATGTTACCGGGTCGTAAGTGGTATGCTTAAATCTCATTATGAGAGTATATGCTATTACCCAATTAAGTGGGTAATAGAATGCGTGAAAGAAATGAAAGTATATAAACGGATCATATGAGTGTAAGCATTATTGTAAGTCTGAGTAAGTATGTATATTGACCTGTTATTAACGGGTCAAAAAGGAAATAAAAATGTTATGTGAAAGTATGCTATGGAAAGTATAGACTTGTTAGGAGGAATAAGTCAAGGGTATTGATAATTATGAAATAAGATAGGATGATTACTTATGGTTATGATGTGACTATGAAGTCAAACATAGATGTGTGTTTGTAAGATAAAATGAGACAGGTTTCGGGGACGAAACCTCCTTTAAGGGGGGTAGACTTGTAACACCCCAAAACCCGAATATTTATATTCGTTAAAATGTTATGATATGATACATCAAGAAATAAATAACTAGGCCACTTAACCTAGTTAAATGTATGGTTAAAATTATTAAAAGATGGAATGTGGTAAAATGTTTAGTAAAGCAAACAAGGGAAACAAACTTGAGGGACCAAAGATGAATAAGGGGGAAAGTTATGTTTTAATTAACAAAATACACACACAAACACACATGGTGTGTGCGTGAGAAAGAGCAGGAGCTCCCATGGAGCCAAGAACCCTAGTTTCATCAATTCCCTCAAATTGGAAGGCTAAACGAAGCTCAAATTCATAACCAAGCATAGATTAATGATCACCTTCTCAAGGGGATCGTAAGGTATGTCTTAGATTCTAGATTGGTGATGATGCACGAAATGGGTTATGTTGTAAATCACGAATTTGTATAAAATTGAGCATGAGTATGTGTTAGATTCATCATTTGGAACATGGATTATGCATGAATTGGGGTAATTTGATGTTTAAGGGTGAAACCCATTTGTTATGGTGAAGAAGATAACATGAGTAAATCATCTATGTTTAAGTTATTGCTTAATATTGATGTATTTTGAGTTGTATGATGTATTCTTGTTAGAAGGATTGAAAGAAATGTGATACTAGTATGTTTGATGTTATGCATGTATGAATCATGTTGATTAGGAGGAAGAAATTGATGAACTTTGTATGAGATTAGAATGATATGCATGAACTAGTTGTACACTATGCTTACAAGGTAGTACATATATCAAAAGTATGATGAATTATGAAGAATTTTAGATTAAATCACTTGTAGGTGATTAACAAGTAGTTATGAAGTGGGTTTTAGATGATGTAATGTAATATGATGATTCACTTATGTTAATAATGTTTGGAATCATACATGTGTGTGAATGTTTAAAGAAATGGGATAAGAAATGATGAAGTGTTGTAGATGAAGTGAATGAAATGTGATGATAACATGTTTGATGTTTAATTCAAATACCCATGTTGGATTGTAGAAGCATTTGGTGAACTATGTATGAATTTAGGAGATTTTGTATGAATAAGTTGTACGTTATGCTTAAAAGGTAGTACGTACATCAAGTGAATGATAAAATGTATATAATGTCGTCCGTATAGTCGATTATGATGTTACGGGAATATGTTGATAAGTCGATAAATATGTATGGCTAATAGTTGACTTCTGAAAGTCAACTAAGTATAAGCAACATGAGTTGACTCGTTGTCATAAATATAGGTTAACGAGAAGTCGTATGGTACATGTAATGTCAATCCGTGTTAAATGTAATGACATGATGAGTTACATGAGTTAAACGTATGCGAACATGATTATATGAGTTATGTTTGCTAGAAATGATTGATGAAAGTTAAGTGTGAAATATGGGATTGATACGATTGTTATCATGTACAAATGAGTATGCTAATGATAGCGTGATTTCTATGACATGAAAGTATAGGAATCATGTGGAGACGGACTCAAGCGCGAAAGGCTAACGGGTCAAGAAGAGGCGTGGAAACGGATGTGGACACGGATTCATGAGGTAAGTGGTTCCGTAATCACTTCTTAGTTGTTTATGTAAAGTTATATGTATTTTAACTAAATGTGTTAATTGAGGTCAAAAAGGAATGAGTTGAATGAAATCGATGAAGTATTAAACGGATCTTAGCTTTGATCCGAGTAAGGTATATGCGTTAGAATTGAAGTTAAGTGGTAGGATTGGTTAAATATGCAATGAGGTCCTTGGTTGTAAAGGATTGAGCAATGTTGACAAAAACGCCCTTGATAGGTATATCGGGCGAACGACCTTAAATGCCCATTTGGAAATAAGCTAATCGATTAGAATAATGTTATAGTCATGTGTGAAAGCGAAGAGTATGGTTTTGTATGTCATAGACCATTTAATGCGCAAATACCCATAACGGGTCAAATAATTAGAGAATGAAAATAAGCCGAATGCATGTAAGTTAAGAATTTCCTTAATCCGTATGTGGGATTTTAAGTTTATATGATAGAATGTGAATTTACAAGCATGTAGGAAGAAACGGGAGGTTAAACGGGTAAACGGTTCGAAAGTTACGCGCGTTTTAGTGCGTTCGGACGTCGAAACGGAGCTGCAGAAAAATGCACTTTAGAGAGCCCGTCGCCGACGGGCAAGGAGGCCGTCGCCGACGGGCAAGGGAAAACCACTTTTTTTGCTGACGGGTTAACACACTGCCGACGGGTTAATTGGCCCGACGGGCATATCTACAACCCGTCGCCGACGGCTTGGAGCCCGTCGGCGACGGGCACTTGTTTGTAAGCTTTTATTTTTCGCGTCTGGTGTTTCCGGTTGACCCGTAACGTGTTCTGGTGCTCCGGTTTTCGACCCGGTAGCATGTAAAGCTCCCGAAAGGCTCCTTAACTTTGTCAAACCTGCATAAACGCAATACCTAATTAAAAGTAGGTCGTTCAAGATCTAAGACTCATATGAAATCATAAAGTTATATAATTACGAGCACCGGTTTTTAACCACGCATCAATCCTTAGATATTTATGGGCTATAAATCAAGGTTTAAGTCCCATGTAAATATCGTATGAGTATGTGAGAGGTATGCAAGATGTGTTACGTGTATGTAGATGCGTATTTATGTATATATGAAAATACGTATAATGGCATGTATGTACGTAAAGATGTAGGAAAGGTATGCACCTATGCAAATGTGTATGTATGTACGTATGTATGTAAGTATGTATGCAGGATTGTATAAAGCATGTATGAGTGTATGCACGCACGTAAGTTGTAGGAAAGATATGTACGTATTTATATAAAGATATATATGAATGTATGCATGTATGTAGAGATGTATGAATGTAGATACTTACGAAGCGTACTTATGTATATATGAAGATGCGTATGATAGTATGTATATATGTGAAGGCATAGGGATGTATGTACGTATGCAGGTGTGTATTTATGTACATATGAAGACACGTATGAGTGTATGCATGCATGTGTTGAGGTATGGATGTATGCACGAGTATATACAAGTATGATTCTGGATACGTTAAGTGTTAATGGTATTAATCGTGTGCCTGTAAAACGAAGTGTTACGCAGGTATATTATTGAAGGCTCACAAGAGAATGAATACGCGAATGATATGCTTAAAAATGAGAGAGAAGCTGAATGGAAAGCGTACATGTATTGTATTCTTGTTTATGTCTTGTATACTAATGTGTTGAATGTATGTGGTAATGCAGGTTGTACGGATAATGAGCGTTTATCACGAAGATTAAGGATCGAAGACCGAGTCACTAGAGAGATTGTACGGGGACGTTGAATGTAAAATGTAGAAAACATAAGCTATGTCTTTAATTAGTAAATAAGAGGATGACAGATTTATAATAAGAGTTATGATAAAGTTAAAGTTTAAATAAGTTGAAGTATTTATAAAGAAAGAAATTTTATGGCACGAATTTCTGCTGCGACTTTTGTCAAATATGTGTTAGGGTGTAACAGGTTTCCAACTCCGTCACCGGAAACCTAAAACCGTCACCGGAGATTCAAAACCTTCACATCAGACCTCAAAATCTTCAAATCGGAGCTAAAATAACCAAACGAGATGGATATTTTCGATATTCATAACGTAAAAGTGGAGAAAGCGAATGCGATGCTACAATCGGAATACTTTCCGGAGGTTTCGTAAAATCGCGAAGCTGTTCCGGCTTGTTGAGCTGTTTTTCGCCGTGATTTTGTTCTCATGGACCTCAATTCGCTTGCCGTTCATCATCGGAATACTTTCCGACTACTTCCGGCAGCTTTTTTCAATCATCGTCAGTCCGATCTTCATATTCCTGATCGGTAACGTGATTATCGTATTTCTCGTAGTTAAATCCGGTCAAATTACTGAAAATTCTAGTGAATTAGATGATTCCGGAAGTGATTTGTATGAAAAAATTGCTAATAATGTTCAGGAAGATGATGTTCATGTTCATGATGTTCAACCGGTTATTGAACCGGAACAAATTGTTTATCAGAGGATAAACGAGTCGTATCTGAAGTGAATAATAAACCGATTAATGATAACAAAATTAAAGTTCGTCAAGCTACGAAAAAAAACTTGAAGCCTAAACCGGTTTCAAATTCAGATCTGGAATATATGAAAGTTTACCGGAGGAGTCAGTCGGAGAATCTGACGAAGAACGAGTGTTTTCCGGAACCGGAAAAACTGAAGCGATCGGAGACGGAGATCGGACGGCGAACAGTTGAAACTCCGGTGACGGAGAGTCTTCTTTATATATATATTTTTTATTTTTTTTTAATTCTTCAGGGGTAATTTGGTCATTTAACATGGACTTAACTGAGAAATCTAACTGATGTTAGGGCCAGGGACCAACCGAGTGCATTTTTGAAAACCACAGGAACCACGCGTGTAATTAGTAAACCATTGGGAGTAAGTCTGCAATTTTTGAAAACCACAGAGACCAACCAAGCATTTAACTCTAAAATAAAATAAATTAAATCCGGAAACGTCCCAACGTTCTTGCGCGCACGATACAGTCTCTTTTTAGAAAAGAAACCGTTGTGGTTTGGTATTTCAAGAGTCGCGTTGCAGGGTTTGGGAGAATTGCAAATTTAGGGTTTTCAATCAACGGGTTCAGGGTGTCTCAATCAAACCACATTATACATCGCCGGTTTCAGATCAATCAACTGGATGTAGCCGCCGATAATCACACTATATTTGAATCAACAGGTACGTACACAACCATTCTTCTGTAAAACAAGATCTGCGTTGCACGCTTTTGGGAGAATTGCGAGTTTAAGGTTTTTCAATCAACGCTCATCTGACGTGCTTTTGCAACTAATTAATCGGCAAGTTTATGAAATTCTTAATTTTCTGGGTTGATTAGCAATTAAATATGCAGATATAAACAAAGTTAGACACAATCAAGACCTGTTTCATTTGTTTTTTTTTAAATCTTTTTTCGCTGTTTATAATTTAGACTTCTGAGCTTATTTAATTTTGTAGTTTTTCGCTGCTATAAACTGTTGTACTTTTCCTGTTTGTTATATGGTGTTTTACATGACTGAACTCACATGTGAGAAATTCTTAATTTATCTGTTACTGTAACTTGGATTGCTTTCCCGATGAAAGTTTTTTATGTTATTTTCATCAATTTTTTCTAGGTATTGGGGTTTTTAAGATGTAATTAACTTTTGTTTTTGTTCTTTAATATCTTTGATTTGATTTTACGTTTTTCGGCTAGTCGTGTCAGTCAACACTCTATATTATTGAAATTGTTTCACTGCTCAGTTATTCTAATGTTTTCACTCTTCTCATGATGCTTTGTATACATACTTTTGTACCTGTTCTAGTATTTTTGCAATAATGATGCTTCTTGGTAGCTATGGTTTGACTGTTTTTTATATGGTATTTTACAAGATTGAACTTACATTCGACAAATAGCAATGCCGTTATCAGAGTACCTAAAAATCCATTTAACTCGTCTTTGTACTTTGCGGTTGATTGGGTGACGAAGGTTGCTAGTATAGCGTGAATTGCTTTCTTGACATAGTTTTTTCTGTTAATATTCTATTTTTGATGATTTTATCTATGTGTTTTCATGTTTTTTTTTAATTATTTTTTTGTAATCCAATTTTTATATATAGTTTAATAGCTTGGCGGTTTTTGACAGTTTTTTTTACATGACTGAACTTACATTTGAGAACTAGGAATTCTGTTAATAGAGCACTTAAAAACCCATTTCAACTTGTCTTTGTACCTTGAGGCTTGTACTTTGCGGTTGATTGAGTGACGAAGGCTGCTATTGTAGCATGAATTGCTTTCTTGATGAAGTTTATCCTGTTAATATTCTATTTTTCATGATTTTATCTATGTGATTTTCTTATAGTTTAATGACTTGGTTATGGTTTTTTATATAGTTTAATAGCTTTGTGGCTTGACAATTTTTTTATGGTATTTTACATGACTGCACTTGCATTCGAGAACTAGGAATTATGTTACTAGAGCACCTAAAAACCCATTTCAACTTGTCTTTGTACTTTGAGGCTTGTACTTTGCGGTTGATTTGGCGCCGAAGGTGGCTATTGTAGCATGAATTGCTTCCTTGATGAAGTTTATTCCGTTAATATTCTATTTTTGATGATTTTATCTATGTGATTTTCATACTTTTATTTCTTTGTAAAAAGATTATTTTTATTGCTATTGTAATCGTTTTTTAATGATATTTTACATGACTGAACTTGCATTCGAGAACGCGGAGTTCTGTTACTAGAGCACATAAAAACCCATTTCAACTTGTCTCTGTACTTTGAGGCTTGTACCTTGCGGTTGATTGGGCGATGAAGGTTGCTATTGTAGCGTGAATTCCTTTCTTGATATAGTTCTTTCTGTTAATAATCTATTTTCAATGATTTTATCTATGTGATTTTCATATTTTATATTTCTTTGTAATGAGTTTTTTACTATAGTTTAATAGCTTTGTCACATTCGAGAGATAGGAATGCCGTTACCAGAGCACCTAAAAACTCATTTCAACTTGTCTTTGTACTTGGCGATTGATTGGGTAATGAAGGTTGTCCCTGTAGCGTGGATTGCTTTCTGAATGAAGTTTTTTTTTTTTTCGTTTCTAATGATTTTGACTACCTTATTTTAATAATTTTTATTTCTCGGTAATGATATTTTTATGTAGTTTAATAGCTTTGTGGTTTGACACTTTTATATGGTATTTTACAAGACTAAACTTGCATATGAGAACTAGGAATGCTATTACTAGAGCACCTAAAAACCCATTTAACTCTTCTTTGTACTTTGAGGCTTGTACCTTGCTGTTGTTTGGGTGGCTAAGGTTGCTAGTGTAGCGTGACTTGTTTTTTTGATGATTTTATATATGTGGTTTTCTTGTTTTTTTTTAATTTCTTTGTAATCAGATTTTTTATATATTGTTTAATAGCTTGGCAGTTGGACAGTTTTTTTTTTTTATTTATGATATTTTACATGTCTGAACTTACATTCGAGAGCGAGTAGTTCTGTTACTAGAGCACCTAAAAACCCATTTCAACTTGTCTTTGTACTTTGAGGCTTGTGCTTTGCGGTTGATTGGGTGACAAAGGTTGCTATTGTAGCATGAATTGCTTTCTTGATGAAGTATATTCTATTAATATTCTATTTTTGATGATTTTATCTATGTGATTTTTCAATTTTTATTTCTTTGTAAAGAGTTTATTTTTATATAGTTTAATAGCTTTGACGGTTTTTTAAGGTATTTTACGTGCCTGAACTTACATTCAAGAAATAGGAATGCCGTTACTAGAGCACCTAGAAACCCATTACAACTTGCCTTTGTAGTTTGAGGCTTGTACATTGCGGTTGATTGGGCGATGGAGGTTGCTACTATAGCGTGAATTCATTTCTTGATAAAGTTCTTTATGTTAATATTAGTGTTTTTGATGATTTTATCTATGTGATTTTCATATTTTATATTTCTTTCTTGATAAAGTTCTTTCTGTTAATATTCTATTTTTGATGATTTTATATATGTGGTTTTCATGTTTTTTTTTTATTATTTCTTTGTAATCCGATTTTTATATATAGTTTAATAGCTTGGCGGTTTGACACTTTTTTGTACATGACTGAACTTACATTTGAGAACTAGGAATTCTGTTACTAGAGCACTTAAAACCCCATTTCAACTTGTCTTTGTACTTTGAGGCTTGTACTTTGCGGTTGATTGGGTGACGAAGGCTGCTATTGTAGCACAAATTGCTTTCTTGATGAAGTTTATTATGTTAATATTCTATTTTTCCTGATTTTATCTATATGATTTTCTTATAGTTTAATTTGGTTATGATTTTTTTTATATAGTTTAATAGCTTTGTGGCTTGACAATTTTTTATGGTATTTTACATGACTGAACTTGCTTTCGAGAACTAGGAATTATGTTACTATAGCACCTAAAAACCCGTTTCAACTTGTCTTTGTACTTTGAGGCTTGTACTTTGCGGTTGATTTGGTGCCGAAGGTTGCTATTGTAGCATGAATTGCTTTCTTGATGAAGTTTATTCTGTTAATATTCTATTTTTGGTGATTTTATCTTATGTGATTTTCATACTTTTATTTCTTTGTAAAAATATTATTTTTATATAGTTTAATGGCTTTGTGGTTTAACAGTTTTTTTTTTATGATATTTTACATGACTGAACTTACATTCGAGAACGAGGAGTTCTATTACTAGAGCACCTAAAAACCCATTTCAACTTGTCTATGTACTTTGAGGCTTGTACTTTGCGGTTGATTGGGCGATGAAGGTTGCTATTGTAACGTGAATTCCTTTCTTGATATAGTTCTTTCTGTTAATAATCTATATTCAATGATTTTATCTATGTGATTTTCATATTTTATATTTCTTTGTAATAAGTTTTTTACTATAGTTTAATAGCTTTGTCACATTCGAGTGATAGGAATGCCGTTACCAGAGCACCTAAAAACTCATTTCAACTTGTCTTTGTACTTGGCGGTTGATTGGGTAATGAAGGTTGTCCCTGTAGCGTGGATTGCTTTCTGAATGAAGTTTTTTTTTGTTTCTAATGATTTTGACTACCTTATTTTAATAATTTTTATTTCTCGGTAATGATATTTTTATGTAGTTTAATAGCTTTGTGGTTTGACACTTTTATATGGTATTTTACAAGACTAAACTTGCATATGAGAACTAGGAATGCTATTACTAGAGCACCTAAAAACCCATTTAACTCTTCTTTGTACTTTGAGGCTTGTACTTTGCTGTTGTTTGGGTGGCTAAGGTTGCTAGTGTAGCGTGACTTGCTTTTTTGATGATTTTATATATGGTTTTCATGTTTTTTTTTAATTTCTTTGTAATCAGATTTTTTATATATTGTTTAATAGCTTGGCAGTTGGACAGTTTTTGTTTTTATTTATGATATTTTACATGACTGAACTTACATTCGCGAGCGACTAGTTCTGTTACTAGAGCACCTAAAAACCCATTTCAACTTGTTTTTGTACTTTGAGGCTTGTGCGGTTGATTGGGTGACAAAGGTTGCTATTGTAGCATGAATTGCTTTCTTGATGAAGTATAGTCTATTAATATTCTATTTTTGATGATTTTATCTATGTGATTTTTCAATTTTTATTTCTTTGAGCGCGCTCAGCACGCTGAAGTACTGTTCTCGTAAGGCTTATACTGTTGAGTTAAAGCTTATCGTAGCAGTGTTCACTGTTACAATAAGGCCTATGCAATTTTAATTGTATTTTTGATTTATTAAGAACAAATATTAGGGGCTACAGTAAGATATATAAACTAACATGTTGCATATTTTTTAAAATGATATTTTAATGAAAAGTGCATGCTCCATTAGACCTTTGTCTCCTGACATAAATCATGTCAGTTATTTTGGTTGTTGTGTAATTCAAAAGTTAAACTGAACCGGGAGATTGAAAATTTGTATTTTTGGTCGTTCTTATTTGGTTGCAAATTGTTCTACAACAAGTGAATTCTTAATTTAGTAAGCACGCAAAGGAAGTCATTGTTTATTCATACAGATAACATTACAACATAGAAGTCATAGCTTCATATAACACACTTCATTAAACAAACACAGTAAAGTACATAATTAAGCATAAGTTTAACGTAGTTATATTGGCGTTCCATTGTTGGTGTAGAACAATGGTTCTTCGAGGAAGACGAATAGTGCATTCTTGAGTGTCCATTCTTTCATACCCTCGTGTTCTGGTTTGTCTAGGTAATGTCTGTATGAAGAACCAGCACCTGGATTGCATAATATATTTGTTGGGATTCCTCCTTTGACAACAACTGGTTTTCCATATTTGCAGTTAAACTGCCATGTCTTTTTTGCTCCAATAAATTCTTTCCAGTGTTTAGGTATTGTGGGGGTATATCGTCTATGACGTATTCAGCCTCGTTTGAGAAAACCTTTCTATTGAGGTCCATATGACCACATAGATAGTTATGTTTTCCCAGAGACCTTGCCCACATGGTTTTACCTGTTCTAGAAGCACCTTCGATGATGATTGACTTTGGTCTGATTGGTCGCGCAGCGACCTCTAACTCGAAATATGAATCTGCCAATTCTTGCATTTCTTCTGGTACATTATTGAAACTTGAAAGTTGGATGGGTGAGCAACTGTATTAGACAAACTATTATAGTATAGGGACTAAATGTGTAATATGAACATAGATGTGAATGTGAACATGAACATAGATGTGAATGTGAATGTGAACATATTATATATATTCACATCTATGGTGTTCTATATAAACACCTACCTCATGTAACCCAAAACACACAAAATTACAATCTAAAACAAGTCTGATTACAAGTTTAATTAACTGGAGGTTGGAACACTCTTGGAATGAGGGCCATAGCCTCTAATTTTGTCTGACATGCCAGTGCTCTTGTGTATGCTTCGTTTGAGTTGGCTGAAGTGAATTTAGTTCCTATGTGTCTCTGGAATTGCCCCCGTTTGATGACATCGCCGTCCTTATGAAGGTATCTTTTGACATAAAAACTTGATTTAGCTGCTTCAACATGTGGGTGTGCTACTTCAGAAGTGTTTGGGTGATTGATGTTGAAGAATCTTTTGTTTTGACATTTGTATTTCCTGTCGAACTGAAGCAAGACACGTAGGTGTGGTTCGTCATCTTCATGTAGCTCTCTGCATATAGTTTTTGGCATGAATGAGAAATCGAGGAGGTATTTGTGGTTGTCTCATTGTTATAAGTTACAGGGGTGAGGAGCCAAATGGGTCTCTGTGTTTTATTTATAGTATATGTTCGGTCCTATAGTAGCTTATATATACCCTTATCGTAACACTGATTACTGTTACAGTAATGGTTATCGAAACAGTATCTAAGGCTTACCGTAACAGTAAAAAGTGAAAGTGTGTCAGGAGATAAGCCTTATTGTAACAGTGTAAGGCTTAAAGTAACAGTGTATTATAAGCCTTATCGTAACAGTGGTCTTAGAGCGTCTAGCTTTAATTTAGGTTTGCAATGATTACTTGTCGGTTTTTTTGGGAAAGTGGTTATTTGTGTTGGCCATTTTGGTTTAGAGATTTTGTTGGCCAGTTTTGGGCTAAACTACAATCACTGTTGTTTGTATATAGTAAACATGACTTAATAACTTAATTTGAGTACCCTGCGTATGTATGGCTTCCAGTTTGTCCGACCCATTTGGCCTGTTTTTCTTTCTCTCTTTAAGCACTTTAACTTAATCCAGTTTGTCAGATGTAAGACATGTGTGGTTCGGAATTTACATTTTTATATGTAGGTTCGTGATAGGGTTATAATGTTTAAACCCTCCTATGTCATTCTATTCAAGTAAATAAAATATTTTTATAATAACGCAATATTAATCATTCTTAGACTAATTATTTATAAAAAAAAGTGTTTCAGGCCAACCCGATCCGACCTGTTTTGGCGGCTACCCGTTTTGCCAATTATATTTGTTTTTCTTCCATCATGGCTTTTTCATGTTCTTGTATGTCGCTTTAAATATGTAAACAGTTCTCAGCCTCCGTGGAGCTAACTTTAGCTGAAACAGAATCTGCGGTAAATATTGTGAAGCATGTAAGCTTAATTAGAGAAAGATGTTTTTTCAAGTAAATTATATATTAAAATTACTCTCTTTTTGTTTTCTCACCTTGATCACGGATGGCTGTATGTTTTTCAAGTAAATTATATATTAAAATTAGTTTCTTTTTGTTTTCTCACATTGATCACGGATGGCTGTATGTTTTTCAAGTAAATTATATATTAAAATTACTTTCTTTTTGTTTTCTCACCTTGATCACGGATGCCTGTTTATGTCATTGTTGTAGATGCTTGTGAAGCTGGAGAATTTGCTGAAGTGGCAACCAAGCCATTGAAAGCCTTACAATAGGTTACACGTGTCGAACATTTATGGCATTAAAGAAACCAGAAGGGGTCCCAATTCAGGTGTTGGCAGATTTTTTTAACATGTTGGTTTTTTTATGTGAAAGAGGTAATAACTTCTCATCTCATATTTTTATAAAAGTATAGTTTGGCCCATTTACTTTTGGATCCATCGATTCTGGTTACAATTTTCAAACAGGCCCCAAGGGTATTTTTATTAGTATGTGAATCTTGTAAATCGTTTCTACAGAGGTTAGGGTATTATTGAGATACTATATGTGTGTTTTAATCATACTGACTCTTATTTATATAACAACAGAGGTCCTGGACAAAGTATTTCGTGTCAACCCATCCTGATCTGTAATGGGTCAAAATGGACCAAAAAGGGTTGGGCCAACTTACACTCTTTTTTTATTAATTAAAATTTTCTTTTTATAAAGTTATAAATATGCTAAGTATGACTCAATACGTCTTTAAAAATTTGAGTTCAGTTTGTATGGCTTTTAATGTGTTCGACCCTTTTGATCCATTTTCTTTTTAGTTAAACCATTTGACCTGTTAAATGTAAGACATTGAAACTGATATATGTGTAAGTTGATGGTCATAGGTTGTTGCTTTTATCAATGACAGTCTGCCACAGTTCTGCATTTTTTTATTTGTTTATTTGCCACCTACTGTACCCAATGAAGTCAAGTCTAAGCCACTGCAGAGGAAAAAATCTGTTGGTAAACAGCCCAATCTGGCCTGTTTTGGCCCGCTACCCGAGCCTCCGATTTTGACACCTATCCCTGTTTTTCTTTCATCTTGGCTTACTACCGTGTTCTTGTATGTTCGTTTACATCTGTAACAGTCCTCGACCCCCGTGAAGATAACTGAAAGCTGAAACGGAATACGCAGTAAATGCTATGAAGCACATATTTGATAAACATGTTTTTTTTAGCCTCGAAACCTTTATTGGTTCTTGGAAGAGGGTATGGTCCTACTGCAGGTGTGGTTTATTATTTTTGTTGATTTTCACTTTCTTTGTGTATGTTTTTTCCTCTTTTTTTGTATTTAGATTTTTCTTTGTATATGTTACCAAGTTTTTTGTGCTCGAATTCCCTACTTACTTTGATTTTGACCAATAATTTACGAGGTTACTTATGTTTTTAACCCTTTCTGTTGTTTTTTAAGTTTTTGATTTCAAATTCTAAACTTATTTGATTTTGTAGTTTGTGGAGGTAGAAACTATCGTACTTTTATTGTGGTTTTAACTTAATATTTCTTTTCTATGGGATATGAATAGCAAAATTGATGGAACACTTCTTTACTCAAATTGAGAGGTAAAATGTCCGGAAGTGTCATCAAACTTACGATCAGATTCTACATTTTTCTGGTAGAATCACAATATTTTGCTATGGTACTAAATGTCATTAAACTTATGATCGTATTCTACATTTTTTTGGTGTGGAGGGACCAAACAAAGGCCTTAGGTCGTAGAAAATGCTGCAGTTCAGGCCAGTCTCGTAAGCACATTGGCTAAGTTTGGTGTGATGGTTAATTTGTTAAGGGGAACTTGGCTTGCATTTTTTTTTCTTATGTTAACACTAAAGGTGGATTATCTAGTTTTGGCTACTAACATGGTCCACGTGGACACAAATTTATATAATTTGCTGCAGGCCCCTAATATTTGTTGTTTTGAGGTGTTGCTTGTATGAGGTTAGTTGCATTTGAAACAATAGGTTTTGTTGTTTGTATATAGTAGACATGAACCTTTATAGGTTCTTCTAAAGCCAGTTTTGGATTATCTTACACTGTAATTACTAGCTGTTTTTTCCAAAGAATCTGATAAAATAATGTTGTAAAATACAAACTTTGAAATAATCTTACATTCTATTCCAGAGTTTTCTTCATTTGGAAATAATCTCATTAAATACAAACTTTTTACCTGTTTTTAGAGGTGCAGTTTTGATCATTTGAAAATGAACTGGTTGACTCGGGACTCGGGGTTATATTTCTAACATGATGGTTTTTATATGTGAAAGAGGTAATAACGTCTCATCTCATATAGTTTTTTTAAAGTATAGTTTGACCCATTTACTTTTGGATCTATCAATTCTGGTTACATTTTTCAAACAGGTGCAAAGGGTATTTTTAGTAGTATGCGAAGTCTTATAAATCATTTTTACACAGGTTGGGACATTATTGAGATAATATATGTGTTTTAATCATATTGACTCTTATTTATATAACAATGGAGATCCTGGACAAAGTATTTCGTGTCAACCCATCCTGTACTGTAAAAATTACTTCTTCTTTACCTGAATCTTGTTAGTTGACTTACTTGGCAGGTTGAGTAATGGGTCAAAATGGGCTAAAAAGGGTTGGGCCAACCTACAATCACTCTTTTATTTAATTAATTTCTAGGATTTCTCAAGTTATAAATGTGCAAGGTATGACTTAACTAAAATCTTATTACTTAAAAAATAGTCTATATCTTCTGTTAATTAAAGCATCTCAAGAGGTCTTTAAGAATTTGAGTACAATTTGTATGGCTTTTGATCTGTTCGACCCTTTTGATCCATATTTTGTTACTCTTGAAGGTATCTTGTTCTGCCTTTATGATAGAGGTGGCCAAATGGGTGGGTTTTGTAATGGTTCAAAACGCTGGTGCGGGTCACAGTGGGTTGGGCCAACCTACAATCGCTCTTTTTATTCGTTTCTTCCATATTTATAGTTACCAAAGCGCAAATTATGACCTAATTTACTATAAAAACACTCTAGATCTTCTGTTCGGCCCATTTTCTTCTTAGTTAAACCATTTATTTTAAACCATTTTCCATGTTAGATGAGACATATATCGGTTGAAATTTCCACCTAACCATTTCATGACAGGGCTTAACTGTGTCAAAATACTCTTGGAGGAGATGTTTAGTCGTTGAAACTGATAAAGATGTAAGACATTTTATCCAGAACATAAAAAATAGCTTATAATGAAATTGTTCCCATGTGCATTATATTGCATAAAATTTTGACACTAATTATTTATAAATAAAGTTTTAGGCTAACCCAATCCGACCTGTTTTGGCCCGTTACCCAAACTGCCCATTTTGCCTTTTCTACTTGCTTTTCGTCCGTCTTGTCTAATTATAAGGTTCTTGTATGTGGTTCAAATATGCAATCGTCCTTGGCGTCTGTGGAGAAACACATGTTTTTAACAAGCATGTTGTGTTCCAATACAACTATACAAAACCATAGATGCCATACCGGAGCATTTACTGAAATTGTAAAGCTTAATTTAGAAAAAAAAAGATGCTTTTCAAGTAAATCATATGTTAAAATAAATAAAAAAAATCTCATCTTAATCATGGATGTCTGTTTCTTAGGTCATTGTTGCTGTGGGGCATGGAAGAATTTGCTGAGGTGGCACGCAACCATTAAAAGTCCTATCATATGATACATGTGGTGAACCGTTTGTGCCATTTGAGAAACCGAAGGGCGCCTAGCTCAGTTGTTGGCATATACTTGGAAAACTATCAAAGGTGCTGAATGATCTGGATTGTATGATTGAGAACCGGGATCTTTCTGAATCTGGATTGTAAAACAAAATTTGAGGGGCTAACCTTCGACAAAAATCTAGAGTTCGATGGGCCTCTGAAGGGGACAAAAACACGGCTTTCTTTCACGGCTTTATCAACAATAGAACATGCAAAAGTTGTTTTCAATTTTTCAAAACTAAGTTCCAAGAACCATTACTCTCACTGACCGTCTTAATCTCTCATCGCTCCCTTCACGGTCAAGGAAGCGGTCTGGGAGTGCGAGGGTGACCGAGCCCCGGGCTTTGACGGGTTCAATTTCTCTTTCCTTAAACATTTTTGGGGCTGTTGTTCATCTTTTGTTGCTCTTATACCCAAGGTCTCGGATCCGACTTTCCTAAACGAGTTCCATCCAATTAGCCTTCTTGGGTGTATTAGCAAGGTAATCTCCAAAGTCCTTGCTAATAGACTCAAACTGGTTATTGGGCCTCTTATTTCGGATACCCAATCCGCTTTCCTATCCAACCAAAACATTCTTGATGGGCCATAGGTTATAAATGAAACTAATACTTGCTTAAAGCGGTCGAAAACAAAGGCGATGGTTTTTAAAATCGATTTTGAAAAGGCCTTTTGACTCTCTCTATTGGGTTTTATTGATTAGGTTTTTCATCAAATGAACTTCCCAAGTAGTTGGCGAAAGTATATATGTAACTAAAAATCTAAAGATCACACTAAATCAAGAAGATGAACATAAGAATAAAACTCAAAATCTCAAGAATATAAGTTGTTTATTGTATGTGATGAACTTGTTGGATGATTTTGTTGTGTGAATGGTGTAGATCACCACATGAACACTTGCTAGATGATGATTTAAAACATGATCTAGCAAGTAATATGATGGATCTTGAAAGATCCATGTTAAGCACCCTTTATGTAAAGCATGAACTTGAAAGTGAGCATGATTTTGTGTAAAATAATGGTTCCTACAAGTTGTAGATTTTAAAAGTGAAGGATTTGAAAAATCAAAGTTTCAAAAAAAAAAAAAAAAACAAAGTTAACTTACAATGAACATGGTTTTGAGTTTTGAAAGAAAATAAACTTACTTCATGTGTGAAAATGGAACCATTGAAGTGTAGAAGACATGAAAAATTCAAGAAGATGAATTTTTGTAAAATAAGTTGTAAGTTGCGAAGATGAAATTTTTATAAAAATAGCTTATGTGAAATAAAAATCATGTTTTAGAGGTTAATGGAACTTGATAAATATCATACTAAAAGACTACAAATTTTTATGAAAACTTTCAAGTTCACATCTTCATGAAAATGTATTTTCATGGCATATGGTAAGTTGTTGATGATCGTTAATGATTTTTGAAAAAGAAAATGATATGCTTAAAGCATGGAAACCTCCATTTTTCAAAGGAAACTATGGCAAAATTTTTGTAGAAATTAAACAATTAGAAAAATATGTTTTAACAAGTGATTTCAAGTAATCTTGAATCATGGTTTTAAGTATAAAAATTATAAAAATTGCCATAATTTTTTGTATATAAATTACAAGTATTGGAGGTTGATTTTCAAGAATAAAAATGACTAAGTATATGTTTAGGAAAATATATATTTAGAAGTCACACAAATTATGTGCTATGTGTATATTATTTGTATTAGTTATACTAAAAATTAGGAACTTGAAAATAATATACCTCACAAACTACCAAAAATTGTAATTTGAAGAATTACAAAAATCACAAGAAAATAAATATATAACTTGCACACAAATATTGGACGATTCGGACGATGGACACCTTGGACAAAATATATAAGTATTCCGAAAATTTAATTCGTATCTTGACAAACTTGGTAAACGATACTCTCAAAACCGAACAAACGGCAAATGGTGTATTTTTACAATTATTATGAAAATATATCATATTTTGTCAACTTGAAAATATATTATTTTGGAGTATAAGAAAATATATATTTTCATAAACAACTCAATATTATATTATTTTGGTGGAAACTAAAAATATATATTTTTCTAACTTTGATCTTAAAAATACATTATTTTTAAAATATATGTGAATATATACTTATTTTACCAAATCAAATTATAGATATTTTTCTATAAAAGTTTCTTAAAATATATAAATTTTAAGAATATAAAGATGGTGATTTTTAATTGTGCAAAAACACTATTCCGGAAAATTACACATAAACTAAGTATGAAATACTTAATAAATACAAGAAAATACGTATTCCTATACGTATAAATACATACCGACATACACTACCAACACTTGGTAAAATACTCATATACAAGTATTATGCATAAATATGAAAATACAAAGTAACATACCCATAACACAAGTATACCTATACTTGGGAATACGAATAGGTGTATAATACTCGATGAATGGTATATTGGTTGTGGAATCCACAAACGTACGTATATAAGAACCATACGGAACGAGTTAAAAATATATCATTTTTAACAAATACCCCCGAATAATTGAATGAAAATAATTTAAGTTAAAATATTGTTATTTTAACTAATATATTAAATTTGGAATTATATAATTACTTATACATCATACACCGAGGGTGTAACTCAAAGTATACCAAAATTCCAAAATAAGTCTTAATAAATAACTAAGGCTAAGAGTCGTTACACGACCTAAGTGTCTAATAAAACATAGCACGCGTGTAGGTAGTGATACGACTCGTTGATATCAACTTTCAGTGCACAAGACTTTGGACACAAATTTGTGAGTTCATGTCCCCCTTTTCTCATAACTGTTTTCGGATTTATAACTCTCGGGGGTGAAATACATGCTTCAATGGTATGGTTTAGCTAGGGAATGAACTGTTAGATCATGTGGATGGGTAGGCGCACTCTTAAGTGCCATTAATCTTGTTAAGACCGAGGGGCAGGATGGTAGATCTATCGGGTGTAACGAGCCCCAATCATGGGTCCTTGTGTGGCCGCATGTAGTGACTATGTCGTTTCAGCCGGATGGACCGGAGGAAATCGCTAGGTTTGAGTACTTCCATACGCCACCACATATATTAATGTCCTTGCCAAACATTAATGATCTGTTCATAGACGCTTTACATACCGGTTATTAAAAGAATCACACAAATGTTTACAAGTTTATTTGGAGCTCACATAAAACGCATGAACTAGCTCAACTTTTGTTTATTGTTTTCAAATTACATGTATTTCAGGAAACTAGATGGATCTTCGGCGTTGGGATTGTTTTCGAGAAGTGAATTTCAAGATTAGATGTTATCCACTGTAAGTGCAGTATCCGGTGACTAAAGATTATCGATGCCACACAGAACTGATGCAACAGTTAAGGGGGAGACTGTAAGTGCAGTTCCTGTCGGGTAACTGTCGCTTATCAGTTCTGGTCAACCAAAACAGAAGTCCAAGTTAAAGTCAACGATAATGAAGACCATGCACTGATCAAGGGGGAGTTTGTTAATGCACTATTAGGTGATAAGTGCATGTCTCCCATTTATAAGGGTCTTTATTGTACATTGTTGAAAGATTGTCCCAACTTTATCCTAGGGACACTTTGTCCAAGTTTTGTGTCAAGGCTTTTGTCTGAGGTTTATGTCTAGGACAAAGGTCAGAGGTTTTTGGTAGGGACAAAAGTCAGGGTTTTGGTGTTGATTGTTTTGTCCGAGTTTAGTCCTAGTCTATATATATGTGTTGTATGGATGAGGGATCGATCAAAAACCCTTGAAGCTTTGTGCACCTCCCCAGAGAGACTATGTGTTAGTGAGAGAAAGCTAGGGTTTAGATCTTTGTGATCTAAACCAGCTTGTAGATGATGTTTACTCCTTTGGTATGTAATCTGTGATGACTGATTCAATATAAAGGATTCATCTTCTACATATTTCTATCTTGTTCTTAATATTTTGTTCTTCATGTCTTGAATCAAGTGCAATGTCTGATGTTCGTTATCGATCCGGTGCTTTCACAGTGGTATCAGAGCATGGTTACCGATTCGGAATGGTCTAACCGCCTTCCGAATCACAGTGGTATCAGATCAAAGCCAGATTTGTTATCCACCCGGCATGCGGTTCCGGTTGTTCCCTGTGCTGGCGGCGATGGTGGTAGTTCAGGTGTCGATCACGGCAGTGGCGGTGGCGACTGGAGCAGCGGTGGAAAATCTAATGACTCTTCGTCGTTCGATAGTTTCGGTCCGATTGGGGTTTTTTTAAGCGGTTGGAGATCTAGGGTTGCAGCTGATCCACAATTCCCTTTCAAGGTGCTAATGGTAGAACTAGTTGGTGTGAGTGCAAATGTGTTAGGCGACATGGCAACTCGTCCGAATTTCGGTCCAAACGAGCTAGATTTCGTGTTTTCAACGTTAGTCGTAGGATCAATCCTGAATTTCACCTTTATGTATTTACTAGCACCCACCATGACATCCGGATCAAGTGAGGAGGTGAAGAGAATAAGTCTTGCTTGGACGCTGACAATTTACAAAGAAAAAGGGGGAGTAAAAATTTCCTATTTTCTTCGTAAATATAAAGCTTGTGCGTGAAATAGCTCGTGTGTGATTGAGTTTTTGTCACGTGTGTTTATGTTATTAATCAAGTGTTGACATGATGAAGCTGAATTCACGGTTGATGACTAGTTGAAGATTGAGCCTTATTAAGTTGCTATTTAGAGTAGAGAAGATTAGTTCTGGTCTCGAAATAATGTGGGGCTTCATGATTTGAGGGGAAGATCAGAGATGAAAGCCATCGGGGATTCAGTGGATTCATGAAGATAGGAGATTGATTCATGAAGATTCGTGACGAGATGAGATCATACATGAAGGGTTGCAGATTTTGATCAAGATGGTGGATGTACTTTACAAAGTTTAGTTTGTTATTAACTTATCGAACTGGGCTTCATGTCTTTGCGAAATTTGAAGTGTTTGATGTTAGGCATTGGAAATCCGACGTTTCGTTCTTCTACCGGTTAAGTTTGAAGATTAATGTATCGAGCGATATTCTCACATATTGTTGTAAGTCGGTTCGCGTTAACTTGATTCGGGAGTAGTTTGAGGGGGAAGATCTACAGTGTTTGATGTTGGATTCTTCGGGTTTCTCAAAGCGACATTAAGTGATCGTCAGCAAGTCTTTTATTAGAAGGGTTGAAGATCGCTGTGCTCTACCGGAAAGATCAAGTCTCAGCCAAAGTTAAAAGCAGGCATGATATCATCAGTCAAGGGGGAGTCTGTAAGTGCAGTATCCGGTGACTGAAGATTATCGATGCCACACAGAACTGATGCAACAGTTAAGGGGGAGACTGTAAGTGCAGTTCCTGCCGGGTAACTGTCGCTTATCAGTTCTGGTCAACCAAAACAGAAGTCCAAGTTAAAGTCAACGATAATGAAGACCATGCACTGATCAAGGGGGAGTTTGTTAATGCACTATTAGGTGATAAGTGCATGTCTCCCATTTATAAGGGTCTTTATTGTACATTGTTGAAAGATTGTCCCAACTTTATCCTAGGGACACTTTGTCCCAACTTTATCCTAGGGACACTTTGTCCAAGTTTTGTGTCAAGGCTTTTGTCTGAGGTTTATGTCTAGGACAAAGGTCAGAGGTTTTTGGTAGGGACAAAAGTCAGGGTTTTGGTGTTGATTGTTTTGTCCGAGTTTAGTCCTAGTCTATATATATGTGTTGTATAGGATTAGGGCAAAGCATCTACAGACAAGAAAATCGATCAAGAAGCTGTGTGCACCACTCTCGCTTCTCCTGGTGTGCACATCCTAGAGAGAGAGACTATGTGTTAGTGAGAGAAAGCTAGGGTTTAGATCTTTGTGATCTAAACCAGCTTGTAGATGATGTTTACTCCTTTGGTATGTAATCTGTGATGACTGATTCAATATAAAGGGTTCATCTTCTACATATTTCTATCTTGTTTATCTTATGATTGTTCTTCATGTCTTGAATCAAGTGCAATGTTTGATGTTCGTCATCGATCCGGTGCTTTCATCCACTTTTGAAGGGTTTGATTTGTATTTCTTATCCTGAATGAGATATATGAAGCAAAGCCTTGGTTAAACTAGTCTTTTGTTAAATAGTCCATTTATGGAACTTATTATCTTTTGATGGTTTGTAACTTAACTTAAAACTATGTTGGTTGAACTTAAACAACTCATGTTTCTAATGTTTTTAAAACTTATGAATGGATGAACATCATATTTTAGTCATATAATTGTTTATTATAATCGAATGCAATGAAAACTGATCAAGTCACACGTATACGCTTCCGCAAAAGTCAGGGTGTGACACCGTGTGGCATATCTTTTTGCCGATGCATTTGCCGAGACCACCCCGGATACCCTAACACTAATCTAGCTCCTGGCTGGATCTGATCTTTTTGTATGTTTTGTCCCCTTTTTTAATGAAGCTACCTTTAAAAAAAAGTTTGGCATATTTTCCAACATATTTTCCAAAAAAAAGCTACCTTCAAAGTTTGTATTCTCATCCGATGCTACTAAAAATACAAGAGTTGGCAATTTTGATCCTGTAGGATCAAATTCGGACCCAAATGAGTCTATCAGAAGAGCTTTTCCTGATTTGAACGGCAGAAACAGACAAAACAGGTTCAATTCACCGAGTATTCACTTTAACTGTTGATTCTATTGATCTGTATGACGTTTACAATCGATTCAACACTTCGGCAGCACTTCGTGGCTCACCGGAAGACAACACACACACTTGCTTCTGATTTCGCCCCTAGAGACCCTATATATAAGGGTTCTGATTTCGCTCCAAATGACAATCAGTCATTACGAGCGGAATCAGCATGTTATATGTGAACGAAATCAGACAATTACATAACTTCGGGCGGAATCAGAACCAATGGGGTTTCGCTCCAAATGACAAGATGTCATTTGGAGCGGAATCACATCTAACTACAATATCTTGGATTTCGTGCCCTATACTAGCCTATTCTACACAAGACTCGATACAAGACATAGACGACAGACGGATGCACCAACAAACTCCCCCTCGGATGTTGACGGAGTCTTCAGTGTCGAGTCTTTGTACTTTCAGTCTTTATCAGCCTTTGGGATTCTTTTCTTTGAAATGTTTGACGGTGTAAGTATCCTTCAATCTTTATCTTCTCTTTTCTCTATCATCAACAAACTCCTCACGAACAATCTCTACTCGGATGTCTTCAGAAAGTATTCTCCGGGGACTAGGCCATTGCCTCCGCAAAATCAGAAGTCCCGGGATAATACCCCAGATATCACTGAGTATAAAGACCTAGTATCTCAGAAAGAGGGACCTTTCAAACAAGATTTCGGGGGTTACCCATATATCCGAGAGATGTTACCCACGATATAAGCAAGTTTGAATTTAGGTTTATATCTCGTCACAATCTACTAAATGTGCAAAAATCTACTGGCACATCATCAGTGAGACCGTTTATCACATTTTTACTTTCCATTTCTTTAGCATGTTGTGATAGTCCACTGATGTACTATCATTTCCTCTTCTTTGTCACAAAACTCATTTTTGAATTTTATCATGTTTTTGTATTTTTCAAATTTTCAAATGTTTTTGGATTTTTCCAAAATTTCTTACTCCCCCTAAAATTCAAACACATTTTAGGAAATTTGAAAACAAACTGTACAAACAACGTGACAACTGATATCAAATTGCTTCAAATCGCCATTCACTTGGCATAAACAATCAGAACTCCCCCTTTCAACAAACTATTTTCCCATTGATTTCAAAACACTTAAGTTTGTTTTAATCAAATGGTTTTTCCGAAAAATAAATTTGATTTTACCACTTATAGGGGCATGGTTCATCATATTGTCTTTCAACCACTTGTATGAAAATTACATCAAGTTCAAATTAATGACCTTGAGTAATTACTATGTCAAAACAAAACTCTGTATCACATGTATGATGAACTTATCAAAGTAAATTTCAAGATAAATGCCGATACCTACTCCTCACTTACCAACCTGGGAGTTCTGGCATAGTCCACCTGTATACATTTAAACACTTTTTAAAAAAAATTCACAAACAACCATTTTTATGAATGATGTCGATTCCTGATTGTAACACCTCGAAAATTTACGTCCTATAATGTGTTGACACGTGTCACAGGTTTGAACGTGTGAAAGTATGTTCTTGAAGGACTAAAGTTGACAAACAGTGAAACTGTGTAAATATAAGGGTTCAAAGTGTCAACAATGAATAAATATACCTTACAATAACCCTACATGATGTTTATAACCTTAAACGAGTGGATCATGGATCATACGAATCGAATTGTGAAAGAAAGTGAGAGATTACAAACTACAGGGGTTAAATGTGTCAACATGTTTAAGATATACCTCTGAATGACCTTTTAGCAAACCCGAAGCCTTGTAACGATTAAATATGCTCACTAGAATCTACTATAAAAATTTCACCAAGTTTCGTTACCGTATGAGAAAGTTGTGATAAAATTCGTGTGTAAGGGTTAGATTCGTTAACATTGAAATTTAGGGCATGTCGGGTGATTAAAAAGTTACCCGAGGACTTAACAAAGTGGGTATAAGTCTTAAAGCCCCATATGTTAATATTATAGGATAAGAACTCTGGAAAACAAGTGAAAACGACCTTTCGGGGGACCAAGGACCAAAATGCAATATCGAAAAACATGTTTTACCAGTTCTGATGGGCCACGCGGGCCGCCTACCACATAACAAAATCTCACGCGGGCCGCCTACGACCTGCAGATGCAGAAAAAACAGGCAGCTGCCTGTTGATGCTTGTAACCGACTCAAATCTCATTTTTTCGATACCTTGGGCTGCCTAAGGTGGTTTTTAGCATGTAGGGCACTTGTGGATGTTATTGTTTCACTCCTAGACCTAGGTGTTGATGATCCAAGCATGTTTGAAGTTGTTTATAAGACCCACATGTTACTACATTGATCATTCGTCAACTCCTGAGCATTTCCAGAGCATACAGGCAGGTCACAAGCATTCCAAATCATCCATTAGTCGTGTGTAAGTATGCCTAACCTTCTCTAATTCATTTATACTTAGTTTATAGCCTAGAAGTCAAACCGTCGTAACTACGGTTTGACTTAGTGATAAATCACAATCGGTCCAGAGATTAGTCGAATCGAAAGTTGTTATAAGTTGGTATTTATATGGGTAATAAACCCCTAAAAGGTCACCTACTGATCTCAATCTTAACTATGTCGTTTGACGAGTCAAACTTCTTCTGAAAAGTCAACAGAAATGTTAATCGCATATTTAATGATACAGAAGGCGTGTAATCTGTTTTATCAGTCATACAACTTGAAAATAAGTATAATAACTTGTCTAAGCTTGTTTGATTCGACAACTTTATGTTTTGAACCGATTCGGAACCGAGAGACGCAAAAGTTTGACTTTTGCTTTGACCTCAGTTCTGACCCGATTTATATAGGTTTAGACATGCCTTAAGGTTCCATTAGGAACTAGTTACATGTGTGTATAAGCCTCTGCGTTTATACCACTCGAATCCCTAATCGTCCGATGTTTCCGTTAAACGCCTAAATATTGACCGTAATGCCCTTATTACCATAAAACGAGATTTTTGGAAATGTGAAAGTACCATAATCTTAGTTACTGATTTTTAGACTTGTACCTAAAATTTCACATCAGTTGGAGGTCTAGATAAGGAGTTATGCTTAATGACGTAATTTGAATGCTTTTAAGTAATTAAACGGCGTCATTAGCGTAAAGCCTATCTAAGACCACTTTTTGACACCAAAACTTTTACCCACTGATGTGATATAATATTTTGGGATTTTTAAAGATTTTTAATTATTTTTAATCTGATCATAAGCTAGGATTAGTGCCTTAATTCGGTTAATACCGAATTTACCCTTTTCGGCCATAAAATGAGTTTTACAAATCCTTTTAACGCCAATCCAATTGCTATTGATTTTAAATAATAAATGGAGTATTTTGAGCCTGTTTATTTGATCAGAAAACTCAGAATCGTATTTTAACCCGTACATCGCTTAAAATGACTTTATACGCGTATTTAACGCATAGTTTGGGTTTAAAACTATTTTAGTATATAAGACTTATTACCAAAGGTTATAACCTGTTAAAATAAGCTATTTTACTGAACAACTCAGACCCGGATCACAGGTGTCTAATTAAACCCTTTTATAATCTTTAAAATGACCAAAATACCCCTACGGGGCTTATAAAGAGATTAAACTCGTTTTGGGCATCATGGGTGATATCCTACTGATATCACAACTTATTTAAGGTGTGTTAACTTAGGAAACCTGTTTAGGACTCTTACGGATACCCGATACGCTTCATGCGCGTTCGGTTCGGTTTATGTAACTAGTTTACATAAATTAGCCGAAACGGGTCAAACCTTATCGGTTTTATCTCAAAATCCAGAATGTGTATCATATACCCATATTAAGCAAGTCTTCAAACTTTTCGGGTCTAAATCACATTCTATCCGGTCTTCGCTTAATCATGCGTACGAACCGTATCTTTAAAACTAACCGGTCTAAGCGTAAGCTTAACTAAAGACCCGTTAGGATTCTAATAGGTTATTATAAACCTTCGTTCCAGATTAGGAGAACCAGTAAAAGATACTTGCACTCGCTGATTTTGATCTATACTTACTCAGGTAAATACTTTTAACTTATTTTCCCTATACGGGCTTGGGGTACGGTATATAAAATACCGCTTGGTCCGGCATTGAATCTTTAATCGAATAGAGGTTAAATCATTGATATGCTACGTTTTGAAATGTTTTGTTGCTTAAAGCCTTTGGGGGGTTAATGACCATGTCCCGGATATCCCTGGCATCATTTTACGAAATGGCCACGACCTTAGCACTCAGGTGTAGGCGTACACCTGTCAGTGTCTCATTATATAAAGTGGTGTGTCTATTGACCTTTAACCCGGTCTAAGGATCGGACTACTGAACGCATAAGAAACATGTAATTCGTTTACAAGTTTATATATTTACATAATTATCCCAAGTTATAAAATATTATTTGTGCCTTGTGCCTTAAATGCATTTTCTTAAACTCTTTTCAAAATGAGTCGGTTGATTGTATTTACCAGTGTAAACTGACGTATTTTTCTTAAAAAGGTTACGTGCAGGTACTACGCGAAATAGGCTGGCTTGTCTCCTAGCATCCACATTAAGTCTCGCCAGCTTGGATGTCATAAACTGTTGAACATTTGTTTTCCTTTTTATTTGATCTACCTGTGGATTTATATTCGACTATTTGTGATACTTAATATTACAATATCGTTTGGTTGAATTAAATCTATACTTTGCTTCCGCTGTGCATTTAAATATTGTGTTGTTTGACTATTATGTTGCCAACCACGTCACGATACTCCCCTACCGGGCCCACCGGTAACACGTGGAAATTTGGGGTGTGACAGGTTGGTATCAGAGCCAGCACTGAGTGAATTAAACACTAGCCTTTTGTGTTTAATCTCAGTTACACAATTGCACATTCCTAAATCTTCGAGTCTAGACAAAGAACTTAGGAATAATCCAAAATGTTTTTATTTTAATTTAAATTTTGTCTTTATTTTTCCTTGTCATTACCTTTGTTATATTAACAGGTTAAGCAATGCCGCCAAGATTTAGACGAGGAGGAAATCGAGGAAAGGCGCCGATCAGCGCCCCTAACGACCATGAGGCCGGGCCTTCTGGCCGGCGAACTCCTTCTGTTACAAGGAGTATAGATCCGCGTGAACCTTGGAGGGTTTACGAGGAGCCTGCCAGACAGTCCACATCACATATTTCGACGCCTCCATATCATCACTCCTATGGGCCTCTGTCAGAGAAGGAGCCCAACCACCCGCAACCTTCTTACATACCGTTGCAGCGATCCTCATCGCAAGATTCCTTCCGTGACCCTACTCCTATCTTTCGGGGTCAGTTTAACCCAGCAGAGTACCTCCCAGAGCACATGGGCTTTAACCCACTAGGACCGGAGGATCACTTTTCTGGTGATCAAGATATGGACGAGGACACAGATTCCGTCGAGGCTTCAACCGGATCCTTTAACCATCCTTTCGTGATCTCAGACGGTTCGTCTTTTCACGGAACACCATACCAGGGTCCGGATAGTCACATGGCACGATTCGAACGGTGTGAGTGGTACTATACACCATCCGAACATTCATCACCTCACCAGCAGCCGCCATTGCAGCAGCAAGATCCCTCTGGGGATCCACGTTTTGAGCAGCAGCAAAATCCCTCTGGGGACCCACATTTCGTGCAGCAAAATCCCTCTGGGGATCCACGTTATGAGGCAGTCACGCCACCGCCTCCACCGCCGCCAGTTCATCTAGAGCCTCCAGAGCCACCAAGACGTAGGAGGACTGGCGCACGGATCTCAGCACGAGAAGTTGATTTTCGTCTCAACACCCCTCAACACTCTAGCGGCAGCCATTACCCGCCTACTTATGAAGTCCCACAGATGGGTGGACCTTCAGTGCCAGTTTCGGAGGTGAATTCGGCACCTATTGCACCGCCATCACAGGGTTTTGGCCACCCTATCCCTGCTTTTACTGCTCCGGCAGCTTACAACCCTTATGGACCGCCAACATACCATAATTATAACTATGCCGAGGCCGACCCATACCTAGTGGCAGCAAACTACCTTGCCCAAAACCCTGAGGGACCATATGGAACCCCTTGGGGAATGGGACATCCAGCTCGAGGGTATCAAGTACCTCCTCAGCCACCGCCACAGTACCAGCCACCACGGTTTTCTCCACCAGAGCAGGTGGATCTTCGTCAAAGACTGGATAAGGTTGAGAGAGACCTCCAGAAAGAGCGTAAGAAGAATGATGGATTTATGAGTGGTTTGGCAAACTTGCTGAAGGGAAAGAAGAAACGGGATCGTTGAATCCCAATATATATTGTTGTATTTCCTTGTTTAAATCAAGTCCCTACGTGGACATTTATTTATGTGTGTATGTGGTCCCTGCGTGGACATCTACCTTTGTACTTAGTCCCTACGTGGACTTGTCTCTAGTAGTCCCTGCGTGGGCATTTACTTTTGTAGACCGTCCCTGTGAGGACATGTATTATCTGTATAGCTCCTGCGTGGGCATGTGTTTATGTGAAAAATCCCGTTTAGGGCAAAATGTACTACTTTTAGTTTAATGGAATGTAAGTTTATAAATTTCATCTTTGCTAGATTATGCATAATTAAATTAGATGAGAAATAAATAAATTGAATTATTCCTTTTAAAAATCTATCTGCCTATGCTATTTTAATTAAGGATCTTAAAAGTTTAACCTAGCCTGCATGTCATTTTAAGACCTGGCCCAGATGGTAAAACTCGTTAAAAAGATTCAAATCCATGTTAACATCTGAAAACATGTTAACACTCCTGGCAGACATGATTAGTTAAAAACACACGTAATATTATTATATATGGATTTTTTCAAAGATTCTAAACCCAAATAAATGATCTCTGAATCATGGGTTAAATCATTAATAAATATGATCAGTTCTTTTTACCATCCATTGGTAATGGAATGCCTACGGGCCCTTCTCATTTTCATATGAGACAAAAGACAGTATTAGTCTGTGACCCTGTCTGATAAAGGTAATGAACTTTGTTCAAACCTTCATGCTTTGATTCTTTGAAATCATAGCTTATGATCTATATTGTCCCTGTGACTAGGCCTTATGTGCAAATAAAAACTGTTATTGTTTTATAATTAGGATAAATTATATTAGAAATCCTAAATTTATGTGAGTAATAAATTAACCATTTATGGTCTATGCTATCACGGTTAATAAAATTGCCATAAAAGTCAATTCTATAATAAACTCACCAATAAATTATTGTCGATATGTTACAGTTCAAGATACATGGCAGACTCAAACGAGGTCAACAGTCACCCAGGGATAGTAAATGATAATGCCCGAGTAAACGTAGAGGGTGCAGAATTACAAGCTATGATAGATAATGCGGTTGATAGAGCTATGAATAGACAGCTCCATGAATCTAGTGGTACCCGTGCAAGGACCCAATCTGCACCACATTCTAGAACACCTTCCAGGACCCACACTGCCCACAACAGTGATTCTCACCACTCGTCAAACCGAAGGAGTGTTCCATCCCAAAGAGTCATACAGGATCAAGAACCCCGTAATAGGGGTTGCACCTATAAGTACTTTGTTTCGTGCAAACCCAGGGACTTCACTGGGGAAAAAGGAGCTGTTGATTGCATGACTTGGATGGACGAAATGGATACTGTGGTGGATATCAGTGGTTGTCATAATAGGGATATTGTGAAGTTTGTCTCATAGTCTTTCAAAGGAGAAGCCTTAGCCTGGTGGAGATCTTTGGTCCAAGCCACAGGAAAAGTTCCGTTATACAACATGACCTGGGAACAGTTCATGGCATTAATCAAGGAAAATTTCTGCCCTCAACATGAGGTTGAGAGAATTGAATCTGACTTCCTGGCGCTGGTCATGAAAAACCTAGACTGCCAGGCCTACCTTACCACTTTCAATACTTTGTCAAGGTTGGTCCCTTATTTGGTAACTCCGGAGCCTAAACGTATAGCTCGTTTTATCGGAGGTTTGGAACCGGAGATCAAAGCAAATGTGAAGGCCTCCAGACCAACTACTTTTCGGTCAGTAACGGACATATCATTGTCCCTTACCTTGGATGCTGTCAGGCTGAGGTCACTGAGGAAAACTGATACCGAAAAAAGAAAGCGTGAGGATGACAACTCACGGCGTTCAGACAAGAAGCAGAAGGGTAACAATGACCAAAAGAAAGGGTCAGGATTTAAGAAGGATGGTCAGCAGTCGGGTGAAAAACCCAGATGTAAAACTTGCAAGAAGCACCACTTTGGAAGGTGCAGACTTGACTCAAAATCCCAATATCAGCCGAGGCCTTGTGGGATTTGCAAGTCTACGGAACATAAGACCCTGGAGTGCAAGAAGTTAAAGGACGCAACGTGTTATAGTTGCAATGAAAAGGGGCATATCAAATCCAACTGCCCAAAACTTACAAAGAAGAATGAAGAGGGGAAGAAGACCAATGCGAGGGTCTTCAGGATGGATGCTAAGGAAGCCGTCAAGGACGACAACGTGATAACAGGTACCTTTCTCGTAAATGATGTTTATGCGAGAGTGTTATTTGATTCAGGCGCTGATAAGTCGTTTGTAGATAATAAGTTTTGTGAATTGTTGAAACTACCTGTTAAGACTTTAAGTGTTAAGTATGAGGTGGAACTAGCAGATGGCACTTTAGAAACCGCTTCAACCTTATTAGATGGATGTTTCATATCCATTAAGAACCACTCTTTTCCTTTTTCCCTACTTCCTTTAAAACTAGCTGGTTTCGACATAGTTTTGGGTATGGACTGGTTATCACATAACCAGGCCCAGATTATTTGCAATAAGAAGCAAGTGATGATCAAGACTTCGTCTGATGAATCACTTACTATCCAGGGAGATACCCAGTATGGGCTGCCCGAGAAAATGTCTATACTCAAAGACTCTAAGTGTTTGAAGAAGGGCTGTGTCATCTACATGGCACAGGTGATTATTGATGAGCCGAAACCCAAGATTGGAGATATCCCAGTCATTTCTGAATACCCCGAAGTATTTCCTGAAGAACTACCTGGTTTGCCACCAGATAGGCAAGTAGAATTCAGAATTGACATTATTCCTGGATCAGCACCAGTTGCAAGGGCGCCTTATAGGTTGGCACCAACAGAGATGAAGGAATTGAGGACGCAGCTAGATGATTTGCTAGCCAAAGGTTTCATCAAACCTAGTTCGTCTCCTTGGGGAGCACCAGTTTTATTTGTCAAGAAGAAGGATGGATCGATGCGACTGTGCATCGACTACCGTGAGCTTAATAAGGTTACTATCAAGAACAGGTATCCTTTGCCCAGAATCGACGATCTGTTCGATCAACTACAAGGGGCAAGTTTCTTCTCGAAGATTGACTTGAGGTCAGGCTACCATCAATTGAAGGTTAGAGATGAAGATGTGCACAAAACAGCATTTAGGACTTGTTATGGTCATTACGAGTTCCTAGTAATGCCTTTTGGGCTTACTAATGCACCGGCCGCGTTCATGGATCTCATGAATCGCGTTTGCAAGCCGCACTTAGATAAATTTGTCATCGTCTTCATCGACGACATTCTCATCTACTCAAAGAACCAAGCTAACCATGAGAAGCATCTTCACTGTATTCTGGAACTACTTCATAAAGAAAAGCTCTATGCCAAGTTCTCGAAGTGTGAGTTCTGGCTTCGAGAAGTCCAATTTCTTGGACATGTTGTTAGTGAGCGTGGTATCCAAGTAGATCCCGCTAAAGTTGAAGCTGTCATGAATTGGCACGAGCCAAAGACGCCTACAGAAATACGTAGCTTCCTAGGTTTGGCAGGATATTATAGGCGATTCATCGAAAACTTCTCAAGGATTGCTGCACCCCTGACTTCGCTGACACGTAAGAAGATTAAGTTTGACTGGGGTCCTAAGCAGCAGGAATCCTTCGATATCCTGAAACAAAAGTTGAGCAATGCTCCAGTACTGACATTGCCTGATGGAATAGAGGAGTTTGTAGTTTATTGTGATGCATCACACACAGGGATGGGATGTGTGCTTATGCAGAAAGGCAAAGTCATTGCATATGCTTCACGACAGTTAAAGGTGCACGAAAAGAATTACACCACCCACGACTTGGAGTTGGGTGCCGTTGTATTCGCACTAAAACTGTGGAGGCACTACTTATATGGAATAAAGTGTGTGATCTATTCTGATCACAAAAGCCTTCAACATCTGTTCAACCAGAAGGACTTGAACATGAGGCAACGCCGTTGGATGGAAACTTTAAATGATTACGATTGTGAAATAAGATACCATCCCGGCAAGGCGAATGTAGTCGCCGATGCCTTGATTCGGAAGGAGAAGGTGAAACCCATCCGAATCAATGCCAAGAGCATGGAATTAAAGAACAGCTTGATAGAAAGGTTGTTAGCAGCACAGAAGGAAGCTGTGTTGGAAGCTAACTATCCTAACGAAAAGCTAGGAGTAACTGAGGAGCAGTTATCTCTTAGTAAGGATGGAATTCTTAGATTGAATGGACGGATATGGGTTCCAATTTATGGAGGACTCCGAGATGTTATCCTCCAGGAAGCCCACAGCTCTAAATATTTTGTTCATCCTGGAGCTGATAAAATGTACCAGGATCTTAGGGCAAATTATTGGTGGATAGGCTTGAAGAAGTCTGTAGCTACCTATGTAGCTAAATGCTTGACGTGTGCGCAAGTCAAGGCAGAACATCAAAAACCGTCAGGTTTGCTACAACAACCTGAACTTCCTACTTGGAAGTGGGAAATGGTAACTATGGATTTTATCACCAAGTTACCCAAGACAAGGAAAGGAAATGACACCATCTGGGTGATAGTTGACCGACTGACTAAGTCAGCACATTTCCTACCCATTAAGGAGACCTACAGCTCCGATATGTTAGCCCAACTGTACGTTGATAAGATTGTAGCTCTACATGGCATACCTGTAGCTATTATCTCTGACCGAGATACTAGATACACATCACATTTTTGGAAAAGTTTCCAACAATCTTTGGGCACACGTTTGAACTTTAGTACGGCTTACCATCCACAGACTGACGGTCAGAGTGAGCGTACTATTCAAACGTTAGAAGACATGCTGCGTGCATGTGCGATCGATTTGGGAGGTAGTTGGGATAAGAACCTACCATTAATCGAATTCTCCTACAACAATAGCTACCATACCAGCATCAAGGCTGCGCCTTTTGAGGCATTATATGGTAGAAAGTGTAGATCGCCAGTTTGTTGGGCTGAAGTTGGAAATGTCCAATTATCTTGACCAGAGATCGTGTTTGAAACGACAGACAAGATTGTCTAGATTCGTGACAATCTCAAAGCTGCCCGGGATAGGCAGAAGAGTTACGCTGATCCAAATCGTAAGGATTTTCACTTCGAAGTAGGTGACAAGGTTCTACTTAAAGTGTCACCCTGGAAAGGAGTGATGCGGTTTGGTAAGAAAGGCAAACTAAGCCCGAGATACATAGGACCTTTCAAGGTTATCGAACGTGTTGGGTCAGTTGCCTATAAGTTGAACTTACCTGAAGAGCTCAGTGGAATTCACAATGTATTCCACATCTGCAATCTAAAGAAGTGTTTCGCTGACGAATCACTGGTTATACCACATACAGATGTGCATATAGACGCGAGCTTAAAATTTGTTGAAAAACCCTTGTCGATTGAGGATCGACAGGTAAGGAAGCTTCGAAGGAAGCATATACCTTTTGTAAAGGTCAAATGGGATGCCCGTAGAGGTCCCGAATTCACGTGGGAGGTTGAATCCACGATGAAAGAAAAGTACCCTTACTTGTTTCAGTAAATCTCGGGCCAAAATTTCTTTTAAGGGGGTGAGGATGTAACACCTCGAAAATTTACGTCCTATAATGTGTTGACACGTGTCACAGGTTTGAACGTGTGAAAGTATGTTCTTGAAGGACTAAAGTTGACAAACAGTGAAACTGTGTAAATATAAGGGTTCAAAGTGTCAACAATGAATAAATATACCTTACAATAACCCTACATGATGTTTATAACCTTAAACGAGTGGATCATGGATCATACGAAACGAATTGTGAAAGAAAGTGAGAGATTACAAACTACAGGGGTTAAATGTGTCAACATGTTTAAGATATACCTCTGAATGACCTTTTAGCAAACCCGAAGCCTTGTGATGATTAAATATGCTCACTAGAATCTACTATAAAAATTTCACCAAGTTTCGTTACCGTATGAGAAAGTTGTGATAAAATTCGTGTGTAAGGGTTAGATTCATTAACATTGAAATTTAGGGCTTTTCGGGTGATTACAAAGTTACTCGAGGACTTAACAAAGTGGGTATAAGTCTTAAAGCCCCATATGTTAATATTATAGGATAAGAACTCTGGAAAACAAGTGAAAACGACCTTTCGGGGGACCAAGGACCAAAATGCAATATCGAAAAACATGTTTTACCAGTTCTGATGGGCCACGCGGGCCGCCTACCACATAACAAAATCTCACGCGGGCCGCCTACGACCTGCAGATGCAGAAAAAACAGGCAGCTGCCTGTTGATGCTTGTAACCGACTCAAATCTCATTTTTTCGATACCTTGGGCTGCCTAAGGTGGTTTTTAGCATGTAGGGCACTTGTGGATGTTATTGTTTCACTCCTAGACCTAGGTGTTGATGATCCAAGCATGTTTGAAGTTGTTTATAAGACCCACATGTTACTACATTGATCATTCATCAACTCCTGAGCATTTCCAGAGCATACAAGCAGGTCACAAGCATTCCAAATCATCCATTAGTCGTGTGTAAGTATGCCTAACCTTCTCTAATTCATTTATACTTAGTTTATAGCCTAGAAGTCAAACCGTCGTAACTACGGTTTGACTTAGTGATAAATCACAATCGGTCCAGAGATTAGTCGAATCGAAAGTTGTTATAAGTTGGTATTTATATGGGTAATAAACCCCTAAAAGGTCACCTACTGATCTCAATCTTAACTATGTCGTTTGACGAGTCAAACTTCTTCTGAAAAGTCAACAGAAATGTTAATCGCATATTTAATGATACAGAAGGCGTGTAATCTGTTTTATCAGTCATACAACTTGAAAATAAGTATAATAACTTGTCTAAGCTTGTTTGATTCGACAACTTTATGTTTTGAACCGATTCGGAACCGAGAGACGCAAAAGTTTGACTTTTGCTTTGACCTCAGTTCTGACCCGATTTATATAGGTTTAGACATGCCTTAAGGTTCCATTAGGAACTAGTTACATGTGTGTATAAGCCTCTGCGTTTATACCACTCGAATCCCTAATCGTCCGATGTTTCCGTTAAACGCCTAAATATTGACCGTAATGCCCTTATTACCATAAAACGAGATTTTTGGAAATGTGAAAGTACCATAATCTTAGTTACTGATTTTTAGACTTGTACCTAAAATTTCACATCAGTTGGAGGTCTAGATAAGGAGTTATGCTTAATGACGTAATTTGAATGCTTTTAAGTAATTAAACGGCGTCATTAGCGTAAAGCCTATCTAAGCCCACTTTTTGACACCAAACCTTTTACCCACTGATGTGATATAATATTTTGGGATTTTTAAAGATTTTTAATTATTTTTAAACTGATCATAAGCTAGGATTAGTGCCTTAATTCGGTTAATACCGAATTTACCCTTTTCGGCCATAAAATGAGTTTTACAAATCATTTTAATGCCAATCCAATTGCTATTGATTTTAAATAATAAATGGAGTATTTTGAGCCTGTTTATTTGATCAGAAAACTCAGAATCGTATTTTAACCCGTACATCGCTTAAAATGACTTTATACGCGTATTTAACGCATAGTTTGGGTTTAAAACTATTTTAGTATATAAGACTTATTACCAAAGGTTATAACCTGTTAAAATAAGCTATTTTACTGAACAACTCAGACCCGGATCACAGGTGTCTAATTAAACCCTTTTATAATCTTTAAAATGACCAAAATACCCCTACGGGGCTTATAAAGAGATTAAACTCGTTTTGGGCATCATGGGTGATATCCTACTGATATCACAACTTATTTAAGGCGTGTTAACTTAGGAAACCTGTTTAGGACTCTTACGGATACCCGATACGCTTCATGCGCGTTCGGTTCGGTTTATGTAACTAGTTTACATAAATTAGCCGAAACGGGTCAAACCTTATCGGTTTTATCTCAAAATCCAGAATGTGTATCATATACCCATATTAAGAAAGTCTTCAAACTTTTCGGGTCTAAATCACATTCTATCCGGTCTTCGCTTAATCATGCGTACGAACCGTATCTTTAAAACTAACCGGTCTAAGCGTAAGCTTAACTAAAGACCCGTTAGGATTCTAATAGGTTATTATAAACCTTCGTTCCAGATTAGGAGAACCAGTAAAAGATACTTGCACTCGCTGATTTTGATCTATACTTACTCAGGTAAATACTTTTAACTTATTTTCCCTATACGGGCTTGGGGTACGGTATATAAAATACCGCTTGGTCCGGCATTGAATCTTTAATCGAATAGAGGTTAAATCATTGATATGCTATGTTTTGAAATGTTTTGTTGCTTAAAGCCTTTGGGGGGTTAATGACCATGTCCCGGATATCCCTGGCATCATTTTACGAAATGGCCACGACCTTAGCACTCAGGTGTAGGCGTACACCTGTCAGTGTCTCATTATATAAAGTGGTGTGTCTATTGACCTTTAACCCGGTCTAAGGATCGGACTACTGAACGCATAAGAAACATGTAATTTGTTTACAAGTTTATATATTTACATAATTATCCCAAGTTATAAAATATTATTTGTGCCTTGTGCCTTAAATGCATTTTCTTAAACTCTTTTCAAAATGAGTCGGTTGATTGTATTTACCAGTGTAAATTGACGTATTTTTCTTAAAAAGGTTAAGTGCAGGTACTACGCGAAATAGGCTGGCTTGTCTCCTAGCATCCACATTAAGTCTCGCCAGCTTGGATGTCATAAACTGTTGAACATTTGTTTTCCTTTTTATTTGATCTACCTGTGGATTTATATTCGACTATTTGTGATACTTAATATTACAATATCGTTTGGTTGAATTAAATCTATACTTTGCTTCCGCTGTGCATTTAAATATTGTGTTGTTTGACTATTATGTTGCCAACCACGTCACGATACTCCCCTACCGCACCGGTAACACGTGGAAATTTGGGGTGTGACACTGATCCACGATTACCAACTTGGGATCTCTGGCAAGTCCATAAACTTACTGTTCGTAATATGTACCATCCCAGTCACAAACCAGGGATGGTTCAACCTTATCTTTCTTCGTCTTCTTCTCATAGAACTCTGTGACACCTGTGTCACTTCAACCATCAAACAAATACCAAGCCAATGAAATATTGTATTTCATACTTGGAATCTCTATAAATATGTGTATCTTTTGCACATATCAACTCTTGTTCGATTTCAAGCTTTAAATCGCTTTCTGGAAGGTTATACGCGCACTGATGCGTAAATATAACCAGTTTAATGCAACGAACACTCCGGAATAGTGAAATAGGCTTAACATACCTTAAATAACCTTTACATAACTTAGAAATAAGTTTTGAAGGCTTTGGTATGGCAAAATCAAGTTAAATCGCTTACAGGGACTAAAGTTGACAAACTGCGAAAGTATGCCAATTTGAAATGTAACGAACATTCCGGAACATGACCATAAGTTAAACACACCTTAAATATCCTTCACATAGCTTAGAAATAGGCTTTGAGGGGTTCGGTGTGCTAAAATAAACTTTTGGGTCATTCAGGGACTAAAAGTGTCAAAAAGTGCACAAGTTTGCACTTTCGCGCATAACTTACGTTCTGAATACATCCGGACATCCAAAAATTTATGTAAGCACTAAAATATTTTATTTTAGTGTTTGGCATAAGAAAAATCCATTCGTCACGTCATTTGGATCGTTTTTCGCGCTTGTGCGCATTCCGTCGTAATTAAGCGAACATCGCGTTCGTACGACCAAACGAACTGACATCCGACATATTTTTGAGCATGTTTCATGTCCACAATGTTTAGGCATCATTTTAGGGCCTTAAAGTTGGCTTTACGGGCCTTAGAAGTGTCGGGAATGGCCTTAAACACGTGCAGGGGCTGAAACTGTCATTTTTGAAAGTTATATGCTGATCAGAAGGGCCATGCGGCCCGCATTAGATTTGTCTGATCCTGAAGCGGGCCGCCTCAGCCTCCCAGAACAGATCAGAACGAACAGTCAGCATATTCCAGCTGTTTTAACCACAACCACAAGCTCACAACTGCACATTCAGCTCATTTATACCCATTTTTAGCTACCATGAGTTTCCGACAAGTGTACGCATGAGATTCGAGCACGGTTTCCATGAAACGATCTTAACGGTTACCCGAAAACTATAAATACCCCACCCCACAACTTCAAAAACCACTAGAATTTTGATCTTAGAAACTCTAAGTTGAAACCATTGTTTCATACCTGAGATTCTTGGATCGAGATTAGCATTCGGGGACCCTTCGTAAGTATTCTTTCGTTCTTTTCTTTATTTTATTGCTTTTCGAGTCAGAAAGTCAAACTTTGTTTGACTTTCAGCGTTGACCAGCTTATGGTCAATGCGAAGTTCGTTTGAACTTCGCAACGTGAGTGTAATAACGTTGGTTATAGTCCCTTGGGACTATGCCTACTGATTACCACGTTGTCTAGGGTCGTAGGGTAAGCGATCTAATAAATCGCTTATACCTTCGAACCCGACCCATTTGGTCGATCATTAGGATCCGACCAAACACATTAGGTGACCATAGTAGGTAGGGAATAACCTTTCGAGGTTATACCCTATGGTCACATCGTTTGAGTAGTTGTATGATAGGTAGTTTATATGCCTTAGGTAAATTACCAGAATACCCTTTTCATGTATAATTGGTAATTAAGCATATGTAACCTAAACTTTTGTCACATAACTGATTATGTAACATGTTTAGGCATATAACACTTGTCATAGGACTAGTTAGGCGGTCCTAACGCGTTTCACGCGAATGACGCGTTAAAGTAGCATAAGCTACCTAAACGAGTCGTAATGGGTCGTAAACATTTATGTTAGGTTTCATTTAGTATGTAGGCTTTGTTAAACCATATGACACGAGTCTCCACACTCGTTTGGTTTACGAACCCTCATTATATCCAATCATCCAATTTAGGTGCCGTTTGATATCCGCGATCTCTAGCATTGTTTGGTTGTTACTCAAGGACTACTAAGCAATCTCAAGTGAGTACACAGACCCTTCTTTTACTGTTTTCCAAACTGTTTTGGGGTGAAACACATGTGCCTACTTGTTACATTCATGCTTTCCCGTTTTCACATCATATACCTGCTATGTTCGTTAGTACATTATAGTACATCGTTTTACATTACATTTTATGCTATGTATGTCCATTGTGTGCATACTTAGTACATTGTTTTACATTACATTTTTGAACCGTTTATAACTATTTGACTATGTGAACCGTTGTAAACATTTGACTATGTGAACCGTTTATAACTATTTGACTATGTGAACCGTTGTAAACATTTGACTATGTGAACCGTTTGTATCTGTGAACCGTTTGTATCTGTGAACCGTTTGTATCTGTGAACCGTGTGAACCGTATTTGACCATACATAAACATTTCTACAATTGTTAAACATTACTTTGGTGGTTTGGTTTGATTAAGTGATTAAGTAACGATGCGTGTGTAATATGATACAAGCATGGTGGATATGCCGCTGGTACTTCCTATATATAAGTGTTTGTATGGTATTACATATCGTAGCGTTATTTAAATCATTTCAGTTTGAGACATATAACATTTTATACAAATAACATACTTTTTACAATACATTGTTTTACAAGCAACTTATCTTATACAAACTCATTTTACAATGGTTATTCATTTAACCATACATTATTCACTTATTTATACATATCATCTGAACTTATCGTTTTTCAAATGATTTACAAAACAAAGCAAATTACAAGGTTCATGACTAAACATTTTCTCAAACATAAGTCATGAAACCTATTTTCACAAAACCTATGTATCTCACAGGCATTTTTATGCTGACGTACCTATTTTCACATGTGTTTTTCTGGAGCTGTTACATAAGATGATCAAGATACACAAAACCTATGTGTTTTTCTGGAGCTGTTACTTCGCAACGTGAGTGTAATAACGTTGGTTATAGTCCCTTGGGACTATGCCTACTGATTACCACGTTGTCTAGGGTCGTAGGGTAAGCGATCTAATAAATCGCTTATACCTTCGAACCCGACCCATTTGGTCGATCATTAGGATCCGACCAAACACATTAGGTGACCATAGTAGGTAGGGAATAACCTTCCGAGGTTATACCCTATGGTCACATCGTTTGAGTAGTTGTATGATAGGTAGTTTATATGCCTTAGGTAAATTACCAGAATACCCTTTTCATGTATAATTGGTAATTAAGCATATGTAACCTAAACTTTTGTCACATAACTGATTATGTAACATGTTTAGGCATATAACACTTGTCATAGGACTAGTTAGGCGGTCCTAACGCGTTTCACGCGAATGACGCGTTAAAGTAGCATAAGCTACCTAAACGAGTCGTAATGGGTCGTAAACATTTATATTAGGTTTCATTTAGTATGTTGGCTTTGTTAAACCATATGACACGAGTCTCCACACTCGTTTGGTTTACGAACCCTCATTCTATCCAATCATCCGATTTAGGTGCCGTTTGATATCCGCGATCTCTAGCATTGTTTGGTTGTTACTCAAGGACTACTAAGCAATCTCAAGTGAGTACATAGACCCCTCTTTTACTGTTTTCCAAACTGTTTTGGGGTGAAACACATGTGCCTACTTGTTACATTCATGCTTTCCCGTTTTCACATCATATACCTGCTATGTTCGTTAGTACATTATAGTACATCGTTTTACATTACATTTTATGCTATGTATGTCCATTGTGTGCATACTTAGTACATCGTTTTACATTACATTTTTGAACCGTTTATAACTATTTGACTATGTGAACCGTTGTAAACATTTGACTATGTGAACCGTTTATAACTATTTGACTATGTGAACCGTTGTAAACATTTGACTATGTGAACCGTTTGTATCTGTGAACCGTTTGTATCTGTGAACCGTTTGTATCTGTGAACCGTGTGAACTGTATTTGACCTTACATAAACATTTCTACAATTGTTAAACATTACTTTGGTGGTTTGGTTTGATTAAGTGATTAAGTAACGATGCGTGTGTAATATGATACAAGCATGGTGGATATGCCGCTGGTACTTCCTATATATAAGTGTTTGTATGGTATTACATATCGTAGCGTTATTTAAATCATTTCAGTTTGAGACATATAACATTTTATACAAATAACATACTTTTTACAATACATTGTTTTACAAGCAACTTATCTTATACAAACTCATTTTACAATGGTTATTCATTTAACCATACATTATTCACTTATTTATACATATCATCTGAACTTATCGTTTTTCAAATGATTTACAAAACAAAGCAAATTACAAGGTTCATGACTAAACATTTTCTCAAACATAAGTCATGAAACCTATTTTCACAAAACCTATGTATCTCACAGACATTTTTATGCTGACGTACCTATTTTCACATGTGTTTTTCAGGAGTTGTTGCATAAGATGATCAAGATACACATAGGCAGACTTGGGCTTTAGTGACAATAAAAGATGCAAGACTAGTTAATTATGTTGTATTTCTTGTTTGTTAAGACACTGTAACACTTTTAAATCAATAAAACGAAACTTCAATTTCCATGGATTTGAAACAATTAATTCTGTTACAACACTCCCCGACATTTCCGCCACGTTTTGTATGTTCTACGTGGTCGGGGTGTGACAGAAAAGATGGTATCAGAGCCAATGGTTATAGGGAATTAGGTTATTAGTAATGCTTTGACCTAGTCTATAACCTTTCTAGGACCCTAACGCGAGTTTACTTGCGTTTAGTCATAAAACAATACAGTCACCTATCCTTAGGCGACTACCACAACAAGAACATAAATTTCAAAATCGCTTCGAAAACTAATCATCTGTTCTAGGATGATTGATTACTAGGTTTTGAACCCTCTATTGTAAGGTTTTGAACCCTCTGTTATATGGTTTTGAACCCCTTTGAGTTTTCAAAATCTCGTCAAGGTTCTGGGTTTTAAATAATGTGAACACGTGCAAACTGGAAGGGTGAATGCCTGTATCCTGAGTTTTCTGTCTAGGCAAGCACTTCGTATACATCTCATCAGACGCGAGACCAGTTGTGCTTACCTGGGAATTCTTGGGATGAGTGTTCACTTATAGGCGAGCATGTCTTCGCGATACATTATTTTTGACCCATTTACTTTGATTAGTCACTGTGTGTCATTTGTTGCTTTGTAGTAACAAACAAATGACCACTATCCTTGCTTTCATCAGATTTGTTTCATCTCATTCTTTTCGTCTAATTCTCTCACTCGTTTCCTTTCATGTTTCCTCTTTTAGAATGCCTCCTCGACGCGAGAACCAGATAGCGACTGCCGAACTGGCAGAAATTATTGCACAGCAAATGGCTGCTCAATTCCCAAACCTCTTTGCTCAATGGAATCAAGCCAACAATAACAACAATGGTCCATGCAATTTCAAGAGTTTTAACTCGGCGAAACCACTCAAGTTTAGTGGTTCTGAGGGAGCGACTGGGCTTCTTCAATGGTTCGAGAGCATTGAGAATACTTTCCGCCACGTGCAGTGTCCTGACAATCGCAAGGTCGAGTTTGCTTCGAGTGTGTTCCAGAAGAGATCCCTTACGTGGTGTTCCAGAAGAGAGTCCGAAGTGATGGAAAATTTTCATCATCCACAGTCAGAACTGATTTTTCTCCTTTTGAAACAACCTGTGGCTCATCTGATTTTGTGGAATCAGATTCATCACCAGAAGATAGCTCCTCTGATTTCGACCTATCAGAATCATCGCTAAAACTACCTCCAGACTTCTTAACAACCCATTTCTGGTTGTCAGATTTAGCTTTTTTCTTGTAAAACTTGTTTGAACATTCACCAATTTCAAATTTTGAATTTTTAAACAATTTAGTTCTGTCAATTGGTGGTTCAAACTCAACCACTTTTTCTTTTAGTTTACTTGATACTCCCTGTTTTGATTGTATTGCCTTTGAACACTCCCTGGCAATATGTCCAACTTTGTTGCATTTGAAACAGGTTCTCGTATCTTTCTTCTGCTCAGCCATTTTCTTCATGTCATCTTGCTTCTTTGCAAGGAACTCACTGTTTGACTGCCTCTAGAATTCTTTCTTTTCTTCCTCTTCAGAGCTAGTTCCAGAAACAAATGTCATTTTTGCTTTAAAATTACGAACATATTTTTCATTTTTCTGTTTTTCTGTTGGAGTAAAACCAAGACCTTTCTTTTTGAAATTACGGTTAGGGTTTGGTTTCTTGTGAAAACCAGAACCAGAACTGTAACCTTTTTTCTTGTTTAACCTTTGTTGTACTCTTGAGGTGTATTTTTTAGGTTTATTAGTAAGATTTAAATCTTTTATTTCAGAAATGTTAATTTCTGTAAGTTTGAAAACCTTTTTTATCATCTCAGTTTTTACACCTCTTATTGGAAATTTCTCATCAGAATATAATTTGTCGGAATCATTCAATGTATATGCAACTTTGAATGTTTCGTCATTCAAATTAGATTTTGATAACAGGAATTCTTTGTTGTAAACCCTTTTAACTGAAAACTTTGGACTGTTGACTGTCGAACTCGAACTTTCTGAACCAGACTTTGACTCTGACTTTGACTCTGACTTTGATTCCAACTTTGACTCCTCAATTTCATCTTTATCCAACACCTGATCGACCACTTTCTTTATTAACTCGGACTCATGATCAGTGTCAGATGAAGTAAATGTCACATCAATATTTTCTGGCAAATTGACTGAGGACTCCGACTCCTATTGTAAGTTTGTAGCCTTTTTTACTCTTTCTGAATTTGGATTTCTGGGCAAATATCCATTTTCTAGCGGGGGTGGACACTTGCTGTAACCAACATCTTGTTTCTTACCAGAATCCTTCATGTCAGTCTTTTTCTTTGTGTCACTCTTCTTCTTGTTCTTCTTTTCTGGAGTCTTTTCTTCAGCCACTTTTCCATCGTCATTCTTTTCTTCAGTTACTTCATCCTCTTCAAATGTCTTCATGCCTTCAACAGTTGGATAAATCCTGTCAATGACATAAAAAGTACATGAGTAACTTTTCAATAAACGGTTTACTCTTTCAGTCTCAATTCTTTGCAATTCCAGCTTCTGTTCTAGCACAGCACACTTCTCAATGTAATTGTTCACCACTTTTTGCTTTATCATGAAAGCTCCCTGAAGTGTCTTCATTGCCGTTGCCTGTTCTTCACTTGTTTGATTGTATTGATTCATAGCTTTGTTCAAGACATCATAAGATTCCTTCAAACTATTCAAGTTATAAATCAATGTGTTGTTCTGCTTCTTTATAGCTTCACAAGTGTCACACTTTACAGGAATCTTTTTAGCATCAACTTTGAACTTTGGAACTTCAACCTTTACTTTCCTTTTGATCACTGGAACTTCTTCATCGTCACTGCTAACATCATTTCACGGTTAGAATCGGTTCAGATTTTCACACTGTGTTCGGAATTGATAGTTAACAAATCCTTGAAAGTATCAGCAGCTAATTCAAAGTTAAACTTGAAATTTTTGTGATTCCGCTCTAAAATGATCGTGCGTTTGATGACGTCGGCAGTATTTTGGACTTGATTTCGCTCGAAATCACAAGTTAATTTTGATTTCGCTCCAAAGTCCAGCTGATTTTGCTCGAAATAGTGATTCCGCTCGAGATTTCAGTTTAATTCCGCTCCAGCTGATCATTATCTGATTTCGCTCCAAGCAAAAGCCTGATTTCGCTCCAGTTGTTTATCACATCTAATTTCGCTCCAAACTACAAAGTTGATTTCGCTCCAAAGACACAGTAGTGATTTAGCTTGAACTTGAACTACTGTTTTCGCTCCAAACCTGATTTCACCTAAAACTTGGAACTTGTGAATTTTTGGAAAATTGAAAAATGGACGACGAATTTTATAACACGTTCGCTACACCAGCTACACCGATTAGTATTGCACATAACACTTTGATGGAAAATGAAACGGGAACAATGCAAAAACCGCCTAAACTAATGAACATTGAAGAATATAAGGGTTGGGAAGGTCGTTTTGAGAATTGGGTGCAAGCTAACTATCTTGATGCATGGGAATGTGTCGAAACGAAATATATTCGACCGACGAATGATGATGAAGAAGTGGTTCCTATAAAAGATCTGAGTGCCGATGCTAGAAAGAAATACAAAGATGAAAAAATGATGGCTGAGAGTGACAGTGAAGATGAAAAGGCCGAAAAGAAAAAGAAAAAGGTAAAGAAGCATAATTTTTGGCTGAATTGGCAAGAGCTCTTCCTCCTTAGCTCTGATACCACTTGTAGGATCGAATTCGGACCCAAATGAATCTATCAGAAGAGCTTTTCCTGATTTGAACGGCGAAAACAGACAAAACAGGTTCAATTCACCGAGTATTCACTTTAACTGTTGATTCTATTGATCTGTATGACGTTTACAATCGATTCAACACTTCGGCAGCACTTCGTGGCTCACTGGAAGACAACACACACACTTGCTTCTGATTTCGCCCCTAGAGACCCTATATATAAGGGTTCTGATTTCGCTCCAAATGACAATCAGTCATTACGAGCGGAATCAGCATGTTATATATGAGCGAAATCAGACAATTACATAACTTCGGGCGGAATCAGAACCAATGGGGTTTCGCTCCAAATGGCAAGATGTCATTTGGAGCGGAATCACATCTAACTACAATATCTTGGATTTCGTGCCCTATACTAGCCTATTCTACACAAGACTCGATACAATACATAGACGACAGATGGATGCACGAACAGATCCATTTATTTTTGGATTGTTGATTCGGGTTACATTAGTCAAACGGGTCTAAAGTGTATATGTTAATACTTAAAATCTCCTAAATTGTTTTTTTAACAAAGCCGGGTCTTATTGAGATAATATAAAAGTTGTGAACATATTTTTACGGAGTGATTCTCGAACTCTCGTGCGGCACTTAGAATGCTTCTAAGTTCAGCATTGTGGTTGGTTTTAGTTATGTTTCGCAGCAGAAGTCTTTGTTTGTGTGAACACAAGAACGATTTTGTAGTGTAATACTGCAAGTAAGATGGTGTTTCGATTACTTGAGCAAAGTTACAAGTACAAATGTTTACAAGAAGTTGGGTTATGAATGAGTTATGAGGGGTCATGTGGGGTAATCTCAAAATGAGACCTTCATCACCTATTTATACTAGTTCATACTAGTTCTAGAGAATTCTTAACTAGAGAATTCCATACAAATATCTAGGATATTTATGAGTTGAATTCTAGAGAGTTCCTTCAAAATATCTATGACTTCTAAGTGTTTTCATGGTCGTTCTAGAGTGTTCTTGGCTGATCTAGAGTCTTCTGATGGTGCCAAGATGTTCCAGCAACTTGTAGGCGGTTTCGGAAACTTCCGGGCAGCGCTAGACGCATCTTTAGTGTTTCGGAACCTTCCAGAACTCGCAAAGAAAGTTATGTATTTAGGCGGATCGTGACAATATTGACACTTAAGTATATCTAACAATAGAGGTCTTGGACAAGGGGAATCAAAAGAATAAACTTGCCTAGTTAGATTTAATCAAATCTATGTCGTTTTGATGGGTTTTGATGGATCTCATAAATTACTCTTTGACAAGTCTTATCTCTATATTTGTTTCCATCTCCATGTGGTCAGTGTTTCTGTATGTAAAGTCAAATGCTTTGGATTTGAAATATATTATTTTGTTTATTTATCAACCCTTATTGATCATGATTATAAAATTACGTTATAATACAAAATCAATAACTAATGTCTATAGACCCATCATATTTCGTAAATCACCATTTTTAAAGAATGGTTATTAAGCTACTACTAGCTAGTGCAAAACCTTTATTTCTTTAAATCTTTATGTGTTTGGAAATTTTAGTATGGCACGCATACAACATGCTCTTTGACAAGTTTTATCTTCGTATTTTTGTGTCCAATCTCCACAACATACTCTTTGACAAGTCTTATCTCTATATTGGTTTCCAACTCTATGTGCTATGTGTTTGCGTGAAAAGTAGAATGTTTTGATTTGAAAACAAAAATGTAAAGATAACAAACAATTGATTATAAGGATTTCATTGATTATTGATATTATATTATTGATGAACTTCGGAGTACAATGTATTTGGAAATTAGTATGGCACGCATACGACATACTCTTTGACAAGTCCTATATCCGTATTTTTGTGTCAAATCTCCACAACATACATACTCTTTGACAAGTCCTGTCTCCATGTGCTCGCGAAAAGTAAAATGTTTTGATTTGAAAGCAAAATATAAAATAACATGCACCAATGACGTATAACCGCTTCCCATACCCGTTTATACACACCCGAACTGATCAAAAGTCAATCCAAAAAACACCTAGAACCGAAATATTTGATCACTCTTTCAAAATCCGGTTTCATACGAACCTTCACCTTATGCCCTTGAAAATAAACCAAACTATATTTAATTCAAACTCTATATTATTCAACGATGTATACCCGCTCTTTGGCTTGTGTTAGTACATAACGTCTGTAGCTTCCGTCAGCATGAAGTCATATTTTGTATTCTGTGTTTATGTATACTGTTTGTATGTATGTAGATAGCATGACAACTCAGGAGTAGGTTTTGTATGTAAAAGTGTTGTTTGGAACAAGTTCACTCGTTCGGATGGCAATCCGCACGGATGGTAATCCGCACGAATAACTCATCCGCACGGAGAACTCATCCGCACGGATAAGTCATCCGCACGGATAACCCGCTCGTACGAACAACACTTCTAGTCTCCTGAGGTTGTCTATAAATAGGAGGTCCGGTGCAACTTTGTTAGAACTTTTGACTCGCATGGATAGTCTGTACTTCTACCGGATCCTTGTAACTTTCAGAACAATCAATAGCAAGAACAGACAAGTGTTAAACGTTGAATTCTGTGTTGAACAAATCTGTGATTCGTCATAATGGATTCCGCACATTAGACGAAGTAGATTCATCTTGTTCCTTACGATCAGATCCTGTATCAACGGGACCAACAACTTGCTCAATCAAACAGCCGTTCCGCACAATTGATCCAACACACTGTCATTGTTAATTCCGATTTAATTTGTTAGCTTGTCGTCCACACAATACGTGTAGTCACATTAATGAGCTTATGGTTTTTTTAAATCGATTTTGAAAAGGCCTTTTGACTCTCTCTATTAGGTTTTTTTATTCGGTTTTTCATCAAATGAACTTCCCAAGTAGTTGGCAAAAGAGGATAAAAGGTATTTTGGTGAGTCTAAGGCCTCCATTTTGGTAAATGGCTCCCCTGCTTTAGAATTTCAATGCCAACGGAGGGTTCGCCTAGGGGATCCTCTTTCCCCTTAAATCTTTATCATAGCAATGGAAGTATTAACGTTATTTATAAACCGAGCTTGCTATATGGGGATTTTTCTTGGACATAAAACCCCTAACAGCGGCTTCATACCGGCTCTGGTGTAAAGTAATTATGGCCCTACATTCAATAATTAATAACATATCCTTCATACCAGCTCATAACACTAATCTAGCTCTGGTGTATATTTTGTCCCCTTTTTTAATGAAGCTACCTTTCAAAAAAAAATTGTGGGCACATTTTCCAACATGTTGAAGTTTATTGTGAAAGAGGTAATAACTCTCAATCCTATGCTACTAAAAATACAAGAGTTGGCAATTTTGATCCATTTATTTTTGAATTGTTGATTCGGGTTACATTAGTTAAACAGGTTCAAAGGGTATATTTTAATACTTAAACTCCCCTAAATTGTTTTTTTAACATAGTCGGGTCTTATTGAGATAATATAAAGGTTGTGAGAATATTGTCACGGGGTAAACTTCTGACTCACGTGTAGCGACTTAGTATCTATCTAAGTTAAGCTATGCGCACCAATGATGTAGTGTTTTGAGTGAATCAGGTGATGGTTACAAGTATTGTTTACAAAGAAACAACTTTGTATTGATTACAAGATGTTTAGGTCGGAGGGTATGGGGGCGCCACCCTTACCATCTCAGCCTCTATGGCGCCACCCCACACCATCGATTTTAAGGTGGGGCGCTATAGGTGGGGCGCCAGCATGTTAATGAGGATGAAGAAGTGTTCAGGTGGGACCCACATGCATTTCAACCAATGCAATCTTTTTTTTAGTTTTGTTTAATAGGGGGCTTTATACCATACCATGCAAGTTAAAGGAGGGCGTTATAAAGCCCCCTGGTTGACGTGGATCCTAGGTGGCGCTGACGTATCTTGATAAAGCCCCTAGGGGCTCCATCCTACACCCTCCAGCCTTACAAAGGAGAGTTTACAAATACATGTGTGATAACTTGCTAAGATGTTGGGTGATCTCAAAATGAGACCTTCATCACCTATTTATACAAGTCCTTCACTGGTTCTATAGAATTCTCTAACTAGAAAATTCTATACAAATATCTAGGATATTTAGAGCTGATTACTAGATCTTTCTTGCAAAATATCCAGCCATTCCAAGAGTTTTCAAGGCTTTTCTAGATGTTTCTTGGTTGCAACTCTTGGCAGAAAATATCAGCCCATTCTAGGCCTTTCCTAGACTCTTGAAGGCTAATCTAGACCCTTCTGATGGTGCTAAAATGTTCCAGCAACTTGTAGGCTGTTCCGGGGACTTCCGGGCAGCCCTAGACACCTCTTTAGTTTATATCCTCAAACGAATAAATCATGGATCATACGAACCTAATCGTGAAAGAAAGTGAGGAATTTCAAACTACAGGGGTTAAATGTGTCAACATGTTTAAGGTATACCTCTGAGTGACCTTTTAGCAAACCCGAAGCTTTCTAATGATAAATTATACTCACGAGAATATGTGATAAAAATTGCACCAAGTTTCGTTATCGTATGAGAAAGTTATGATGAAATCCGTATGCGAAGGGTTAAAAGCGTCAACGTTAAATTCTAAGGCCTTTCGGGTGACCCCAAAGTTAAACAAGGACTTAACAAAGTTTGTATAAGTCTTAAGGTCCTTAAAAACCAAGTTAGAGGGCTGAAAATGCAAAATTGGAGCTTAAAACCACGTTAGAAAGGACCAGGGGCTGAAATGCAAAACTTGAAACTTGTTTGGCAGGTTCTATAAGACCAGGCGGCCCGCGTAAGATTGCCCTATGGGCTTACGCGGCCCGCGAGAGCAGCCCAGCGATAGAATTCTTGGACAGTTGCCTGTTGAAGCTGTTGCACCGCCTTTGAAGGGTTGTTTTCGAGTTCCAGGGGCAGGGCCAATGGTTTTTCATGCATAGGGACACCTGGGGATATCTTGTAACATTTGTAGACTATGTTGGCACCATCTCATGCAATCAAAATTGATATATATAGAGCTTCAAGTTTGCAACATTGAGCATTCATTTGCAAACATTCACAAGACTCACTTCTGGAGCTCTCTGATCAGCAACAAGCTTCCTAGTGACCCCTAATCATACTTAGGACCTTTGTAAGTGTCCTTAACCCTTCCTAATTCAGTTTAGCTTAGTTAATTAGCTAAAAGTCAAACCGTCGTAATTAAGGTTTGACTTCGAGATTAATTAATACTTGTTCAGTCAAATCTCGAATTAAAAGTACCTATAAGTTGGTAATTATGTGGGTAATAAACCCTTAAAAGGGTACTCTCTGATTCCCACTCTAACTAGGTCAATTGTCGGGTCAAACTTGTTATTAAAAAGTCAACAGAAAGCTTATTTTCAAATTAAGGCATAATTAACAATGTAGAAGCCATGCAACCTGTTTTATCATTAAAATAACTTGGTAATTAATGTAAGAACATGTCTAAACATGTTCACCCCGACAATTTTCAGTTTAGGCTCGGTTCGGAACCGAAAGTCGCATAGTTTGACTTCTGCTTTGACTTTTAGTTCTGACCCGTTTAAGCATAGTTTAGATGTGCCTTAGAGCTTATTTAGGACTAGGTTTCATGTTAGTATAACCCTCTGAGATTATACAACTTGATTCACTAGTTATCCGATTCACATGCATGTTTCCGTTAAATGCTTATATGTTGACCATTATGCCCAAATGACCTTAAAATATGATTTTTGAAAATGTAAAAGAGTAGATACCTTAGTTACTGATTTATAAACTTGCACAAAAAATTTGACATCATTTTGAGGTCTAGATTAGGAGTTATGCTCATTAGCGTAATTAGAAAGTTTTTTAGTAATTAAATGACATAATTAGCATATAGCCTATATAAACCCAATTTTTGATATCAAACTTCATACCCACTGATATAAAATAATATTTTGGGGTTTTTGGGGATTTTTATTTATTTTTAGGCTGAGCATAACTTAGAGTTCTAAGTATAATTTGGTTATTGCCGGTTTTGCCCTTTTGGGCTATAAAATGAGTTTTACAAATCTTTTTGACCCCAAACCTTTTGCTACTGATTTTGTATGATAAATGAATTATTTTAAACCTTCTGGAATAATAAAAATATCAGCTTTTTATGTAGAACCCGGAAATGGCTCCAAATCGCCTTTTTAAGCATTTTTAACGCATAATATGCATCAAAACTATTTTAAACATATAAGGTTGGATGCCTACTGATATTTTAAGTAAATTATTATATTATAATAGTGAGCAAAAGTTTTTAAACTCAGATTCCAGTTTTGGCCTTTTCGGCTTAAGTGAAATTACCAAAATGCCCTTTCGGTGCATAGTATGGTTATAATTAATAAATTTCACATATATATGATACCTACTGTTATAACTTATTAAAATAAGTATTTTTACTGATTATATCAGACCTGTAACTCAGATTATTATTTAAAATCTTTTATAACCTTTTAAATGACCAAAATGCCCTTACAAGGCATAATTTGAGTTTAAATTCATTTGGGGCATAATAGAAGATATCTTACTGATGTCACAACATATTTAAGGCATATTAACTTAGGAAACTTGCATATGACTCGTTGGGTTACTCGTTACGCACTTTTCGCGTTCGGATCGGCTTATGTAACTAGTTTGCATATATTAACTGAAACGGGTCAAACCTTATCATTTTAATCTCAAAATCCAGAATGTGTTTAAGTTTACCCATATTATACAAGTATTCAAACTTGTCGGGTCTTAATCACATTCCATTCCGGTCTTCGCTTATTCATGCGTTTGAACCGTGTCTTCCTTTAAAACTAACTGGTCTACTAAGTTCAAGCTTAATTAAAGACCCGTTAGAAATCTAATAGGTAATTGTAAACCTTTGTTCCAGAATAGGAGACCCAGTAAAAGCTACACGTACTTGCTATTTGTGATTTATACTTGCAAAGGTAAATACTTTTAACTTATTTTCCCTATACGGGTTTGGGGTATGGTATATAAAATACTGTTTGGTCGGGCATTGAATCTTTAATCGAACAGAGGTTAAACCATTGATATGCTCTGTTTGGAAATGTTTTGTTTGCTTAAAGCCTTTGGGGGTTAATGGCCATGTCCCGGATATCCTTGGCATCATTTTACGAAATGGCCACGACCTAAGCACGGGGTGTAGGCGTACACCCGTCAGTGCCAAAATAAATAATATGGTGTGTCTATTGATCTTTAACCCGGTACAAACCGGGCTACTGAACGCATAAGAAACATGTAATTCTTTTACAAGATTATATTCAAATAATTATCCCAAGTTATAAAAAGTTTTGTGCCACGTGCATTCAAATCAATTTTATTAAACTTTTCAAAATGAGTCAGTTGACGTATTTTCTCAAAAAGGTTAAGTGCAGGTACTACTCGAACTAGGCTGGCTTTCTCCTAGCGTCCACAATAAGTCTCGCAAGCTTGGATGTCATAAAACTGTTGAACGATGTCTCCTTTTTAATTTTGATCCGCCTGTGGATCTGTTTCAACTACTTTTGTGATACTTAATATTACAATTTATTAAAGTTGAAATGAATCTATCTTTTGCTTCCGTTGTGCATTTAAATATTGTATTGTTTGACTATGATGATATCAACTACGTCACGATACTCCCCACCGGGCCCACCGGTAATACGTGGAAATATCGGGGTGTGACACTTGGACAAGGATCTCATAAATTACTACGTCACGATACTCCCCACCGGGCCCACCGGTATTGTTTGACTTTAATCAAATCTATGTTGTTTTGATGGGTTTTGCATATAAGTTATATTAGTAACAGCCTCATATTCACTTTCCCCTTTATAATTTTAAGGATCTCATAAATTACTCTTTGACAAGTCTTATCACCATGTTTTTGTGTTCATATCTCTATCTCTATATCCATCTCCATGTGGTCAGTGTTGGTGTATGTAAAGTTAAATGCTTTGGATTTGAAATATATTCTTTTGTTTATTTATCAACCCTTGTTGATCATGATTATAAAATTACGTTATAATACAAAATCAATAACTAATGTCACATCCATGACATTAATATCACCTAATTTTACAACTTGCAATTGGTTTCCTATACGAATTTCTATAGACCCATCATATTTCCTAAATCACCATTTTTAAAGAATGGTTATTAAGCTACTACTAGCTAGTGAAAAACCTTTATTTCTAGTATGGCACACATACAACATACTCTTTGTCACACTCCAACCGATGGCGGAATCATCGGGGTGTGACACTGAGCGAAACAGATTGTTCAAGAGAATCCATAACAACTATTAAATGACAATATTTATAAGGTTTAATATCCCATACTATTAAACAAATAATTCAAAAACAATCATTACTGATATTCAGTCTCAAAAACAAATTCCATTCCAACAACTCAGATTTTATTTGGTGGGTTTCTAGACTTCCTAACTCGTTTGCAGCATAACATCCAATCAACCTGTCACATACGTTAAAATAAAAGTCAATACATAAAGTAAAGGTGAGTACACAAGTTTGCATAGATAATAGTATAAAAAGCGTTTACGCATAACCAGCATGTAACACGTAACAAGCGAAACATGTAACTACCAACAATGATACAACCTAACCACGAGACTGCGTTGTAGAGTATGCGCAACACATGTTCACCGAAGAGAACATGTGAAGTAAAGTAATGTGATCCCTAGCAACCCCTGTCACACAGGTGCTGAGTCCAAACTATAGTACTATCGTTGCTAGAGGCGGACTAGTGTAACATTGTATAATCATAGTAACAAGCATTCAACAAATCACGTATAGCATGCGGGAGCGGTTAGCGTTTATAAAGCGTTTGCATTGTGTGTTGTGTTTTGATAGAGAACGTATGTAACACCCAAAAGTGCGTTAAATGAAAATGGGTTCGAGTATACTCATAGTGTGTGTTTAGCAAGTGAACACGATCTGGATTGGATTGAAGGGAGCGCTGGGTCAACCTGTGCACGGAAACAGAAGCATAAGTCTTTCTCAGGGCTGAATGGTCGTAAACAGAATGTCTAGCGGGTTAAGTATTTGACAGTGCATCCGGACGGATGGACGCCATCCGGGAGGATGGGCGTCATCCGGGCGGATGGATCCCATTCGGTCGGAAGGGCTGTTTTGTTTCGAACGATAAAAATCCGATGTGAAACTTGGTATTTTAAAAACATAAGGTAAAGTTTAGAGTGGTGCAAAGCCTTTCCGGACGGATGGACACAGTCCATTCGGACTGATGGTCTTTGGTTGCGGTTTGATAAATTTTTCGTAAACAAAAGGGTTTTCGATTTAACGGAGATGGTCGTGACGACGATTCAAACAACGGAAAACGCCAGTTCCAGTTCATTCGGACGGATGGGCCTCGCTCATTCGGACAAATGCTCTGTTCTTGATGGGAATTTCATGTTTGACCCACTAATCGGTCCATCTCTTTGGTGAAAATCAGTTTTTGAGCCGGCTTTCGACTATGGAAGGAGTCGAGAGTCTGACAAGGTCCTGATTCCTCCATTATTGTGTAAAAAACTGAAAAGAAGTTCAGAAATAAGTTGAGAAATGTTGAAATCTTTCATAACTTGACCCCATCTCGAGTGAAGGATGCTCCACAACAGTTTACCTAAGCAAAATGAGTGGAAACCATCTTCGAGAGTGCTGGAATCAAGGGTTTTTGAGAAAAAGTTAAAGAATGTGTGTGTGTGTGTTTGTGTGTGTGTGTGAATGTGATTTTGATGAAGAAGATGGAGTAGAAGTGAATTGAGATGGAGATTGAAGAAGATTTGGGAGAAAAAGCTTACAAATAGGCCTTGAATCGCGTCTGAGACTTGGGAGCGGATGGGAGTGTCAAAGTGTTGAAATGAGGGTGTACGACGGGTATTTATAGAGGAGGGCGAGGGGTTAAGTCGGTGTGCGAAAGGCGGTGTCCGGATGGCTCCATCCGGACGGATGGCCCATTCGGACAGTTGAGTTGCGTTTGTTAGTTTTCCAACCTTGGTTCGTTTGTTAAGTGTTGCGTTGCGTTTTATCGAGTTGCGAGTGAGCGTTTGAGCGTGTAAGCATTGCATTAATAACCACATAATATTCTAACAAGTAACCACACAAATAGCACACATAACATAGATAAATCCGCGTTTCGAGTCCTATATCCGTATTTTTGTGTCAAATCTCCACAATATACATACTCTTTGACAAGTCCTATATCTGTATTTTTGTGTCAAATCTCCACAACATACATACTCTTTGACAAGTTCTGTCTCCATGTGCTCGTGAAAAGTAAAATGTTTTGATTTGAAAACAAAATATAAAATAACACACACCCGAACTGATCAAAAGTCGACCCAAAAAAACCCAGAACCGAAATATTTGATCACTCTTTTTAAATCCAGTTATGCCATTGAAATAAACCAAACTATATTTAATTCAAACTCTATATTATTCAACGATGTTATACCACGCTTGACTGTTTTACATGTCGTTTAAAAACCCGCTCTTTGTCATTGTTATTCCGCACAATTGATCCAACACATTGTCATTGTTATTCCGATTTAATCTGACAGCTAGTCGTCCACACAATACGTGTTGCACGAGTCACATTAACCAAGTTTTTTTGAATAAAATTAACTTTGTTTTACACTTATATAAACCACATAAACAAAAACATAAAATATATCAAGACATGCAACAACAATGGTGGTAGTGGTGGTAGTAGTGGTAGTGGTAGTGGTAGTGGTAGTGGTAGTGGTAGTGGTAGTGGTAGTGGTAGTGGTAGTGGTAGTGGTAGTGGTAGTGGTAGTGGTAGTGGTAGTGGTAGTGGTAGTGGTAGTGGTAGTAGTAGTAGTAGTAGTAGTAGTCTCTAATCATCAACGCAACATCAAAATCTCAAATATTCAAGACTTCTAAAACCAGCAAAATGATTAACGAAGAACAAAGAAGTTTGAAAACAAAAAACAAAATTTCCAGTAATTCCAAACATTGTAACAGACAGCAACAAACACCAAAACAGACCCACTTAAACAAACAAGTTGGGCCTTGAAGCCTTGTAGGTGGTCTTGAGCTTTCTAGTTGGTGGTCTAACCTTCTTGAAGACCAACGGGAACTTGATCTTGGAATTATGGAACTGCTTGGTGGACTCCCTCTTGCAGAGCTTGGCCGGGATGGTGGCAGTCTTGATGACCTGGATGCAGTGGTGGCGGACTCTGTGACGAGAAGCCATCTCGGTGTACATTTGCTCAACAGCACCGTTTAAGGTGGTGTCTCTGTACTCCTTGTACATGTTGTGGTACCCGGTCCTGGACTGGTACCTCAACCATATGCCGTAGTTCTTGATGGTTGTTGGGTTCTTCTCAAAAATCTGGAGAAATATATGTAATCAAGCAAAATTAGTAAAACAAAAAAGAGTGGAGAAATATATGTAATCAAGCAAAATTAGTAAAACAAAAAAGAAAACCATAAACTTAATAAAAATCTAATAATTGATGGCAATTGATCAGAAATAAAAAAAAAATAAAGTTTGAACCTTTTTGGTTACTTGATTCGATGATAATTCTAATTCTAATAATCATTCAACTTAATACACATAAAAGAAATCTTTTGAGATATGAGTGTAAAAGCTTCACTATGAATTAAAAGAAAACAGTAGAGTAATATTAGGTACCCTTCGATCATGAGTATTGCGGATTACTTGACTCCCAAATAGTCAGATAACCAAAAATCAAAACATGGTTATCCACAAAATCATATGATTGGTATCACAACCTAAATCCAGATAATTATTAATATCAATCCGGACACAAGAATCCATATAAATCATTAGGAGTATATACAAACTCCAGCAACAAATGAATAAATCAAGATTCATGTAAGCAATGACATGTGCACAGCCATGTTAAAGCCTTTATAGATGATGAAAACACAATAAACTAAAAACCAAATTTATAAGAAGAAAAACATGAAAAAAGCTGGAAAAAAAACAAATGTAACCAACCTTTCAAATTGTTAAAAATACAAATTCCATCTCTAATACCAAATTTATAGCTACTACAACAGCATGCAGACTAGAAAATCAGTCAAACCAAAACTTAATTCGAGAAGAACAACTTCTAAGTGTATTATACTGAATTCCTAGCACCAAACAAAGACCATAAACCCTAACCATGATGTTATGTGTAACAATTTCGGATTCCAAAAACATAAACAAAAAAATACCAAACACATCAAGTCAAACTAAAACCAATTCATTGTAGTTATAAAAACACAAACATGTTGATGATCACATAACATATAAATAGATCAAAATACAAACTAATTAAACATATAAAAAGTAACAAAGTTAAAACATCAATGCCAAATCAAATAATAAGATATAAAATTCACCTCATTAATAGCAAGCATCTGACCATTACTCTTCTTCACCTTCTTCAACTTTCTCAAATAATACCTATTTTCCACAACCAAAAATCAACCAATTAACATCCATAACCTAACACCTCAACGTGTCCTTAGAATATATAAAATATAAAATAAATAAATTAAAAAAAAAACTGACCAGAACTTGCTCTTAGCACGAACTTCATTGGTAGCCCAAAGCTTCATCCGGTAGATCTTCGGATTCTCTTCAGACTCCGTCGGTAAGCCTCTGCCGACGACCTGAAACTGATGAAACTGCAACAACAAAACAGAATTATTCACTATTTTAACAGAAACAAAATATCTTCAAATGTTCGATCGATTAGCTATATGTAAATTGATTGTTATGACATACGAACCTTGTAGCTCATTGTTGAGGTCTTCGACGGTGAGTGCTGCGTGCGGTGTGGTTGCGGCGGTAACGATGGAAATTAGGGCATCGATTGGTATATAAGTGGCTAGAGAAGAAGAACCCTAGTTCTTGGGCTGGATTGGGCCTTATAGATAGCCCAAATGTAACAACAAAATCTTTTATAGACTTTATTTTTCTAAGGGCAAAACAACCTTACGTTGTATATCTATACTATTCAGGATTTGAACCCTAGACAGAGGAAAAACACCTTACTAACATACCATGTCTTTTGAAAACTATTTAAGGACTGTTTGTTTTAGCTCTTAGCCTCTTATTGGGCTTTTAATGGTTTAGACTGTTTGTTTCGCGAGTAGATGTCAAAATGGTTCAGTCATTTGCCTCTGAATGGTATTATATTGAGTTTGAATGCTTAAGATTTTTTATTTGAATTGGTCAGACATTTGCTCTGAATGGTTCAGGTATGTTACTAGTACAACACTTAATGATTCAGATATCTACTGGTTCAGTACTTACCAATTAGAAGTTGTCAACAAGCCCCTATGTGTGTGTGGGGCTTAATTACTATTTAGTGATTATAATCTGTTAAATTTTTTTCTTCACAGGTACTCTACATAAGTAAACTTGAAAAGAATACTCATAATCAAGTTTTAGACATGTTTCATTTATATCATTTTATTTAAAAATTATTAACATTCATTTAGACATGTTTCATTTATATCATTTTATTTAAAAATTATTAACATTCATAAAAGGAATTGATGCATGATTGGTTTATATAGTTAGAAAAAATGTGGATGACTTCAATTGATAATAAATTTGATTATTGCAGAGTAGAAGATTCTTTTACATAGGTGGTACATATCGAGTTTAACAAATTAACACGTTTTATACAAAAAAAAAAAAAAGTTATGCCTATCTAACTTAAGACTGTCTTCAACGCGGGAGTTTATACCCCGTCCGTTCCGATGTGGCGGAGGAGGTGGAGGAAAGAGAACAGACGTGGCGGAGAGAGATTGTTAAGATTGTTGTGAGAGGGCGAGGAGAGAGAAGAGGAGGCCCGTGGAAGAGGAGGGAGAGGTTGGCTGGGCAGGGGCGTGGCAGCGGGCAGGGGGAAGAAGGCGAGAAAGGGCGGGGGAGCGACGGAGTTAGTCTAAGAGTAGGGATGAGCATTTGGTACTGGATACCGGTGCCGAACCGGTACCAACCGGGTATATTTGGTACCGGTATCGGTTCCCATTTTCCTCGTTTTTCGGTACCGGTACTTTCGGTACCGGTAGGGCTGTAAACGAACCGAACGTTCAGCGAACAGTTCGTGAAACGTTCGGCGGGAAGTTCGTTTACGTTCGTTCATTTAGTTAATGAACGAACATGAACAAGAAATTTTGTTCGATTAGTTAAATGCACGAACACGAACAACTGTCTCGTTCGTTCAATTACGTTCATGAACGTTCGGTAACGTGTTCGTGAACATTCGTTCATGTTCGTTTGTTTATGTTGTTCATTAAATATTTTTTAGCATTTATTTATTTTACCTAAATCTTTTATATTCCTTAATTCTTATTTATCTCAATACCCAAACAAATAAAATAGGAAACACTGCCTCCACTTTTCTTTCTTATTATTCACATCGAAAAATACAACTGAACTTCGTCGATTTTATCTGTGTTCGTGAACTGTTCATGAACACGTTCATTTCCTTAACGAACGAACACGAACAAAAAATCTCGTTTGGTAAATGTTCATGAACCGTTCGTGAACACATAATATTCTTAACGAACGAACACAAACAAGGCCTTGTTCGTGTTCGTTCGGTTCGTTTACAGCCCTAGGTACCGGTACTTTCGGTACCGAACGAGTACCGTGCTCATCCCTACTTAAGAGAGTACAAAATAGATCCATTTCAAGCTTTATATATACAATTTGAGTTATCTTGGGGGAATAGGTGGAAAGCGAGGTTCGAGCTAACCTTTTCAATCAAGGAAACAAACATCGCGAAGATTTTTGAAGACACAAAGTCGTTTAGATACTTATGGATTAAGAATATAACTTCGTGTAAAGAGTTATCATGAAGGAATTGGTGTAATTTGTCCTTGTAGTTCAGGGATGTAGCTCTTAAGAGACGGGGAGGGTTCTCGTTTTGTTTGTTTTTGGGTCTAACACCTTCGTAGTTGCCCTTTGTTGAATGAAATAGATATACAACTTGAGTTCAAGATAGATGCATTTCAAGCTTTATATATGAAAACTTGAGTTAGATTCATTTAAAGCCTTGCATATAGAACTTGAGTTTGATTAATAAGCATTATCAAGTCTTAACTTTGATTCAACTTATTATCTATATGTTATCTATATATATTAATTCATAACATTGAGAGGAATAGTGATTTTTTTGTTTTTTTATGGTTTTGTCTTGTGTGTGTTTGAAATAAAACTTTGATTTTTGATAATTTTGCACAAAAAATAAATGAGTTTATTTTTTGTTACTTTTGTTTTACGTTTTTTTCCCGGATTTGGTCGAAGTTCGGTTGGTACTTAGCACATTGTTTGGTGGTCACATTCGGTCCCTATACATTTTTTTACCCCCTCAACTTCTAACACGTGTCGGTATAAATTCTATTTTGACTACATTTTATGTCATGTGAGTCACTTGGTGCTAGAAACTCGTGTTTTTATTTTATGTTTTTCTCGGTTTTAATCGTCTTTGGTTGCTACTTAACATGGTTTTATATCTCCCTACAACGCTGGTAGCACAGTTTTACGTCCCTCACCGCAACGCGGGAGAGCTAAGACTAGTTTATTATTTATAAACAAATTTATAATATCCTTTATTTGTTTTTTTTTCCTCATAATTATACATCTAAAATATTTATTTATTTAACTATATTTTGTTTATATAATATAACTGCTAATATATTTATACGGGTAACAGACATTAAAACTTATGATACTAATCAAACTTTAGAGTAAATGGATTACAATTTAAATCTAATCAAACTTTAGAGTAAATGGATTACAATTTAAATCTGAACTCGTCTCAGTTTAGCTTTTAGCTAGTTGCACATGAATCACTTACGAACGTGTCAGCTTGTTTACATCTCAATACAGTATTTCAAAATAATCATTTGTTTTCTTTTTCAATCAAACAATACCAGTAAACGTGACACATAATTTCAGTTTTAACTGTCTTTTACACCGTCAATTTACAAAAGAGTTATGTGTTGCACCGAAAGGCATAATATAAGATACTTCTAAATGAGATACTTATGATGAATCGCGTTGACTAGTGTGATAAAATACCACAAACGACGACGTTAATTTTCTTTTATGAATGAACCTCTTGTCATAGATAAGCGTCAACCAGACCATTAGACCGTCAAAACAAACCATAAAATGAACCCCTTAAATTTCAAACTAGCTGAACGAGCAGGACTTGCTTTGGTTTGAAAGGGTTCGATCAATTTCACCGGTTATAAACACCCTCTATAGGGAGAAGGCAGTATGTCCATCCATGGAGGTTATATTGAAATGCAAGAGGCTATTCCTGATTAAATACAACACTAAACCCCCCTGAGTGTCACATATGTGTTTGATGGTGATTCAATATAACCCAACTTAACCCGTATTAAGAAGGTATGGCTTCGATCAGACAACTTTAATGGAACTGTTTTTGAGCAACAAAATCCCAAACTTATGTGTAAAATTAATAGCCAAATTACAGTACAAAGAACCATAATTACCTTCAAAGTAGTTTTGCAACAACCAATCCATGTTTTTTACTCACAATTTCTTGATGACTATACAAATATGCAAACTCTAATTGTAAACTTACCACCCATATTTGACCCTCTGCACACCAAGACCAACAGCAATCAAAGCCAAAGTTGCCTGCATGCAACCAAATTGACCACCATTCATAAGTATTGGGACAAATTGACACATATAGTGGTAGGAGGCGATACACTAGCTTCATACATACACATATGTATAGGGAGAGGATCATGAGAAAACTCTTCTTCGTCAAGAAAACTCTTATCAAACGATTGATATTTGTGTTAAATTTTTCCTGAAGTTTAGTCTTTAGGGTTTATGGTTTAATTTTTAGAGGTTACGGTTTAGCCTTAGCAGTAAGTTTTAGCTTTTATTTCTTAGGGATTAGGGTTTCGAGTTTATGGTTTAGTAATGGTTAGATAGAGTTTTGTCACAAAGAGTAGTTTTCTCGTGATCCTTCCCCTGTATATGCATGTATGTATGGATATATATAGTATATACTATACACGTGCAAAAGTGCTTGTAAAGAAGCTATGTCATTTAGCAGGCTCAGATGTTGTTTTGTGTCCTTCGCAGTTAAATCACGAAATAGATGCATTATTAATTTAATCTTCTTTTGCAAAAAGGAAAAAGATAAAAACTCACCGCTATGGTGCAGGCAACAAGTCCAGGCTTTTCTCTATAATCAACCCGCACAAAGAGTAGTATGAAAGCTCCCACATACCAGGGAATGGCCCCACAGAAGAACCCAACAAAAAATCTGCATGAGAGCCAACTCTTTCATTTCAGTATAAATTCAATGAAGTAGAGTCTAAATTATGTGTACAAAACTTCTTGTTGATTTACACTTACAAGAACCAGCCAATCCCACAACCACAGCAAGGAAGAGGGCCACGGTCAATCACCACAGGTGTCCCAGGAGCGATCACAACGCCTGAAGAAATATCAAGTAGTCAAATAATGATAAGTGTTAAGCAGCACGTAAACAGAAAACTGATAATAATAATAATAATAATAATAATAATAATAATAATAATAATAATAATAATAATAATAATAATAATAATAAAATTAATAGTAGTCGATAACGAACGATGTGAGTTGACGCAAATGATGTTGATTATATTCAATTATGCTTGAATGCAATTGGTAGGAAAATGTATAAAAATTAAAATGATATGGTAAGCGTTGGACAATGGTAATTGTATTAAAAGTTCAACATGGGTCTCCGACTTCTTGACATGCCAGTAGGTGGGCTATTAGGTGGTAACAAAGCTTTAAAATAAAGGAAAGCATGATTTTGTTTGGAAACGATTTTAAGTACCATGCATATCTAGTTGCTTACTATTTTAACTATTAGCGTGCTTCTTTACATAAACTGTTCATTCAGATACTTTCCGGGTTATTTGTGACACTAGTAGTCTAGTACAATACACCCTTGAACACACTATGCGTAAAGCTTACGCGTTGTTTTTTATGTATGTTCAGTACAACATGAAAAGCTTCAATGTCAGTTAAAAGGCTGGGTAGTTGATACCGTTCTAAGAGGCATGTGATTATGCATCATTTAAAGATAGCAACTACAAGCAATGAAACTACAGGTTGATATGTTTTATTTGGTAAGAGTACAGACTGTGTTGTCGAATGACTAAACCATTGCCACGTCACCACCACGTATGAATTTGAGCAATAACTAAATATCCAATAACTAGGTGTAGTGGAATAACTAAATATAAAATAAAAGAAAAAGAATAAAATGAAAAACAAAAAGACACGATTGGCTAAAAGGAGTGGACGGTCCACCGTACACCCCATATCTCAAGGATCTTAGAGCCCGGTAGGCCGGTAGTGCAAGGCGGGCTCGCCATTAATGCCCTCCATTTACCACACAGCCTAACAAGCAAGAGAATTTAAAACTTATAATAGGATAGAACTTAATTGTATATTGTTGCCAATTATCTTATGTTTTGGGATATTAATTGCAAAAATTTACAGTTTGTTATTTATAAGAAATAGGTTTGTTACAAATCTCTTCCTCCTTTTTGCTCAACGGCTGAAAAGAAAAAAAGCAAACAAATTCGAGTCAAAACCCTAAACTTTTATGCAAAATCTTGATTCACCAATCACCATCAATCAACTATGAAGAGACTTATTCTCCATAAGAAACTCAAAGAAATGCATGATTTTCCTAAATAGATACTAAAACCACAGAAACGCATGACATCGCTATCCCCTTCAAGGTTTCTACTCAACATCCTTATACAAAAACTTAAAATCATCATCAATTAATCCTCCTAGAAAAAAAGCAAAACTTTTGATTTTATATAGTTAGAGCCTATGTTGTCAAAAGCCCTCCGGGTGCGCACTTACATCCTCAGGCAAGGCGAGGTGCAGAAAAAAATGCATTGCTGCCATCTAGGCGCTCCGGCGACCTTTGAGAGAGATTCCAGTCTTTCTTTATCAGTCAAATTTCGGCAAGATCCCTACCAAATCCCATATATTCCAGCAAAATCTTGCAGATTCCAGGAAACCTGGTCTGAAATATCCAAAAATGGCCTGGAAACCAGCCTAAACTAGCCCTAAACAAGCCTAAAACATGTTAAATTGTTAAAAAAAGTAAAACCCCAAAAAATCACTTTATCCTATAAACCTTGCGTATCTCGGGCCCTGCTCTTTTTAAGCGCCTTGCACCTAGGCCCAAGGCTCACTCTTCGCGCCTTTGACAACTACGGTTAGAACTAAATAAAACTAACAAGACCACGAAAACAAACTTACAGCATCACATCTTAAATTTTAAAAATAAATTGGCCCTAATTGTACTACTAAACCTCAAACTTCATGCTTCAAAGGGTTAACCTAACCTAGGTTACGAAAACAAATCAAAACCTAACACCTCAACAGTCTACATCCATAAACATAAACTAATCCACAAATCATCACCTACATCATGATCATAATCTAGAATCTATTACAATATAAAATAAGATCAAACAAATTAGGTATACCTGGAGCGGTTTGGTAGCTATGTGAATAATCGATTCGAACGATATGCGGAGGTGGAACAGGTTGCGGAAGACCTACGGAAGGCTGGTAAGTGACAGGTGCAGGTGGTGGAGGATGATTTGCAACTCCTTGAAACGTACCGTAATAATACGACGGCGGAGGCTGCTCGCCGGGGTAAACGACGCCTCTGCTCTTGCCTTCTTCAGTCATGGTTTGTGATCGGAGATCGGAATCGGAGCAAAGGTCGTCGATTGGAGATCGGAACTGCCACTCTGTTCCTGGTTGATTAAGGGTTAAGGTAATGACTAAAGCACCGCGTATTGAATAAACAAATTATATTATTTTGTATATACTTATGCCAGAGGGTAGCCGCCAAATGGACAATCAAGTAATATGTTAGGGTGAGAGGAGCACTCCCCTACGCACGGCCAATCACGTGTCACGTCAACCTCCCTCACACCCTCAATTTGATGGCGGCACTCCTCTCTTAGGGGACTTAGTTTTTTATTTTTTATTTGTTGTAATTATGCATGTTTATAAATTAAACAAATATTAATAAAAATTAAATAAAATTTAATAAAAGACATTTCATTAAATTAAAAATAAAAATTACATTCAAACTAGAAAATAAAAATTACATCGCAATACTACATAAAAATTTTAGAAATTGCACGGCCACCTGTACTTGTTAGCGATCTCGCGCTTTCGGGCGAGGATGAACGGCAACATTTCCGGCGGAGCATCGTCGTGCGGCTCGAGGAATGTTTTCATATCTCGACCGTGCGCGTAGTTTCTCATCGTCTCGCGTTGTTCCGTTATGAGTTCACGAGCCTCCGACTCTCTTTTCTTCCTCAATTCAATTGCGTGCTTCGCTTCTTTCATGGCAGTGTACTCTTTGAATTGTGCCGCCAACTCAGCCGAGCCCTCGGACGATGTCGCTTGACGCTTGTCTCGCCGTTGTGTTTTTTGTGGCGAGGGGTCTTCGTTCATATCGAGTATGGAAGGGTCCACGTCAACGGGATTTCTTTTTTGTGCCGAACCTTCCCCTTCCTCACCCAACAATGGGACTTGGGCCCATTTGTCGTGTTTTCGAACGACCTCCCATGCCTCGACATGTTGAAAACCGCTCGGATATCTATCTTTAAAATCCTTTAAAGCGACTTTCATCACGTTGATATCGCTACACCCACTTCCTCGTGTGCGATCCTACATATTATAAAATAACAAGTGTTAAAAACATATGAACTTAGTAAACAAAATTAAAAAATATAATAGGTTATAAAATATAATTTTTACCGCTTGTTGGTATAGGCCGTTGAAAAAGTTTATTTTCGTCATCATCGGGGTCCATTTAGACCGTTGATGCACGGTCCGGCTACTTCCACCAACGGTGGCGTTATAATGATCTAAAATCTTACGCCAAAAACTATCGCGGTTTTGTTGATTGCCCTTCTTTTTGTTGGTAGAGCAATGTACCCACGCCTCCGCCAACGCCTCTTCTTGGTCTTTTGTCCATTTTTGGCTCTCCATTTTTTCCTTTTTCTCCCGAGCGTCATCTTCTTCGTTGCCGGTGTCTTCATCCACATTATATTCATCGTCGCCGGTGTCATCTTCATAGTCGCCCAAATTTTGAGTTTTGGGCACTACTTCCTCGTCCTCGTGAATAGGTAGAGGACGTTCAACATTTTCTCATGTAGATGGAACTTGTGGGGAACGAAAACCATACGGGTCGAAGGCGGGGGATTGAGGAGGATCCATTGATAACAAATTTTGAAAATAGCCGAAAGTGGGTTGTGGTTGGGTGTTGTAAAAGGAGGGGTGTGAAGGTTGTCGGTAAAAAACGGGGGTTGTGAAGTATATCCGAAAGGGGGTTGTGGTTGTGCACTTGCACCGCTCGAACCACCACGAGACGGTTGCGAGCCGCGTCCCTTAGATTTTTTCTTGGCTTCGCGAGGTTGGTTCTCCATTGCTCGGTTTGGCTTTGTGTTGTATTTTATAGATTTTTAGAGTGAGTTTGAGAATGGGTGTGGTAAAAAAATAGATTAAGTTAGTTATTTATATTGGTTAAAATTGATTTTTTTTTTTAATTTGATCGTTGCCCAACGTATACATCCTCGATCCTTGTGCTTCTTGTGCGGTGAACCCTCCCCGAATACCCTCCCCGCGGTGATGGCGGCGGTGTTCCCGCTAGGGGACTTGGGTCACCGCCCCACTCCCCGCATGGTGCCGCGTTCACCCTTAGTTTTTCCTAATTTAAAAGAAAATTACGAAAATGGTAATCGACTAAAAACACTTTAAAATTTGACGAGTTTTTGGAGCGGCGCATCAAGTGTGAGATACGTTCATATGCAGACTTCTCAAGCACCCAATAAAAAATGGACACGTAATGTGGGCCGAGACGCATGGTGGTAGTTGCATGTGGTGCATCAAGATGTGCAGGTGTTCCACTTTTTCAGAGATGTGCACATCCCAAACAACCATTAATTTCTCTTTCCTCTTTCTACTCAAAATCAAAACAATAAAATACACCGTTGATATGCAGATCAAAATTGTTCCTCTAGTGATGTTAGTATTGCGATCCCAAACAACATTTATCTCTCTTTTCTCTTTGTTTTCGTTTACTACCGATGTTACTATCGGAGATAATGCTTTGAATACCGGAGACGACTGAAATCTCGCCGGATACATTATATATATGTCTGCAACTTTTCAGAACTCACAACATTCAAAGCATCACCAGATTGTTCCGATTGTTGAGGACGCGGGAGACGGAGAGCCGAATTGTTTTTTGAAAACAACCTGTTACGGTCAAATCTTATTGCTTTGCCCATGTAATTTTCCCATACTTAAACATCGATCGGCCGACACCATCATTTACCTTACCGTTTACCCATCACTGCAACTCGATGGAGACGACTGCAACTTCCAGACGCATCTCGTGCAAGATGCGTCGCTCCAAGGACGTGGAAGGTGGCTAGATTGGAAAATCTTGTTGGTCAATGACCATTTTCGTAATTTTCTCTTTAAAAACCATAGTATTATAACCCTCGTTAAACAAACTTTGATTTTAGCTTTTGGACTAAAGTAGCATGTTTTAAGAATGACAGAGACGGGATTGATAAAAATTTAAAATTTGGCATGTACTGACATAATTAAACAAACCACAGAGACGAAAATGACAAATAACTCTTTAAAAAGCTATCTAAACCTAATTTTTTATTCTTCTTAATGTGGTATGGATAATAAATAGTGAAAGCTCTAAATAGTATAACGTGTTTACCCAATTTCTTTATCACTATTTATTTAACATTGAAAAAGGATTGATTTACTATTCAATTTTTAAAACCTAACCACCAACTAAAAAATAAGTGAATCACATAAAAGAATAGTTTTTAGTGTTGCAGATATCGACTTTAAGTTTTAACAAGCCTCAAGATTTACCGACTTATATAACATCATTTGTGAATTGTCTTTCTTTATAGTTTCTCTCTCTCGTAGGAACAAGAGACCAAAGACTCTTGTACACTAAAGGCAACAATACTCGTGTTTTAAACAAACATGGCTCATGCATTAAAACTCTAAAAGCAACAATAGTTGCATGACAAGCATATTATTCTTTAAACAAACATGGGTCAACAAGAATCCCCATTATTCAAACTCAAAGTCAACAACAAATAAAGTAACAAGTACCCAAATACATTAAGACACCAAGTCAAACATGAGTTAACATGGATCCCCATTACTTGCAGATTTCAAGGACCTTTAGCCATGAAGGCCTGCTACTAATATCATCCCACCAAGCACTTACATGTTTCCTTTCTTTGATCATATACTCCTTCCCCACAGGACCAACCAAGTAGCTTGTAAAAGGAATGTGGCTAAGGTCTGCCAAGCTAAAGAAATCACCAGCCAAATACTTGCTTTTTGATAGCCGATCCTCGTACACGTCCAACACTTTCGCGAGCTTCTCTTCACTTTCTTTGATCACTTGCTCGTTTCTTATTATTCCAAAATGCGGGCTAAACATAATCTGGAGCTCGAGATTGATTAGTGGCGGGTGATAATTGTGTGCCTCGACTTCTAGCCATTGGTTCACCAGACCTTGGTCTTCGAGTGTTTTTCCTAGTAAGTCGGTTCCTTGAGTCTTGTATTTTTCAGCATAGTAACGGATGATGGCTCTTGATTCTTTCAAAAGGTTAAATATCATACAGAGGGGTATTCAATATAGTACCAACTTTAAGTAACGATACAGACAGACAAAGTTTTTTTAGGAGCCTATCTTTCTCTCTCCAAATACATGTGATTATCTTTGATGCACTACATATAACTGTTTTTGTGTTGAACGCGCCACTTTAATGTTTTTACAAACACAACTATGATCATCTCAATGAACTAATAGATCAAATGACCACAGGAAACATTACTGTATTAAAAAAATGAGAGATTTTGTCAAATTGGTAGTAGAAGTATCAAATTAATTAAAAAATGGTAATTAGTTAAAGCATTTGTGAAATTGATTATTCATACCCTAAATTACCAAACAATCAAAACCAAAATTAGTTTATTCAAACTAATGATTATGTCTTCAAATTGCAATAAATCAGTTTCTAAACACATAACACTTAATATACTGTCCTTATGGAGTAGGCAAACAGATTTTCCCTAATTTGCTGTTTTAAAAATTTTGTGTTCTTATCTTATGATTATGTCTTCAAAGTTCAAATTGCAATACACACATTCAGAACACAGACCCTAAAGATACTATCTAGGGGAAGCAATTCTTGACACGACCCAAAACCCAACAAGAAAACAAAGAAGTTTGGGTCAACTAACACGACCCGTTCGTATTAAAAACAGGTCGAGTTCGGGTTGACCCGTTAACTCGTTTAACTATTTAAAAGAAAAGGTTTTATATTTTTGTTTTTTTGTTTTTTTGTTTCTGTTTTACATGATTAGTCAAAATAATGTTAGTTTTGACACATTATATTATTTACTTGTCACACTCATACTCACCATTAAACATGTTATGGATACCCCGCTTAAAAGTTAAAACCCGACAACAGTGGCGAAGCTAGAGATTTCTGACGAGGGTCGAAAACGTATATACCCAAAAATTTCTATACGAAAGCTATATACATAACACTATTGTAACCCGCTAACCTATCCACACATATAGGTGTGTAATCGAGCCAAGCCACTCGAGATTGGCTCCCTAAAAGCTCGAATTAAGCCAAGCTTGACTTATCAAGCTCAAGCTAGTTAGCAAAGCCTAACAAGTTCATTTAATATATTAACTATACACTTATATAGTAATTATTATGATAAATAACAACAACAACAACAATAGATATGTATAATAATAATAATAATAATAATAATAATAACTAGGTTATAACCCCGTGTATTACACGGGTTGAAAAAATGTAATTTTACATACTAAATCATAAAACAGTATATATTTAAAAACCTCATTTATTAGACGGGTTGAATAAATGTAATTTAATATATTAAATAATAAAAAATATTATAATTTTAAGAACCTCGTGTATTGTAATTTATATACCAAATAATTAAAAAGTTAAATCTTTAAAAACTCTATGTATCACACAAGTTGAATAAATGTAATTTTAGATTAATAGTATATTAAATAAATATAATTTTGGATTAATAGTGTATTAAATAAATATAATTTTGGATAAAGTCTTATATATAAATTTTAAGTAATCAATATATTTGATAAATAATAAAAATACTAATAAAAGTAAATAATCTAATTTATATACTAAAAAATAAATATAAAAGAAAGGCGGAAAACCCAAAAAATAGACGACTCCAATGAATAACACGTGTCACATATTGGTTTCTTTTATTATATAGTAAGTATATAGATATAGATGTTCACATCATCGGTTGTTTCAATCGATAACATAATTTGTTTTCATATCATGGATCGATAATCAACGCTACAAATGTGACAAACAACACTACAAAAAGGGAGGTGGATATGAAATACCGAGTATAAACCTAACCGAATAGACTATAAAGAAATTAAACTAAAGTAGAGTATATGGTCTAAATATGGAGTAAAGTGAAATAACAAAGTAAAATGTGCATGGTCTAAATATGGAAGAATGAAATAAGTGGTTTTATACTTAAGATTTAGAGTAAATTGCGGTTTTGGTCCATGTGGTTTAATGGTTATTGCTATTATTTACAAAATCCAAAAGTTTTACAATTTTAATATCAATGTTTCGATTTTATTGTGGTTTTAATCCACCACACTAACTCCAACTAAGTTATTGTTAAATCCTTTTCACATGATAGGCATTTGTAGAGGTATTTTAGTAAATAAGGATTCTCAATGATCAAGTTTGTTTATGGGTAAAATAATTTCTAACCACGCCATGGTGTGTTGTCGGGGTAAAATAATGTTGTATGAATATGTCTAAATTGTCTAGGTTTATAACACCATGCCATGTACATTTATAATTTAACATTAGGCTACCATCACCCATCATAATAATATTTTTACTATTGGATCGTGATATTATTTTTATGCACTAAAGATTCATTTAGATTATTTATTAAAATACCTTTGCTAATATTTTTACTGTTGGATTTAGATTATTTATTAAAATACCTTTGCTAATATTTTTAGTGTTGGATCGTGATATTATTTTTATGCACTAAAGGTTCATTTAGATTATTTATTAAAATACCTTTGCACATGACATAATTAATAATATTTATTTATAAGATATTAAACTAATAATATTTAGTAGAAGGGTTATCTATAATATAAGATATTATACTAAATAATATTTAGTAGGAGTGTTATCTATAATTAACTAAAAAAGATTAAACTAAAATAATAATTATCTATAAGAGATGGCCTAATATAATGACAAGTGTCTCTAAAGTGGTTTCTTTTATTATATAGTATAGATAATAGATATGTATAAATAATTATACTCGAGAAAACTAACTAAATAGAATATATACATAGTTATAAAAGAATTATATTATAACTAAAATATAAAAGATATAAGTATATTATATATTAGTTAATAATCTATACTATATAATAAAAGAAACCATTTTGAGGACACTTGTCATTATATTAGCCTATGTTTTATAGATAAGTATTATTTTAGTTTAATCTTTTCTAATTAATTATAGATAATTCTCCTACTAAATATTATTTAGTTTAATTTTTTATGGATAATTATTATTTAGTTTAATCTCCTTATCATTTATAATATTATTTATTTAACTAATAGAGTAAATTACGATTTTGGCCCCTATGGTTATAGCACTTTTACTCTTTTAGCCCAAAAAGAATTTTTAACATCTGAGCCTCCAATGTATTTTTTCTAATCTTTTTGGCCCCTAACGTCTTTTTTCTAACCCTTTTAGCCCCTAACATTTAATGGATGGGGTTAGTGTTAGGGCTAAAAGGGTTTAAAAAAAACGTTGGGGGCTCAGATGTTAAGAAATTACTATATAAAGTTCCATAAATTATCTTCTTATGTATTTATATTAATTACTAGGTTAGAAATTATATCTTAATAATTAAAACAAATATCGAGCATTTTCATAACGAGGGTGGAGGGAACGATTTTCTTCTTTATATTAATTACTAGATTAGAAATTATATCTTAATAATTGAAACAAATATCGAGCATTTTCATAACAAGGGGGGAGGGAACGATTTTCTTGCTTAACAAATAATTTATTTATATAACATATTTAAAATGCAAGAAGAATAATAACTAAATTTATCATACTAATAAATTTATCCAAAAACAACCATCTTTTTAAGATGTAACTCAAGTCTATATGTTTAAATTTTAAAGTTATATAACTTAAAAATTACCGATAATTTATACTTATCTAATTAATTTAAATATTATTTTGTAGCTATAAGTTTATCTAATTGCCTAATTGCTATATGCCTAATCTAAACATTTCAACAATATTTTTAGAACTAATAAATTAAGACCACTATTATTTAAATAAAACTTGAATTCACGTCGTGAGAAAGTCGATGATACAGTTTGTCTTCTAATCGATAGTTCAAATGTTTTTATATTTATAAACTTGACAAACATCACAAGTTTTGATCATACATAAAACAAAATTTTGTTCGGATATCAGAAAAGTGTCTTAAAATATCGTTTTATAATTGTTAAATCTTCGTTATTAACTATTTGATATTTTATTTTCTCAACCCGTGTAATACACGGGGTGATAACCTAGTATATAATAAAAGAGCTGAGTTTGAGCTTGAAAAGATATTCTCGAAAACACTCAATGCATGCAGACAAATTTCCCCTAAAATTAAAAAAGTATCTTACCAAAGAGAGTGTAATCTCCATCTTGAATCACCGGAAGAGATCCAAACGGCTGTCGATCATCAAATTTCGTCAAATAAACTCGAAAATTAAACCAGAAATGAATCGATTTAAGTTGACAAGGGTACCTGCAGTTTGAGGTACTCCGGAGTGAGATTTTCGCCGGCGATGAGATCGACGGGAACTGTCTCGAAGTCGATTTCTTTCTCGACAAGACAAAGCAGGACTCGTTTCGGCGATGCGTATGCCGGTCCGTACACCTTCACCACCATCCTCAACGTTTACAATTGATAATTGCTTTTTGAATTTTGATTGATGAAATTATTATATAGCCTTTATCACTATTGCCCCCGAAGGGCTTTCACTATTCCCATACTAGCATTTAGATCCATTCTATCGTATTTTCATTCTAAATTACACAAAAAAAAAACTGTATTTTCTCTCTACTTTTCAATTAAATAATATTTTTTATACCTTTATCATTACCTTTTCTCTCATCTCAACCCACAACCACTTTCAAAACATATTAAAAAATTATAGGGGTGAACAGTGTCCCCCCAAATATACAGATGAACAGTAACATTTTCTCTCTCCTCAACTCATAACCACTTTTTATACTCTTTATACTATAAAAACTCTACACACATAATTTGATGTCATGGATGTGAATGCTCTTAAATCTTATTCTCACGTTCATTTTTACTCTATCCCTCTTTATATATTTACTAGGTTACAATTCCATTTATTACACCAGCTGAATAAATATAAATTTATATACTAAGTAATAAAAAAGTTACATCTTTAAAAACTCGTACATTGCAATATTGAATAAACACGTGTATTACACTGCTTAAATACAAATAATGTAATCAATTAACACACACAATTATTAATATATGTTATTGGAAAAAATGAACTTTGATGTAATATTTTACTTTGTTTTTTTACTTATTATTAAGTTAGATTAAATGCTTGTGTAACATAAATTATAACATTTTACTTTATTTATATATTTATTTATTAATAGGTTAGAAACTTGTGTGCTATACGTGGTTGAATCAATTTAATATTAAATAATTATTAATAAACAGGAAAATAAAAGAAAGAATTAAGAAAAGAAGTAATAAATATATAAGAGATAAGCAAAAAAAAAGAAATTAAATAATTATAGAGCAATAATCATTGAAATTATTATAATAAATAACTCGTTATATTAATCAATATATTGATTGACAAAACGATCCATTTATATTAATTATATGGATATATTATTGAGATGTTTCTTAGCTAAAAAACACACAAAAATATGTAGGAATAACATATGTCATATAAATAAGTGAGGGTGAGAGGAATTTAAAAAAAGCCGGTGGAGAATAATGAAAATCAAATGTATTAATATTTTATTTATATAATTTAAGGATAATTTTATGTGAAATGAATAGATTATTTTTATATATCTTTGAATTTTAGTCTTATAATTTATTAATATTTATATATAATGAATATTTAATAATTATAAAAAATAAGTATTTATAATTAAGTAGAAGATAATTAAGGAGGGGATAATGAATCTTTGAATTTTAGTCTTATCATTTATTAATATCTATATATATTGGATATTTTTAATTATAAAAAAATAAGTATTTATAATTAAGTAGGAGATAATGAATATCTTTAATTATATAAAAATATGTATTTATAATTAAGTAGGCGATAATTAAGGAGGAAAACAACAAAATAGATAGCTCCAATAAATGACAAGTGTCCCACATTAGTTTACTTTATTATATGTATAGATGTAGATGTATGTATAGAGAGAGATAGAGAGAGGGATGTGTGAATATTAACTCCCTTGCCAAAATCAAAATTCAAAATTTGATTTTACAAATGCTTTTTGAATTTTGGCTTGTATGTTCAATATTATCCAAATTATTTTTTTTCCAGAGTAAATTGTTATGGTCTCAATGTTTGAGCTCTGTTTGTAAGTTTCAATTCAAGCATGACTGTTTTTGTGTCGGATTGTTCTTTACCTTTTTCAATTTTCGTCATTTTCATTCAAACGTCTAACTGGATTAGAAAGTTTCGTTTAATGAGGGGTTTTTCTAAAATTTCACATTATTAAGCGGGGTATTCATGTCTTTTCGCTTCTAAGTATTTATTATTTACTAAAACACTTTAAAAGCATACTCTCTTATCCGTCTCTTTTTCTCTTTCTTTATCACTTCTCTCTCTCTCTCTTCTTTCTTTATATATATATATGTGTGTTTTTCCTAAAAAGTGTAAAAAGTCATAAAACGCAATAATTTCAGGCATAAAACATACCTAAAACTCACAAATAATAGAATGAATATTACTAAAACACCATATTCAAACTCTAATAGTCCATAAAAACTTCAAACACACCATCGTAGAACTATGAATATAAAACACACAATGCTAAACAACATAAAACACAATAATATTTGCCATTCCACAATCAGAGCCTTAACATCTAAAACACAACACAAAACCCACATACATGATGTTTTAGTAATCTTCATCATATTATTTGTGGGTTTTTTTGTGTGTTTTATGGTTGATATTATGGTGTTTTATGACTTTTTACACTTTTTAGAAAATTTAGACTTTCTGGCCAACTCCTATCCTATATATATATATATATATATATATATATATATATATATATATATAGGGAGCCGCTAAAATAAAAATCATCCCTAGTCGTAAAAACCATGAGAACCACTCTTCACCAATAAGATTATGCCATTTATACACTATTATTTTAAACCCAAAAGGTTATTTTGGTAATTTAACCAAAATGTCAAATCTTCTCTGTCTCTTGTCTCTGTCTAATTAAGTCTCACCAAACTTTTTCATTTACATCAACCCCTCCCCCAAAAAATTGAATCTCTCGTCTATTCTCTCTCTCAAATCGTTCACCACCAAAATAGTCTACAGCTTGAAATACTTTCAGATTTCTTCATGTCAGTTTGACTAGGTGGAGAGACCTTTTTGATATTAAGTTTCGGTAATAAACATGTTTCTAGAAGTTGTGACTGTGGAACATGATAGCCACCAGTTCATCACCACCAATCTGCCACCCACACACACCGGAGTTGATGAACTCGCCGCCACCCCCGATGAACTCGATGCCGACATCACCCACCCCGCAGTTGATGAACTCGCCGTCGGTTTCTCTCTCTCACTCGGAGGCGGTGGTGGCGGTGAAAGATGGGTGAAGGAGTGGTTTTTGTGGTGGGTTAGGGGCGGCGGTGGTGGCGGTGAATGGTGGGTAGAGGGGTGGTTGTAGGAGGCGGTATTTGTTCTTCTGCACTTTCCGACGACATGAGGTACTGTGATGAGTTTTTTTAAGCTTAATTTTGTTTGATGGGGTTTCTTGATTTTTGTTTTATAGATGGTGAAAATATTTTGGGGGAGGGGGTGGTTTGTACCTTTTGTTCTCCTTTTTTGTATATTTTTGATAGCTTGGGTTGAAATTAAAGATATGGGGATTAAGTTGGCAATAACCGGTGGTGCCGGCGGAGGCGGGGGTGACTTTTTTCACCGATGATGCCCGTCGACCTTTAGTTGTTTGTTTTTACTGTAGTTGTTTGAACAGTGAACTATGTGGGTTTTTGATCTGCTGGATTTTGGGCGGTGATGATGCAAAAAAAACATATATTTGATGACGATGACGCGGCAAGGATGGTGGATGGTAGGTTTTTGAACCTGCAACCCCACTTTGCAACCTTTGATTATCGGAAAATCTGAGACAAAACCCCGTTTTTTTCATGAATCCACACATTGTTTTGATTTTTGTTGTTGGTTTTTTATATTTTTTCCAGTCGACGATGATAGCAATCTATCTGAGACACCTACCGAGTTGCGATTTCTGGGTGCGTTCGTTTTGTGTAAAAAAGTTTTTGTAAAAAAAAAGTTAAAACCGTAAACTTTTTAACGTAAAACGTAAATTTTGTAACGTAAAACGTAAAGTTTTTAACGTAAAACGTAAAGTTTCTAACGTAAAACGTAATTTTTAACGTAAAAGATAAACTTGTTAACGTAAAACGTAAACTTTTTAACGTAAAACGTAAACTTTTTAAACTTTTAACCTAAAACGTAAAAATTAAAACGTAAACTTTTACGTAAAAACTTTTTAACGTAAAACGTAAAAACAATGCCTAAAAAACCGGTCGAAAAAACGACGCGAAAAAACGTAAAAACAGGGCGTAAAACGTGTCGTAAAAAGGTACAAATGCAAAATACGCATGCTACTTTAAAAGGAGAAAAAAAAACAATCCAACCATGACAGAATGAAACATAAGTAATTTTTTTTAAAAGATGTGTACTATCAATAATCTTTCAAAAACTTATGAGTTAATTGCTAAATTCGTCCCTGAGGTTTTACACAAATTGCTATATCAGTTCAAAATCAAGATTTGCTGCTAAAACAATCCAAAATCAAGATTTGTTTTGCTAATACAGTCAAAAAACAGACGCCGTTAAATATAGCAGTTGGACTATTTTAGCAACAAATCTTGATTTGGACTGTTTTAGCAGCAAATCTTGATTTTGAACTGATCTAGCAATTTGTGTAAAACCTCAGGGACGAATTTAGTAATTTTCTAGAAAAAAAGTGATTTTTTAACTGTTTTTGATATTTAATGTGATATTAATACACCATTAATGAATTTCATTAAAAAGAAAAAGTTCTAGTAATTTATTCAAATATAATAAGTGATGACATCTTAAACTTTAATTAGAATACATGTAATGCATTTCAAATTTATTAAGTTTTTTTTGGTAATTAATATGATATTAATACACCATAATGGAATTTTAACAAAAAAAAACTATTCATTTTTTCAACATCATAAGATTACCGGGGAAAACCCGTTTGGCTCAAGGATTGAACCCGAGTCGTCCATCATCAATTCCGGGGAAAACCCGGTAACCCACTCGCCCGTAGGCACGACGGTAAAATTACCGTTAAATACATTTTTTCTTAAATATCGTGGTTTAGTGTGAAAAGAAAAGGCTAAGAAACCAAATTAAATTTCTTATGATGTTGCCAATGACCTCTACTCCGAGGGTAACCCGAGTCGTCCACCACTAACTCCAGGGAAAACCCATTAACCCACCCGCTCGTAGGCACGACGGTAAAATTACCGGTAAAACCCGTTTGGCTCAAGGATCGAACCCAGGTTTCCCTGGGTCTCCTATCACTGCTCACCAGTGCCTCACTCCTTTTTTTGCACCAAATGAGAATTGAACCTGAGTCTTCAAAGAATAACTCAAGTCCTCCTACCACTTGATCTAGAAGTCATTGGCAACATCATAAGAAATTTAATTTGGTTTCTTAGCCTTTTCTTTTTCACACTAAACCATGATATTTAAGAAAAAAATGTATTTACCGATAATTTTACCGTCGTGCCTGCGGGTGGGTTACCGGGTTTTCCCCGGAATTGATGGTGGACGACTCGGGTAACCCTCGGAGTACTCCGTTTGTCCAGTGGGTGCCCCGAGAGTGCTCGGGATTGATTTGTTGGCCGTTCAAAAAAAATCTTATGATGTTGAAAAAATGAATAGTCTTTTTTGTTAAAATTCCATTATGGTGTATTAATATCATATTAATTACCAAAAAAACTTAATAAATTCGAAATGCATTATATGTATCATAATTAAAGTTTAAGATGACATAATGATAATACAATTACATGGAAAAAAATAACTAACAAATAAAAAATCACTTATTATATTTGAAGAAATTACTAGAACTTTTTTTTATTGAAATTCATTAATGGTGTATTAATATCAAATTAAATATCAAAAACAGTTAAAAAAATCATTTTTTTAGAAAATTGCTAAATTCGTCCCTGAGGTTTTACACAAATTGCTATATCAGTCCAAAATCAAGATTTGCTGCTAAAACAGTCCAAATCAAGATTTGTTGCTAAAATAGTCCAACTGCTATATTTAACGGCGTCTGTTTTTTGGACTGTATTAGCAAAACAAATCTTGATCTTGAACTGTTTTAGCAGCAAATCTTGATTTTGGACCGATCTAGCAATTTGTGTAAAACCGCATGGACGAATTTAGCAATTAACTCAAAACTTAATCAGCTACCATACCCCTCTTTATTACTATTTAAAAGATGTGAGCTACCAATAATCTTACAGGAAATTTAATGAGGTACCACACCCCTCTTTATTACTAGAAGTTAAAATATTTTGGAAATAAAATTAATTTAAAAGATGTGTGCTACCAATAATCTTACAGGAAATTTAATGAGGTACCACACCCCTCTTTAGTCTTTATTACTAGAAGTTAAAATATTTTGGAAATAAAATTAATTCGGTTATGTGGAAAAAAAAGATAAACTCACCATGATTATAAACATGTAACATACCCATATGTTACAAAAAAACACAAAAAGTTGGTGATGCTACTTTATACACCTAATACATGTTTTTGACAATCCTTTTGACAAAACCTTGCATTTTATCTACCAAGGTATGTATCTCAACAAAAGTCGGTGGGGTGGGAGTGTATCCCGTTCAAGAAAACCTTAAGTGGCTCTTGGAATAACATCGCCAAGGTATGTATCTCAACAAAAGTTGGTGGGCGTCATTTAAAAAATTATATAAAAGGTGTTTTAGGTAACGGTAAGGAGATTTGCTTTTGGCTTGACCCGTGGATCTCTAACGAGCCTTTAAAAGAGAAATTTCCTGAATTGTTTGGGTTAGAGATTAACAAAAAATGTTTGGTGGTGGACCGGGTCTCCACTGTTGATGGTGTTAACGAATTGAAGCGGGAATGGAGATCGTTTATCTCTGACTCGGGTCTGTCTAACAACCTTCAGCAGCTTTCGCGGCTGCTGGATAATGTCCAGCTTACGGCTGGGGATGATAAATGGACGTGGTCGGCTAGCTTGGATGGAGAATTTACTGTTAAGGTTAAGGCTGTAAAAAATGCTATATTCTGATTATGAGGCAGTTAACAGCTTTGTGATGGATTGGTGCCATTGGACGCCGACTAAATGCAACACTCTTATGTGGCGTATGGAGATGGATAGGATCCTGACTAGAGACGCGTTAAGGAAAAGGAACATATTCATAGAAGATTCTTTGTGTCCGTTATGCAGGTCCAAGGATGACACGGAGCACATTTTTACTTCTTGTTTCATTGCTTCGATGGTTTGGAACGGAATCAGTACGTGGTGTAAAATTCCTAGTATCCTTGCGTTCTCGACCAGAGACCTTCTTGACTACCATACGGTTTTAAGAGGTTCGGAAAGGAAGAAGGAGGCGGTGCAAGGTATCATCATTATCTCTTGTTGGTGTATTTGGCGTGCCAGGAATAATGTTTTGTTCTCAAATTCGCCGATCAAGATCGAGAATATTTTAAGTGAGGTTAAAGCTTTAGGTTTTTTATGGTTTTCTCATAGATCGAAACACAAAGGTATGGAGTGGAAAGATTGGTGCTCGTTTGTAAATATGTAATTTCGTTGTAGTTCCGGTTGGGTCGGTTGCGTTTGTTAATGAAGTTCACTTTTCAAAAAAAATTAATGTTTTTTGACAAATGTGCATAGTAAGATACATCAAATCACATAGTTATCTAGAAAAGTATATTGTCATCATCACAGCTATTATTGTATTTCAAGCATAAATAAAATAACAAAAGAGAAATATTCATATCCATATTCAACTTTTTTTTATTATCTCTCATCTCTCTAACTTTTTATGCTTTTTATTTTCTCTTATCTCTCTAACGTTTTTCCCTTTTACTTTATACTTCTAATTTTATCATTTATTTCAAAATTAAGATGTAAATGCAGAAAGATATTACGTATGTACTAATAAAAAAAATTAACGCCAATAAATGTACATATAAATTGACGTAAAAAAGTTACAGAAATAATTTACACAAAAAAGTTGCATAAATAGTTTACACAAAAAGTTACATATATCACTTGTGTAAGAGCATTCTCATCCAACCCCCCTAAAATTATACATACATTCCACTAAAAAATAACTCCTATATCAATATATTTTCACTAAAAATAAATAATTTTTCTTTCTTCTTTTCAATTAAATAATATTTTTTACCTTTATCATTATATTTTCTCTCTCCTCCACTCACAATCACTTTCAATATATATTAAAAAAGTATAGGGGGTGAACAATGTCCCCCCAAATATACAGATAAACAGTAACATTTTCTTTCTCCTCCACTCACAACTACTTTTTATACTTTTTATATTTTAAAAACCCCCCACACAGATTTTGTTGGGTTGGATGAGAATGCTCTAAGAACAACAACAATAAAACCCACTTTTTACATGATCAAAATAACGTCCACATATGTAATAAACACACTTTAATTTTTGTAACAGACCAGACCATCGTATATGTAACAACAACAAAGAACATTTTATTTCTATAACACTTTATTTCTGTAACATGCTAGGTAGTTGTGTAATAACAACAACAAAACCCATTTTTTACATGATGAAAAAAGTGACGTGCATCTACAATAATTTTCATTTTTGTCCGTAACAACAAAAAAATCCCTTATCTAGTTGCTTTTGTAACAAGCTAAATTACAAATGTAACAACAAACTTTATTTTATGTAACATCAATCGCCATGGTTCACCAATGCTGCTTTCCGAGTTAGTCGAAGCCCTCGCCATAAACCAAGAGAGAACTCCTTTTGTCTATCGGCTTATGCGTATCCTTGTTCACCCTGGTTTCTTTTTGAAACAAAGTGTATCGACCACATCCGGAGGAATTGATGAGGAAGGAAGAGAAGGCTATTTGCTAGCTCCCGCTTCTCGATTGCTTTTAAAGGAAGAACCATTAAATATTAGGCCCTTTTTGCTAGCAATGTTGGATCTACTAATGCTAGATCCATGGCAACATATGAGCAAATGGTTCCAAAACAATGATGTCAATCCCTGCCAAACAACCTATAGGAGGATGTTTTGGGATCTTGCAAGCCAAGAGTAGGATCTTAGTCAGTTCTTTAATGAAGTGATGGCTAGCGATGCGAGGCTTGTTACTAGTGTTGTTCTCGAACATTGTGGGGGTGTTTTTGAAAGGTTAGATTCCATTGTCGATGTTGGGGATGGTACTGGGACTGTTGCTGAAGCTATTGCCAAAGCTTTTCTGAATATTAGGTGCATTAGTTTTGATCTTCCTCATGTAGTTAATGGTTTGGTTAGGAATAAGAACTTGAGATTTGTTGGTGGAGACATGTTTGAAGCCATTCCCAAAGCCAATGCCATTTTGCTCAAGGTATTAATCTTAATATTACTCCTTAATTTTCCTATTTTTATGTAATCAAAATTAGGTATATCTATCCTTTTGAACAAAAAGTTTTGAAATTTCATATTTTTTTATTGATTTATTTTTATGGAAAAACAGATTATTCTACACAACTGGAGTGATGAAGAATGCATGAAGATACTAAAGGAATGCAAAGAAGCGATTCGGAGCAAGGAAAATGGAGGAAAACTGATTATCATGGACATGATCGAGAAGGTTCACAATGGACGAGACTCAATTCTTCTTTGATATGCTTATGATTGCTATGGCGACAGTTAGAGAGAGGTGTGAGAAAGATTGGGCACAACTCTTCCTTGATGTTGGCTTTCGCAATTACAAAATAACTCAAATTTTAGGGTTAAGATCTCTCGTTGAAGTTTATCCCTAGTTAAGCTTCATTGCTTTCTATACAACGTAATTTCTAACCATCATTTTATGAAATTTCTTAGCATGGTCTTGTTGTTTCAATGTTGTTCTTCGTTATTTTTATCTACTTAAGAAAATGTTCTTGTTTGTGATTTTTTTATCAACCCTTAGACCACCTATAGTGGGGGTTTTTTGGGCGTTTTCCCCTAAAAAACGGCCCACAACGCCCTTTTTTCAACCCGGGGGCTTTTTTTCAAACAAATTGTTTTTGGCGTGCTTTTTTCCACGTCTTGCTTCCTTTTGTTTGTCTAATCACCCTTGATCTTCCTTTTGTTTGTCCAATAAGATTTTATGATGTTTTTTTATTTAATTTTATTACATCTCTTTTAACAAAATGCCCCACAATGCCCACATCCCCACTACACCCATTTTAGAAAACGTCCCATAATGCCCCGTTACTGACTAGGCTGACACATGACGCAAAACGTCTAAGAGTAGGGGTATTACCACTACACATGGTAATAGACCACAAAACTTTATGTAAAGATAAGTCTTTGAGAATATGGCCATGTGCGATTAGAAAAGGTGAGCCCCAAAATTCACGAGTTTAAAGAAAAATGGTCCCTAAATTCATGGGTTTCAATTTGGTTACATAAAAAGTGGGTTTAAATGGGTTAAACATACCGAATTTTTGTTTTTTGCATACCAATTTTCGTCATTTTTTATATATAAAAAAATTCAATTTTTTTTTTTGTAGTGCACATGTGTAATAATACACATGATACACATGTGTACTACAATTTTTTTTTGAAAAAAAAGTTTTTTTTATATAAAAAACCTGCGATTTATATAAAAAAAACTGGAAAAAAAAATTTTGGTTTGTTTTTTAGGCTTTTTTTAGTTAGTTTTTGAGTTTTCACAATAAAAATGGTTTTCATTTGAACCATCCCCTTGTCAAATATACATATATGTATATACATGTTTAAAATTGAAAAATAAGTGTTATTTTGGGCATTAGTATTTAGGGTTTAGCATTAGGGTTTAGGGTTTAGCTTTATGGTTTAGGGTTTAGCTTTATGGTTTAGGGTTTAGCATTAGGGTTTAGCAATAGTATTTAGGGTTTAGCATTAGGGTTTAGTTTTTGGGTTTAGCACTAGGGTTTAGCTTTAGCTTTTGGGTTTAGCTTTAGCTTTAGGGTTTGCGTTAGGGTTTAGCATTAAGGGTTTAGCTTTAGGTTTTAGCATTAGGGTTTAACATTCGTGCTTAGCTTTAGGGTTTAGAATTAAGGTTTAGATTTAGGGTTTAGCATTAGGGTTTAGCTTTAGGGTTTAGAATTAGGGTTTAGGGTTTAGCATTAAGGTTTAGCTTTAGTGTTTAGGGTTTATAACACATATTTTTTCAATTTTAAACATGTATATACATATATGTACAATTGACAATATACACATATGTATAGTTAAAAGATTAACAATATACACATGTGTATAAATCCCAAAATAAAAAAAAAATTAAATCCTTAAAGAAAAAGCTGCGATTTTTCCAAAAAAATTGCATTTTTTTCACATTTTTTTTTTGCATTTTTTGCTTAGGGAAAATGCGTGGTCCAGATTGCTTCTCAAGTTTCTCAAATAGGGTGGACTTCTCTTAGGATCCCTACCTTATATATATATATATATATATATAGGGGACCGCTAGAATGAGAACCACCACGAGTTATGAGAACCGCGAGAACCAAGTGCCACGGAGGGGCGTTGACCACGATTTTTTTTACAACTAGATCCGTATATTTTAACAACATTCGTAAAAAAAAAAATTCAAACGGCGCACCCGAGGGGGTAGTTTTTTACACCCAAAGTTTGTAAAAAGAAAAAAGAAAAAAATAATAAAAACACCAAACTTTGGGTGTAAAAAACTACCCCCTCGGGCGCGCCGTTTGAATTTTTTTTTTACGAATGTTGTTAAAATATACGGATCTAGTTGTAAAAAAATCGTGGTCAACGCCCCTCCGTGGCACTTGGTTCTTGCGGTTCTCATAACTCGTGGTGATTCTCATTCTAGCGGCTCCCTATATATATATATATATATATATATATATATAGGATTAGGTTCAAGAGTGAACACTAGTGTAGTTTACGAAAACTGAGCGAACTAATCTTGGCCATACATGTGTGTAGATCAATGGCCAGGATTTGATGATTTTATACACTAGTGCATTTTACGATTTGATGATGAAATCTTAGTCATCCACGTGTGTAAATCAACGGCCAAGATTTGTTCACTAAGTTCGCAAATACATTAGTGTTCACTCTAGAACCTCACCCTATATATATATATATATATAAAAGTTAAAATTTTGGTGTCAGGTATATGATATCATTTGTTATGAGATATTATAATAACTAGGTTATAGATCCATGTACTACACGGGTTGAATACCCATGTATAATTTATAAATCTCAAAATACATCATATGATTGAAATTACTTTTTTACACACTAGCAGAACGCCCGCGTGATGCGGATGGAGCGACACATCACATTGCGATATGCACTTTTGATAGTTTTCTTATTCATATAATACTAATTGTAGTATCATTGTGATAGATATACATCAAAAGCGAAGTAATCGGGTAATCCATTTCAATGTAGCATCATTGTGATGTGCATGGTTCAGTTATTATCCTCATCCGAAGTCGAAACCAAAGTCATCAGTTGGTCTATTTTATTAACCAATTGGTTTTTAGTTAATCAATTTCCGTTACATTATGTTGCTTGAATATTATAGTCGCTTGAAATTGCATTTATTTGAAATGGTAGCATTAGTAGAAGTGACGAAGATCATTATTAGATAAATGAGTCAAAAACTTGATTAGAAAATGTTTGGTAGTCATAGGAAATGGAGGATCCATAAATGAGCCAAACGGGTCGAATAATTGTTTTGTGGATAGTAAGAATGTGTTTTGAATAGCTTTTGGCAATGGAGGATCACAAGAGCGTATAACCATAGACTTGGTAATGATACGCCAGTGATTGTAAGCCCCGGACGATGGGTAAATTACGCCTTGAGATCATAAAATCTTCAATAGTAGAATTAGTGTAAAATTATGCGGGTTGAATAATTTTTTGGTTTGCAAAATTATATTTATTCAACTCGTGTAAAACGCGGGGTTTTTAAAAATATTTTTTTATAATTTACTATTCAAATTTACATTTATATAACCCGTGTAATACACGAAGTTTTTAAAGATATAACTTTTTTATCATTTGCTATGTAAAATTAGATTTATTCAACACGTGTAATACACGGGGTTTTTTAAGGATATAACTTTTTTATTATTTGGTAGATTTTCAACCCGACTATACATGGGTTTTTTAAAGATACGACGTTTTTAGTATTTAATATACAAAATTACATTTATTTAATATGTGTAGTACACATGGTTCTTAAAGATACAACTCTTTTAGATCTATTCAACACGTGTAATATATGAGGTTTTTAAGGATGTATTTTTTTTTTTATTATTTGGTAGATTTATTCAACCCGATTATACACGGGGTTTTTTAAGATACGACATTTTTAGTATTTAGTATACAAAATTATATTTATTTAATATGTGTAATACACATGGTTTTTAAAGATACAACTCTTTTTTAGATCTATTCAACACGTGTAATATATAAGGTTTTTAAGGATGTAATTTTTTTTTATTATTTGGTAGATTTTTTCAACCTGATTATACACGGGTTTTTTAAAGATACGACGTTTTTAGTATTTAGTATACAAAATTACATTTATTTAATATGTGTAATACACATGGTTTTTAAAGATATAATTTTTTTTATTTGATATATACAATTACATTTATTTAACACGTATAATATACGGGGTTCATAAAGATATAACTTTTTATCATTTAATATACAAAATTACATTTATTCAACCCGTGTAAAAATGGTGTTCTAACCTAGTTAATATTAAATGTTATCCTTATTTATTAAAAATAAAACTTTTTTTTATTATTTGGTATACAAAATTATATTTATTCAACTCGTGTAAAACGCGGGTTTTTAAAATTTTAACTTTTTATTATTATTTACTATACAAAGTTTCATTTATATAACCCGTGTAATACATTATTTGATATATAAAATTACATTGATTTAACCCGTACAATATACGAGTTTCATAAAGATATACCTTTTATTATTTAATATATAAAATTATATTTATTCAACTCGTGTAATACACGAGGTTCTAACCTAGTTAAGCATTTATTTTGTATATACTTATGCCAGAGGGTAGCCGCCAAATGGACAATCAAGTAATATGTTAGTTTTTTCCTAATTTAAAAGAAAATTATGAAAATGGTGATCGACTAAAAACACTTTAAAATTTGACGAGTCCTTGGAGTGACGCATCAGGCGTGTGATACGTCCATATGCAGACTTCTCAAGCACCCAATAAAAAATGGACACGTAATGTGGGCCGAGACGCATGGTGGTAGTTTCATGTGGTGCATCAAGATGTGCAGGTGTTCCACTTTTTCAGAGATGTGCACATCCCAAACAACCATTAATCTCTCTTTCCTCTTTCTACTCAAAATCAAAACCACAAAATACATCGTTGATATGCAGATCAAAATTGTTCCTCTAGTGATGTTAGTATTGTGATCCCAAACAACATTTATCTCTCTTTCCTCTTTGTTTACGTTTACTAGTCGGAGATAATGCTTTGAATACCGAAGACGACTAAAATCTCGCCGGAGACATTATATATGTGTCTGCAACGTTTCAGAACTCGCAACATTCAAAGCATCACCAGATTGTTCCGATTGTTGAGGACGCTGGAGACGGAGAGCCGAATTGTTTTTATTTTATTTGAAAACAACCTGTTACGGCCAAATCTTATTGCTTTGCCCATGTAATTTTCCCATACTTAAAGACCGATCGGCCGACACCATCATTCACCTCACCGTTAACCCATCACTGCAACTTGTTGGAGACGAAGGCGTCTGCAACTCGCTGGAGACGACTGCAACTTCCAGACGCATCCCGTGCACTTCCAGACGCATCTCGTGCAAGATGCGTCGCTCCAAGGACGCGGAAGGTGGCTAGATTGGAAAATCTTGTTGGTCAATGACCATTTTCGTAATTTTCTCTTTAAAAACCATAGTATTATCACCCTCGTTAAACAAACTTTGCGTTTACCTTTTGGATTAAAGTAGCATGTTTTAAGAATGTCAGAGACGGGATTGATAAAAATTTAAAATTTGGCATGTACTGACATAATTAAATAAACCACAGAGACGAAAATGGCAAGTAACTCTTTAAAAAGCTATCTAAAGCTAATTTTTTATTCTTCTTAATGTGGTATGGATAATAAATAGTGAAAGCTCTAAATAGTATAACATGTTTACCCAATTTTTTTAGGGTCTACATATTTACACACCTTTATGCCTATTTTGACACCCTTCAGGACGCCTCGTATAGACCTATACGAGGCGTATAGGGTTACTTTTCCGACCATCTCTGCAACAAAGCACAATGTCAAATCAGTCACATCAGACGGGGAGTATAGGTCTGTACGAGGAATGGATACGAGGCACTAAGACGCCCCGTATAGACCTATACGAGGCGTCTTCTACAGGAGACAAAAAGATATACGAGGGGTCTAGAGCTATACGAGGCGTCGATGGCTTATGAAAAAGTGCAACATACAGTGTATGGTTTGTCCCTAGCATTGAACGAAAGACTTAAAACATTTGCTTGTCTTCTTTCATTCTGCTTCTTCTTCTTCTTCTTTCATTCTGGGACGACATTTAATTTGTGTTATTATCATCCCGAAGTGTTGAAATGTCATCATACTGGGACGGCAACTATGTCTTCGGGCAGTATTATAGCGAGAACTGGGTGCCCGAAAGCGATCCGGTAACAGTACAGGTACTTAAATGTTTTAATTAGTTTTTGTTTTAGTTTATTATTTTCTAATGATGATACGGTTCTTTATTTTGGAGGAGTCTTGCTGTCACACCCCGATTTCCACGTGTCACCGGTGGGCCCGGTGGGGGAGTATCGTGACGTGGTTGGCAACGTAATAGTCAAACAACACAATATAATAATGCACAGCGGAAGCTAATTTAAAATAAGATACAACCGAATTTATTGATTGTAAACAAAGTCACAATTTATCCGGTGTTTATCCACAGTAGGATCGAATTAACAAAACATTGTTTATGGTTCAACAGACTTCGGCATCTCTAAGTTTGCGAGACTTCTAATGATGCTTAGGAGAATCCCAGCCTATTTCGCCTAGTACCTGCATTTAATCTTTTTGGGAAAATACGTCAGTTTACACTGGTAAATACATTCAACTGACTCATTTTATAAAAATGATTGAAAATTGGTTTGGATGCACATGGCATAAACATTTTGTTTAACTTGGGAGAATTATTTAATATTATAATCTTGTGAACGATTTACATGTTACTTATGCGTTCAGTAGCCCGGAACGTATTCCGGGTTAAAGATCAATAGACACACCACTTATGTGAGTTATACACGGGAGTACGCCTACACCCCGTGCTCAGGTCGTGGCTATCTCGTAAGATAATGCCGAGGATATCCGGGACATGGTCATTAACCCCCCAAAGGCTGTAAAGTAAACACATCTGTTTAAAACGAGCCGATCAAATTATTCGATTAACCACTAAGCGTGGAAGATTTGATGCTCGATCAAGCGGTACGCTATGTACCGTAACCCAAGCCCGTATAGGGAAAATAAGTTAAAAGTATTTACCTTGATGCAAAGTATAGTCACAATAATCAAATAGCAGGTAGCTTTTACTGTTTCTCCTAATCTGGAACGAAGGTTAAATATAACCTATTAGAATCCTAGCGGGTCTTTAATTATGCTTAAGCTTAGACCGGCTAGTTTCAAAGATACGGTTCGTACGCACTATTAAGCGAAGACCGGATAGAATGTGATTCAGACCCGACAAGTTTGAAGACTTGTTTAATATGGGTTTATTATTCACATTCTGGATTTTGAGATTAAACCGCTAAGGTTTGACCCGTTTCGGCTAATTTATGTAAACTTGTTACATAAACCGAGCCGAACGCGTAAGATGCGTAACGGGTATCCGTAAGAGCCATATACAGGTTTCCTAAGTTAATATGCTTCAAATATGTTGTAACATCAGTAGGATGTCTTTCGTTATGCCCCGAACTAATCTAAACACAAACTATGCCCCGTAGGGGTAGTTTGGTCATTTTAAAGTTTGTAAAAGAGTTTAATTGTTTAACTGAGTTACAGGTCTGATGTAAACAGCAAACATACTCATTTTGATGGGTTATAACAGTAGGCTAAGGCATATATGTGAAATTTATCATATTTAACCAAACTATGCCCCGTAGGGGTATTTTGGTAATTTCACATAAGCCGACAAGCTCAAAACTGAAGTCTGAGTTTATCAACTTTTGCTTACTGTTAAAATATGATAATTTGCTTCTTATATCAGTAGGTATCAACCCGGGTATGTCCAATATGATTCTAAGACATACTATGCGTTAAAAACGCTAATTATGGCGATTAAAGGCCATTTCCGGGTTCTATACTTAAAGCTGATATTTTTATATTTCCAGAAGGCTTAAAATAATTTATTAATCATATGTGATCAGTAGCAAAAGGTTTGGAGTCGTTTAGTTGTGTAAAACTCATTTTATGGCCCGTAAGGGCAAAACCGACAATTAACGGGTTAAGCCTATGACTATGAGTTATGCTCCGCCAAAAATTAATTAAAAGTCTTTAAAATTCCCAAAATATTATATTATATCAGTGGGTAATTCGTTTGATACCAGAAAGCATGTTTAACTAGGCTATCCGCTAATTTCGCCATTATGTTAACATAAAGCATTAGTTTAGCGATAACGAGCATAACTCTAAATCTATAAATCAAACTGATGTCAAACTTTGCATGCAAGTCTATATATCAATATTCAAGGTTTCTACACTTTTACATTTTCATAAATCATGATTTAAGGTAATAAGGGCATAACGGTCAACGTATGAGCATTTAACGGAAATTTGCATATTAATTGGATAACTAGTGAACCAAGGTGTATGATCACAGAGGGTTGTTCTAACATGTATCCTAATCCAATTTAAGCTCTGAGGCATTTCTAAAATATGCCCAAACGGGTCAGAACTGAAAGTCAACCGAAAAGTCAAACTATGTGACTTTCGGTTCCGAACCGGGTCTAAACAGGAAATAGTCGGGTTGAACATGTTGGGACATGTTATTACACTTATTTCTAAGTTATAATAATGTTCAAACAGGTTACAAATGTCCTAGATAGCTAATTATGCATAATTAACATTTTAAGCAATATGTTGACTTTTTAAGTAAATGTTTGACCCGACATTTGACCTGCTTAGGATGGTGATCAGGGGAAACCCTTTTGGGGTTTTATTACCCACATAAATACCATTCTAAAACTACTTTTAATTCGAGATAAGACTGAGTCATTAGTGACTAATCTCGAAGTCAAACCGTAATTACGACGGTTTGACTTTTAGCTAATTAACTAAGCTAAACACAACCAAATAAGAACTAGAAGACTTACAATAGTCCAATGCACGAATTATGATCAGAAGGGAGAGTTCCTTAGCTCCAGGAATGCTCCAATGATCAGTTGCAAGTGTGGGAATGAATGTTGCAACTTCTTGTGCTTTATATAGTGAAGAACTCACCATGATTGGTTGACAACTCACTCTAGGATTAACCACAACCATCCAACACTTGTCCTAGTGTTCTTAGGATAGTTAGGGGTCTTTAAATAATGTTAAAAACCGGCTTAAAGGGTTAAAATCGCGAAAGACAGGCAACAGCCCGTTTTTCTGGTTCTGGGCAACCCCTGCGCATCGTAGGGGTATATGTGCTACGATGCGCAGGCCTTATACAGGGGCTGTTTGCTTGTTTCTTCATTTGTTCGAAAAGGCAGCCCACTTGTACGACTTTGTGGCCTCTATTTGCAACTTAGGACCCTCCTAAAGTGTATGTTCCTGTATGGTACCCTACCATTTGTACTTGTTCCATTTGAATGCATTTACAAGACCCGAAAACAAGGTCTATCGTTGCTTTTTCTTCGTGAGATCTTGTTATGCTTTTGCAAGTCTATTATTGGTAATAATTCTCTGAATTGTGGCATGAGGAATGTGTAGTAATGTTATATCGGGTCTTGGGATTTATAATTGAGGTCGTTCAGAGGTAACAATTTAACATGACGCCACTTTAATCCTACCGAAACATCTTTATTAAATCCGGGTTTTTCAACGCGTTTTGTCTTACATGACACGTGTCATTTTATTATTAGACCCGAAATTTTCGAGGTGTTACATCCTCACCCCCTTAAAATAAATCTCGACCCGAGATTTACTGAAACAGGTAAGGGTACTTTTCTTTCATCGTGGATTCAACCTCCCACGTGAAATCGGGACCTCTACGGGCATCCCATTTGACCTTAACAAAAGGTATACGCTTTCTCCGAAGCTTTCTTACCTGTCGATCTTCAATCGACACAGGTTTTTCCACGAATTTCAAGCTCTCGTCAATATGCACATCTGTATGTGGCATGACATGTGTTTCGTCAGCGGAACACTTCTTTAGATTGCAGATGTGGAACACATTGTGAATTCCACTGAGCTCTTCTGGTAAGTCCAACTTATAGGCGACTGACCCGATACGTTCGATAACCTTGAAAGGTCCTATGTATCTCGGGCTTAGTTTGCCTTTCTTACCAAACCGCATCACTCCTTTCCAGGGTGACACTTTAAGTAGGACTTTTTCACCTACTTCGAAATGGAAATCCTTACGACTTGGATCCGCGTAACTCTTCTGCCTATTCCGGGCAGCTTGGAGATTGTTACGAATCTGGACAATCTTGTCCGTCGTTTCGAATACAATTTCTGGTCCTGATAATTGTACTTCTCCAACTTCCGCCCAACAAACTGGCGATCTACACTTTCTACCGTATAATGCCTCAAATGGCGCAGCCTTTATGCTGGTATGGTAGCTATTGTTGTAGGAGAATTCGATCAATGGTAGGTTCTTATCCCAGCTACCTTCCAATTCGATCGCACATGCACGTAGCATGTCCTCTAACGTTTGAATAGTACGCTCACTCTGACCGTCAGTCTGAGGATGGTAAGCCGTGCTAAAGTTCAAACGTGTGCCCAAAGATTGCTGGAAACTCTTCCAAAAATGTGACGTGTACCTAGTATCTCTATCAGAGATAATAGCTACAGGTATGCCGTGTAAGGCTACAATCTTATCCACGTATAACTGGGCTAACATGTCGGAGCTATAAGTCTCCTTGATGGGTAAGAAATGAGCTGACTTAGTCAGTCTGTCAACTATAACCCATATTGTATCATTGCCTTTCCTTGTCTTGGGTAACTTGGTAATAAAATCCATAGTTACCATTTCCCACTTCCACGTAGGAAGTTCAGGCTGTTGTAGCAAACCTGACGGTTTCTGATGCTCGGCTTTGACTTGCGCACAGGTCAAGCATTTTGCTACATGGGCGGCTACAGACTTTTTCAAGCCTATCCACCAATAATTTGCCTTTAAATCCTGATACATCTTATCCGCACCAGGATGAACGGAATATTTGGAACTATGGGCTTCCTGAAGGATAACATCACGAAGTCCTCCATAAATTGGAACCCATACTCGTCCATTCAACCTCAGAAGTCCGTCCTTGCTAAGAGTTAACTGCTCCTCAGTTACTCCTAGCTTTTCATTAGGATAGTTAGCTTCCAACACAGCTTCCTTCTGTGCAGCTAACAACCTTTCCATCAGACTGTTCTTTAATTCCATGCGCTTGGCATGGATTCGGATAGGTTTAACTCTTTCCTTCCGACTCAAGGCATCGGCGACCACATTCGCCTTGCCGGGATGGTACTTGATTTCACAATCATAGTCATTTAAAGTTTCCATCCAGCGGCGTTGCCTCATGTTTAATTCCTTCTGATTAAACAGATGTTGAAGGCTCTTGTGATCAGAATAGATCACAAATTTGACACCATAAAGGTAATGCCTCCAAAGCTTCAGTGCAAATACAACGGCACCCAGCTCCAAGTCATGGGTGGTGTAATTCTTTTCGTGCACTTTCAATTGCCTTGAAGCGTAGGCAATAACTTTGCCTTTCTGCATAAGCACACACCCCATGCCGGTATGCGAAGCATCACAATAAACCACAAATTCTTCAATTCCCTCTGGCAATGTCAGTACCGGGGCGTTGCTCAGCTTTTGCTTCAGAATATCAAAGGATTCTTGCTGCTTAGGGCCCCAAACAAACTTAACCTTCTTCTTAGTTAAGGAGGTTAGGGGTGCAGCAATCCTTGAAAAATTTTCAATGAAACGCCGGTAGTATCCTGCCAATCCCAGGAAGCTACGAATTTCTGTTGGCGTCTTTGGCTCTTGCCAGTTCATTACTGCTTCCACCTTAGCGGGATCCACCTGGATACCACGCTCACTGACCACATGTCCAAGAAATTGGACTTCTCTAAGCCAAAATTCACACTTGGAGAATTTGGCATAGAGCTTCTCCTTATGCAGGAGTTTGAGAATACATCGAAGATGTTTCTCGTGGTCAGCTTTGTTCTTAGAATAAATGAGAATGTCATCGATGAAAACGATGACGAATTTATCTAAGTGCGGCTTGCAAACGCGATTCATGAGATCCATGAACGCAGCCGGTGCATTGGTGAGCCCAAAAGGCATCACTAGAAACTCGTAGTGACCGTAACGAGTCCTAAATGCAGTCTTGTGTACGTCTTCATCTTTGACCTTCAGCTGATGGTAGCCTGACCTCAGATCAATCTTTGAGAAGTAACTTGCCCCTTGCAGCTGATCGAACAAATCGTCGATCCTGGGCAATGGATATCTGTTCTTGATCGTGACTTTATTAAGCTCGCGATAGTCGATGCACAGACGCATCGACCCATCCTTCTTCTTGACAAACAGGATTGGCGCTCCCCAAGGAGATGAACTAGGTCGAATGAAACCCTTAGCCAGCAATTCATCTAGCTGCGTCCGCAACTCCTTCATTTCGGTGGGTGCCAATCTGTATGGTGCTCTAGCAACTGGTGCAGCTCCGGGAATGATATCTATCCTGAATTCGACTTGTCTATCTGGTGGTAGGCCAGGTAGATCTTCAGGAAACACTTCTGGGTATTCTGAGATGACAGGGATGTCTTCTAACTTCGGTTTAGGCTCATCAATAATCACCTGTGCCATGTAGATGACACACCCCTTCTTCAAACACTTTGAAGCCTTGAGCATAGTCACGTGCTCAGGCAGTCCGTACTGGGTATCTCCCCGAATGGTGAGTGATTCACCAGACAGAGTCTTTATTACCACCTGTTTCTGGTTACAGACGATTTGGGCCTGGTTATGAGATAACCAGTCCATACCCAGAACTATGTCAAAACCAGCTAATTTAAACGGAAGTAGAGACAGAGGAAAAGAATGGTTCTTAATGGATATTACACATCCATCTAACACAGTAGAGACGGTTTCTATGGTACCATCTGCTAACTCTACCTCATAGTTCATTTTTAGGGTTTTGACAGGTAAATTCAACAATTTACAAAATTTATGATCTACGAAGGACTTATCTGCGCCTGAATCAAAAAGTACTCTTGCAAAAACATCGTTTACAAGGAAAGTACCTGTTATGACGTTATCATCCTGCACAGCCTCCTTCGCATCCATCCTGAAGACTCTAGCATTGGTCTTCTTAGCCTCCTCGGGCTTCTTGTTGTACTTTGGGCAGTTAGTCTTTATGTGGCCCTTTTCGTTGCAACGGTAACACGTTGCATCTTTCATCTTCTTGCAGTCCAAGGTTTTGTGTTCCTTGGACTTGCACAAACCACAAGCGAAAGACCTGGACTCGTTATTCGAGGTTGATTCGAATCTGCACTTTCCAAAGTGTTGTTTCTTGCAAATTTTGCATGTGGGCTTCTCCCCAGAACGATGCCCATCTTTCTTCGAATCTGATCCCTTCTTGTGATCACCGCTCCCACGGTGCTTCTTGTTCGACCTACGCGAACCGTCATCATCATGCTTCCTCTTCTCGGCCGCCTTATTCCTCTGCGATCTCTGCCGGACCGCATCCAGTGTGAGGGATAAGGAAAGGTCAGTTACAGACCTGAAGGTAACTGGCCGAGAAGCTTTGACACTGGCCTTGATCTCGGGCTCTAATCCACCAATAAAACGAGCGATCCTTTTAGGCTCCGGGGTTACCAGATAAGGTACCAACCGGGATAGTGTATTGAAGCTTGTCAGATAAGCTTGACAATCGAGGTTCCTCATAACCAGTGATAGGAAGTCATATTCTATCTTTTCCACCTCATGTTGAGGGCAGAAATTTTCTTTGATCAGTGCTATGAATTGATCCCACGTCATGCTATACAACGGAATCTTTCCTGAGGCCTCCATCAGAGATCTCCACCAAGCTAACGCCTCACCCTTGAAGGACTGTGAGACAAATTTAACCACATCACCTTCAGCGCATCCGCTGATGTCCACGACCGTATCCATTTCATCCAGCCACGTCATGCAGTCTACGGCTCCTTTTTCTCCCGTAAAATCCCTGGGTTTACAAGATACAAAGTACTTATATGTGCAACCCTTGTTACGGTGTCCCTGATGCAGTACCAACTGCTGAGATGGATTACTTTGGTGGTTGGTGGACTGGCGATCATCATCGTTTTTCTTTGGTCCATCCTTTTTGGGAGGAGGCTTGTTATGAGCCTCAGAATGGGTCCTTGGCTTTGACTGTGACACAGAGTGGGTCCTACTCCGAGTACCACTGTATTCGTCATATTGTCTATCCAAAGCTTGTGTGATAGCTCCGTCTATGATTGCTTTTAGTTCAGCACCCGTTAATGTAATCTGGGCGTTTTCATTCGGCTCTACCGGATGGCTATTGCCTTCATTGGAGTCAGCCATTTGTATTGAACTGTTGCAGAAAACAAGGTCAATATTTTATTTGGAATTTTATTATGGAATTACCCCTTAGGGTAATTCGTTAACCATGGTAAACAGAGACCATATTTGGTTAACTTATTAATCGCATTAATTTAGGATTTCAATTAAAATTTATCCTAAACATAAACACTAACGATATATATTAGCACATAAGGCTTGGTCACATGGACAAATTAATAAACTATGATTTCAAAGAATCAAGACTTTTAAGGTTTGAACCTAGTTCATTACCTTTATTGGGCAGGGAGTCATAGCTACCACTGTCTTTTGGCTCATGTAGAATTGAGCAAGGCCCGTAAGCACTATATTACCACGTATGGTTAAGTATAATCATCTTAATTGATGATGTAATCCAGGATTCAGAGATCATTAAACTGGATTAGGAATCTTCTAAAGAATCCTTATTCATTTAAGAATGACATGTGATTTTTAACGAATCACTTCTGCCAGGAGTGTTAACATGTTTTAAGATGTTAACAGGGATTTGAATCTTTTAAACAGGTCTTACCATCTTGGCTCGGTCTTATATTTGACACTAAGCTAGGTTTTACCTTTTTAAGATTCTTAATTTATAATTACATAGGCAGATTAATTTAAAAAGGAAATGATTTTTTAATTTATTTATTTCATTTATTATTTGTATATGCGCATAATGGCAACATGAAATTTATAAAATAACCATTCCATTAATTCATTTAGAATATTACACATTTGCCCTAAACGAGTCTTCCAATATCAAACTTACCCTCGTAGGGTCAACAGATACTTACCCTCGTAGGGGTTAAATAACACACATACCCACGAAGGGGCTAAACATAATATATGTCCACGCAGGGACTACTTATTCAAACCACACACACCCACTTAGGGGTTTAAAACAATTAAGCATGCCCACGCAGGGGCTTAACAACCAACTACACCCATGCAGGGGCTTATACATCAGCGATGGAAGAATTTAACGATTCTTCTTGTTCTTCCCCTTGATCAGACCCATCAGTCCTTGGAGGAATGTTTGCCTTTCCCTTCGTTCTTCATGTGCTTCCCGTTCCACCTGCTCCAACCTATGCAAAATTTCCTCCCTATTTGGAGAAAATCGTGGTGGCTGCGACTGCGTCCTTATGATGGGCCTAGGTGGTATCGAGTATCCCTGTGTTGGGTAACTCACCCCCCAAGGATCCCCATAAGGTCCTTGCGTGCCATAGTTCGCTGCTACCGAGTATGGATCAGCCTCTCCATAACCGTAGTTATGATGTGTTGGTGGCTCAAACGGGTTGTAGCCCATACCACCCGGGTATGCTGGTATCGGGTTTTCAAAACCCATTGGAGGCGGCTGCTGAAAAGCTGGCTGCGAAGGCCCACCCATTTGTGGGTCCTCATAGTGCGGTGGGTAGTGACTAGCACTAGACTGTCGCGGGGAATCGAAAGTGAAGTCCCCTGGTCGCACCGACATACGGGCACCGGTTCTTCTGCGCCTTGGCGGTTGAGGAGGTGGCGGTTGAACTGGTGGCGGTGGAGGCGGTGGCGTAACTGCCACAAAGCGATGATCCTCTGAAGAATCTTGATGATGCGGCTGTACTTGTGGCTCTTGGTGCTGTTAAGAATGCTGCTGCTGGTGCTGTCCATGTGATGACGAGTGGTGTGATGGTGTGTAATACCACTGTTGCTGATCAAATAGGGCCTGGAAGCTATCTGGACCACCATAGGGTGATCCGTGGAAAGACGAACCATCGGAGATCTCAATCGGATGATTTGGTGTACCACTTGCCGGCATGACGGGGTCCGTATCCTCGTCCATATCGTCGGCGTGATCTCCTGAAGAGTGGTCCTCCGGACCCAGTGGGTTAAAACCCACGGGCTCTGGTATGAACCCAACCGGGTTAAACTGTCCCCTAAAAATAGGTGTAGGGTCCCCATATGAATGATGAGATAGGGACCTCTGTAGTGGTACATAAGACGGTTGAGGGTTATTGGGTTCATAGGGATTTAGAGCAGGAGGTGTGGAAGTATGTGAAACCGATCGTCTGGCCGGCTCGTACTGGTTTCTTCGGTTTTCCCGAGGGTCGTCACTCTCGGTATTGGATGGAGCTCGCCTTCGTGAAGGTCCAGCTTCATGATCGTTGGGGGCGGTAACTGGCCCCTTTCCACGTCCTCGTGTTCGGAAGAATCTTGGCGGCATTTTCGATATTCCTGTCAATACAGCATGAGGTAATAATACAAAGATATATGCAAAATTTAAATAAAGGACAACACAATCAATAGTGGAATTTGTCCTATGTTATAAGTCTAGACTCGAAGGTTTAGATTTGTGCATATTGTGTAACTGAGATTAAACACAAAAGACTAGTGTTTAATTCACTCAGAGTTGGCTCTGATACCAACCTGTCACACCCCGATTTCCACGTGTCACCGGTGGGCCCGGTGGGGGAGTATCGTGACGTGGTTGGCAACGTAATAGTCAAACAACACAATATAATAATGCACAGCGGAAGCTAATTTAAAATAAGATACAACCGAATTTATTGATTGTAAACAAAGTCACAATTTATCCGGTGTTTATCCACAGTAGGATCGAATTAACAAAACATTGTTTATGGTTCAACAGACTTCGGCATCTCTAAGTTTGCGAGACTTCTAATGATGCTTAGGAGAATCCCAGCCTATTTCGCCTAGTACCTGCATTTAATCTTTTTGGGAAAATACGTCAGTTTACACTGGTAAATACATTCAACTGACTCATTTTATAAAAATGATTGAAAATTGGTTTGGATGCACATGGCATAAACATTTTGTTTAACTTGGGAGAATTATTTAATATTATAATCTTGTGAACGATTTACATGTTACTTATGCGTTCAGTAGCCCGGAACGTATTCCGGGTTAAAGATCAATAGACACACCACTTATGTGAGTTATACACGGGAGTACGCCTACACCCCGTGCTCAGGTCGTGGCTATCTCGTAAGATAATGCCGAGGATATCCGGGACATGGTCATTAACCCCCCAAAGGCTGTAAAGTAAACACATCTGTTTAAAACGAGCCGATCAAATTATTCAATTAACCACTAAGCGTGGAAGATTTGATGCTCGATCAAGCGGTACGCTATGTACCGTAACCCAAGCCCGTATAGGGAAAATAAGTTAAAAGTATTTACCTTGATGCAAAGTATAGTCACAATAATCAAATAGCAGGTAGCTTTTACTGTTTCTCCTAATCTGGAACGAAGGTTAAATATAACCTATTAGAATCCTAGAGGGTCTTTAATTATGCTTAAGCTTAGACCGGCTAGTTTCAAAGATACGGTTCGTACGCACTATTAAGCGAAGACCGGATAGAATGTGATTCAGACCCGACAAGTTTGAAGACTTGTTTAATATGGGTTTATTATTCACATTCTGGATTTTGAGATTAAACCGCTAAGGTTTGACCCGTTTCGGCTAATTTATGTAAACTTGTTACATAAACCGAGCCGAACGCGTAAGATGCGTAACGGGTATCCGTAAGAGCCATATACAGGTTTCCTAAGTTAATATGCTTCAAATATGTTGTAACATCAGTAGGATGTCTTTCGTTATGCCCCGAACTAATCTAAACACAAACTATGCCCCGTAGGGGTAGTTTGGTCATTTTAAAGTTTGTAAAAGAGTTTAATTGTTTAACTGAGTTACAGGTCTGATGTAAACAGCAAACATACTCATTTTGATGGGTTATAACAGTAGGCTAAGGCATATATGTGAAATTTATCATATTTAACCAAACTATGCCCCGTAGGGGTATTTTGGTAATTTCACATAAGCCGACAAGCTCAAAACTGAAGTCTGAGTTTATCAACTTTTGCTTACTGTTAAAATATGATAATTTGCTTCTTATATCAGTAGGTATCAACCCGGGTATGTCCAATATGATTCTAAGACATACTATGCGTTAAAAACGCTAATTATGGCGATTAAAGGCCATTTCCGGGTTCTATACTTAAAGCTGATATTTTTATATTTCCAGAAGGCTTAAAATAATTTATTAATCATATGTGATCAGTAGCAAAAGGTTTGGAGTCGTTTAGTTGTGTAAAACTCATTTTATGGCCCGTAAGGGCAAAACCGACAATTAACGGGTTAAGCCTATGACTATGAGTTATGCTCCGCCAAAAATTAATTAAAAGTATTTAAAATTCCCAAAATATTATATTATATCAGTGGGTAATTCGTTTGATACCAGAAAGCATGTTTAACTAGGCTATCCGCTAATTTCGCCATTATGTTAACATAAAGCATTAGTTTAGCGATAACGAGCATAACTCTAAATCTATAAATCAAACTGATGTCAAACTTTGCATGCAAGTCTATATATCAATATTCAAGGTTTCTACACTTTTACATTTTCATAAATCATGATTTAAGGTAATAAGGGCATAACGGTCAACGTATGAGCATTTAACGGAAATTTGCATATTAATTGGATAACTAGTGAACCAAGGTGTATGATCACAGAGGGTTGTTCTAACATGTATCCTAATCCAATTTAAGCTCTGAGGCATTTCTAAAATATGCCCAAACGGGTCAGAACTGAAAGTCAACCGAAAAGTCAAACTATGTGACTTTCGGTTCTGAACCGGGTCTAAACAGGAAATAGTCGGGTTGAACATGTTGGGACATGTTATTACACTTATTTCTAAGTTATAATAATGTTCAAACAGGTTACAAATGTCCTAGATAGCTAATTATGCATAATTAACATTTTAAGCAATATGTTGACTTTTTAAGTAAATGTTTGACCCGACATTTGACCTGCTTAGGATGGTGATCAGGGGAAACCCTTTTGGGGTTTTATTACCCACATAAATACCATTCTAAAACTACTTTTAATTCGAGATAAGACTGAGTCATTAGTGACTAATCTCGAAGTCAAACCGTAATTACGACGGTTTGACTTTTAGCTAATTAACTAAGCTAAACACAACCAAATAAGAACTAGAAGACTTACAATAGTCCAATGCACAAATTATGATCAGAAGGGAGAGTTCCTTAGCTCCAGGAATGCTCCAATGATCAGTTGCAAGTGTGGGAATGAATGTTGCAACTTCTTGTGCTTTATATAGTGAAGAACTCACCATGATTGGTTGACAACTCACTCTAGGATTAACCACAACCATCCAACACTTGTCCTAGTGTTCTTAGGATAGTTAGGGGTCTTTAAATAATGTTAAAAACCGGCTTAAAGGGTTAAAATCGCGAAAGACAGGCAACAGCCCGTTTTTCTGGTTCTGGGCAACCCCTGCGCATCGTAGGGGTATATGTGCTACGATGCGCAGGCCTTATACAGGGGCTGTTTGCTTGTTTCTTCATTTGTTCGAAAAGGCAGCCCACTTGTACGACTTTGTGGCCTCTATTTGCAACTTAGGACCCTCCTAAAGTGTATGTTCCTGTATGGTACCCTACCATTTGTACTTGTTCCATTTGAATGCATTTACAAGACCCGAAAACAAGGTCTATCGTTGCTTTTTCTTCGTGAGATCTTGTCATGCTTTTGCAAGTCTATTATTGGTAATAATTCTCTGAATTGTGGCATGAGGAATGTGTAGTAATTTTATATCGGGTCTTGGGATTTATAATTGAGGTCGTTCAGAGGTAACAATTTAACATGACGCCACTTTAATCCTACCGAAACATCTTTATTAAATCCGGGTTTTTCAACGCGTTTTGTCTTACATGACACGTGTCATTTTATTATTAGACCCGAAATTTTCGAGGTGTTACACTTGCGTTCCCGATTCTAATGAGCAAGAGGAGGTTGTGTCTAGTATACAAGGAGAACAAAACAAACCGTTTCTAGATTTGAACAATCATCCCCCTGTTGATGAAACACCCCCCTGTAGATGACTCATACCATGCTTGTCAACCAAGTTATCTGACGCAACAAGGGTATCCGGATTATAGATACGGGTGTGAATACGGAGGAGACGGTGGATACGGAGGAGACGGTGGATACGGAGGAGACGGTGGATACGGAGGAGACGGTGGATACGGAGGAGACGGTGGATACGGAGGAGACGGTGGTTACAGAGGAGATGGTGGATACAGTGGATACGGAGGAGACGGTGGTTATGGTGGATATGGTAGATATGGTGGTGAGACACCTCCCATCCAGGACAGTCCGTACTTAAAAAAGCAGGTATTAATTACTATTTTTGTATTATTTAATTATTTAATTATTATTATTAGTATTATTATTAGTATTATTATTAATATTATTATTATTATTTATTTATTAAAATTATTTATTATTATTGTCGATATTACAGGTTTTCAACTCTTTAGATGAACTAAAGAATCGGATTCAAGAAATAGCAAACGCGGATGGTTTCGTTATTGTCACCCGTCGATCAAAGAAAACCGGTGGAATAATCCGGAGGGTATGGCTTGAATGTGATCGTGCTGGTGAGCACCAAACTACAGCAACACTTAGAAAAGCCGGAAGCAAAAAAACCGGTTGCCCGTTTTACCTGCTGGCTGTGCGAAACCACCCGTATGAAACCTGGGAGATTAAAGACGGAAAAATTAAACATAACCACGAACTTTGTGAGGACCTGTCGGCCCACGCGTTTGTGCGAAGGTTTACTCCAAGCGAAATGAAACTGATCGAGCAGCTGACAGCTCAAAACATGGAGTCGCGCAAAATATTTCAAACGATAAGGAAGCAGGACCCCGACAGGTTTCATTAACTGAAAGACGTTCAAAACATTGTGGCGAAGATTAGAGCCGAACAAAGACAAGGATTGACTCCCATGCAGTCACTAGAAAACAAGCTGATAAACCACGACTTTATTTACGAGACACGGGAGGAACCCGGAACAGAGATCGTAACAGATATCTTCTTTCTTCATCGGTACTCGAGAGACATGTGGCGTGCATTCCCCCACGTCATGCTGATCGATGCGACGTACAAGACAAACATATACAATATGCCCTTTATCCAGATTGTTGGTATGACGCCTACCAACAAATCGTTTATTATCGCGCATGCCGTTGTTAGTAAAGAACGGGGTGATAACTTTGTGTGGGTGCTTCAGAGGGTCAAGTCAATGTTGGATGAATGCATGGAGCCACGTGTGATTTTAACCGATAGAGACCTAGCCCTTATGGGCGCGTGTGCTAAAGTATTTCCAAACGCCTCCAGGCTTCTTTGCAGGTGGCACATACAACAGAATGTTATGAAGAACTGCAAGGGTGCCTTCACAGACGAAGACTGGAAGAAATTTTTGTCATTCTGGGGGACATTGATTGAGTCTCCATCCATACTCATCTACGAGTACCACTTGCGCAACATGCGAAAACGACTTGTGGAGTGCAAACGTTCTAGTAAGTTTTTATAATAACATACGACTCACATATGCAAATTTTATTAAATTATTTTTACGTTTTAGGAGTCTTCAAATACGTGTACGATAACTGGCTAAAAGACTATAAGGAGATGTTCGTCTTTGCGTGGACTGATAAGAGGCGCAACTTTGGTAATCGTACCACAAACAGAGTTGAGAGCCAACACGCCAACTTAAAGAGATACGTTGAAGATAGGAGCTCGCTCGACCGTATAGTTGGTTGTGTCCATGATATAGTTGAGACACAGTTCGGTGAAATAAGGAAGACTTTTCGAGAAAGCATCGAAAAAACAATGACCCACCACAAACACCCGTTGTTTCAACACCTACTTGGTAAAGTATCTCATACAGCCCTTGATTTGTTGAGGGGAGAGGCAATTAGGAAGCTAGATGTCTTGGAGCGCTTTCATTCATCATGTGGTTGCCAAATGTGGCACAGCTGTGGGTTGCCCTGTGCTTGCAGGATACAAAAGTACATGCTTGAAGGTAATAATTGTTAAACGTACAACACTTGTGTGATATATTTCCGTTAATCATGTGACTTAAACAATGTTGTTTTTAACCGTGCAGAGCGTCCGATTCAACTCGAAGACGTGGACGTCTTCTGGCGGAGACTTAACTTCCAAAGTTGTAAATTGATAGACGATGACGTGGACGTGGTCGAAGAGCTAAATATTGTTAGACAACAATTAGAGTCGCACCCCCCAGCTCAGCAAAAAAGCCTGATTTCAAAGATTAAAGCGGTGTTGACTCCAAAGAAATCTACCAAGAAACCACCGGTTGTCCAACAAAATACTCGTGGCCGACCAACAACAAAGCAGGTACAACAAAGGTTGGAGGAGGCCTCTCGTATAGATGAAGAATTGAGGAGAAGCTCATTCGGTGATGCAAACACGTGCTTTGAAGGTTCCCGACAAAGTAAGTACGACAAACCTCGTCACAGCTCGTACGTTCCGTCACAGGCCTCTCAACAGTCGGTTATAAGGTCCCAAAAACCCAAAGCGAGCCTAAGCCGTTCAAAGAGTTCTAAGAAGAAAGAGACACGAGATGCTCACGGTTTTCCGTTAATCATTGGGGACGAGTACGTGGGAATCATCGAACAGTTTCAGGATGACATTCCGCTAGTGTTCCATCCGTACGTCTCGTGCATACGAGATGTGATGCCGGACGGTCATTGTGGGTTTCGGTCTGTGGCTGTGGGCTTAGGTATGGAACAGAGTTCATGGGGGCTCATTCGAAGGCACCTTGTTCAAGAAATGGATAAGAACAAATCGATCTGGTTCCCAATATTTGAAGCATGGGATAAAGGTTATTTTTACACGCATCGTCAGGGCCTAATTTGGGATTCAGTGTCCGGTTGTGGGGGGGATCACTGGATGGACTTCCCCTATGCAGGACTTCTTATTGCACAAACGTACGGTATCGGGGTGCACCTGTTAACGACAACCATGGGTGCGAGTTCCACTTTCTTCCCGATACTAAGTCCTCCGGCTAATCAACAACCATTGTTCATAACGCTTACACATGTAAACGAGAACCACTTCATACATGTTAAGCTGGAAGGGGATTATCCAATGCCACCAGCACACGGGCTATGGTTGACCAACCGAACACCCCATACGAAACAATGGGAAGATATGTACTTGCCACGTCTAGAATGGTATACATCGATAATGAATCCTCCGCCAAGATCAAACCCCAGTCTTAATTACATCGATAGTGATACGGAAGAATGATTTTTGTAATTTGAATGTATTTTTTTTTTATTAATTCCTATAATTTTCTACAATTTCTATAATTTTTTTTTATAATTTGTATCATTTTTCAATAATTAAAACAGTTTAATATCATTTTTTAAAAAAATTAAAAAATACGACGCGTATAGAGCTATACGCGTCGTATAGGTATGCCCAAAAGACCATTTAGCCCCTGTTATGCCCCCAATCTAGGCTTATTTCAGGGGCTAAAAGGTCATTTTCTAAACCACAGACGCCTCGTATAGATCTATACGAGACGTCTATTTGAGCGGGTTTTTGAAATTTTGAATTTTGAAAATTTGAAAATCAAAATTTGAATTTTTTGAATTAGGACGCCTCGTATAGATCTATACGAGACGTCTACAGTGTCTGCAACAATTCTTTTTTTAAATTTTGAATTTTGAAAATATTTTATGTTAATTACCATTTTGCCCCTGTAAAGCCCCCAATCTAGACCATTAACAGGGGCTTAAAGGTAATTTTGAAAGCCCAGACGCCGCGTATAGAGCTATACGTGTCGTCTTTTGAGGCGGCAAATTTTTGAGATTTTTTGTTTTTAAATTATTAAAAAAAGTTTATTAAATTACCATTTTGCCCCTGTAAAGCCCTCAGTATAGGCTTTATTCAGGGGCAAAATGGTAATTAACCATTCCAGAAATATCTTTTTGGAATGGTTAATTACCATTTTGCCCCTGAATAATGCCTATACTGGGGGCATACCAGGGGCTAAATGGTCATTTAATAAAAAACCAAGACGCCTCGTATTGAGCTATACGAGGCGTCTAGGCCTCGTATATCACAGGGGGGAACTAGACGAGGCTGCTTATACCCCCAAACAAAAAACAAACACACATACGGAGAATACACCTCTATACGCCTCGGATACGGATCTCGACCGGATTTTCGAAGATTTGAAGCATCACCGGTACGTATTTCGCCCTGAAGTTTAGTATTTTTGCCACGTTTTTGCCTTTAGATCGATCGACTGGGATGCGATGGGGGAGCTTGCTGAGACGGATAGAGTGCGTCGGTTTATACCTCTCGATTCGCCGTGGCATCGTCTTTTTGATTTGGCGCACACGCCGACCTACAGGGAGCTGCTGGTCGAGTTCCTTTCGTCATTCACATTTCACCCTCCTGGGGTCCCAGTGGCGCTTCCGTACCCAGATGCTCCCCCTCCGCCTGAGATTTCTTTCAGGCTCGCTGGCGTTTTGCGTACGATGACGCTAGCAGACTTTGCGGTGCGTTCTGGTTTATACATGCAGGGGGAGATCGAGACTGAGATTTACACAGCGGGGCAAGTGGTGGTTGACAAACCCATTCTTCTAGGGTTTTGGCAGGTGATTGCAGGGCCAAATACTTGGGAGCACGACAAGTCGAAGGGGAGGGTGTCGTTTGTTAGGGACCCACTGTACAGGTACGTACGTTTATTACGGCAATTATTGTGATTATGTGCATTGTTTATTAATCTCTGTTTCTGTATTTCGCTAACACTATCTGCAGGTATCTGCACCATTTGCTCGCTACTTCGATTTCAGCGCGCGGCTACAGCCGTGAGTGGTGTACGACCACAGATCTTTTTTTCCTTTATTGTTTGTTGTATAGGAGGCCGTGCGCGCTAGCACACGGTCTAGCCCAGTACTACGCCTCCGCCCATCACCGACAGGAGCGCGGATTTTTGTACGGCGGGGCGTACGTGACCGTCATTGCCCGTTCATTTGGCCTCGTACTGCACGAGGACCCATATCTACGGACGCCGCCAGTCATGCCGACGCGGATGGGCATGCAGTCGCTGTGGGGGATGAGGGTAATCAGGAGGTTCCCAGTTGGCCCGCGGTTTAAAAACCGCAACGGGGGCATATGGACAGAGGAGGCCCTACCAGAGCATTTCGAGCCCGTTCATCCTCCTGCTGATGTAGTGCCCGTGGAGGAGCCTCCGCAGGATGTAGACGGTGCAGCGATGCCACAGCCACCGCCACCTGCCGGGGCGCCTCAGTTTCCACGTCACGCTATTCCAGGTCATGCCCCAGGACCTGCGCCGCTACATCCGGAGGTACGAGCAGAGCTTGACAGGCTCAGCGATTTGATAGGTTGGGTGGTTCGGGAGCTGCAGGATAGACGCGAGAGAGAGGGGTTACCCGCGATACCGCTCCCACCACCTCGAGCACCACATCAGCAGCAGCAGCCGCAGCAGCCAGATTCGGATTCGGATGCATAGACCTGTTGTTGTTTTTATTTTTATTATGGATGTACAAACTTATCTTATATATTTTTGTTATGAATGTACAAAGTTATCTTATCTATGTCATATTTATGTTTGTTTTCAATTATTCGGTTACTTAATGATTGTTGTCTTAAATTGAGATAATACGGAAACAAAATATGTTTTGAATATAATACGGAAACAATATATCCCCTGAATATAATACGGAAACAATATTTGAACGAGATAAAATTTTAATCGGAAGAATAATATTTAAAAAAGTAAAATGTAAAAAACATTATAATATTTAATCGATATAATATATTTAAAGAGCCGATTTTTAAAATAGTTCATTTTTAAAAATCAAAAACTTTTTTATTGTGTAAAAAAAAAACATAACATTTTTTAAAAACAAAAAAATTTTCAACCAAAAAACACATCTTCAAAAACTATCCAAAAAGCCATACCAAAACCCTCCAAAACACCCCTCATTTCAGCCAAAAAAAATTCCCAAGTCTAGACGCCTCGTATAGCTCTGTACGAGGCGTCTAGAATCCTTAAACTTTGTGCCTGACACTCTCTCAGACCCCATTGAATTCAGTGTTTAGACGCCTCGTATAGACCTATACGAGGCGTCTAGGGCACAAAAGGTGTGAAAATAGGCGCGATGGGTGTCCAAATATCTCCAGCCTTTTTTTATCACTATTTATTTAACATTGAAAAAAGATTGATTTACTATTCAATTTTTAAAACCTAACCACCAACTAAAAAATAAGTGAAATCACATAAAAGAATAGTTTTTAGTGTGGCAGATATCGACTTTAAGTTTTAACTAGCAAGTCGATTAGTTGTGCAAGTGAGGACTTATGCAACATCATTTGTGAATTGTCTTTCTTTATAGTTTCTCTCTCTCTCGTAGGAACAAGAGACCAAAGACTCTTGTACATTAAAGGCAACAATACTTGTGTTTTAAACAAACATGGCTCATGCATTAAAACTCTAAAAGCAACAATACTTGCATGACAAGCATATTATTCTTTAAACAAACATGGGTCAACAAGAATCCCCATTATTCAAACTTAAAGTCAACAACAAACAAAGTAACAAGTACCCAAATACATTAAGACACCAAGTCAAACATGAGTTAACATGGATCCCCATTACTTGCAGATTTCAAGGACCTTTAGCCATGAAGGCCTGCTACTAATATCATCCCACCAAGCACTTACATGTTTCCTTTCTTTGATCATATACTCCTTCCCCACAGGACCAACCAAGTAGCTTGTAAAAGGAATGTGGCTAAGGTCTGCTAAGCTAAAGAAATCACCAGCCAAATACTTGCTTTTTGATAGCCGATCCTCGTACACGTCCAACACTTTCGCGAGCTTCTCTTCACTTTCTTTGATCACTTGCTCGTTTCTTACTATTCCAAAATGCGGGCTAAACATAATGTGAAGCACGAGATTGTTAAGTGGCGGGTGATAATTGTGTGCCTCGACTTCTAGCCATTGGTTCACCAGACCTTGGTCTTCGAGTGTTTTTCCTAGTAAGTCGGTTCCTTGAGTCTTGTATTTTTCAGCATAGTAACGGATGATGGCTCTTGATTCTTTCAAAAAGAAAAACATAACCCACGGATGTTAAGTTGTTCAACACGTGACAGATGAACCGATAACGGAAATTTTAAGAGGGATGATTAATATGCAGAATCAGATAATCATTATGTTGTTGTTTGAACTTTGAAGTATCAAAAGGTTAAATATCATACAGAGGGGTATTCAACATAAGACTATCTTTCTCTCTCCAAATACATGTGATTACAATTTCGCAAATTTGTTCATCATAGCCTTCGCAGATTGATTCTAGATTTCTGTATGAATTTGGTTGAGAGAATTTTGAGGGATTTTTGACGAACTGTCAATTCGTCTAGGGTTTGGAAAACCGTTTGAGAGAGCGTATTTGCAGTTTTCCATATTTGCAGTTTTCCATAACTGCCTGAGAAATTAAATTTCGGACAAAATATGCACTTTTGAAACATGAGGGACTAAAGGTGTTTTTTGTTCAAAACAAATACTGCAGGCAGTTATGGAAAACTGCAAATACGCTCTCTCAAACGGTTTTCCAAACCCTAGACGAATTGACAGTTCGTCAAAAATCCCTCAAAATTCTCTCAACCAAATTCATACAGAAATCTAGAATCAATCTGATTTTATCCGATCAAAGATTGGTAGCCACTCCAATTGTTTGATCTGAAAGTGATTACACGACTTCAGATTTATCCAAGCAATTTTCGAATTTCCCCAACAGAACGCGCCACTTTAATGTTTTTACAAAACACAACTATGATCATCTCAAGGAACTAATAGATCAAATGACCACAGGAAACATTACTGTATTAAAAAAATGAGAGATTTTGTCAAATTGGTAGTAGAAGTATCAAATTAATTAAAAAATGGTTAAACAAGTCAGGTTTATTTAACCTTAGATAATCAAATTAGTTAAAGCATTTGGGTAATTGATTATTCATACCCTAAATTACCAAACAATCAAAACCAAAATTAGTTTATTCAAACTAATGATTATGTCTTCAAATTGCAATAAATCAGTTTCTAAACACATAATATACTCTCCTTATGGAGTAGTCACTTGTACAGTACAAACAGTTGTTGCTTGCAAACAGATTTTCCCTAATTTGCTGTTTTAAAAATTTTGTGTTCTTATCTTATGATTATGTCCTCAAAGTTCAAATTGCAATACACAGACCCTAAAGATACTATCTAGGGGAGGCAATTCTTGACACGACCCAAAACCCAACAAGAAAAAAAAGAAGTTTGGGTCAACTAACACGACCCGTTCATATTAAAAACAGGTCGAGTTCGGGTTGACCCGTTAACCCGTTTAACTATTTAGAAGAAAAGGTTTGAGTTAACTTTCGTTTTGCTCCCTGTGGTTTGGTCATTTTAACGGTTTTGCTCCAATAGTTTAAAAAAAAGCCATTTTCCTCCCTGATCTTTCGAGTTTGTCGCCAGTTTGCTCCCTGGCTCTAACTCAGTTAAAACGTTCAATTAAAAGTAGGGGTATTTCGGTAGTTTACTCCCTGACTCTAACTCAATTAAAACGTTTAGTTAAAAGTCGCGGTAGTCGTGGTCGGCGGGCGGTAGTTGCAGGTGGTGGTGGATGGTTGTGGATGGTGCTGGCCGGTAGAAAGAGTGGTTGGAAAGATGGGGGATCAGAAAAGAATTACTTACATACATGTAAATAAACAAGTTATAGGTTTATTTAGGTGAAAAGACTTACATTCCCTTGCTTTTATCTATAAAATTACCAAAATACCCATCTAGTTAATGAATTTTTTGGATGGAGTTAGAGGCGGGAAGCAAAATGACGATAAGTTAGAAAAATCAAGGAGGAAAATGGCTATTTTTAAACTATTGGAGCAAAACCGTTAAAATGACCAAATCACAGGGAACAAAATGGAAGTTAACTCAAAAGGTTTTATATTTTTGTTTCTCGTTTTTTTTCGTTTTTTCGTTTCTATTTTACATGATTAGTCATAATAATGTTAGTTTTGACACATTATATTATTTACTTGTCACACTCATACCCACCATTAACATGTTATGGATACTCCGCTTAAAACCCAACAACAGTGGCGAAGCTTGAGATTTCTGACCGGGGGGGGGGGGGGGGTCTAAAACGTATATACCCAAAAAAATTATATACGAAAGCTACATACATAACACTATTGAGCGAAAAGTTCGGGGGGTCGGGCGCCCACCCGGCCCCCTTCTAACCTGCGCCACTGCCCAACGACTCGCTTAATAATCGTCAACTTGTATTTTAAAATACAAGTTAAACGGGTCATGTTCAGGTTGACTTGATCTTATATGCGTTTGGTTTAGGGTTGAAATCTTTGACTCGAATAACAATATAGGTCGGGTTCGGGTTGAACATTTCAACCCGCCAACCTGCAATCTGTCAACCCGCTAACCCATCCACATATAGGGGTGTAACTGAGCCAAGCCACTCGGGATTGGCTCCCTAAAAGCTCGAATTAAGCCAAGCTTGACTTATCAAGCTCAAGCTGGCTAGCAAAGCCTAAACTAGTCTATACTTGTAAGTTGTAACAAGTTCATTTAATATATTAACTATACACTTACATAGTATTTATTTTGATAAATAATAATAATAATAATAAATATGTATAAATAGAAAATCTCGAGAAAACTAACTAAATAGAATATATGCATAGTTATAAAAGAATTATAATTAAAATATATAAGATATAAGTATATTATATATTAGTTAATAATATATAATAAAATAGCTGAGCTTGAAAAACTATTCCGCCTCTCGGGGCAGTTTTTGTCAAAAATAAAAAATAAAAAAAAATTGAAAAGCGTTATTTAAAAAACCCTCTCCCCCGAACGAATTTTGATATTAGACCGTTTAACATACTTGCCAAGTTACATCAAAATAGAAGGTAGACGGGCAACAAGCTACGCCGTCACCCCTTTTTCAACACATTTTTTATAAGCTTTCTCTACTTTTCACTCACATTCTCTGCTTTTCACCTCTATTTTTATAAACTTTCTCTACTCTTTCTTTTCATTAGTAAATCATGAATCCCTTACGACCTTCATTCGGTGTGCCGTCGAGATCCGATAGCCCCAATACATAACGGCCGAACACCATGCAACCGCAACCGAACTTCAACCTTCAAGACATGGATCCGAATGTATTTGCGTACGCCAGCCACGGGCAGTTCGCAACCGTTCTTTCAAGTTCCGCAAACCTTTCCAACCATGGGCGGTTCGCAACCGTCTCCTCAAGATACCGATCCGGAGATAGAAACGGTATCGAAGACACAACCTGAGCCCGTTGTCGAGGGATCCAAACGTGGGAAAAGGTCTCACAAAAGAAAGATCCAACCGCTCCTCGAAGAAAAGGAAACTACCAAGCATGGACGAAAGATGAGGAATACGTGTTGGCACATGCGTGGCTAGATATATCGGAGGCCCCCGATGTTGGTAAGCGTTTTAAAAAGTTATTTTTTACATAATTCGGCCCATGTATTTTTTTTTTCTAAAATATAACAATAGGTTTTTTGTATTTTTTCGTTGCAAATTATCAAACGTCACCGGTTTTTGGCAAAAAAAAAATTCGTGAAACGTTCTTTAATCAATGGGGAAAGATGAATATCGCGATAAAGATTCTATTTCAAGCAAATGGACCGATATCAACTTTAAATGTCATCAGTTTCAAGAGGTCTTCCAACGTACTCGGGACAACTGGGAAAGCGACGAAAACGACGCAAATATTTTAACAAGAACGTTGGAAGAATACGATGCTACGAAAGGCAGTTTCACGTATTTGAGATGTTGGGAGCTTTTACGAGGAAGTCCCAAATGGGCAAACGTACCGACGATGACGTCTAGCGGTAGACGTAAATCAAAGTGGTCAAAAACATCATTGTCGGTTGACCCGGACACACCCACCTCCGATGCTCCTAACGTCGATTTAAATATTATTTTAGATGACGATGATGATTTGGAGTTGGAACGACCGTCGGGTAGAAGAAGTGCCCAAAATAAGGGAAAAAAAGTGGAGTCCTCTTCATCTAATCCTGACATATTGAAGCAAGATTTCGAAGAGATTAATCGACGCCTTCAAGACATTTGAGATCTCGGTCATAGGTGTTTACAAACTATGGAAGAAAGAAACGCCGAAAACAAAAAGTTTGTTGCGATACAAGAATCGAGACAAATGGAGACAGATATCGATTTTTTGTCTAAACCCATCGACCATCTCACCGGCGACACGTTGATCCTAGCCCAAATGCGTCGGCAACAAATCCGTCAAAAATACGGACTCTAGCTTAATAGTTTTTTATTTGTTTTTTTTTTCTCAGTTTTTTCACTTTTTTAGGATTGTAATTTTTTATTTCTTATTTCGGTTTTTTAATTTTTTTTAACAATGTAATGTTTTTTATTAGTTTTAATTAAAAAAAATATTAATTGGTTAATGGTTGATAGGGCATTACTGGGTAGTGGAAGGTTCAAATGAGAATAAATTTTTTGTAAGAAGAAAAAAGAATATTTTTCAACCAATAAAAATGTTTCATTTTATTTAATTTAATATTTGCATTTAATTTTAATATAACGGTATATTTGTAAACTTACATAGATCATTAATATCTAGTCTTCCTTTTTAATAGCTTACTACATTAAATTTGTAACTTATTTTCAAAATATATATTTTTTCAAAAATTTAAAAAAATTAATTTAGAGTGTAGGACAAATTACTAGGTGTGTAGGATAAATTACGAGTTGTGTAAGATAAATTTAAGTATGTGTAGGATAATTTTCGAAATGTGTAAGATAACTTTTTATGTGTGTAGGCAATGAAAATTAGTGTGGAGAATAATAGTCTTTATGAGTAATTAATTACTTAAGATTGTAATAAATAAGATGAAAGAAATAACTACTTAATATTTTACAATTGTATCATTTGTTCTTTTTCTTCTCAATTAAATTTTCTTCTCAAATGAACCTCCCCCTTATTGGGTATTATCCCCGCTACGCCCATTTGTGAAAAACGCCATGGGTGGGGGCATTATTCAACCTCTCCACTACGCATGGTCTTAGACCATGTGTAGTGGAAGATACCCCACCCTTGAGCGTTTTGCGCTATGTGACAGTCCAGTCAGAAATGGGGCATTATGAGCGTTTTTCTAAAATGGGTGTAGTGAGGATGTGGTTATTGTGGGGCATTGTGATAAAAGGGGTGTAAAAAATTAAATAAAAAAATCAAAAAAGGGTATTGGCAACCAAAAAGTAGAATACATGTGATTAGCCAAACAATTCAAGAAGAGGCGTGGATTAAAGGACGATTCTGACATTTTTTTTTGAAAACAACGCCCCGGAGGCCGATCATACAGATGTTTTTCAGGGATAAAACGCCCAAAACCCTCCACTACGTATGATCTTAATTTTATTCTCACATCCTTATTTATTCTCCCTCTGTATAAAGAGATAAAGATGGGGATGTGTGAATTTGTCAAAACAAAAATTTGATTTTACAATTGCTTTTTGAATTTTGACTTGTATGTTCAATATTATCCAAACTATTTTTTTAGAGTAAATTGCTATAGTCTCGAGGTTTGAGCCCTGTTTGTAAGCTTCAATTCAACATGACTCTTTTTGTGATTGTCCTTTACTTTTTTTCAATTTTTCTCATTTTCATTCAAACGTTTATCTTTATCTGTGTTACAAAGTTTAGTTTAATGAGAGTTTTATTTTTGAAATTTCACATTATTAAGTAGGGTATTCATGTCTTTTCGCTTCTAATTTTTTTTTTTGAATGACCAACAAACTCAATCCCGAACACTCTCGGGGCACCCACTGGACAAACGGAGTACTCCGAGAGTAACCCGAATCCACCACCAATTCCGGGGAAAACCCGGTAACCGACCCGCCCGTAGGCACGATGGTGAAATTACCAGTAAAACCCGTTTGGCTTAAGGATCCAACCCAAGTTTTCCTGGGTCTCCTATCATTGTCCACTAGTGCCTCACTCTGCACCAAGTAGGAGTCGAACTTGCATCTCTCAAGAGAAATGCAAACTCTCCACCACTTGATCTAGAGATCATTGGCTTCTAAAAATTTATTATTTAAAAATTTGAGAGGAAAATATCACAAGAACACAGGAACTTAAAGTGTCACTTACTAGATAACACAGGGTTGTAAAATGAAAGGGTAAATCAGTCATTTCATTCCTAAATTAACATAACTAGGTTTATTATGGTCGCCGCGTTGCGGCGTACTTCTTTTGTGATTTAGTCTGTGTTTATATGTATTTTGAAATCACTGCGAGAGCCTTGCGCTGGAACCACTGACAAAAATTTTAAAAATGTAAAAAAAAAAAACACTAAAAGAGAACCTGAAGAAAATCAACCAAAAAAGTTATATGGTATTGATGTTCGTATGAAACTCATGGTTAGATATGAGCCAATGGTATTGGGTATCGGTACCGAATTTCCCGAAATATATTAAGTAACAATTCGGTACCGACTTTTGGCGTTCATGGTACCGGTTCGCCACCGGTTTTACCTTCATAAACCGGTACCGTAACCAGCATTTTTGGTACAAGTACCGATTCGGATTCGGTATCGGTTGGCACCGTGCTCATCCCTACCCCTGAAACTCAAATATATAAATCATTAAAAGTTAAAGAAAACCAACAAAAAGTTGTGCGATAGCGTTATTGTTCGTACAATCGTACGATACTCGTGATTAACGATGAAACAACGATACCATGTAGCATTAAAACACTATTCATTAACTTTGTTTATATAGGTAATATATAGGTAGGGGAAAGTTCATTTGAAAAGAAAATTTAATTGAGAATAAAAAGAACAAAGGGTATAATTGTAAACATTAAATATTTTTTCATTTATTTCATTTATTATCATCTTTGACTAATTAATTAGTCATAAAAACTATCATCATTCACACTAATGTTTTTTGACTACACACATCAAAAGTTACCCTACACCTTTCGAAATTTACCCTACACATGTTGAAATTTATCATACACAACCGGTAATTTATCATATACACATTGTAATTTATCCTACGCTCTAAATTATTTTATTTTATTTTTTTGAAAAATATATATTTTGAAGATAAGTTACAAATTTTAATTTTGTTAGCTATTAAAGAAGAAATACTACTAATTAATGATCTTTGTAGGTTTACCATATTACCCTTATAGTAACATTAAACACTTATATTAAATGAATTAAAATGAAGCATTCTTATTGGTTATAATTTCTTTTTTTTTCTTCTTACAAAAAGTTTCTTCTCATTTGAACTCTCCACTATATAGGTAATATGTAATAGTTAATATAATAGATATGAAAAAAATGTAAAGAGTGGGACTTGAACCCATCCCCTTTGCAAACTAAAACACCACACAAACCACTTTACCAAACATACAAATAGATAATATTAAAGAAACCAAAAGTATATAAACAATAACATGAAAGGATGGAACTCACTATAAAGAAGTCAACAAAGACAACTAACCAATAAGGAAAATCTACTATTCGTTACTATTCATCATGATGTGACAACTACTATTCATAAGCTTGGTTTATTAATATATAGGATAATGGTGATGTCATTAGATAGCGCGCGTGCGCGCACGGCGGGTGGGGGGTTACATTGATGGCTTTTGAAAATGTTGGGGCAAACAGACGATTTTTCAAAATAGGGTTTCAATGTTTCAATTTGTGTTTCACCATTGTCTTATTTACCATCTTCTATTCAGCTTAAGATCCAAAACAAATTTATGTAGATATATGAACCAAGTACCAACCGATATATATGGGTTGGTCTGGTTTTGGGTTTTCTTTGGTTGGGTATCGGTTTTTCCTCAGGCTGGATCGAGATCTGCTCATCCATAATCGTAGTATCACATATTTAATAAAACTAATTATCTAAGAAAATCAAACATTCTTAATGTAATATCACAAAATATTAATAATACTAATCATATAAGAAAACCAACTCCCCTGTTGTAACCGATTTTTGGTTATCTAGCTAAAAAACTCTAATGTAAGATCACATTACCAACTTCATCTTTTTATTTTTCTACATAAATCGAAAATACCTTAAACTAGTGTAACTTTGGGCGCGTAAGCCATTTTTGACAGCACACACTGCTCCGGCTGGTGTACATTAGGAGACATACGTGTTCGTCCAAGAGGAGACACAAAATCTACTTTAAGGGACCGATGTTAAACATGAATCCTCATGCACACGCATAACAACCGTTTGTTCGTTCTTGCAGCCAAGGATAATACAAGAAGGCTTGGATGAGGTCCTCATAGAAGTCAATGCCAAGAATATACGAGAAGGCTTAGTTGAAGGTGCTGTTTGTTTTTTCAGATGTAAAATGTCTGTAGTCTGCGAACCACATCTGCAGGCATCTGCAAGAGAAGATGTGGTCCAAATGTCTGCAGTCTGCAAGGAGAAGAGGGTTTGTTTTTTTTTTCTTCAAAAACAACTTCAACCACACAAGCTCTCTCTCTGCTCTCTCTCTCTCTAGAAACTCTCTCTCAACAACCACCACCGCCACCACCACCGCACCACCTCTGCCACCACCACCGCACCACCTCCGCCATCACACCACCGCCATGAAGCACAAAAGAAGCACAGAGCTTCATCTCTTTGCAAAACCCTATATTCATCTTCAAATTGTTTGAAACACATCATAACACAACCGAAACAAGCCTAATCAGATCTGAAACAAGCCTAATCAGATCTAAAATTGTTTGAAACACATCATAACACAACCGAAACAGATTGAAACTTGAAGAGAGAGAGAGAGAGAGAGACGACAGAGGAAGAGAGAGAAACAGAGGAGCTGTGGCCGAGATGTGGCGGAGATGGTGGCGGAGATGGTGGAGGAGCTGTGGCGGAGATGGTGGCGGAGATGTGGCGGAGATGGTGGCGGAGCTGTGGCGGAGATGGTGGCGGAGATGTGGGAGAAGGTGGAGGAGCTGCGCCGGAGAAGGTGGAGGAGCTGTGGCGGCGGAAATTTGGAGGCCGGAGGAGAACGATTGGGATGAAGCTTCTGATTTTGGGGAGATGATATGTTTGAAGATCTGAATGGTTGTGAAGATGTTATACTTGTGCTTTTTATTTAAGCTAATATAAGCACTTTTAAGATCTTATTTTTTTTTTAAACAAACAGTCTTCAATGTATTATGTCTGCCCGCCTGCAGACATAAGGTCCTTGCAGACCTTTTAAGCAAAAACAAACAGCCCCGAAGTCCTCGTAGAAGACAACGGTTTGAATCAATTTACCTGCATGAACTTGTATTTTATGCTTATTTCCATTCGGTTTTAACCTTTTGTTTACGGTATAGTACTACTTATTTCCTACATGAATATCAAAAATATTATTATTATTATTATTATTATTATTATTATTATTATTATTTTATTAATTAAAGATGAACCAATTTCGGATTTCCCATACGATCACATTTGTTAACCTTATTATCCAACACAAACACAACATGTTTTTATACGTACGAGGGACATCTAAGTGACACTACAACTTTGCAACCGTCGCGTGGATAGATAGCGGGGAGATACTCAATCTCATCACAACCATCAGATCGATATCTCTTGAAATCAAACAAAGGGGTGAACATCGCAATGAAGAGAACCAGATGATTAATAGCGTATCTTTGACCCACACATTGGTGGGCCCCGACTCCAAATGACAAGTAGTTTTTCTTGTAGACCCGATCCTCTTGTCGGTCCTCCATAAACCGGTCCGGGTCAAACCGATATGGGTTAACAAACCCTTGGAATGAGGATTCAAACACGGACGGGAATACGATCGCCCCTTTGGGAATCGTGTACCTGTCCGTTAACGGGAATTCTTCACCGGCAACATGTGGAATCATCGCTGCCGGTGCTCGGTACCGGATGACCTCCTTCGCCACTGCCTCCGTGTACCGCATTTCCCTAAGCTGATCCGCGGTGATTAGTTTATCGGATTCTGGTGACCAAAAACCCGCGACTTCTTTCCTAACCCTCTCCAAAACCTCCGGATGTGAATCGAGTAACGTCACAGCCCAAAGAAGCGATGCGGTTGAAGCGTCTTGTGAGGCGAAGAGGAAATCAAATAGGTGACTCGCGAGCTCAACGCTACTAGTGTTCTCTCGTGCTTGTTCATCTTCGGCGGTTTCACGAACGATTTCTTGCATCCAGAAATCAACCAAACACGCCGGGGCGTCGCCCGACTTCATTTTTGTCTTACTGTCTTCTACGCAGACCGCGAGCGTCTCTACGAGTCTCGACACTGCTACTCTGGCTTTTCTAAAAGCAAATCCCGGTAAATCAATCGGTAATGCTGTCAACCCGGTCGCGAATAGATTGTATTCAGCTTCGAATCGCTTCCGTGACTCGTTACTCAAATACGGTCCAACGAAAACATTCTGACTCGTTTCTAAATTCATATCGCGGCAGAGAAACCGCAGAGGAAAAGGTTTTGTGTTTGATTCCGGCATCTGTATCCATGATTTCATGTGCTTGAGGATCGTGTGTTGTTGAAGCTCAATGTAAGTTGAAAGAGCTTTCGGAGTAAAGTTGGGAGCAATACTACGTCGTAAATCCTTGTGTTCCTGGCCCGTCATGTAAAGAATGTTACGCTCGCCGAATAGTTTTCGGCCGAATGGGTAGACGACCAGATGGAAGGCATCTGGGCGGACGTTCTCGAATACTTTACGCGAAAGCTCAGATGAGCGGATGAAGACGACGAATCTGCCGATTATATAGTTAACCGAGAATCCGACGTCTGACGATTTAGCCATCGCGGACTGAACCTCCCAAAACGACGTCGGATTCCGGGCAAGCGAAATGACGTTGCCAAAGAACGGTAACACGAAAAATGGACCAGGAACGGAGCGTTTCTTTTTCAAGTAACTGATTTGCTCCAAAAGGATGACAAATGCAGCCACAGATAGAATGTAGGGAGTTAGCCATATGAAAATGGCGGGAACCGATTCCATTAACGAAGTGTTGAGTGAGAGATGGTGGTGGTTTGGTTTAAAATTTGTATGAATTATGGAAAGTTGTGGGGTTTAAATACACTTAATATCATCGAGTGAGTAGACAAGTGGATGAGATAAAAAAAACAGCTATTGTATGTATCTTAAGCTATCATTATTTAATTTTGACTAGAGGAATTGAAACGGGTCCTTAGCACCCCTTCAGGCTTCAACTAGTCCACTAATAGGGCTGTAAACGAACCGAACGAACACGAACAAGGCCATGTTTGTGTTCGTTCGTTAAGAAACAACCTTGTTCATGAACTGTTCACGAACGCTTACCGAACGAGATTTCTTGTTCGTGTTCGTTCATTATGAAAACGAACATGTTCGTGAACTGTTCACGAACACTTACCATATGCCAATGAACTCTAACAAATGTTCATGAACATAAATGAACACAAACAATGTTTATGAACACAATATTCATTTTAGAATAAAATCTGCATTTTCATCACAAACATTACGATGAATCCACAAAATAAATAAATAAACACTTAACATAATTATCCGAACAGAGTTGACATGATTATCAAAAACATGATAAACACAAAATTAAGAGTTTGTTAAGCCTTAACACAAACTAAAATTGAAATAGTGAAATGAGGGATGTTGTTAGAGGCATATAAGATAACTAGGGTTTCAAAATTTTAAAAACTAGAAATAATAAAACATATAAAAACCTTTTAACGAACTAACACAAATAAATATTAACAAACAAACATAAATGAACTCATTACCGAACGCTCACGAACATAAACGAACACATTACCGAACGTTCACGAACATAAACGAACGAACGCAACCTCTGTTCATGTTCGTTCGTTTAACTTAACCAACGAAATTTCTTGTTCGTGTTCGTTCATTTACTAAATGAACGAACATAAACGAACTTCCCGCCGACCGGTTCACGAACTGTTCGCTGAACGTTCGGTTCATTTACAGCCCTATCCACTAATATATGGCCTTAGAAACGTACTTGAATCAAAGGTTGAAAACAGGTTATAAACCTGTATTTTGAAACCAGATCGAACCAAGTTTCAAACCCGATCCTTTGACTTTCTTCGATCTAGTTTCAACAAAAACCGGTTTTGACTTTTGTTGACCTAAGCCGAAACCTGTTCCAACCCAAACCAGGTTGTGCACCCGTAAGCTCGATAACCGAAAATCGGGTACAATAGGGAAGGAAATGGTTGTTTTCAGATAGAGTAAACTGCCAAAATAGTCCCTAAGGTTTGGTCATTTTTTGACACTTTAGTTCAAAACTCAAATCTTTTGAATCTGGGTCCCTATGGTTTCAATTTTTTTGACATTTTTATCCAAAAGCAAAATCTGTTCAAATTTTTCAGTTAAGATCCATTTTTTTTGCCTTTTTCCTCCCTTTTAATAAAGGGCAAAATGGTCAGATTTTTTTAATTTGTTATAATAAAACATTAAAAGACCTAAAATTGGCTAGATCTCCTTTGAATCGTCTGCAGAGAAAGCAGGTCGATGGGGGCGGATAAATGTAATGAGAAACCCTAAAATTGATTTGTGTACCCCGTGTTTTTTTAGTGACCCAAACGGGTATTATTAGAAAGTTAATTCACTTTTGATATTCATATTCTTTAAACACTTGTACATCATGCATTAAATGAATTTTAAGGGAAGTGGCAATTTACCTTAAATAGTCCCTTGGATATGATTATATATATAGTATAGACTAGGTTATTACTCGGGATTGCTTTCAGGGCTCGATAAAGTTACTTTTATTAAAAACTATTTATGATTAATATATAATTAAAATCATACAAAAATAAAACCTTCGCGAAAGAAAAAGAGGTACATAATCAAAATGCAAAATACGAACAACGTTGATTGTACTCTCTACATCATCCCCATTTAAACGCCACCATAACAAAAATCACAATAGGAATCCCAATCTCAACACCACCTGCACAAAATCACAAAAGGGCCACCGTCAAAGAGATTAAAGCTAACAACTTTTGGTGGAATCAGATGAGGGCGAAAGTCATAGGAATCAATGAAGAAAGCTGGAGTAAATTCAACAGAAGTATTCCCCCATTTTCACTCCACAGTTGGTACATATTTAAGCAACCTATCACATCAACATAAGTAATAAATCATTATATAACATTTACACTTATCATCTAAAAAACGCTACGCAAACTTAATAATTCCCATAAAATTCTCATAACTTAACAAACCTTCTGTTTAGTATTGCAAATCGTACAAATAACCTGTGTAAACCACCAAAAACCACAAACACATTACCTCACATCCAAAAAAAAACCTTAAGTTTCTCATTTTTAGGCTTAAGTGCAAAATTTGAGTTTGGTTTTAATTGCTTGAGAAGAAAAGTACTTGTTTGGTCACCTCTTAAAAAAGGTTCGGGGGAATTAAGTTTTTTTTTTTTTTTTTTTTAAACTTAACTTTCATTAAAGCAAAAACCAAAAACACCAGCCATCTATTTCCAAGACGGAAATAGGAAGCCGAAAACCTAAATATTCATTACATCAAATCAAAGAACACCACCTATCCCAATCAACTACACCACCTATAAACCTATGTTTATACCACAAGAATCCCAACGTCTTAATATCCGCAATCATGTCCACAACCTTCGGCTCCTTACCCGAGAATATAGTTTCGTTCCTCGCCTTCCAGATCCTCCAACAAGCAATTATGATTATCCCATGAAGCACCATCTTCTTATTCCCCGGTGTGTCGCAGTGCTCGTGCCATTCCACCAAATCATTAACATGAAACAAAAACGTACCTGGAATCTTGCACCATTGATACGTGGTTGAAAACCGGTGTTCGTAATCGTGTAACTTTATGTTTTTACATGAGTTTTAATCTTGAATAGCCTACTTTTAATTAGATTTGTGTTTTTGCAGGTTTAATGAAGTTTAAGGAGCTTTTCGGGAGCTTTACGAGTCACCGGGTCGAAAACCGGGGCACCGGGACGCGTTACGGATCAACTGGGAGTGCGAGAAGTGAATCTGGGAGAAACGGAGATGGAGAGCCCGTCGCCGACGGGTCCCAAGCCGTCGGCGATGCCCTCTAGAAACACCCGTAGACCAAATAGGCCCGTATCCAGGAGGATAACCCGTCGGCAGAAGATCAGAGATGGGGAACTCGTCGCCGACGGCCCCCCACCCGTCGCCGACGGGTTGTGGTTTTCTGAAACGTGAAATTTTGGATTTTTTGGGTTTAAGCTTGATTTTTATTGGTTCTTGGTCATTAACTCGGGAGTTACAACTTATGTGAGTTTGAATCTCAATCTTGGAGCCTCATACCACCCACCATTCATTCTCTATTCCAGCTACCATCTACAACAAGATTGGAATCATCAAGATCATCATTATCATACACAATCCCCAATTCATCCTAAACCCTAATTCTCCACACATCATTCCCTTACCATCATCGATCACCAAAACCCTCAACATCCACCAATTCTCCATCATTCAAGCTTCAAGATGGTCCAATTCATGTTTCAAGCATCCAGTGATCATGTTTCCTCAACCATGAGCGGCTAATCACCTTGGTTTCACCCCGGTGTAGGTAGTTGTTAAATTTAGGGTTTTGAATTGTTCTTGATTCAACTTTGTGACAAATTGTGTTTGATTTTTGAAACCATTGACAATAGTTTACATTTGTTTCGTATTCGTAAATTGTCGAACGATGTTAAAAGTTATGACTTTGCGAAATGGTTATGTGTAGTTATGCATTGTCGTGGTTAGGTTTTACTTGTGTTGATTACAAAGTGCATTCTTGTCCGTTTTTCGAAACGTTGATAGTTATTGGCACCTAAGTCACAGTACACTAAATCCGCTAATCGTATACAATTGAGTTGAATCTAAAACTTGTAGAAACCCTAGGTTAGCAATTACCGAAAACCAGGTGTGAACCCTTTTTTTTCTTATTATTGTTTAGTAATCAATCTTTCTTGCAATTGTTAATTGTTAGTTGTTAATCAATTAAATCAATTCCATTAGTTTAAATTCACATATTTCAACAAAACAAAAATACAAAAATATTTAGCAAGTTTCATAAATCGTGACATTTGTTCTAATTCAATCGAATCCATTCACAAACCACATACTCTTCGTGGTTCGACCCCTTGCTACCACTAGCTATTTGTTAAGGGTAAATAGGGCTTATAAATCTTATCTTTGACCGGAGCGCGACACTCCGATCAAATTTTGGCTCCATTGCCGGGGAGTGCGTGCGCTTTGTGTTTGGATATTGTTTGAATTTGTGTGATTAACTGTTTAATATGTATAATTCTTTTCTTGTACTTTGTCTTTTTCTTTGTTACGCATGGTGTGTTACTTGTGCAGGTTACAGGTAGTGCATGCATACGCGGAACTCTGGGAGGACTTCACCATTAGTCTACGAACCGGAAATCGAAAGAGTTGCAAGAAGAAATTTAGCAAGCCGGTTGGAAGCAACACTTGCTTCTAACCAAGTCACCCAAACACCACAACTCACACCATCCATTGAAACCGATTCAATGGCAAACCAAAACTCAAACCAAAACCTCAACCAAAACCAAAACCCGAACCATTTTCAATACCGAAGCAATTTCAATCCCGCCCCAAATGTTCAACCTATACCTCAAGAGCAACCGGGTGGTAACAACTCTAGACCACCTACACCACCTTTCCGAAACCAAAATCCCAACAACACCCAAAGAACACCCCAACAACAAAACCTTCACCGACAAAATTCCTTACCCATTCACCTCGATGACCGGAATGTCAATTCTGACCGTAGAGGCAATCGAGATCGTGGCAATCCCACGAATGAAGACCCGTTCGTTAATATAGATGATTTGAGAAACGCGATCCCCGATGATGAGCCATTTAGTGTTCCCGGTTATCAATCGCCGGAACATGTGAGTATTCATACGGAATATTCGGATGATGGGGGATATTACGATGATCGGGCTAATGATGATGAAGATTGGGGATATGTGAATAGGGGTAACGTCTACAATGCAAGAGGGTTTGAAGATGATGAGTTTGGCTACCAAAACGCCAACTTTGTGGGGAACGATGATTACGGGTATGGGAATAGAAGAAATGACGGTTACGAAAACAACCGCCAACCATGAAACAACAATCAAAGGAATCGGAATGATGGGTTTTATAACAACAATAACAATGCTAACCCTAACCGGATTCCTCGTTTCGTGGGAGGAGGTAATCCAAGAGATAATCAAGGTGGAAATCGAAGAGGTGATAGGGGAGGTGATAGAGGGGACAATCGAAGGCCGGGTGATCAAGAAGTTAACGGTCCGCATCGTCGTCAACAACCTCCACGGGGAGTGAATGACCGTTTTCGACCGGTAGTTACCGATAATGACTCTCCAATAGTGTGTGAAAGGAGAATGTTCGACTGCAAGCCCCACTACATCAACATACTTCCCCATTTCAATGGGAGGTCCAATGATGAACCGTACACGCATTTGGCAGAGTTTTCCTCCATTTGTAACACTATTGGGGGGCACAACTTTGCATTGGAGGAGGTCAAGCTTCGATTATTCCAGTTTTCGCTAAAGGATAAAGCGAAGCAGTGGTTCCTTACACTTCCGGCGAATAGTATTCGGACATGGGGTGAGATGCAGCAAGTATTTCTTGATGAATACTATTCGATGGCGAAGACCGATGACGCTAGGGATGAAATAAGGTCGTTTCGGAAACTATCAAGCGAACCGTTGCATGAAGCATTTACAAGGTACAAAGAGTTGATTCGGAAATGCCCACATCACCAAATAGAAAAGTGGGAATTGGTGAAGTGTTTTGTACGTGGGTTGGATGATGCGACATGGAATCGCCTCGAGTCAACAAGCAACGGGACTCTCTTGAGCAATCATGAAGATGACGATTGGGAATTTCTCGAGCGAATGAGCAAGCGGTCGAAGGAAAAGGAATCGGCCGATAGAGCCAAGAAACATCCCGTTTCCCGGTCACTTCCTGATCTTGATTCTAAGGATCGGATTTCTACTCTAGAATGGGAAATGGCTCGTGTGAAAAAGAAGGAGGTGAATGCGGTCCAATTCGCAGTGTGTGAGGATTGTGGGGATATCGGCCATAGGGCCGATCAATGTCCAACGGGACCCGGTGATTTAACCGAGGAAGTAAATCAAGTGTTCGGGGATAGAAAAAATAATGACATGAATTCGAACACTTACCATCCCGGATTGAGAAACCATCCCAACTTCCGATATGGGAATGCCGCGAATCAAATGAACCCGAATTTTCAATCGGGTAATCAAAGCGGGTCATCATATCAAAATCGCCAAGGTGGTAACCAAGGAGGTTACCAACGCAATTACAATCAAGGGTACCAAGGTCGAGATAATAATTATCACGGTGGGTATCAAAGAAATTACAACAATCAAGGCAGTAATGGAAGTGGGTCAAACAACCAAGGGGGTGGTAATGATTTGAATGCGAAGATGGATGCGATGCTTTCGATGATGTATGAGTCCAAGAAAGAGAATGAGATTCGAGACAAAGCACATGAGGTATTAGCAAAACAAGTGGGCCAACTCGCGGAGGAAATGGCTCAAATGAGAGGAAGCACGGGAAAGCTTCCAAGTGACACAACGGTGAACCCTAAGCATCAAGGGTCGAGCTCAAGGAACACACGTGAGGTACCAATTAATAAAATTACTTTACGTAGTGGTCAAGTCGTAGATAATGGTGTCAAAACACCATCACCCCAGTTTGTTGAAGGGGTGCTGGAAGATGCTAGTGAGGATGAGAATGAGGATGGTCAAACGGGTCAAAATAAAAATGATTTGAAAAAGAATAATAACACTCCCGTTATGACCATACCCGTCCCTAAGGCCAAGGAAAAGGGTGTGGATGCTAATACCGCCCCTTATCCCGAAGCATTGAAGGGACCCGTAAAGAAAGTTGTAAACAAAAGAGGTCTACAACAAGAAGAGTTGTTGGAAATTTTCAAACAAGTAAAAATTAATTGACCTCTTTTGGATGCAATCAAACAAGTACCGTCTTATGCTAAGTACTTGAAAGAATTGTGTACTCAGAAACGAACTCATAAATTTCCTAAAAAATTAGATTTAACCGAAAATGTGAGTTTGATTCTTTTGGGTGCACTTCCACCTAAGCTCCAAGATCCGGGTGCGCCTATCATTTCAATTCAAGTAGGCGATTTTAAAATCAATCGGGCACTTCTAGATCTTGGTGCTAGCGTGAGCATTTTACCGGGTAGTTTGTATAACCATTACGAGTTTGGTCCACTTCAGTCGTCAAACACCACCGTGGTGTTAGCCGATTTGACACCCAAACTACCCCGTGGAATTGTCTCGGATGTGATAGTAAAAATCGAGGATTTTTACTATCCGGTGGACTTTTTGGTACTCGATTATGTGGCCAAGGACCCAACCAAACAACCTACTGTGATTTTGGGTCGACTGTTCTTAGCAACCGCAAATTCTCAAATTGATTGCAAAACAGGAACGGTTGACATGACATTTGGAAACCGAAGGTCGAGGTTGCATGTTTTTTCCGGACTTATGAACCCTCCAGTTGATGATGAATGCTATATGGCGGACATTGTTGACACGTGTATACCTCTTTGCGACACAGTCGTGGATGGGGAAAACACAATGGAGGATTGTTATATGTTTGACAGGTCACATGTGGAGATGGATAAGAGCATAGACGAGGAGGTGAAAAGTTTGGAGGTGCTTGCGGTTAGAGAGGGAAAACCGACATGGACGCACCAAGTTGAGAGTTTACCGGAGAGCATCGACATTAAATTGAAGCCGTCATTAGTAGAGCCTCTGGAGGTTGAATTGAAAGCATTGCCGAAGCAACTCAAGTATGCTTATGTTGGTGAAGGCAATACACTCCCGGTTATCATCGCATCAAACTTAACCGAGGAGCAAGAAGAAAAATTGATTGGTGTTTTGGTCACCAATCGGGCGGCGATTGGATGGACCATTGCTGATTTGAAGGGTATTAGTCCCTCGGTGTTGATGCACAAAATCATCACGGAAGAAAATGTGACTCCCATTCGAGATGCACAATGGAGATTGAATCCGAATATGCGGTAGGTGGTGAAAAAGGAAGTGTTGAAATGGCTTGATGCGGGTATTATTTATCCGATCTTGGATAGCCAATGAGTGAGCCCAACGCAGACGGTTCCAAAGAAAGCGGGCATACAAGTCGTAAAAAATGACGCAGGTGAAGAGGTAGCCACTCGGCCGGTAACCGGGTGGCGAATTTGTATTGATTATAGGAAGTTGAATACCGCAACTTCCAAAGATCATTTTCCTTTACTGTTTATTGACCAAATTGTTGAGAAATTATCGGGGCAACAATTTTATTGCTTCTTAGATGGTTATTCTGGTTATAATCAAATTGCCATCCATCCAGAAGATCAATCGAAGATAACGTTTACTTGTCCCTACGGCACATTCGCATTTAGGCGAATGCCGTTTGGACTATGTAACGCCCCCGCCACCTTCCAAAGGTGTATGATGAGTATCTTTTCAGATATGGTGGGGATGTCTTTGGAAATCTTCATGGATGATTTCTCAATTTTTGGGTCATCATTTGAGGCTTGTTTGGACTAACTAGACGAAGTATTAAAAAGATGTGTCGAAACTAGTTTGGTCCTAAGTTGGGAAAAGAGCCATTTTATGGTTCAAGAGGGAATCGTGTTGGGACACGTGGTGTCGAGTCATGGGATAGAGGTTGATCGTGCCAAGGTACAAGTTATATCTACTTTACCATATCCCACGAGTGTTAAAGGTGTTAGGTCGTTTTTAGGTCATGCGGGTTTTTATTGACGGTTTATTAAGGGTTTTAGTGACATCACCAAGCCTTTGTGTAACTTGTTGTTAAAAGAACAACCGTTTGATTTTAATGAGAATTGTCAAAATGCATTTAACAAATTAAAAGAAAAGTTAGTTGAGGCCCCAATCTTGCAATCGCCCAATTGGTCTTTACCCTTTGAATTTATGTGCGATGCAAGTGATTATGCGGTGGGGGCCGTGTTAGGACAACGGGTTGACAAGAAACCCATAGCTATATACTACGCAAGTAAGACTCTTTCGGATGCACAATTGAATTACACTACCACCGAAAAAGAGCTACTCACGGTGGTATATGCATTGGATAAATTTCGGTCATACATATGGGGTAGTAAAGTGATTATTTATTCTGATCACACTGTTGTTAGGTACCTCATGGAGAAGAAAGATGCCAAACCAAGATTGATCTGATGGGTGTTGTTGCTCCAAGAGTTTGATTTGGAGATACGGGACAAAAAGGGTACCGAGAATGTGGTAGCGGACCATTTGTCCCGATTGATGGTTGATGAGGATCCTAAATCGTTAGAGATCAATGAGTCTTTTCCCGATGAGCATATTATGAAATTAGATAAGTTACCATGGTATGCTAACATTGTGAATTATCTTGTTACAGGTGACTTACCGGCACATTGGGATAGACGGAAGAGGCAACATTTCATGTCTCAAATCAAGTATTACCGGTTGGAAGAACCGCATTTGTGGAAGGAGTGTGCGGATCAAGTGATTAGAAGATGCATAGACGATGAGGAAATTCCAAGCGTGTTGCAGCATCTACATTCGTTTGCGTGTGGTGGCCATTTTAGGGGCCACAAAACGGGTCATAAAGTGTTGAATAGTGGTCTTTATTGGCCAACTATTTTTAAAGATGCAAATGAGTTTTCCAAAAATTGTGTAGAATGCCAGAAATTAGGGGGTATTTCAAAAAGGGATGAGATGCCCATGCAACCAATCCTCGTAGTCGACATTTTCGATGTGTGGGGTATTGATTTCATGGGCCTGTTCCCCAATTCTTATGGCAATTTGTATATCTTGGTGGCCGTTGACTACGTGTCAAAGTGGGTCGAAGCAATAGCTACCAAGACGAACGACCATTCCGTAGTTTGTAACTTTGTTCAAACCAATATTTTCTCAAGGTTTGGGATTCCTCGTGTCATCATAAGTGATAGAGGATCTCATTTTAAAAAATTTTGGTTTGGGAAACTTTTAAAACGGTTTGGTGTTGACCATAGAATTGCTACTCCCTATCACCCGCAAACAAGCAGGCAAGTTGAGGTGTCAAATAGGCAAATCAAATAGATTTTGCAAAAGACCGTGCGGGCGGACCGTAAGGATTGGTCAATCAATTTGAACGATGCTTTATGGGCCTACCGTACGGCACATAAGACACCCATTGGCACTACACCTTACCGGTTGGTTTACGGTAAAAATTGTCATTTACCGGTTGAACTTGTGCACAAATCATTGTGGGCTATTAAAGAAGTTAATGTTCAATATGACGATGCAGGTAAGGAACGAAAACTTAAGCTATGCGAGTTAGAGGAGCTGAGGGAAATGGCATATGAATGCGCGTCCAAGTACAAGGATGGGATGAAGAAGGCGCATAATGCCAAATTGAGGAAGAAAGAGTTCGAGATTGGGCAAAAGGTGTGGCTCTACAATTCGAAGCTCAAATTCTTTCCCGGAAAGCTCCGAAGCAAATGGATGGGACCCTATGTGATCACCCGGGTCGGACAATTGGGTGATGTTACAATCGAGGACCCGAAGGATGGGTCACGACAAACGGTTAATGGTCATCGGCTAAAACAGTTCCTCGACGGTAATGAAAAGGTAGATGAAAATAAGGAATTGGTGAGCTTTGTAGTAAGCACACCGATTTACGAGGGCGACTAAAAAAGGACCGGTAACATTTTGTGTAGAGTTATGTATAATTTTTAATTGTTTGAGTGCTTTGGATATAATCGTTTTCGTTTCATACTAATCCATTTGATTGTGTGAAGTCCGGATATTCCGAAAGAGTCTTGAAGACGTAAGGTATGTTTTTAGACTTTGTTATGTGCATTGAGGACAATACATGACTTTTTTTTTTGGGGGGGGGGGGGGGGTGGTAGGGCCGTTAACGGTTATCGCATTTTAAAATTTTAACTTATAAAAATTCACAAAAAGATTTTTAATAATTTTTAGGAATTTTTATTGTATATAGTCCCTTTATAAAAAAAAACTCATATTTTTCTCCCTATTTTCCGAAAAAAAATACAATAAAATAAAAAATTTTGAAAAATTAAAAAGTGGTGAAGTGGAACCCGTCGGCGACGGGAGTAGTCCCGTCCGGGACGGGCAAGGGGTAACACCTTCGGGTAACAAAGCCCGTAGGCAGGTGATTAGGCCGTCGGCCATATTCCGGAAATATCAAGCCCGTTGGCGACGGGTTGGGTGCCGTCGGCGACGGGTTGTCATCTTGGCTCCGGGGTGTAACGTTTTTTTCACCATTAACTCGAACCCAAACATCCTTTTACTCGATAAAACTCAACTAAATCCCATTTGTGGTCACTTACAAGACCCGAGACCCCTATCATATTGATCATAGTTTCAATACACTTCCACAATCAGTTTAAAAACTCTCTTTACCTCTCTCATATCACTTCATCTTCCCCATTACTCCTCCAAGAACCCTAATCCTTCAAGCTTTCATAACTCCTTCAAATCTCTACCAAATCACCTGATTCTTGAGTCCATCTTGAGTAATTTTTCGAGAGGAACAAAACCCCCATCACGGTTTTCATCAATTCTTGTTAGTTTGCAAGATTTATGGGCGTGTAATTTTGGGTTTTTGAAGGGTGTTCATCAAGTTATTTGTTTTGCATCCTGATCTTAGTTCTTCTTGTCTAAAAACATCAAAGGTATGGATTTCCCTTAAATTTATGCATGATTAACATATATTTATTGTTTTTCTTCCGAAATTTTAAACTTTTTAGTTTAAGAGTAGGTTGTTTAAACAATGTATGTTGTTCTAGCATGAATTTATGTATGATTGGTTGTTTTGGATGGAATTTGAGCATGTTATAACCATAGTGAAGTGATTACACTTGTTATGTACATGATTGAACATGAAGGTGATGTTGAACTTTGTTGAACTTATAAGAAATTGTGAATTAACAAGAAAATTGATAGGTAAATGATAAAATGAGCGACTTTGGAAGTTTAAAAAGGCGATTTTGCATTTGCGTGTTAATTAAAAACTTCAACATCACACATCATGTTCAAAGTTTGAAAGTTTATTGAAGGTTGGGTTCATATTGATGCCTTGTTTATTTTGTGATTGTAGTTATGGCTGGAGGTAGAAAAAAACAGAAAACTACAGGGCAAGGCTCATCATCTGGAGTGGGATCTTCTTCCAGTTTAATACCGAAGAAGTGGGAGCAACTAAGCTCCGTAGAAGAGGGTGATGCGAGACTTTACAGGCAAGATTGGGCGTGGGAAAAATTCAGGGATAGTAGAAGCGCTCAAGTATGGGATGAGGAGAAAAACAAACCTCTATCGACTTACCAGGATAGGAAGTTGGAAGCCAAACTGTGGAAGTGGAAGATGGTCAACAATGTTAATACTTCAGTACCGGAAAGGGTGGTGTGTGAAAGGGTTGTGAATGTGGAAGAGTTTAAACAAATTGGGATTGTGCAAATGTTTGAGCGTCAAGGATGGGATAGAGTGCTTGATTGGTGTGAAGACAACACCTCGCGGGTGTATTTGGCGGAGGTGTGCGAATGGTTGTCAACATTGAGGTTCATGAATAAGGATGATCCTCCCGCTCAGTGGAGATTGGTTGGTAAGACTAGTCGAGGGAATATGACAATGTCCTTCGAAACGATTAATTGCATATCGCGCTTTGACTCTCTGGGGGTGCAAGCATATGATTATCCAACCATTGAGAAATTTTTGGATAATCATATGAATGGTGATGATCCGGAGCAAATGACCGTGGCTATCTTACCATACAACGATGGGGGAGCGGCCCAAAGAACTCAAATGGCGATTGAGGGAAGGATTCTTCAAGGAATTTCCCTCGAGAATATTTTGGTGAGATTCGGCGATCGAGGAGGAGTGAGAGCAAGCGATTGTAGGGTTGTCCATTCATTGTTGTACAGGACACCTACATTGTCATGGAGGCATATCATAATGATGAACACATGGTTTACCCGGGAGGCATCTCAAAGGCGTTTTATTCCATATGTACGCCTCATCAGTGCTATGATCGTTCAACAGAATTGTCTTCCACCAGAATCGCTGTGGGTATCCAAACCTTTGGAGGAAATCAACCAAGCGGCAATGAAGAAAAACAGGAAGATAGAGGGGAAGCTGTCGGGAAATAAATATGTGGTGACCGACAAACTGGGTCACAGGTATGAGTTTGTTAATCCAGAAGCACAGCAAGGAGCTGGGGGAGATGAGGAGATGTTTGACAAAGAAGACGAAACCGAACCTCCTGGTCCACGGGGACCAAAACAGAGGTACATGAGGCCACACAGGGAGATTAATGCAGAGGTGGCAGGTTTTGTGAACATGAGAAAGGTGCCCTCCTACAAGGATTTTAATCGGGGCCAACAAGAGACGTTTGACAATGTCTCTACGTGTATAGGCGAGGGCCGAGAATATAATAGGAGGAGAGAGAACTGGGAAGAGAAGCACGGGGCCTACACGCAAGAACAGTGGGCCTCCCAAGCATCTTATCGTGAGAGGATGGAGAAACATATGGAAGAACAACAATTGCAACAAGCGCTTGAAAGATCTCACATGGAACGCTTATTACAATTGCAGGAAGAAGATATGGCCCGAAGACGGGCATGGGAAGAAAGGGAAGAAAAAGCGCGACACGAGCGAAACACATTGGAAGACCACCGCTGGAGTGCCTTATATGTCTCAAATGAAATGGCTATTAATAATGCCAAAATCCTCCACGATCAGGAGAGACATCAAAGAGACTATGAGGCTGGCCTTCCTTATGTCGAGCACTCGGGGTGGACCGACTACCCCAACCTCCCTGTTCCACAAGGCCCATCCGATCCATCTCCTCACTGGCCCAAGGCCGTAGGCTCCAGCTTCATTCCGATACCCTATCAGCCACCACCTCAAGGAAAGCCGAGCCCACTTGATAACTACAGGGAGATATTTGAGGCCCTCACTGGTTATCCATACCAGCCAAACCCGCCAGTTGACCCCAACGAGAGATATCAGCAGTGAGGGCAAGGTATGTTTTGTGTTGTTGTTGTTGTTGTTGTATATTTTAGCTTCCTTTAGTTTTATTTCGTTATTATTTATTTTTGTCTAGTTAAATGAACGTTGTGGGTGTGTTCCCTATATAACCCTCACGAGACCTCTCGTCCTCCCAAGCTATTGGGAGGTTTAAAAGGGCTTGTTGCATAAGCTAAATGCAACCGTGATTCCTACGAAAGTGAGTTAGGATTGTTATTATTGTAAATTATTTTCCACAAAAATCAAGGTAATTTAACGCATGATTTGGTAACACTTTCATAAAAAATGGTAGAACTAATCACCTAACAAATTTCAATGGTTGTGAGAAGCATGCTTCTACACAAGGGTTAAGATTTGTAGGTACAACATGTTCGCGGGACAACCGTTTTTATGAAGAGAAGAAGAAAATATGGGCATCAAGCGACAAAAATCAGGTGCATGCGTTCCCTTTTTACCTTGATTCTTAGTTTAGTAATAAGTGGATTGTATTTTGTATTTTATTTTTCCGGGGTGAAATTTTGGGAAGGTTAGCCGTGTCACATCCCTTGTGCGTTTTATAAACTCTAGTTCTTACACATTGAGGACAATGTTTACCTCAAGTGTGGGGATGGGGAGTAGTAAAAGTTTTCGATTTTGACCCGTTCATTTAAAACACTACACATTGAGGACAATGTTTACCTCAAGTGTGGGGATGGGGGAAAATTTCAAAAAAAATTCGAAGTTTCTTGTTTCAAAAGCGATCTTAAAAGCACAAGTAACTAAGTCAACGAGGGATAGCACAACCCATTTGGTCTTTTGTCATGGTCAAGTTCAAATTAATAGCATGGCGGGTATTTAGCGGGTGGTTATTTGGGAATAATTCGCCTAAGGAACTAGCATTTTATGCATATCACATATCATACCCTTATACGTGAGGTTTTGAGCCACTTTTATATCATAGATTTACATATACATGTTTCTTTGTTTGAGTGGACCATTAGTCGCGTATTGTAGAACTTGCAACTTTTGATACGTTCGAGACCATAGACCGAATACAAGCACGAGAATGATTAAGGCATTAGGTAAACCTTTTTCTTTTACACCATTTTTATATCCTTACCCGAAAGTTACCCCCTAGTAGCCAATTTTGAGCCTAATCCTTTCGTTTGACTACCCTTTAGCCCATAACCTTAAAACCTTTTTCTTTTAAACCCGTGTGATGGAAATTCGATTATAGAATTAAAGTTTGTATAGTTGTATTTATTGTTTGCATATACATAAAAAAAGAGAGAAAAATCAGAAAATGATGCGAAAAAGATAGAAAATTGTTGAGAAAAGAACAAGAATATGTGTTTCTAGTTGTTGAATAAAAGGCGAAAATCATTGCCTTATAGTTGATGTTTATAGTACTTGAGTTTAGAATAGTTGCGTTGTAATAAAAATCGAATTTTCACCACCTTAGCTACTTTAAATATCCTATTTCCTACCCTTAGCCTAGCCCCGTTACAATCCTTACAAAGACCTTATGACTTGTGCTTAGTATTCGTGATCGGTGGTGGAGAATGATTGAGTTGCGAGCCTATGCGGGTACGAGTTCTAATCGGTTTGAGCGATTAATTGATTGAAGTGCTAATACATTATACACATTAGCCAATTTATAAGCCGAGTGGAGAGAACATTGTGAGGGATGTGCATGACTTGTTAGTTTTACGGGCGGGTTAATCTTGGATAACCATTATTATATGTGATTATTCACTTGATCGGTAAATACCTTACTTCCAAGGATCGATGATCTGTTCGATCAACTGCAAGGAGCTCGATTTTTCTCTAAAATCGATTTAAGATCAGGATATCATCAATTAAAGGTACAGGAAGAGGACATTCCTAAGACCGCATTTAGAAGAAGGTATGGTCATTATGAATTTACTGTCATGCCCTTTGGTTTAACCAATGCCCCAGTCGCATTTATGGACATGATGAACCGAATATGTAAGCCATATTTGGATAAATTCATAATTGTTTTTATAGATGATATTCTAATTTACTCTAAGAATAAAGAAGATCATGCAAAGCATTTGCACACACTTTTAAGTCTATTAAGAAAGGAAAAACTTTATGCTAAGTTTTCAAAATGCGAATTTTGGTTAGAACAGGTACAGTTCCTCGGACATTTAGTCAACCATGAAGGAATTCATGTGGATCCAACAAAGATCGAGGCGATTACTAAATGGAAAACCCCTGAGTCACCAACTGAGGTTAGAAGTTTCTTAGGATTGGCCGGTTATTATAGAAGATTTATTCAAGACTTCTCTAGAATAGCCATCCCTTTAACTAAGTTAACCTGTAAATCCATTAAGTTTGAATGGGGACCAAAACAAGAAGAAGCGTTTAGAATTCTTAAACAAATATTAACCCATACACCCATACTAGCGTTACCAGAAGGAGTTGAAGACTTTGTAGTCTTTTGTGACGCTTCCAAATTAAGTTATGGATGTGTGTTGATGCAACGCCAAAAGGTTATAGCTTATGCATCTAGACAACTTAAGAATCATGAAGAGAATTACTCAACCCATGATCTAGAATTAGGAGCAATAAATTTTGCTTTGAAAATTTGGAGACATTATCTTTATGGTAGTAAGTTTACCATATTCACTGATAATAAAAGTTTAAGGTATGTTTTCGGGCAAAAAGAGTTAAATATGAGACAAAGACGTTGGATGGAGTTGCTTAGTGATTATGATTGTGATATCCAGTATCACGAAGGAAAAGCAAATGTAGTGGCAGATGCTTTAAGCCGAAAGTATCATGAAAAGCCAAAAAGGGTACGTTCTCTTAAATTAAATCTGCAAGTAGATTTAAATGATCAAATTAAAAAGGCACAAGAATCAGTAATCAAGGAAGATACTGAAAATTTGAAAGGTATGATTAAGGAATTAGAACAAGGAACAGATGGAATTTGGAGATTCCATAAAAAGAGAATGTGGATACCTAAATTAGGAAACCTACGTCATCGTATATTAGAAGAAGTCCATAAATCTAAGTATACAATGCATCCAGGAAGTGATAAAATGTACCAGGATTTAAGGAAAAATTTCTGGTGGATAGGAATGAAAAAGGACATAGCAGCCTATGTTTCTAAATGTTTAACCTGTTCACAAGTTAAAGCTGAACATCAGAAACCCTCAGGTTTGCTGCAACAGTTAGAAATGCCCGTATGGAAATGGGAATTAATAACAATGGATTTTGTTACTAAATTACCAAAAACAAAGAAAGGTAATGATACAATCTGGGTGATTGTAAATAGACTAACTAAGTCAGCTCATTTCCTACCAATGAAGGAAACTTTCAGTATGGAACAACTAGCTAAATTATATGTAAATGAAATTGTTTCTTTACATGGAATACCTTTATCGATTGTTTCTGATAGGGATAGTCGTTTTACCTCTCATTTTTGGTCAAGTTTCCAAAAGGCAATGGGAACTAAGTTAAATCTAAGCACTGCTTATCATCCTCAAACGGACGGACAAAGCGAAAGAACAATTCAGACGATGGAAGACATGCTTAGAGCTTGTGTAATTGATTTCGGAGGTAATTGGGACGATCACTTACCTTTAATAGAATTTTCTTATAATAATAGTTATCATACAAGTATAAATGCTGCACCATTCGAAGCACTTTATGGACGAAAGTGCCGAACCCCAGTCTGTTGGGCATAAATTGGGGAAAAGCAACTATCAGGACCTGAGTACACATGGGAGCTTGAATCTGAAATGCAAAGGAAATATCCACACTTGTTCCAGTAGATCTCGAGGACGAGCTCTAAAACAAGGTGGGGAGGATGTAACAATCCTCAATAACACTGACACCCTCGATTATGTTTCCGATACCCTAATATATTTAAAAATATCCCAATATGTCCCAAAATACACCCCATACGTGAAAACGGGCCCCAAATACATTAAATATTATTAAAATAATTAAAAACTGAATTTTTTAATCTGAGGCGGGCCGCATAGACCCACCTCAACTCTTACGCGGGCGGTATAAAGGTTAGAACCTGATTTCGTTTGATTTCTTAAGTTCAAACGGGCCGCGTAAGACCCCCGTTTAGTTAACGCGGGCCGTGAGAGATCAAGAACACGACAACACCCTAGGCCGACACGTGTCGACATCGTGGCGGACCTACCTGATGAGCCGGACAAGCTAGTCCGTTGACTAGCTTTGACACGGGCCGCGTAAGCCCTGGGCTTATGTTACACGGGCCGCGTGAGAGTCAGGTTTAACAACTATATAAAAAGGGCATCGACTTTCAGTTTCGATCGCTCACAAACGTTTCTCAATCTCAATTTCTGAATAGTAGAGATAATACGCGGGTATTATACCCCCCAATTAGCGAGGTTCTGCTCCATTGTAAGTATTATAACCCATGGATACGTATTAGATACGCTGCCCGATTGATCTAGGATTCCGTAACGGCTGTCGTGGTTCTGCCCGACGTAGTCGTTGGAATGCCGTCTCGGGGAGGGTATTACTAATGTTAAAATGGGTTATTGTACTAACACGTGTGCATTTGTGTAAATTATAGGTAATTCTCAGGAAACCCTTACGGAAAATCTAAGACAACAATGTGAGTAATCCTTCTTTTTGTGTAAACCTTTTTGTGAGTTGATCCACTTTTTGTAAACCTTTTGTTAACTGTTTTTACAAAACCTTAAATACTTTTCCATGCGAACAACAGTTATTGTGTATTTGTAAGAATATAATTATGATGAGTATGTTGGGGTTTTGTATACAAAATTTGTTACCACCTGGTCAAGGAGTAACATTTCCACAAGTCGGGTTCGACAGTACCATGGATGTTAATTGATATGTCTTGGAAACAAATATAATTACGAGATCGCCCTCAATACTGTACACTGTGAAATGAGTTTTATTTAAACTTGATTAAACTGGGATTCACTCACCAGTATTTCCCACTGACAAATGTTTTTAAAATGTGTTTCAGGTAACAAAATGTGAAAGCCAAATAGAAGCCAGCTGGACAGCACTGAAGGCTTGGAAAAGTGGCAATAAAGTTACCTAAAATAAAATAGATGTTTTTATTAAATAAAATAGGATTTATTCCTATGAAAACGTGTGTACTACGACCTTGGGTTTTATCCCATTTGTTTAATGCTATGAAAATGTGGTATTTTACTCTGATCAAATATTTCCTAACTACGGTCCTGATGAAAAAATTCCGCTGCCAATATTGAATAAACACGCGATACCACTGAAACTGGCTCGCGGCCGCCCGTTCCCGGGGATTAGGGATCGGGGGTTGCGACAGTATGTAAGTCCAAATAGATGTCTGATTTAATGTATTAAAAAATAAGTTTGTGCCTTCATATAACAATCAACTCATACATGCATATGAAAATTGTATGATCATATGTAATAACAATCAACCTGTCACGAAGTCATTTCTTGATTTATAATAATACCATAAAAGGATGAATGTATATATATATACTAAACATATGGTTCTTTTTGAGTCTTAACTAATCAAAAACATCCATATTTATTTAGTGGCAATCTTGTTGTCTAACCCAAAATGTATGATAGAAAATCTAGCACCAAGATCCCACTAAATGGGTTTTTGGTTATTGGGTTACCTTTGTAAATAATCCTTCAAGTATCCTTTTAACACAATTAAATTAATTAACTTAAGATCAAAATTAAAAATATATAAACTCATTTGGGTAATCATATTATAATTATCCATAATTAAATATTTAGCATATATAGTTAAGTTAATATTAAATTTAAAACTATATATTTCTTTAACATTATAATTTTATAAAAGAGACGGTCGAGATAACAAATTACGGAGGCTGGAATCATGTCATGTGTCCTCCATAATATTATGTGTAGAGATAGAGATATATTGTCCTTTACTCTTCGATTTCGATAAAGATACATAATCTAAAATGAATATTCTATATATACAATGTAGTTTGTAGGGGGCATACCATGTGATGCTTGTTTCTTCTACCGTGGGTCAAGATGGCTTCTAGTGTGGTCCATTTTTTCTGAATACCCAGCAACAGAATCGTTCCTTGCCATGGCCACACGTGTAGACAGAGCGGTTATAGGTTGTTGGAGAGAAGGCGGGTATGGGCTGCAATATGGACAAAGATTTATAAAGTCATTTAGATGGTCTTTTGGAATGGACAACATTAATTAACACAAATTAAATGATGATTGTTATGAGAAAATGACAACTCACTTACTTTTATTAGAGTGAAACCGAGAACTTAGGGGTTTGCATACAAAGGGACATAACAATTATAGCCACATTAATATAATAAAGTAGAATTAAAAACATCATTAAAGCTGTATTTATGAAGGTAAATATGTAGTTAGGGTCTAGAATCAATGTCCTTTAATTGATGTATGGTTAGAATATAATTTAATGTTATTGTTATTAGATGACATGGATAAGTCAAAAGGCATAATGTAAACCTATGTGCTATTTGAGTAAATATAACTAAATTTTTAAGTATATAGCAATTACAACTTGAAAGACACAAATGTATTTAAGAGGCTCATAATGAAGGTTGTAAAAAAGTTGATATAACTAAATTTTGAAGTATATATAGATATGGTCATATAGGTCACACGTAAAGCATATTTATTGAAACGCATTTATGTTTAAAATATAAACTAAGTTAAGATAAAATATATTATTTAGTTGAAATTACATCACATATAATAATTATTAGTTAGGAAAATAATAATTGTAAAAACAGTTATTAACACACTATCATAGAGGAATGATCTTTTGATAGTAAACTTTAATATAAAAAGAAGAAAGGGTAAAATGACAAAATATTATTTAGTTTAAAATTTCTTTTATTATTTATGACTCTTTAATTAACTAATCAAAAATATTTTATTTTATATATATCGAATTTTATCAAACACACATTTGAAATTTATATATCCTACATATATCATACGTGTATCGAAATTTATCCTATATATATTAAAAGAAAACTTTTGGAAGCGATAGTTCTCATGATTCTCACAACTAAATGTGATTCTCATTTTATCCTTTCTCTCTCTTTCTCGCTCTCTCTCTCTCTCTATATATATATATATATATACACACACACACACACACACACACACAGTGGTGTCTCTGAGAATTCACGTACCCTGTTCGAGCTCGAAAAATGTGCCCATATGCTTTAACGAAAATTGTTTTTTTATTTTTATTTTTTAAAATCATATTAGTATTGGGTTGGGCCCAATAAACCTAATGCTAAGTTGGGTAAATTCTAAAGCATAAAAAGGTTTTTGATAATGGGCCTCCATATTGGATTTGTATGTGTTTACAATTTTTTTAAAAGAACATATATATATATATATATATAGGGTAGGGTTCTAGAGTGAACAAGGAGTAACTTGTGAACATAGTGAACAGATCCTGACCATTCATTTGTTAGATGATGAGATTTAATTTAATAATTATTTGATTAAAATATAATGAAGAGAAATAATCAATAGGGGTAATAATGTCATAATACACCAGTTTAATTTTGGCATATTGGTAACGTAATTGTAATTGTCTCTTTTTCTTTCATAATAATTACTCTTGTTGATTTGGTATCAAAATATCACTGGTAATAAGAACATCTTCCGTATCACTCACCTTCACACGCCGGCGATACGAAGTAGGACAATCGAAGTGGCATTCCACGAGGGAAATCAACGGAAGTTTACAAAACGGTAAGTTTATACTCAGTACATAGATTCCGGTTGTCTATTATCATTAATCCTTCTAATTTACTGAAATAGAAAAGTTAGGGTTTAGTCCAATCGGTGTGTATGAGATCGTTTTGAAGTTTTAGTAGTTGTTTAATCAAAAGTTTATGGTAAGAGTTTTTGTTTTGATTGGTATGAATTCGAGTACATGAGTAGTTGGTTTGTCGGTTTGGGGTTTGTGATTCAGAGGTTCGCCGATGCTCTGTTTTTTTCCGGTAGTGTAATCGGAACGATGGGTTGCAGACCCTTGTGTCTTGGATAGTTGGTGTAATGCTATTGTTGTACACTTGTGTATTTTTTTTATGTATATGATTTTTTTGCAAAACGTATAAACATATCTATGGGGTGTACAACAGTTGTAAACTGTGATGTGAAATATGTGCCGTTAATACACATATGTATATGTGCTGTAAATGTGTATACGTATATTCTGTGGGTACAATAGTTATAATCTTGATGATGTACACTGTTTATACATATGTGTATATCTTTGTTGTAAAATTATTCACATATGTTCATTAGTGTTGTATATGGATACATTATTGTATATGATTTAGGATACACAGTAGTTAAATGAAGCCTGTTTTGTCAGCAAATTGGACTTGTTATTTGCGAGGTTTGAATATCTATTCCATGTGTAAATTGTTTTGTAATGGCAATGATAAACTGGTGTACATTTTGGTTTATAGCGGATATACGTTATTTGATCATCTAAGTGTACGGGTAAATGTGCAGGGAAATGGTGTTTATAACAGAGTGCGGTATTTGGCTTATGTACTTTCAACTGAAAGATTCCGAGCCTAGTGTACGGGTAAAAAAGGCGAGTTTGACGAGGTTAATGAAAAAGTATGCTGTCAAGATTGTTTGTACCCATGCTAACAAACGTCGTGCTAAAGTAATGGGTGAAGAGGTTGCATCAATGTAAACAATAGGCTTCATGGTTAAAATATTGATTGCAGACAATAGTTGTAATGGTTGGATTATTTATTGTTCTTCGATGGAAATTAGATGTTAAACTGTTTTGTTTTATTGTTATTTTGAATTTTGGATTTGTTATTTGGGACATAAGTTACAACGTTTAGTGTGTGGACATGACATGGTTATGTTTTTATCCCATTTTAACGAGATAGTCAACAGAGATTTAGTTCATAAAGGATAATGTATGAATATACACAAATGTACAAGCGTAAAGTGCACAAATGTAATATGTATAAAATACACAAGTGTATATTTATGGATACGTCAAATGATATGAAGAAATCAAACAGATGTTTTATACTTGAAAAATACAAGTGTATATTTGTGTAATTACATAAAAGAGTTAATGTATGTACAAGATGTAATGATGTAGTTTCAAAATGGTTTTTATTACTTAACCAGAGGTCTAAACAGTTGTAACCAACGTAAATAGAAAAGCATTAAGTAAAAAATAATATATTATAAAGAAAAATGTAATCATACAAAGTAGTAAACCATTTAAAACAATCACGGTAAGTTACAAAAAAATAAGATGATAACTATGAATTTTGAAAATAATGGTTAAAGATATGATCGAATCTTTGAAAAAAATCATATGAACTAGTTAGGTTTCCAAAATTATAAGATTGTAACTGCTATATCATTATAGAAAATGGAATTTACAAAAATAAATAAAGGTAAAATTACAATCATAACCTTTACATCAACTAATTAAATGGAAGGTTGAGATGAGTTCACACGGTTCACAAACAAGTATGTTGTTCACTCATGATCCTCATCCTATATATATATATATATGTATATATATATATCGATCTTTTTTTAAATCCCGTGCCCCTCGAAATCAAGGGCCTTGTGCGAAGTCCTCCCCGCACAACATAAGAGCCGCCCCTGTATATATATATATATACATATATATATATATACACACACATATATATATACACACACATATATATATATATATAGGGGAAGGTTCATTGGGGAACACTAAAAAAGTTGGGAACAACGGGGAACCGACTCAAACGAACTCCGATTGGACTCATTCCGGCGGCGTTGGAACCGGCTCGTCAAACCCTAACTAAAATCTCTTAACCTTAAATCCTAACTCCTAAACTCTAAACCCTAAAGCTAAAAAATAAGGCTAAAACCTAAGCTAAACCGTAAAATCTAAACGATAAACCCTAAAAGTTAAACCCTAAAGGCTAAACCTAAAGCTAAACCCTAAAGCTAAACCCTAAACCCTAAAGCTAAACCCTAAACCATAAAGCTAAACCCTAAGGCTAAACCCTAAGGCTAAACCCTAAAAGCCAAACCCTAATATATTTAGGGTTTAGGGGTTATGATTTAGGGTTTAGGGTTAAGAGATCCTAGTTAGAGTTCGACGAGCCGGTTCCAACGCCGCTGGAATGAGTCAAATCGGAGTTCGTTTGAGTCGGTTCCCCGCTGTTCCCCATTTTTTTAGTGTTCCCCAATGAACCTCACACTATATATAGAATCACGCTAAAATGAGAACCACCTCGAGTTGTAAGAACCGTGAGAACTACATCGTATGGGGCGAGGTGGACCAAATTTTTTTTCACAAACGTAGATGCGTGTATTATAAACACATTTGTAAAAAAAATTCAAATTTTTTTTGAGCACCACAAGTGTGTGTTTACGGGTACCGTAAATTTTCCGGTAGGATTTACGGTACCCGTAAACACAAACTTGTGGTGCTCAAAACTACACACACGACATTTTTTTTTTTGAATTTTTTTTTACAAATGTGTTTATAATACACGCATCTACGTTTATGAAAAAAAATTTTGGTCCACCTCGCCCCGTACGGTGTAGTTCTCACGGTTCTTACAACTCGAGGTGGTTCTCATTTTAGCGGTCCCCTATATATATATATATATATATATATAGGATAAGGATCATGTGAGACGTAGTAGGTGTAACACCCCGTGTTTCGAAAGTCAAAGTACAAGTCAAAGTCAAAGGAAGGAAAGATCGCTAATTGCGATCTGTCACTCTTTGCTTAACTAATAATTGTACATCAATGACTTGTAATCGAACCCTTTTATTTATTTACTTTAGTTGAATTATGTGGAGTATCTATTACTAATCGAGGTTTAATCGCATTTTTATCGCTAATCGCATCGCTATCGCATCGCGCTTTGAATTACAGGTTCTGGATATTGTTTTACGTGTGTGTGTGTTAATTATGTGTTACTTGTGCATGTTTAATTATGTCTTGTGGTGATCAATCGCAATCGATATCGCAACTCAATCGAAGCACAATCTAATCGCAAACGCTAAACGCAAGCTATTTATAGTGATTGTATGTTAGATATAGTAGTTAGGATTAATGGTTAATACTATCGCATCACTCACTCGAATCGCATCGCAACGCTTAACGCACGAAACGAAAACGCGAAAACCAACTCGCCGGAGCCACTCGATCGAATGACCATTCGATCAAATAGTCATCCGAATGGATGACCATCCATCGGATGGCCGGATGACCATCCGATCGAATGGTCATTCGATCCGTTCACTCCGCGTATCTTTCTTTCCTCTTTTGGAAACCCTATAAATACCCCCACTGTCACATCATTTGTGATGTGACAGCTCTCTCATTCGAACCAGCGACTCAAGCACACTTTTCTCTCGATTTCTCACGATTCCGGTAAGATTTCAACTCAACCCTTGTACTTCCATGATCTACACACGTTTCTTCATCTTTTTCACCTTTGAATCTCAACTTTTAACCGTGAAATAAGTGGATTTGAGGTGTTCCAGAGTGATGTCACCATAGGGTTCTTATGAACTTTGAGTGTTGGCACCATTCCATCAAGAACAACTTAGATCTGAACGATTTCCACATGATTAAACAATGTTTTCATCTAGATCTAAACATTTTCTAAGTTAAAAGGGATTGAAAGATGGTTTCATCGCTTTCTTTCAACTCTTTTACACTCAATGCACTCAAAACCGATAGAGTCGGAGTTCGATCTGATCTTCTACTCATTCTTAGTGATGTGTCGGTACAAGCTCTGATTTCTATCAAGGAGACCACCGATTTCGGGTTGAACACGAACAACCGTCAAGAACAGTTGACTGGTCAGATTGGGGTGATTCCCGTCCGATCGGATGACTCGGCCTTGATGGAGTTCCTATTGTTTAACCTGGTGTCATACCGTCTCGATCAAACCGCGAACTTTCTGTCACACCCTGAATATTGCGGAAGCGTGATTATGTGTGACTTGCTTAGTATCATTGCATTCAATCATAACAACCGCTATATGATAAAAACCGAAGATGATCATCCATTAAACAAGTTTAGAAACATAACAACATTGTTTTGATACGTAGACTCCAAATTCGAATTACAAACCATACGAATTGTTTAAAGTTCCACAAGGACTTGACAAAAGACTTTAATAAAACCAAGATTTGGAAGAAGTGTCTTGTCCAGGATAGGACACCCTAACCAAACCCTAAGACCATGGATGACATCTTTTATTTTTAAACAACACTTGAAACTTTCGAACGCCTGCCAGATCCACATTTAATTTCCTGAAATACATGTAGTTTGAAAACATCAACAAAAGTTGAGCGAGTTCATGTGTTTGCTTGTGTGTACGAATAAACCTTTGTAATCATTGAAAATATGTATGTATGTTTGTAAGTGAATATGAACAGATCAATTAATGGTTTGCAAGGCCATCAACATGTGTGCAACGGTGTAGGAAGGCTCAATCCTTTGCGTATTTCGTACCGGGCCTCCCGGCTGGAACGACATAGTCACCACATGCAGTCAACTCGCGGACCCACGGGTGGGACTCGCAACACCCAAATAGATCTATCACTCATGCCCCTCGGTCCTTCTAAAGGATTAATGGTCTCAAGTTAACGCCTACCCATTCACATGATCTAACAGTTCATTTCATTTGTAATCGTAATCATTTGTAATCGTAATCATTTGTAACATGTATTTCACCCCCGAAGTTATAAAACTGAAAACAATTAAAAGAAAAGGGGGACATGAACTCACAGTCTTGCGTCTTCGTATCACAGTAACTCAAGGTTCTTCCGGTGTACACGACTACCTACAACGTACTAACGTCTATTAGACGAGCGGGTCGTGCCTTGACTTAGTATGGATTAGTGTTTTTGAGTTACTTTCTTGTGTCTTCAATATCATTCCAAGCTATAAGTATTTGTTAAAATAATAAATATTTTAACTTATATTATATTTATTAAATTTTTGGAATAATTGTTAAAATAATATATTTTAACTTGTATCATTTCAAGTATCTATTCATGTGTATCTTTCACAAGGATGAGTGTATTTGTACTTGTATTCTTACACTTGTATATTTTTGCCATGTATCGGTGTCGTATTCCGGTGTGTATTTATACGTATGAGAATACGTATTTTTATTGTATTCATTAAGTATTCTTATACTTGATTTCGTATTAACTTTTCCGGAATATTATTTCTAATAAAAAAATCCATATATATTTCCAAAATATATATTTTAAGAATTACTACTTAGGAAAATTATTTATAATTTTTCCTTTGGCAAAAATATTTGTATTTTCATATAAGTTCCAAAAATAATATATTTTCAAGTCTAACTTAGAAAATATATATAAACTTATTTTTCTCCAAAATAATATATTTCATATTTATTTGAGAAAATATATATACTTCTTTCAAAAATAATATATCTTCTAATATTTCCAAGAAAATACATATTTTTATTCACCCAAAAATAATATATTTTCTTCTTGTCAAAAATATGATATAACTTTGTAACAATTGTAAAAACCATATTTTTGTTCCTTTGATGTCCAAAATATTGTTTACCAAAAATATACTTATGAGTAGGTTTATCTGGAATATTTTGTAAGTTACATTCTTTTGTTAGGTTTCACCAATATCTTGTGTGTAACTTATGTATTCACATTCTTGAGATTTTGGTAATATTTTGGATTGTAATTTCTTGGTATATTGATGTGTTATATTATTTCAAGTCCTAAAATAATATAACTAATACATATAATATACAAGTAATCACACACATGGTGTCTTCTAAATAGATATTTTCCTAAATACATATTTAGTCACTTTTATTTATAAAAAGCAACCTCCAATATATGTAATTTTGTAACAAAATTTATGGCAAAGTTTATGTGAAAACCCATGGTTCAAAATACACTTGTAAGTGTATGTTTATAAATATTTTTCTAAGTGTTTAATTTTTATAAAAATTTTGCCATAGTTTCCACTAAAAATGGAGGTTTCCATGCTTTCAAGCATATCATTTTCTTTTATAAAAATCAACACAATCAATCAATAATCAACAACAACCAATCTACACTTACCAATCTTGCCAAAAACAAGCATAATCTAATGCTTCATGAACTTGAATATTTGTAAAAATTTGTAGTAACTTACTAGTGTTCTTAGTAAGCCTTGTTACCTTTTAAAGTGTGATTGATTCTTTAAAAACTTCATTTTTAAAGAAGATTGATCTTTACAACTTGTATTTATATTTTTCAAAAATGTTTCTTTATGAAATTTTCTTGTTACACAAGTGTTTCTACACTTTATTAACCACAAAAAATAAGGGTTATTTATGTAAGAACCAAGATTTAGTAAAACTTATATTTTTAACTTGGTTTCTTGAGAAATCATCCATGAAATTTTAGATCTACATGATTAACAACTTACTTTGATCATTATTTTTCAAGAAAACCACATATCCTTTCAAGTTCATGTTTCTTATGAGGATGATCTATGATCCTACAACATCTTCATCCTCTCATCTTGCTAGATTATATTTTTAATCATGATCTAGCAAGATCATATGATGATCAACATCATTTTCACATGCAATCAATGATCAACGAGCATATCAACACATAAACTACTTAGTTTCTTCATTATTCAAGCTTATGTTCATGTTTACTTCTTATGATTCTTTGTGTTCTTCATGATTAACATTATGAATCTCCTATTAACCACTTGAAATAGAAGTAAGATAGCAAGATCAAAGTTCTTACCACTAGCTCAAGGCTAGGGATGATCAAGTGAGGTTTAGAGATGGATAAAAGCAAATGAGAGAGGTCCTTGAACTTCCACAAGCTCCTAACTCCTTTGTGTAACCTCTAACACCTTTGTATATACTTGGTTTGTATGAAGCTTGATCAAATATGGTGGGTGTGTGTGTGTTGATTCTCGGCCGAGAGCACCAAGGGGAGAAGGAGAAGTTTCTGTGTGTAGAAATGAGACTATGATCCTTCAAGTTTACTTATAACCCAATTCATCATTTTAACTCATGTATAATATGCTCAACACAAGGGAACATAATCTAATATTTAATTGAAACAAATTAACCAAGTGGGGGCCATGTTGGCCGACTACAAGGTGGGGGGGGGGGGTAGTAGGCTAGGTTTGTAAATATTAGTTAGTTTAGGGTGAAAACGTTAGTATCTAGTTAGTTATCTTAGTTACTAGGTATTTATGATGTGTTATGATGTTCGGGGATCATAACTAGCTTAGTAATGTTAAAACAGTGCTTCTAGTGTAAATTTGGTGTTTCGGGCAGTGTCCGGTTAGATACCGGTTCGTTAAGGTGCTAAACTTTGCAGTTTAGTGTGCTTTATGTTACTTTTTGTGACACTTTCAATTCCCAACACTTAGGAAAGCATTCAGGACCATTTAAGCATATTTCTACATGATATTAGATTGTTTAAATGCTGAAAATTGCTGATTTTTGCTGAATTCAGCACTTTAGGTGAGTTTTAGGCACTTTTCGGCACTTAAACTATCTCTAGGAAGGCAGTTTTGTGATCCTTACTTTCCTACACACTATACTAGTGTAGTACTTGGTTTCTGTCTCATACTGGGTCTCAAAACACTGTCTGTCTATGTACTGAACTCCATCAGCATATTGCTGATTTATCCGTTAACTGTGCTAACTGTGCTTCGTGCATCATTTGAGTCAATATAGTTTGCATGCAGTAATGATATGACATTATGCAATATGTGATGCACATGTATGTATATGACAATAATCAGAAGGCAGTTCAAATCATTAATTGAAAAGCAGCACAGTCATTAAGCACTAATTATGGTTTAATAGTTGTACGGATACCTGGAATTTTGACAGTTGTCACATTCTCCCCCTGTTAAGAAAATTTCGTCCTGAAATTTTGAGCTTTACTACTAGCAGCAGGGGTGTTAGGGAATAAATGCGGGTATTTAGATTTCATTCGGTCTTCACGCTCCCAAGTAAACTCTGGGCCGTGACGTGCGTTCCATCGAACATTGACGAGTTTAACACTACTCCTACGAGTCTTGTTAATTTTCCAATCAATAACCTAAACGGGTTCTTCTGTAAAGTGGAGTGTGTCGTCAATGTGAACTTCGTCAGCAGGAATAACCACTGTTTCTTGTGTTGGACTTTTCTTCAAATTAGATACATGAAATGTATCATGAACACCATTTAGTTCTGTCGGTAGCTCCAACTTGTACGCTACAGTACCAATCCTCTCCAGGATTTTGAACGGTCCGATAAATCGTGGGTTTAACTTTCCACGCTTCCCAAAGCGTGCCACACATTTCCAAGGTGAGACTTTTAACAAAACCATATCACCCACTTCAAATTCCAAAGGTTTCCTTATTTGGTCCGCATAGCTCTTTTGTCGATCACGAGCCGCCTTGATGCGCTCTCGGATCTGAATAATCTTATCTGTCGTTTATTGGACCAATTCGGGACCAACCCGCTGTCTATCACCTGCATCTGCCCAGCATAACGGTGATCGACACTTTCGTCCATAGAGAGCCTCGAACGGTGCAGCTTGAATGCTTGTATGGTAGCTGTTGTTATATGAGAACTCAACCAAAGGTAGGTGAGTGTCCCAACTGCCACCCAAGTCCATTACGCAAGCTCGTAACATATCTTCAAGCATCTGAATCGTTCTCTCACTCTGACCATCCGTCTGCGGATGAAAAGCAGTACTCAGATTCAACTGAGAACCAAACGCTTCTTGGAAAGATTGCCAAATCCTTGACACAAATCTTCCGTCTCTATCAGATATAATTGAGATAGGCACTCCATGACGTGCTACTATCTCTCTTAGGTATAGCTTAGCTAGCTTACCTGTGTTATCCTTCTCTCTGATTGGCAAAAAGTGCGCAGATTTTGTCAGACGGTCTACGATTACCCAAATCGTATCATGACCTCTGGGAGTCGTTGGCAACTTCGTTACGAAGTCCATTGAGATCTGCTCACATTTCCACATGGGTATCTCAGGTTGCTGCAGAAGACCTGAAGGCTTCTGATACTCGGCCTTCACCTTGGCACAAGTCAAACACTTCCCAACATAAGTAGCCACATCGCCCTTAAGTCTTGGCCACCAATAATAATCCTTCAAATCTTGGTACATCTTGTCCGATCCTGGGTGGATCGAGTACCTCGATTTATAAGCTTCATCAAAAATAACATCTCTAAGACCACCAAAGAGGGGAACCCAAATTCGTCCCATAAAACACAAGGTTCCTTCCTCATTGGGTACCAGCTTTTTCTCCATCCCACGGAGATACTCAGCCTTTAGATTCTCTTTTTAAGAGCTTCTCTCTGTGCAGCACGAACACGCAACGAGAGGTCTGTCTGTATAATCATCTCCAAGGCCCTAACCCTTATGGGCTTAATCCTCTCTTTCCGGCTTAAGGCGTCTGCCACCACATTCGCCTTTCCTGGGTGATATTTGATTTCGCAATCATAATCATAATCATTTAACAACTCTACCCATCTTCACTGTCTCATATTAAGCTCTTTTTGATCGAATATGTGCTGTAGGCTCTTGTGATCTGTAAAGATCGTGCATCGGGTGCCATACAAATAATGTCGCTAAATCTTCAAGGTAAACACCACTGCGCCTAATTCCAAATCATGCGTGGTGTAATTCTTCTCATGAACCTTCAACTGACGCGAAGCATAAGCGATAACCTTTTATCGCTGCATCAGTACACAGCCTAATCCCTGACGCGAGGCGTCACAGTACACCACGAAGTCATCGGTGCCTTCGGGTAGGGGTAAAATAGGTGCATCGCAAAGCTTATTCTTTAGCAGCTGAAAAGCTTCTTCTTGTTTATCTCCCCATTCATACTTCTTGTCCTTTTGAGTAAGGGAGGTCAGCGGTTGAGCGATTTTAGGAAAATCCTCAATGAATCTGCGATAATACCCTGCCAAACCCAAGAACTGTCAGATCTCGGTTGGCGTCTTAGGAGTTTCCCAATTTTTAATCACCTCGATCTTGGTGGGATCCACATGGATTCCATCTTTGTTTACCACGTGACCAAGGAACTGTACCTCACGCAACCAGAACTCGCACTTCGAGAACTTAGCATACAGTTTCTCCATCTTGAGCAGTTCTAAGATGGCTTTGAGGTGTTGCTCGTGCTCTTCCTTTGTTCTCGAATAGATCAAAATATCATCGATATATACAATCACGAATTTATCTAGATATGGCTTGCAAACTCGGTTCATCAAATCCATAAACACTGCTGGTGCATTCGTCAAACCAAACGGCATTACTAGAAACTCGTAATGTCCATAACGAGTTCTAAAGGCAGTCTTCGGAATACTCTCTTCTTGAATCCACAGTTGGTGATAACCTGATTGAAGATCGATCTTGGAGTAATAACTCGAACCCTGAAGTTGATCGAAGAGATCATCAATCCTCGGTAAAGGATACCGATTCTTGATGGTTAACTTGTTTAGCTCTCGGTAGTCAATGCACATACGAAAACTATTGTCCTTCTTCTTTACAAACAGAACTGGAGCTCCCCAAGGTGAGAAACTTGGTCTAATAAATCCCTTATCCAATAGCTCCTGGAGCTGCGTCGACAACTCTTGCATTTCGGAAGGCGCAAGTCGATAAGGTGCCTTGGCTACAGGCGCGGCGCCTGGAACCAAGTCAATATGGAATTCGACTTGTCGTTGCGGCGACAATCCTGGCAAGTCTTCGGGGAAGACTTCAGGATATTCCCTTACCACAGGGATATCTTCCAGCTTCGGCTCTTCGGCTTCATTATCAACATTGTGAGCCAAGAAGTCAACACATCCTTTTCGCATAAACTTTTGAGCCTTCAAGCAACTGATGATCCTTAGAGGCGTATCATGCTTTTCTCCATGAACTACCATCGTCTCTCCATCCGTTGTCGGGATACGAATAATCTTCTCATGACATACGATCTCAGCTCGGTAACTCGATAACCAATCCATTCCAACTACCACGTCAAAGCTTCCCAACTCAACTGGTAGGAGATCGAGCGTGAACTCATGCTTTCCAAGTTCTATTACACAACATATAATCACTTCATTTGCCTCTACTAGCTTCCCATTAGCTAGTTCTACTGAGTACGGAATATCTAGCGTACTGGCAACTAACCCAAGTATATCCTTAAATTCTAGGGATATGAAGCTATAGTCGGCACCAGTATCAAATAGCACAGATGCAAAATGTTGGTTGGTAGGGAACGTACCAGTGACTACGTTCGGATCCTGACGAGCTTCCCTAGCTCCTATGTTGAAAACTTTTCCTTGGGCTTGGTTGTTCTTTGGGCAATCTCGCTTGAAGTGTCCAACATCTCCACAGCCAAAACAACCTTGGCCGCGACCATTTCCGTTCCCATTTCCATTTCCACCCTGGTTGTTGTTTGCTCCACGATTTCCGTTCCCAGCTTGATTTCCAGAACTACCACGATTTCCATTTCCAGCGAAATTTCCATTTACTCCTTGATTACGGTTCCCAGTCTGATTCCCATTACCGTTACGGTTTCCACTACCATTTCCACAAAATCCTCCATTTCTTCGTCCAGTACCATACCAGCACGCCTCCCTGGCATGCCCTACCTTGCCACAGTTCTCACTTTTCCCATACCTACATCGCCCTGTGTGATGATGCTGACAAATATCACACTTGGGAAGGGTGCCCATATAACCTTTCCCTTTGCTCTCAGAACTTGCAGAACCAGTCCTGACCTCGGCTGGTGGGTTCGCATCTCTTTTTTTGTTAGCACTGTTATTGTTTCCTTGGGTACCCTTCTTAAAATTCGAGAACTTACTCTTGTTCTCTCCTGATGACTCGACACGAGTCTCCTTCTTCTTTCCCTCAGAGATTGAAAACTTGTTCAATCTAATGGCTTCTTCCGTCAATGCCACACTCAAATCAATGGCCTCAGTGATCGTTGGAGGCTTTGAAGTAGTAACCATGCTCATAATTTGGGGTGCCAATCCCCAAATGAAACGTTCGATTCGCTTGAACTCTGGCTCTACCATGTAGGGGACAACACGAGATAGGTCATGGAATCTTTGTACGTACTCGGCAATATTCGGTCCATCCATTTTCAGATTCCAGAACTCGGTTTCCAGCTTCTGAATCTCAGCCCTTGAACAGTACTTCTTGCGCATCAGTTCTTTCATCTCATCCCAAGTCATACCATACGCTGCAGCCTCACCTAGAGTCTGAACCTGGAGGTTCCACCACGATAGAGCTCCGTCTAGGAATAATCCAGAAATGTAGGTGATATGGTGCTCTGGCGCACACTTGCTCATTCGCAGCACAGAACCTGTCTTCTCAGCCTATCTTACGAAAGCTACAGCACCTCCAATGCCATCAAAGTTCAGAGGCTTGCAGTCAAGGAACTGCTTGTAAGTACAGCCGTGAGGTGGGTTATTTCCTGAGGTACCTCCGCTGTGTTCAGAGCGTAAGGCCTCATGTTGTGCGATTGCCTGTGAAATCCGTTCATGCAATTCTGCCTCTGTTGTGGGCAACTGAGTGTTTCTTCGAGGAGGCATCTTCTATAAAGAAGATTGTATAGGTCAGGTCTTATTAAAGACTCAAGCACATAAGCATCTATTACACGAATAAGACCTAGGTGTGTATATGTATAGGTATATAAGAAATCATCATAACAAGCAATCATATAACATCACAATCATAGCATAACAAGTAATCCAACAATATGTTTAATGAGAACATTACGATTGAGCTTTCATTAATCATCGACCACAAATATTGTTACATGTTTTACAAAAGTATCGTATCAAAAGGGAACACAGGGTCACACTACCCTTGTCCAAAATGTCTATCAGTCTACAACAGTCATACAATAAAAAAGGTGGTCTACAAAAGGCTTCACAAGCTAGGCTCAATAGCGTTGCTATCATTAATAGCAAGCTACCTACCTAAAACCAAAAACCGGCTATGCTGATGGTGGTGGAGGAGGAGGTGGGGGAACAAAAAGCAAGCTGCGCACATGCGCAAGCTCCTCCTCAAGCTCATATACATGACGCAGTAGATAACTAATCTGCTGCTCGACGGTCAGGAATCGAACATCAAAATCTGGATAAGGCAAAAGAGGAGCAGGTGGAGTCGCAAAAGGTGACGGACATGAACAAGGTGGGGGACGTGGAATCGATTCAAGCTCCAAAATCCTGCGACTCATAATCTCGAACTGAAGCTGAAGTGATAAAAGCAGATCATCTCGTGTGTAACCAGTAAAGTGCGAGGAATGGTAGGGATCATAAATCGGCATGGTGTACGGTGGGAACCATCGGAATGGCTCGTCATGTGATGATGAAGCAAAATGAGCAAAACGTGCAGACTGGGGCACGTGTGGATAAGCTGCTGAAACATGAGGATCATAACTAGGCTGCTGGCTTGAAGAACCTTCCCCTGGATGGGGTGCGGGTATGTCCTGCAAGAAAACAATAGGTAGATCATCACGATGAACATCTGACTCCACTGGGTGAAAGGGAGCAACATCAGCGGGTGCAGGTGCAAGTGGAGGAATGGCTGGCTTAATAACAGGAGGGTCAATAGGTGCAGGTGGAGGAACAAATGGCTCGATAACAGGAGGGTCAACGGGTGCAGGAACTGGATCCGATATGAGTGGTGCAATGTCAGTTATGCCAAATGGGATAGGATCATGATCAGGTAAAGGCTTAGGAGCAGGTAACTGCTCAGGATCAGCAGGTGCATCTTCAGGCTGATCATCAGGAACAAAGTCTAGCTCAAGATCAAGCTCAAAGTCGTGTGGAGGGGATGGTGCAGCTGACATGGCCGTATCAGAATCAGAATAAGTATGGTAACGCTGCAATCCAACTGCCCATAAGGCGGAAGAAGTCACAGACTCAAAGGAATCCGGGACAGAGTGCAAACTGGAATCGGAGGAAATCTGAATAACAGGAATCTCAATGAGTGGGACAACAATGACATCCTCAGCTAAAACTCCATCACCTTGGGCATCATCAAGGGGACCATCAACAAAAAGATCAACATCATCATCAAACAAGTCGTCAAAAGGCAAATCCTCGAAAGGAATTGCCGCAAGAGGCATAGGGGCGAGGATCGGTGCCACGACATGCTCACCATCGGGGTGTCCGAGGATGAGATGGCCCTGGACAGGAATAGGAATAAGAAAAGGGATCCTCGTTTGGGATACCATCAGCAAGCGGTGGATCATCTCCAAAATCAAGCAGCGCAAATGGCTGAAAATCGTCCTCGTCATCGAACAACATCTCCGGGTCACTCTCAGTATTGGAGGTAAAGATCTCTGGCTCGGGGACGATCTCATCACCAGAAACAATAGCCATGGGGTCATCGGTGTCAGACAATCCGCTCTCGGATGATGACATGGTGTTTGTAACATAACAATCACAACATATGCACATATATCAACAACTATCATTTAGTATGCAGTCAAAATCAATGTAATCATGTATCCTCACAAATCCTTTCTATCCTCCTAGTCTCCCAGACTAAACCACCTAGTCCCCCAGACTAAACCACCCAGTCTCTCAGACTGAACCACCCAGTCTCCCAGACTGAACCAACCAGTCTCTCAGACTGAACCATAAACATAAACCTTGGAATGTGTTTCGTGTCTTTTCTTTGTAAAAATGTTTGTTTCCTGGATCTGGGCGTTTTGTGTATGCAATGAAAACATGTTGTAAAAATATTTTCGTGAGAGTCCTAATGATTGTAGTCTAGACTCGAGAAGGAATCCTAGTTCGCTACAATCGAAGCTCTGATACCAAACTATCACACCGTGAATATTGCGGAAGCGTGATTATGTGTGACTTGCTTAATATCATTGCATTCAATCATAACAACCGCTATATGATAAAAACCGAAGATGATCATCCATTAAACAAGTTTAGAAACATAACAACATTATTTTGATACGTAGACTTCAAATTCGAATTACAAACCATACGAATTGTTTAAAGTTCCACAAGGACTTGACAAAAGACTTTAATAAAACCAAGATTTGGATGAGGTGTCTTGTCTAGGATAGGACACCCTAACTAAACCCTAAGACCATGGATGACATCTTTTATTCTTAAACAACACTTGAAACTTTCGAACGCCCGCCAGATCCACATTTAATTTCCTGAAATACATGTAGTTTGAAAACATCAACAAAAGTTGAGCGAGTTCATGTGTTTGCTTGTGTGTACGAATAAACCTTTGTAATCATTGAAAATATGTATGTATGCTTGTAAGTGAATATGAACAGATCAATTAATGGTTTGCAAGGCCATCAACATGTGTGCAACGGTGTAGGAAGGCGCTCAATCCTTTGCGTATTTCGTACCTGGCCTCCCGGCTGGAACGACATAGTCACCACATGCAGTCAAATCGCGGACCCACGGTGGGACTCGCAACACCCAAATAGATCTATCACTCATGCCCCACGTGTAACACCCCGTGTTTCCAGAAGTCAAAGTCAAAGTCAAGGTCAAAGTCAACGACCGATCGTGCGACTTGACTTGTAACCTATTCCTATTATGTGTTTAACTTAGTTGTATTATGTGGAGTAAATGATAATAATCGCACTTAATCGATCTATGTTTATTGCTAATAATCGCTTTACGACTGTGAACAATAGGAAGTAACAATGCGATAAAGTTAACTAAACGCTAATCAATTTAATGCTAATCGAATCGACATCGAATCGCAATACGAATCGCAGCGAAATACAGGTTCTGGATATTGTTTTACGTGTGTGTGATATTTATGTGTTACTTGTGCATGTTTAATTATGTCTTGTGGTGATCAATCGAAACGCAATCGCAACTAAATCGAATCGCAATCCAATCGCAAACGTTAAACGCAAGTTAGTTATAATGATTGTATGTTAGATATAATGGTTATGATTAATGGGTAACACTATCGCATCGCTCACTCGAATCGAATCGCAACGTTCAACACGCTAAACAAAGCACGAAATCCAACCCGCCAAACCCACTCGATCAAGTGACCGCTCGATCGGATGGCCCGTCGATCGGGTCGCCACTCGATCGGACTGCCATCCGACCGGTGACCCACTCGACCCAACTGCTTTTTGCCATTTTGGGAAACCCTATAAATACCCCACCTGTCAACATCATTTGTTGTCACAACACTCCATCCTAACCAGTCGCTCAAGCATACTTTTCTCTCGATTTCTCTCAATTCTTGTAAGTTCCTTCCTAGATCTTTGTACTTCTATGATCTACACTTGATTCTACACCTTTTTCACCGAACAATCTTTACTTTTAACCGTGAAATCACTAGATTTGAGGTGTTCTAGGGTGATGTCATAATGGAGTTCATATGAACTTCAATGTTTGGCTTCATTCCACCAAGAACAACTTGAATCTGAACGATTTCCATATGATTTAACAATGTTTTCATATAAATCTAAGTGTCTTCGAGACAAAAAGTATTGAAAGATGATTTATTATATTTCTTTCAACTCTTTTACACTCGATGCACTCAACCCAATAGAGCCGGACCTTGTTCTGATCTTCTACTTATCCTTAGTGATGTATTGGCTCAAGATCTGAGTTCTATCAACGAGACAACTGATTTCGGCTTGAACATGAACAAACCATCAAGAGTCAGTTGGCTGATCGGGTTGGGGTGATTCCCATCCGATAGGACTGCTGGGACTTGGTGAAGTTCTGGTTGTTTAAACTGATGTCGTATCATCTCGATCAAACCGTAAACTTTCAAACTTAACAAGTTCCAAAAACGAACCAGTCACCCGAATGGATTGCTGTCCGATATCCGATCGAACGACAATCCAGTAGGATGACTTATGGCTTACACACTTAACAGTTTTCATAATTTTCAAGGATCACTAGTTCCTAACTGACGGGTTGCCATCCGATCGAACGATCGTTCGATCGAGCGACCTGCAGGATAGAGATACTTCTCTGATCATGAAATGCTACAACAAAAACTTCAAAGTACAAGCCATCATACACAAACAGATCCATGCTAACGAATGTCAGTTCGACCGAATGACCACCCGAATGGATTAACATCCGAACGAATGACTAACCGGTCGGATTTCCATCCGTCCGGATTGCCATTCTACACTTGGCAACTTTCTTGTTTTACGCACCGCTCTTCGCTTTTGCTTATGCTATCGTTAACTGTTCAGGCTAATCTTGCTCTAAACTCTCCCTTCAATCCATCATCGCTGTGAGTATACTCGATCGCTTTTTGCTTTACGCACTTTTGGGTGTTACATACGTTACGAATATTCAAATCACATCGAGCACATAACGCAAACACTATTTAAACGCTAACCGTTACTACATGTTATACGTGACTCTATGAATGCTTATTTGTTATGTTTACACATAGATTGCTGTCTACCTGCCTTAGCAACGATAGTACTATAGTTTGGACTCAGCACCTGTTAACTCAGGGGTTGTTAAGGACCATTACTCATATGATCGCAGTGGCGAAAATGTGTTGCGAACTGCCTTACGCAGTTAACCCGCAGTCATTGGTATTGATTGGATCTTTGTCGATAACTTATGGCTTCACATCACACGTTGTACGTGCTGGTTATGCGTAATCAATTTCGAACTCTATTATGCTATTATTAAACTTGTATGCTCACCTTTACACTATGTGTATTGACTTTTACTTTAACGTATGTGGCATGTGCTTAAGATGCTAGGACTTCTAGTCTGCTGTGTGATGAAATCGAGGCTAGGAAAGAGTCCTAGAAACAAACAAATAAATTGCCTATTTGAAATCTGAGTTATCGGAACAGTACTTGTTTTGAGATATTTTGTCTGTAATAACTTGTTTGCTTAATATGTTACGGTATGGGACGTAATGCTAAATATTTGGTAATAATAGTTGTTGTGGATTTCTCTTGAACAATCTGTTTCGCTCAGTGCCGCGCCCCGATGATTCCGCCATCGGTTGGGGTGTGACAGATTGGTATCAGAGCCATAACTATAGGGAACTAGGAAAGACACAACCTAGTCCGGGTTGTTGTCTTAGAATCGACCTAGACTATAGACTAAGTACCCAATGCGACCCCTAATTGTGTGAACTCTATCGCTTATTTGACACCAGGAATACCAGTATGAATCGAGACAACTCACACAAGGTGAGTTACTTCGCTCGAGTGAAACACCTCGTATGAAGTAGGTCACTTTGCCCGAGTTGTGCACTTCGTACAACATATTCCAGCTCAACCTCCAAACGCTCGACAATCCTTCTAAGGATTGTCAAGCTGATTTAGCCTTTTCTAAGGCTATCGCACGCACGACTTTACACACAATCGAGTAACACGATCGGGAATAGGTGTAAAAACCGATAACTCCCGATTGAATCACTCGCTCGATGCACGATTTTTACTATTAAATACGAGAATTTGCGTTGGATCAGGAGTGAAATCCGTACTTCGACGCGAAATCTCCATTTTCCTTCATCAAAACAGGGAACATAGTTGTTAAGCTTGGGGTGAAACCCGAAACTTGACGACTTGTCCCGTCCCCTATGTAGTTTTACAAAACTCTCACCAAGGTCTCGACGGACTCCAACGACTCGAGTCGCTCCGTAACTGGAAGGATGCGTGCCGATCGCCCGGATTGAGGCGAGAACACAGTCCAGAAGGCTAAGGGGTGCACTCAAGATCCTTGTGAATAGTCGAATCACCTTGGGTAGTCGATGTCTACACACCCAAGACAATCTATTTTCGATTTCAAGCTCGACTTCGTTGATTTTATGTGTTTATTAATTGCTTTATGTGGTTTTAAATGATTATTTGTTAACATTTTGAGGTAAACAGTATGGTGGTACTGATGGTTTTGATTTCTTTCTTTTCGCTCTACCTAAACACACAACTCGCACCACGCTATCTTTACCCTCGATCGAATTCGCAACTTGAAGGATAGGTGAATACGTGTTATATATGTAGGTGAATACGTGCAAAATATAGAATATGTGGATCATGTGCTTCTATGATTATGTGCTTATGTGATTACATGCCTCGGTGTGCTATGTGCCTACTTGATTCCGTGTGTACATGTTGCTGAACTCTATACGTATATAAGTAGTGCTAGGGGAGATAATAGACTATGCTAGACGTAATCGAAATTGTGTTTGAGTCCTATGACGATGTCTGCTGCAGACAATGTCGTCATCTGGATCACACCTTTCTCGTGCTGCCAGACACAAACAGGCTGACAAGCGATTCGCTTCACTGGTCGCAAGCCAAGTTGTCAAAGTGATCCCGCAGATCTTCAGCGAGATAAACGAGAATGCTAGCAAATCATCCGAGGAATCCAGGACTGAATCTCCCAAAGCTGCGTTCAGTTTCAAGCAGTTCAAAGCATGCGGACCAAAGGAATTTACTGGGACAGAAGGGCCTACAGCTATGTTCCAATGGTTCGACTCTATCGAAGTCACGCTGCGACAAAGTGGTTGCCCAGAAGAGCTCCGCACCACCAATGCTACTGGCGTCTTCCTGTCTCGCGCTCTCGAATGGTGGATGGTAGAGAGAAACAAGCGTGGAAACAATGCAGCTTTCAGATTGTCTTGGGATGAGTTGAAGGACCTTATGATGAAAGAGTTCTGCCCTCCCCATGAACTCCAAAAGCTCGAGGATGAATTCTGGCACATCAAGCAGGATGGCGGAGATAATACTGGTTTAACTGCCCGATTCAAGCAGCTCAGTCTTAACTGTCCGGGTCAAGTGACAACTCCAGACATTACAATCAAGAAGTATATCCGTGCTCTTCCAGATTGCGTCGCTGATTTTGTTCAGGCTACGAAGACAACAACAATCGAGGATACCTACCTGCTTGCTACCGAGATCGACGATAAGCGGGTTAGGTCGGGTTATTTTGATAAAACTGCAAAAAGTCTTCATCAAGTCACAGCAACCACCGCAACCACCACTGAGGCTACCACCGCACCGCAATCGTCAAAGTTTTCACGTCGAAAGAGATAGAACAGCAGTTCCAGCAACAAGAACTATGCAGTCACTGCCGCACCTCTCCAAGCAGTACCTGCTCAACCGCAAGCTCAGCAGCGTCAAGTAGCGGCGCCTGTGACCAATGCACCGCTTGCTAAGCGTGCATATACTGGGCCACACCCGCTTTGGCCTACTTGCACCTATCACCACTCGACTGGTATTGCTTGCCGATTCTGTGCAAATTGCAACATTTATGGCCATTTCACTACCAACTGCCGTGCTCGCCAGACTCAAGCTCCAAATCAAGCACAAGCTCCTGCTTTACCAGCTCCGCAGGGACAACAAGTAGCTCATGCACCCGCTGCTCAAGCACGAGTTTGCTTTGCGTGTGGTGATCCCAACCACTTCGCAAATGTCTGCCCCAACAGAGTGGTTAAGCAAGAGCCACAGCAGCAACAACAACAGCAGCAGTCAGCACCTCAAGCAACCCGCGGGCAGGTCTTCAACATCAACGCCCGTCAGGTACAGGCAGACAACAACGTGGTCAATGGTACGTTTCTCATTAATGGTATTTATGCTTCGTGTTTATTTGATACTGGAGCCGATAACTGTTTTGTGTCGTTTGAATTCAAAAAGCTCCTAAATCGTAAGCGCGCTAATCTCCCAACGACCTTCGACGTAGAAGTTGCTACCGGAAGAACCGTCACCGTCAGTTCTGTCTTACGTGACTGTACTCTTGATCTCCACGGTCACATTTTCCCGATTAACCTTATACCGATGCAACTCGGTAGTTTTGATATCATAGTAGGTATGGATTTCCTTCGGGAAAACCATGCTGAAATTGTTTGTTTTGACAAGATGATTCGATTCGCGCTCGCTAATGGTGATCAATTATGTGTTTATGGTGAAGTCGCTTCGAAGAAACTCCAACTCATGTCGTGTGTCTAGGCTAGCAAGTACCTCTGCAAGGAGTATCAAGCTTTCTTGGCACATATCATAGTAGTGGAAAAGAAAAAGAAAGGGAAGACGTTGGAAGAAGTCCCCGTTGTCCGTGATTATCCTAATGTATTCCCCGAAGATCTTCCAGGATTGCCTCCCACTCGTGATATCGATTTTCGAATCGACCTTGTTCCTGGAGCAAATCCTGTCGCTAGAGCTCCTTATCGACTCGTCCCGTCAGAAATGCGGGAACTCTCGAGTCAACTCCAGGAACTACTTGATAAAGGCTTTATTCGCCCAACCACCTCTCCTTGGGGCGCACCTGTTCTTTTTGTCAAAAAGAAGGACGGATCGTTCCGGATGTGCATCGATTACATGGAATTGAATAAGCTGACTATCAAGAATCGATACCCCTTGCCCTGAATCGACGACTTATTTGATCAATTACAAGGTGCTACATGTTTCTCAAAGATCGATCTACGTTCAGGATACCACCAGCTATGAATTCAAGAGGAGGATATACCCAAAACCGCATTCCGAACCCGGTATGGTCATTTCGAATTTGTCGTCATACCTTTTGGTTTGACTAATGCCCCCGATGTTTTCATGGATCTAATGAATCGCGTGTGTAAACCCTTTCTTGACCGTTTCGTCATCGTGTTCATCTATGATATCCTGATCTATTCCAAGTCGAAAGCCGAACACGCGCAACATCTCAGTTTGGTTCTCGAGCTACTCCAGGGAAACCGTCTCTACGCCAAGTTCTCCAAGTGTGAATTCTGGCTTGAGGAGGTCCAATTCTTGGGTCACGTCGTCAATAGTCAAGGAATTCACGTCGATCCCACGAAGATCGAAGCCGTTAAGAGTTGGGTTACACCTAAGAACCCGTCCGAAGTTCGTTCTTTTCTCGGATTGGCGGGTTACTACCGTCGATTCATCGCCGACTTTTCGAAAATCGCTGTACCGCTTACTTCCCTCACGCACAAAGACAAACCTTTTGTTTGGGGAGCAAAACAAGAGGAAGCCTTTCAAACTCTCAAGCTTAAGCTTTGCAACGCTCCCATTCTTTCATTGCCTGACGGAGACAACGACTTCATTGTCTATTGTGATGCCTCTAACCTCGGTCTTGGTTGTGTTCTTATGCAACGAGACAAGGTTATCGCGTACGCATCTCGTCAGCTCAAGATCCACGAGAAGGACTACGCCACACACGACCTCGAGCTTGGTGCAGTTGATTTTGCCTTAAAGATTTGGCGACACTACCTTTATGGTACTAAGTGTACGGTCTTCACCGACCATAGGAGCCTACAACACGTCTTTAATCAGAAAGAACTGAATATGCGCCAACGCCGGTGGGTAGAACTACTCAACGATTACGACTATGAGATTCGTTACCACCCTGGCAAAGCAAACGTTGTTGCCGATGCTCTTAGTCGATGAAGCTATTTGCATAGCGCCCGCAACACTCAAGCTCAGTACAATCTCGAGGCTCTTATTCGCGACGCCCAACATGCTTGTTTCACCGAGTGTACCTTGAAAAAGGAACGGATTACACATGATGGTGCTCAACTCGTGAATAAATCGAATGGTATATTCCATTACTTGGATCGTATTTGGATTCCCAAGCGTACCAACTTGCGGCATATCTTGCTAGACGAAGCCTACAAATCCCGTTACTCTATTCATCCGGGTGCCGACAAGATGTACCATGACCTCCGTCAACAGTACTGGTGGCCTGGAATGAAGAGAGATATCGCCCTCTATGTTTCGAAAAGCCTAACTTGCTCGAAAGTCAAGGCTGAAAAGCAAAGACCCTCTGGCTTACTTGTCCAACCCGAGATCCCTATGTGGAAGTGGGAAAGTATAGCTATGGACTTCATAACGAAACTACCGTGCACGCCATCAAGTCACGACAGCATCTGGGTTGTCGTTGATCGTCTGACTAAATCCGCTCACTTTTTGCCGATACGAGAAGACTATAAGGTGGAACGATTAGCCCGAATCTACACCGACGAAATTATCTGTCAACATGGGACACCTCGTGATATCATCTCTGACTGCGATGGTCGGTTTACCTCGCGTCTTTGGGAAACGTTTCAATTCACTCTCGGTACTACTCTTAATCTAAGTACCGCTTTCCACCCCCAAACCGACGGTCAGACTGAAAGAACGATTCGTACCCTTGAAGACATGCTTCGCTCGTGTGTCATAGATTTCGGTGGTAATTGGGATGCGCACTTACCTTTAGTCGAATTCTCGTATAATAACAGTTATCATTCTAGTATAAAATGGCACCTTTTGAGGCTTTATACGGGAGAAAATGTCGATCGCCTATTGTATGGCACGAGATCGGAGACGCGCAAATTACCGGTCCTGAGCTATTGCAAGAAACGACTGACAAAATCCTCCAAATTCGAGACAATCTACTGAAAGCTCGCAGCCGTCAGAAAAGTTACGCCGATAGACGCCGCAAGCCCCTTGAATTTGACGTTGGCGATCATGTACTCCTAAAGGTTGCACCTTGGAAGGGGTGATCAGATTCGGCAAGAAAGGAAAGCTCGCGCCTTGATTTGTGGGACCCTTTAAGATTCTGGAAAGGATTGACAAAGTGGCCTACAAACTCAAACTACCGGAGGAACTGGGTAATGTCCACCCGACTTTCCACGTTTCGAACCTCAGAAAGTGTCTGGCCGACGAGGAGTTACATGTTCCTCTAGAGGATCTACAAGTGGACGAAACATTACACTTCGTGGAAAAGCCTGTCGAGATCATGGGCCGAGAAACTAAGATACTCCGACGCTCACGCATCCCCATTGTGAAGGTTCGCTGGGAAGGCAAACGCGGCGCAGAGTTCACCTGGGACTCGAGAGTGAAATGAAGGCGAAGTACCCGCATCTGTTTGAAACGGCTACTTCTTAAATTTCGGGATGAAATTTCCTCAACTAGGGGAGGCTGTAACACCCCGTGTTTCCAGAAGTCAAAGTCAAAGTCAAGGTCAAAGTCAACGACCTATCATGCGACTTGACTTGTAACCTATTCCTATTATGTGTTTAACCTAGTTGTATTATGTGGAGTAAATGATAATAATCGCACTTAATCGATCTATGTTTATTGCTAATAATTGTTTTACGACTGTGAACAATAGGAAGTAACAATGCGATAAAGTTAACTAAACGCTAATCAATCTAATGCTAATCGAATCGACATCGAATCGCAATACGAATCGCAGCGAAATACAGGTTCTGGATATTGTTTTACGTGTGTGTGATATTTATGTGTTACGTGTACATGTTTAATTATGTCTTGTAGTGATCAATCGAAACGCAATTGCAACTTAATCGAATCGCAATCCAATCGCAAACGTTAAACGCAAGTTAGTTATAATGATTGTATGTTAGATATAGTGGTTAATATTAATGGGTAATACTATCGCATCGCTCACTTGAATCGAATCGCAACGTCCAACACGCGAAACAAAGCACGAAATCCAACGTGCCAAACCCACTCGATCGAGTGACCGCTCGATCGGATGGCCAGTCGATCGGACTACCATCCGACCGGTGACCCACTCGACCCAAGTGCTTTTTGCCATTTTGGGAAACCCTATAAATACCCCACCTGTCAACATCATTTGTTGTCACAACACTCCATCCGAACCAGACGCTCAAGCATACTTTTCTCTCGATTTCTCTCAATTCTTGTAAGTTCCTTCCTAGATCTTTGTACTTCTATGATCTACACTTGATTCTACACCTTTTTCACCGAACAATCTTTACTTTTAACAGTGAAATCACTAGATTTGAGGTGTTCTAGGGTGATGTCATCATGGAGTTCATATGAACTTCAATGTTTGGCTTCATTCCACCAAGAACAACTTGAATCTGAACGATTTCCATATGATTTAACAATGTTTTCATATAAATCTAAGTGTCTTCGAGATAAAAGGGATTGAAAGATGATTTATTCTATTTCTTTCAACTCTTTTACACTCGATGCACTCAACCCAATAAAGCCGGACCTTGTTCTGATCTTCTACTCATCCTTAGTGATGTATTGGCTCAAGATCTGAGTTCTATCAACGAGATAACTGATTTCGGCTTGAACATGAACAAACCATCAAGAGTCAGTTGGCTGATCGGGTTGGGGTGATTCCCGTCCGATCGGACTGCTGGGACTTGGTGAAGTTCTGGTTGTTTAAACTGATGTCGTATCGTCTCGATCAAACCGTAAACTTTCAAACTTAACAAGTTCCAAAAACGAACCAGTCACCCGAACGGATTGTTGTCCGATCGGATTACTATCCGATCGAACGACAATCCAGTAGGATGACTTATGGCTTCCACACTTAACAGTTTTCATAATTTTCAAGGATCACCAGTTCCTAACTGACGGGTTGCCATCCGATCGAACGACCTGAAGGATAGAGATACTTCTCTGATCATGAAATGCTACAACGAAAACTTCAAAGTACAAGCCATCATACACAAACAGATCCATGCTAACGAATGTCAGTTCAACCGAATGACCACCCGAACGGATTAACATCCGAACGAATGACTAACCGATCGGATTGCCATCCGTCTGGATTGCCATCCATCCGGATTGCCATTCTACACTTGGCAACTTTCTCGTTTTACGCACCGCTCTTCGCTTATGCTATCGTTAACTGTTCAGGCTAATCTCGCTCTAAGCGCTCCCTTCAATCCATCATCGCTGTGAGTATACTCGATCCCTTTTTGCTTTACGCACTTTTGGGTGTTACATACGTTACGAATATTCAAATCACATCGAACACACAATGCAAACACTATTTAAACGCTAACCGTTACTACATGTTATACGTGACTCGATGAATGCTTATTTGTTATGTTTACACATAGATTGCTGTCTACCTGCCTTAGCAACGATAGTACTATAGTTTGGACTCAGCACCTGTTAACTCAGGGGTTGTTAAGGACCATTACTCACATGATCGCAGTGGCGAAAATGTGTTGCGAACTGCCTTACGTAGTCAACCCGCAGTCATTGGTATTGATAGGATCTTTGTCGATAACTTATGGCTTCACATCACACGTTGTACGTGCTGGTTATGCGTAATCGATTTCGAACTCTATTATGCTATTATTAAACTTGTATGCTCACCTTTACACTATGTGTATTGACTTTTACTTTAACGTATGTGGCAGGTGCTTAAGATGCTAGGACTTCTGGTCTGCTGTGAGATGAAATCGAGGCTAGGAAAGAGTCCTAGAAACAAACAAATAAATTGCCTATTTGAAATCTGAGTTGTCGGAACAGTACTTGTTTTGAGATTTTGTCTGTAATAACTTGTTTGCTTAATATGTTACGGTATGGGACGTAATGCTAAATATTTGGTAATAATAGTTGTTGTGGATTTCTCATGAACAATCTATTTCGCTCAGTGCCGCGCCCCGATGATTCCGCCATCGGTTGGGGTGTGACACCTTGGTCCTTCTAAAGGATTAATGGTCTCAAGTTAACGCCTACCCATTCACATGATCTAACAGTTCATTTCATTTGTAATCGTAATCATTTGTAACATGTATTTCACCCCCGAAGTTATAAAACTGAAAACAATTAAAAGAAAAGGGGGACATGAACTCACAGTCTTGCGTCTTCGTATCACAGTAACTCAAGCTTCTTTCGGTGTACACGAATACCTACAACGTACTAACGTCTATTAGACGAGCGGGTCGTGCCATGACTTAGTATGGATTAGTGTCTTTGAGTTACTTTCTTGTGTCTTCAATATCATTCCAAGTTATAAGTATTTGTTAAAATAATAAATATTTTAACTTATATTATATTTATTAAATTTTTGGAATAATTGTTAAAATAATATATTTTAACTTGTATCATTTCAAGTATCTATTCATGTGTATCCTTCCCTAGGATGGGTGTATTTGTACTTGTATTCTTACACTTGTATATTTTTGCCATGTATCGGTGTCGTATTCCGGTGTGTATTTATACGTATGAGAATACATATTTTTATTGTATTCATTAAGTATTCTTATACTTGATTTCGTATTAACTTTTCCGGAATATTATTTCTAATAAAAAATCCATATATATTTCCAAAATATATATTTTAAGAATTACTACTTAGGAAAATTATTTATAATTTTTCCTTTGGCAAAATTATTTGTAATTTCATATAAGTTCCAAAAATAATATATTTTCAAGTCTAACTTAGAAAATATATATAAACTTATTTTTCTCCAAAATAATATATTTCATATTTATTTGAGAAAATGTATATACTTCTTTCAAAAATAATATATCTTCTAATATTTCCAAGAAAATACATATTTTTATTCACCAAAAAATAATATATTTTCTTCTTGTCAAAAATATGATATAACTTTGAAACAATTGTAAAAACCATATTTTTGTTCCTTTGATGTCCAAAATATTGTTTACCAAAAATATACTTATGAGTAGGTTTATCCGTAATATTTTGTAAGTTACATTCTTTTGTTCGGTTTCATCAATATTTTGTGTGTACCTTATGTATTCACATTCTTGAGATTTTGGTAATATTTTGAATTGTAATTTCTTGGTATATTGATGTGTTATATTATTTCAAGTCCTAAAACAATATAACTAATACACATAATATACAAGTAATCACACACACAATGTCTTCTAAATATATATTTTCCTAAATACATATTTAGTCACTTTTATTTATAAAAACCAACCTCAAATATATGTAATTTTGTAACAAAATTCATGGAAAAGTTTATGTGAAAACCCATGGTTCAAAATACACTTGTAAGTGTATGTTTATAAATATTTTTCTAAGTGTTTAATTTTGAAAATTTTTTTGCCATAGTTTCCCCTAAAAATGAAGGTTTCCATGCTTTCAAGCATATCATTTTCTTTTATAAAAATCAACACAATCAATCAATAATCAACAACAACCAATCTACACTTACCAATCTTGCCAAAAACAAGCATAATCTAATGCTTCATGAACTTGAATATTTGTAGTAACTTACTGGTGTGTTCTTAGTAAGCCTTGTTACCTTCTAAAGTGTGATTGATTCTTTAAAAACTTTATTTTTATAGAAGATTGATCTTTACAACTTGTATTTATATTTTTTAAAAATGTTTCTTTATGAAATTTTCTTGTTACACAAGTGTTTCTACACTTTATTAACCACAAAAAATAAGGGTTATTTATGTAAGAACCAAGATTTAGTAAAACTTATATTTTTAACTTGGTTTCTTGAGAAATCATCCATGAAATTTTAGATCTACATAATGAACGACTTACTTTGATCATTATTTTTCAAGAAAACCACATATCCTTTCAAGTTCATGTTTCTTATGAGGATGATCTATGATCCTACAACATCTTCATCCTCTCATCTTGCTAGATTATGTTTTTAATCATGATCTAGCAAGATCATATGATGATCAACATCATTTTCACAAGCAATCAATGATCAACGAGTATATCAACACATAAACTACTTAGTTTCTTCATTATTCAAGCTTATGTTCATGTTTACTTTTTGTGATTCTTAGTGTTCTTCATGATTAACATTATGAATCTCCTATTAACCACTTGAAATAGAAGTAAGATAGCAAGATCAAAGTTCTTACCACTAGCTCAAGGCTAGGGATGATCAAGTGAGGTTTAGAGATGGATAAAAGCAAATGAGAGAGGTCCTTGAACTTCCACAAGCTCCTAGCTCCTTTGTGTAACCTCAAACACCTTTGTATATACTTGGTTTGCATGAAGCTTGATCAAATATGGTGGGTGTGTGTGTTGATTCTCGGCCGAGAGCACCAAAGGGAGAAGGAGAAGTTTCTGTGTGTTTTGATGTGTGTAGAAATGAGACTATGATCCTTCAAGTTTACTTATAACCCATTTCATCATTTTAACTCATGTATAATATGCTCAACACAAGGGAACATAATCTAATATTTAATTGAAACAAATCAACCAAGTGGGGGCCATGTTGGCCGATTACTAGGTGGGGGGGGGGGGGTAGTAGGCTAGGTTTGTAAATATTAGTTAGTTTAGGGTGAAAATGGTATCTAGTTAGTTATCTTAGTTACAAGGTATTTATGATGTGTTATGATGTTCGGGGATCATAACTAGCTTGGTAATGTTAAAACAGTGCTTCTAGTGTAAATTTGGTGTTTCGGGTAGTGTCCGGTTGTTCGGTTAGATACCGGTTCGTTAAGGTGCTAAACTTTGCAGTTTAGTGTGCTTTATGTTACTTTTTGTGACACTTTCAATTCCCAACCCTTAGGAAAGCATTCAGGACCATTTAAGCATATTTCTGCATGATATTAGATTGTTTAAATGCTGAAAATTGCGGAATTCAGCACTTTAGGTGAGTTTTAGGCAATTTCCAGCACTTAAACTATCTCTAGGAAGGCAGTTTTGTGATCCTTACTTTCCTACACACTATACTAGTGTAGTACTTGGTTTCTGTCTCATACTGGGTCTCAAAACACTGTCTGTCTATGTACTGAACTCCATCAGCATATTGTTGATTTATCCGTTAACTGTGCTAACTGTGCTTCGTGTATCATTTGAGTCAATATAGTTTGCATGCAGTAATGATATGACATTATGCAATATGTGATGCACATGTATGTATATGACAATAATCAGACGGCAGTTCAAATCATTAATTGAAAAGCAACACAGTCAGTAAGCACTAATTATGGTTTAATAGTTGTACGGATACCTGGAATTTTGACAATTATCACACTTTCAAACTTAACAATTTTCAAACGAACAAGTCACCATGCGAGCTGCTAGCTGATCGGATTGCCATCTGATCGAACGGCAATCCGCACGGATGACTTGGATGGTAGAAACCTTTCTTGTTTTGGAAAATGCTACAACGAAAACTTCAAAGGACAAGCCATCATACACAAACACCTCCTCACCAACGAATGTCAGTCCGACCAAATGGCCATCCGACCGGGTTACCATTCGACACTTGGTACACTCGCACCGTTTAACGCACCGTTCTTCGCTTATGCTACCGTTAACTGTTCAGGCTAACCTCACCCTAGCGCTCGCTTTAATCCATTAACAATCATCGCTGTGAGTATACTCGAACCCTTTTTGCTTATACACTTTTGGGTGTTACATACGTTACATATATTCAAATCACATCGAACACACAACGCAAACACTTTAACGCTAACCATTACAGTATGTTATACGTGACTCGATGAATGCCTGTTTGTTATGTTTACACATTGATTACTGTCTAACTGCCTTAGCAACGGTAGTACTATTTGTTTGGACTCAGCACCTGTTCATTCAGGGGTTGTTAAGGATATTACTTCACATGTTCGCAGTTGTGGACGTGTGTTGCGAACTCGTTAATCGAAGTCAACTCGCAGTCATTGGTATTGATAAGATCTTTGTCGATAACTTACGTACTTCACATTATACGTTGTACATGCTGGTTATGCGTAAACAATTTCGAACTCTACTATACTATCAAACTTGTATGCTCACCTTTGCACTATGTGTATTGACTTTTACTTTAACGTGTGTGACAGGTGTTTAGGATGCTTATCTGCTAGGATGCTTGCTATCATGGAATCGAGCTTAGGAGAGTCTAGAAACAAACGAACAATTCATTTAAATCTGAGTGGTCGGAACAATGTTTTGTTTTGAGGATATCTATGTCTGTAATAATTGAATTGCTTGGTAGGTTATGGTATGGGACGTAATATTTAAGTATTCAGTAATTTAGTCGTTATGGAATTTCTCTTGACAATCTGTTTCGCTCAGTGCCATGCCCCGATGTTTCCGCCATCGGTTGGGGTGTGACAGATTGGTATCAGAGCTATAACTATAGGGAATTAGGCAAGACTCCACCTAGTCCGGATCGATGTCTTAGAAACGACCTAGTCTATAGCTTAAGTACCAACAGACCGACTTGTGCAAACCTAGTAGGAGTCTTGCACGAGCCTATTTGCTATTCTCGCTTACACTCATTGTACATCACACTCTTGCGCGGACATCGCATACTACCGCTTCGCGCAAGGTCAGTCTTTCCTAAGACTGTCAACTCGCACAATTTCAAATTTTTTTCCGCGTAAGGCAAGGCGATTAGGTCGAGAATAGGTGTGAAAACCGTAAACTCTCGATTGAATCCCACGCTTAACGCAACTTCTTATTATAATGTCACACCCCGATATTTCCACGTATTACCGGTGGGCCAGGTGGGGAGTATCGTGACGTAGTTGATATCATTATAGTCAAACAACACAATATTTAAATGCACAGCGGAAGCAAAAGATAGATTCATTTCAACCAAATAATATTGTAATATTAAGTATCACAAATAGTTGAAAATAATCCACAGGTGGATCAAAATAAAGAGGAAACATTGTTCAACAGTTTTATGTCATCCAAGCTTGCGAGACTTATTGTGGATGCTAGGAGAAAGCCAGCCTATTACGAGTAGTACCTGCACTTAACCTTTTTGGGAAAATACGTCAGTTTACACTGGTAAATACAAATAACTGACTCATTAAAAAAAGTTTAATAAAAATTGATTTGAATGCACGTGGCACAAAATAATCTTTTATAACTTGGGATAATTATTTGAATATAATACTTGTAAAAGAATTACATGTTTCTTATGCGTTCAGTAGCCCGGTTCGTGCCGGGTTAAAGATCAATAGACACGCCACATTATTTATTTTGGCACTGACGGGTGTACGCCTACACCCCATGCTTAGGTCGTGGCCATTTCGTAAAATGATGCCAAGGATATCCGGGACATGGTCATTAACCCCCCAAAGGCTTTAAGCAAACAAAACAATTCAAACGGGTCATTTCAATGAATTAACCACCATACGATTAAAGATTCAATGCCCGACCAAGCGGTATTTTATATACCGTACCCCAAGCCCGTATAAGGGGAAATAAGTTAAAAGTATTTACCTTTGCAAGTAATATTCACAACAAGCAAGTGCACGTAGCTTTTACCGGGTCTCCTATTCTGGAACGAAGGTTTATAATAACCTATTAGAATCCTAACGGGTCTTTAATTAAGCCTAAGCTAAGACCGGTTAGTTTTAAAGGAAAAATACGGTTCGAACGCATGATTAAGCGAAGACCGGAATAGAATGTGATTTAGACCCGAAAAGTCTGAAGACTTGTATAATATGGGTAAACTAAACACATTCTGGATTTTGAGATAATAATGATAAGGTTTGACCCGTTTCGGCTAATTTATGCAAACTAGTTACATAAACCGAACCGAACGTGAATAACGCATAACGGGTAACCGAATGAGTCACGAACAGGTTTCATAAGTTAATATACCTTAAATATGTTGTGATATCACTAGGATACCTTCCGTTATGCCCAAAACGAGTTAAATTTCAAATTAAGCCCCGTAGGGGTATTTTGGTCATTTTAAGGATTATAAAAGAGATTAATTACAATTCTGAGACTCGGGTCTGAAATAATCAGTAAAACAACTTAATTTAATAGGTTATATTAGTTGGTGATAAGTCTTTGATGCGTGCGAAGTGTTACTTATTTTAGGTGTATATTTTAAGCCCTTTTTAACACTTATTTTAGCCAAGTTTTAAATTTATAAAACACGATATTTCACTAACACTAAACACACATATGGGCAAGTGCACCCATCGTTGAGTGTAGCATAGCGTTGGTAAGATACCGAGGTCGTCCAAGGACACAAGAGCTTTTAGTACCGGTTTATCCTCAACGTCTAACCAAAATAAAAGTTTAGAAAAATGTTTTAAACTAAGAAAATTAAAAACTAACTAAAATGCTGAATAAAAATAAAAGAAAAAACAGATAGACAAGATGAATCACTTGGTTCCGACTCGTATCTAGTATAACCTTTGATTATTTCCGCACTTTTGCACATAATTAAGAGATTATCTTAGTTATTGTAGTAGGCCCCTCTTTTGAAGGTGACGTTACCCTCACCCTAGTAGTTTGAGTCAGCAGGGATACAATCCTAAAAGGGTGGATTATTGGAAGATAATGAATTAAGTTATTAATGCAGTATTGTGGTAGGCCCCGCTTTTGGCGGTGACGTTACCCTCGGCTAAGTAGTCTGAGTCAGCAGGGATACAGTCCTAAATAGCCGGGTTATAGTATTAATAGTAGTTAACTTATGAGGGGATCAAAGAGTTTGGACCCCCGCCATCCAATACCGTGAAGTATTGAAGAAGGTCCTACTAAATTTGACCCAGGTCCATTGCAGAACCTCTAAACGCTGAACAATGGCAAGACCTTTACCAAACCGTTCCCTTAACCCCCGACCAGGTAGCCAACATATCTCCATATCGACCGTGGAGATATGAATGGTGAAAATCCTTTATTTTATATAGACAGTAAAATAATGCCAAGACACCACGGACAAACGATAAGGAAAGATCACCTTCAACATAAGTAACTAGTTATTAAAGTCATTAATACAAAACCAAATAAAAAGTGCAAAAGATTAGAAATAAAAAGTATTATACTAGACACTTTGTCTTCACCAAGTGATGTAAGAGACTTAGGCAAACATGGCCTTGATTGTCAAGAACTCTTACGATCAATCTTGGATCCCGAGACGACTCACACACTCTACGATGGACAATGGATGATGGTGGTGGATGATGGTGTTGTGATGGTGGTGGGTGGTGGATGAAGTGTGAGAGAGGTGGTGTGCCAAGGGATGAGATGAAATGAATCCAAGCACTCCTATTTATAGGCTGAACAGAGAGCTGGGCACGGCCCCGTGTCCGTCTGACAATCTCTCTCCTCATTAATTGTAATTCGCAATTACAATAAATGCGCCTGCTGTACTTTCGACACGCCCCCGTGTCCGCTGAGCACGGCCCGTGGTGGGCAATAGAAGCTTCTATAGGTTTGTCTTTTCTGCTGCTTCTTGGGCACGGCCCCGTGCTGGCTGAGCACGGGGCGTGTTCAGTCTTCTGATTTTTCTACTTTGCTTTGGAAGGTGCCGTTGAGGGATCGGGCAGTCCACTAATATTCCTTTTCTTGTATTTATGTTGGATTTAGCTGTCTTTTTGCTTCTTTTGCGTTTTTGAGCTCATTTAATCCTAAAAATACAAAAGGAAGACAAAAACACTCTTTTTCCAATATTAGTACTTAAAAAGGGTTAGTTTTATGCCTTATTTGATGTAATTTATATGTTGCATTTTACACACATCAAATACCCCCACACTTGAACTTTTGCTTGTCCTCAAGCAAAACTCTTTAATATGTGGCTTACACTCCCAAATGGAATAGGTAGAAGAGAAGGTTTTGGGCTTGTCGTAGAGTGTCGGGATTTCCAAGATCTTTTTGGGTTTTATTTTTATTTATTTACACTCCTATTCGTACTGATTTATTTAGAACTTTTCATAAAAGAAATTACTTATTTGGGCATAACATGCCTTTTTAAAATTCTATTTATATACAAGTTCACATACCTCACGGGGAAATCACTCACACTCGGCCGAAGGTGTATTTTTAGTGAATCACTCGAGAGCGGCATGGAACTTATTCCTACCATAGGCTTGCCAAGAAATCAATCCTCCTCCTTTTTAACTTTTATACCTTTGTAGATATCAAGAGGACTTTGTGGGTTAAGGGTTAGGCTAGGGTTAAAGGTAGGTGGTTGGGTTAGTGGTTAGTAGAAAAAGGGCTAAAAGCGTAACAAGTGTCGGTTTTCGTATTTTTGCAACTTTTTATTTTGATGAAGCTTTTATTCAAACTAAGTTATTTTTGATTAACTTGTTTGTTTATTTTCTTTTTGCTTCATCATTATCACTTTTTTATTTATTTATTTATTTTTTTACGAAGAACCGAACTTGTTACTAAAATAAAGGGTTAAAAATGAAAAAGGTTTTGGTGGGTAAAAGGGTTTTTGTTTGGGTGATGAAACGAAAAGGTTTAGGCTCAAAGGGGCTAACTAGGGGGGTTTTCTTGGGTAGGTGGTAAAAGAAAAAGAAAAATAATGGTGTAGAAATAAAAAGGGTTAGTCCTAATGCCTCCATCATTTACTTACTCGGGTTTAAGTTGATAAGGACCGGGAATGTATTGTCATGGCAAGTTCTAGAGTCGTAAGAACCAAGCGGCTATTCACACAAGAAACGAAAAATGAGCATTTAGTCAAATGATATGTAATTGTGTGCTCAATAAAGGCTCAAAACTCACTTTTGTGGGAATGGGTTTTTATGTGATCAAGTATATATAATCAAATTTTAAATAAGTTTGCTATGCCTTTTCATAATTTTCTTATGTTGGTTCTTTTTATCACTACGCTATCGGTTGTAAATTTAAAAATATAACCTTTTTGAGAACTTGAATTTTCCGAGTTAAACCTAGACAAGTAAAAAAATGAAATTTTTGAAAAAAATTTGGGGTGATTAGCGGTTCCAATAGAGTTTTGTGTAAGGCTTGTATTTAGGACTTGCAAAATTCAAGGTTTTAGCATCCCCCCACACTTAAATTACACATTGTCCTCAATGTGTCCCAAAAATAAATTTTTAGGTTGATTAGATGTGTAAAATAGTGTTTAAAAAGCAAAAATTTGTGTTACTGGGCACTGAACACGGCCCCGTGTTGTCCGGGCACGGCCCCGTGTTCAAGTGCCAGTAACAGAATTAAAACAAGAGAAACAGAAGCCTGGACACGGGGGCGTGTTGGGTGAACACGGCCCGTGTCCAGTTACCTGAACTGGGCGTTTTCTGCAGGGTGCTCAGCACGGGGCCGTGTTGGTTGGGCACGGCCCGTTGTAACAACTCTCATCAAAAGTCATAATTATTAAATTAATTTGACCAATAGGAAACCCTAATTGAGACACCCAAGTGATTCTGAACAAACCCTAAAATTTTCATAAATTTCAGAATCAGGATTAGGGCCCCTAAAACTCAGGGGGGGTTAAACCCTATTAACGATTATCCATATAAAACGTAGGCAGAAAGGAATTTTTAGAAATCGTCGACTCACCTAAGCTAGTTGGATACATAGCTACCCTACCCTAAAAGTGTACCGCAGGCGACACGCGGAAGGTGACACGAATTCTTCCGCGACACTCCTGAGATGCAAAATTCCAGTATAAATAGGAGAGTCTGGGACTTGATTCTGGGAGTTGAAACGACGAAGAAATTCGAAAAATACGTTGAGTTATGCTCTGTATACTTCAATTAACACACACAGGTCCCTAATTGAAGCCGCAATCAGGGTATTAGCACAATCGCTACTACGATTCATTGTCCGATCGATCAATATATCCAATGGATGTTTAAGTGCCGCCCACATTAGGGTTATACTTTATCGTTCGTCATTAATTTGACGGATCATCGTTAATTCGATGGATAAAGTATTGTACTTTGTCGTTCGTTGTTAATTCAACGAATCATCGTTAAATCGATGGATGAAGTATTGCACTTTGTCGTTCGTTGTATTTGATCTCGTGAGTTATCGTAAATGCTGGATTGATTACTAACCCCAAATTGTGTGCTTGTTATTGAAATTAGGATAAAAGGCTAATCAGTAGGCTAGGCTCTGCCCGTATAAATCTGCAATGTGAGTCATTCTCTCTTTTTATCAAATTGCTTTATAAAACTTTTCTCACAGTTTGTGAGTCATTCTCTTTTTATCAAATTATTTTACAATACCTCAAATTATTTTCAAGGTTATAATTACAGGGACTAAGTCATGGATATCTTGAATTACTGGTTAGTGGGGTATTGTGCACATTACTAATTGTCTCCCAGTTAGGTTCATTGACCTACTCGGGATAATCACTGTTAGGTTCATTGACCTACAGGGATAATCGTCACTATTTAGGTTCATTGATCTAAATAGTGGTATGACCATCGTCACCATTGTGACTTGTCACCATTGTGACAGAATGCCAGATAAAAATAAGATAGAAGCCATTGTAATCGCTCTTATGCTGTAATTGATAACTATGCATCATTATGCAAAATAGAATGATTCACTCAGTATTTCCCGCTGATAAAACCTTTTTCAAACATGTTTCAGGTAACCTGTTATGAATCAGAGAAAGTGCCATATAGCACTATAAGCTCAAGGAAGTGGCTCAGTATAAAATAAAGAAACATGTTTTGTAAAATAAAAGATTTCTTTGTGAAATCAAATGATTGTAAATTACTGGGTTTTTATCCCGCGTTGTGAAATAAATAAATCGGGAAATATTTACATTTTAAAAGATCCTGATGAAAACTTCCGCTGTCAAACTCAATTAATTAAATACCGCAGTATTTCTGTCCCGCGGCTCCTGAAACGGGTCAAACCGGGTCGGGGGCCGTGACAGAAAAAGCTGGTATCAGAGCCACTTATCGAGCCACTGATTTAAGCCGATTAAGTATTTGGAAAATACTTAATAATTTTTATTAATTGCTATTTTGTGATTATATGTTTTAATTATTTGACTAATTTTGAATAGTATGGGCAGATTTTTATATGTTAACAATATTGTAATATTTATTGCTCTATCATCGTTAATCGAAAAACATTATATATAAATTTACTTGATTATATATGGAATTACCTAATATAGTATTACTATATTGCGGTAAAGAAATTATATTTTTATGTTTGAAGTATACTCTTATTTAAAATTATTGTTTAGTTATTTATTATTAATAATTTTATTATTAATAATAATATATTAATAGTAGTAGTATTAAGATTATTTTTAAATACTAGGGTTATTATCAAAGGCAGATATTGGATAGCCTAACCTTAGTTAGGCATGGACTGATCACCTATGCTTAAACAAGGCAGCACTAACCAATATCCACCATGATAATGACTAGTTAATATATATAAATTAAGTCATCATACTTATTTAGTATATAGATTTTTATATGTTAACTACTGTAATAGTAAATATAAATCTTTAAATATTCTGATTTAAAGTTTAGTATTTTTATCTACAGTCTAGAAAATTTATAAATAAATTACAAATAAAACCCAGTATGTTTTAATTTTTAGTTGTTTTGGTAGTATGAAATACTATTTAACAAAGTTGTTCTATAAAATTTTGTTATGACTTAGTAATTGTATTTTGCTAAACAGCATGAGTGATCTGTCGGAAGCCCTTCAGAATTTAAATCTCTATCTAGTAAGAATAGAAGTTTCCAGAGATTTCAATAGGTATATACCAGATATAGAAGGACCTATAGAATTCAATGCTTTACCTCTTGAAAAACCTAAGCCTAAGAAAATGGAAATTGGGGAAAGTTCTAGGCAAATGGAGGGATTACCATCTCAGGAAGAGCTAGATTTTATAATGGCAACCGATGATACTATTGAGCCTGTTAATGAAAATAATTTTATGAACTTAGAACCATCTATTCCAAACTCTTCTAAACACTGGAATATAGACGAATGGTTGGATAATGAAATATTGTTACAATTTTGTTTGTATATTCATTTATGTGATTATGTGCAACTAAATTATGATATTGAATTATTTTCTTTATACTAATTATGTATCTATAAATTAGATATCAGATGGAAAACGCTAATAATGAACCAGTTAATGAGGTTAATCAATCTGAGCAACAACCGGGAGACCAATATGTGACTAGGCAAGATATAGAAAATATCATTGCTCAAGGGATAGCCAACGCTATTCCAGGAATAATTGCTCAAGGGATAGCCAATGCTATTCCAGCAATCATTGCTGCTGTTAAAAATCCAATTGAACCTCAACAAATTGTTCCAAGCAAACGTATTTCTGAAAATAATTTCAGTAATAGCGTAAATGGAGGTAGTAATCATGTTAATCATGATAATGAACCACGGCAAGCTCCGCTCCCTAAGAAAAGGAAAGTTGCAACGCCTGGTTGCACTTACAAAGAATTTCTTGCTTGTAAACCCACTGAGTTTGCAGGCAATGAAGGAGCGACTGCAGCACTGCGTTGGTTAGAGAAAACCGAGGCAGTAATTGCCATAAGTAAATGTGCTCAGGATGATCAGGTCATGTATGCATCAAATCTTTTCAAAGAAGTAGCGCTAGAATGGTGGAATACGATGTTACAAGCAAAAGGAAGAAGGATGGCGTATACTATGAACTGGGAAGAATTTAAGAGTCTTGTAGAAAGAAAATTCTGTCCTGAGTACGAAAAGGAACAAATGACAAATAAGTTTCTAACCCATCGGATGGTGGATGTAGATTGTCGAGGGTATACTACGACATTCTTCGAATATGCTAGAGTGGTACCAACCCTGGCTTCGCCAGAACCGGTACTTATTTCTCGTTATATTTGGGGATTGATTTCCGAGATCCGTAATATTGTCAAAGCTGCGAAACCTCGTACGATTGATGATGCAGTAGAATTAGCCAATACTATGACTGACGAGCTAGTACGGACAAGAGAAGAAAATAGAAGGAAGGAAGTAGCCCAAAAGATTACCCAAGAATTCAGTTCGGGTAACCATAACAATTTCAAGAAAGGAAGGAATGGGCAATCTTCTACTAGTCCATTTTGCAATTTCTGCAAAAGGAAGCATTTTGGAAGATGCAAAGGATATTGCAATTTTTGCAAGATTCCAGGGCATCAAGAAGAAGATTGTAGGAGGAAGAAATTTTCAGTTTGCTACAACTGTGGAGAAACTGGACATCTTAGGCCAAATTGTCCAAAACTGAATAAACCATTTGACAATCAAGTCAAACCAGCAGAAGGAACAAAAAGGAATGCGAGAGCCTTCCAGCTGACTACTCAAGAAGCCGAGATGATTCCAGATGTGATAACCGGTATGTTCTTAGCTTACAACGTTTACACAAAAGTATTATTTGACTCTGGTGCAAACCAAAGTTGTATAAATACTTTACTCTGCCAAACTCTTAACTTACCGTTAACCAGCATTAGATAAGTTTCTACATAGAAACGGCAGATGTGAAATTAGTTAAAATTAATAAGGTTATGCAGAACATAGAAATAAGTTATAAGTTTTCTGCAATCCTATTATCTATGAAATTAGTTGAATTCGATGTTGTGATCATTATCTGTGATCAGAATTTCTTAGAAATTCAATCAACCATCGGAGAAGTAATTATGATTACAGGAGATAAACCATGTAAGCCTATGAAGTTCATATCAGTAATGGAAATTGCTAATTATGAACGAAAGCAAGGAATAGTATATATGATTTTAGTAATCATTAATACTAAAGATACAGAATTTAAGGAAATTTCTGTAGTTTCAGAATAACCAGATGTATTACCAAAAGATTTACCTGGATTACCACCAGATATAAAGATAGAATTTAAGATTCATCTAAATTCCAGGAATTTTACCGATAAGCCAAGGAACCTTATCGGTTAGCACAATATTGATTGTTAAGAAAAAGAAAGACATTCGATAAGAATGTGTATTGATTATAGGAAATTGAATAAAGTTACAATTAAGAATCGATACCCATTACTTAGAATTAATGATCTATTCAGGAAAATAGATATTTTCTAAGATCGACTTAAGTTTCGGATATCATCAATTGAAGGTATCAGAGGAAGACATACCTAAGACTGTTTTCAGAACTAGGTATGGTCATTACTAGTTTATAGTCATGCCCTTCGAATTAAAGAATGCACCTGCAGCATTCATAGACATGATAAATAGGATCTGTAAACCATATTTGGATAAATTAGTAATTGTCTTCAATGACGATATACTTATTTATTCCAAAAATCAGGAAGAATATTGTCAGCAATTGCATGCACTCTTAACTTTGTTAAGAAAAAAGAAAAGATTTACGCCAAATCTTCGAAAAATGAATTTTGGCTGCTAGAAGTGCAATTTTAGGTCATATGGTGAATCATGAAGGTATTCACTTAAATCTTGCTAAGATAGCAGTAATTACCAAATGGAAGATTCTGCAATCCGCAATGGAAATTAGGAATTTTGTAAGGTTTAGTATTATAGACAGTTTATTAAGAAATTTTCCAAAATAGCTATACCATTAATTAAGTTAACATGTAAAGCATTTAAGTTTGATTAAGGACCTAAACAAGAAGAAACCTTTAAGTATCTTGAAACAGAAGTTAACCAATACTACAATCCTAGCCTTACCAGAAGGAACATAAGATTTTAAAGTCTATGGTGAAGTTTCAAAGCTAGAATTTGGAAGTATGTTAATGCAATGCAAAAAGGTAATTGTATATGCATCAAGACAATTGAAAAAGGTACGAAGGAACTATACCACTCATAGGTTAGTATTAGGAACCATAATTTTTGCCTTAAGATTTGGAGACATTATCTGTATGGAAGTAAGTTTACTATCTATACGGATCATAAGAATTTAAGATATATAGTTAGGCAAAAAGAACTAAACATGAGGCAAAGGAGATGTATGTAACTACGACTGTGATATTTAGTATCACAAAGAAAAGGATGAAGACGACAAGAGATCGTCAGAAAAGTATACAGATAAATAGATAAAAGTCGTTGGAGTTCGAGTTGGAGACAAAATACTATTGAAAGTATCTCCTTGGAAAGGAGTTATTAGATTCGGAAAGAAAAGAAAGTTAAGTTCAAGTTACGTAGGACTATTTTTAGTAATCCAATGTATAGGACCAGTTGCTTATAGTTTACAACTACCAGGAAGAGTTAGCTGGAGTACATGATATATTTCATATATCCAATCTCAAGAAATGTCTATCAGATGAATCTTTGGTATTACCTTTCCAAGATATAAAGGTAAACAAATAGTGTTAGTTTAAGTAAAGTGGGATTCAAGGAAAGGACCTGAATACACTTGGGAGCTGGAATCAGAAATGAAGAGAAAGTATCCTCATTTATTTTCGTAAATCTCGAGGACGAGATTTTTATTAAGTTGGGGAGAATGTAACAACTCTCATCAAAAGTCATAATTATTAAATTAATTTGACCAATAGGAAACCCTAATTGAGACACTTTGTCTTCACCAAGTGATGTAAGAGACTTAGGCAAACATGGCCTTGATTGTCAAGAACTCTTACGATCAATCTTGGATCCCGAGACGACTCACACACTCTACGATGGACAATGGATGATGGTGGTGGATGATGGTGTTGTGATGGTGGTGGGTGGTGGATGAAGTGTGAGAGAGGTGGTGTGCCAAGGGATGAGATGAAATGAATCCAAGCACTCCTATTTATAGGCTGAACAGAGAGCTGGGCACGGCCCCGTGTCCGTCTGACAATCTCTCTCCTCATTAATTGTAATTCGCAATTACAATAAATGCGCCTGCTGTACTTTCGACACGCCCCCGTGTCCGCTGAGCACGGCCCGTGGTGGGCAATAGAAGCTTCTATAGGTTTGTCTTTTCTGCTGCTTCTTGGGCACGGCCCCGTGCTGGCTGAGCACGGGGCGTGTTCAGTCTTCTGATTTTTCTACTTTGCTTTGGAAGGTGCCGTTGAGGGGTCGGGCAGTCCACTAATATTCCTTTTCTTGTATTTATGTTGGATTTAGCTGTCTTTTTGCTTCTTTTGCGTTTTTGAGCTCATTTAATCCTAAAAATACAAAAGGAAGACAAAAACACTCTTTTTCCAATATTAGTACTTAAAAAGGGTTAGTTTTATGCCTTATTTGATGTAATTTATATGTTGCATTTTACACACATCAAATACCCCCACACTTGAACTTTTGCTTGTCCTCAAGCAAAACTCTTTAATATGTGGCTTACACTCCCAAATGGAATAGGTAGAAGAGAAGGTTTTGGGCTTGTCGTAGAGTGTCGGGATTTCCAAGATCTTTTTGGGTTTTATTTTTATTTATTTACACTCCTATTCGTACTGATTTATTTAGAACTTTTCATAAAAGAAATTACTTATTTGGGCATAACATGCCTTTTTAAAATTCTATTTATATACAAGTTCACATACCTCACGGGGAAATCACTCACACTCGGCCGAAGGTGTATTTTTAGTGAATCACTCGAGAGCGGCATGGAACTTATTCCTACCATAGGCTTGCCAAGAAATCAATCCTCCTCCTTTTTAACTTTTATACCTTTGTAGATATCAAGAGGACTTTGTGGGTTAAGGGTTAGGCTAGGGTTAAAGGTAGGTGGTTGGGTTAGTGGTTAGTAGAAAAAGGGCTAAAAGCGTAACAAGTGTCGGTTTTCGTATTTTTGCAACTTTTTATTTTGATGAAGCTTTTATTCAAACTAAGTTATTTTTGATTAACTTGTTTGTTTATTTTCTTTTTGCTTCATCATTATCACTTTTTTATTTATTTATTTATTTATTTTTTTACGAAGAACCGAACTTGTTACTAAAATAAAGGGTTAAAAATGAAAAAGGTTTTGGTGGGTAAAAGGGTTTTTGTTTGGGTGATGAAACGAAAAGGTTTAGGCTCAAAGGGGCTAACTAGGGGGGTTTTTTTGGGTAGGTGGTAAAAGAAAAAGAAAAATAATGGTGTAGAAATAAAAAGGGTTAGTCCTAATGCCTCCATCATTTACTTACTCGGGTTTAAGTTGATAAGGACCGGGAATGTATTGTCATGGCAAGTTCTAGAGTCGTAAGAACCAAGCGGCTATTCACACAAGAAACGAAAAATGAGCATTTAGTCAAATGATATGTAATTGTGTGCTCAATAAAGGCTCAAAACTCACTTTTGTGGGAATGGGTTTTTATGTGATCAAGTATATATAATCAAATTTTAAATAAGTTTGCTATGCCTTTTCATAATTTTCTTATGTTGGTTCTTTTTATCACTACGCTATCGGTTGTAAATTTAAAAATATAACCTTTTTGAGAACTTGAATTTTCCGAGTTAAACCTAGACAAGTAAAAAAATGAAATTTTTGAAAAAAATTTGGGGTGATTAGCGGTTCCAATAGAGTTTTGTGTAAGGCTTGTATTTAGGACTTGCAAAATTCAAGGTTTTAGCATCCCCCCACACTTAAATTACACATTGTCCTCAATGTGTCCCAAAAATAAATTTTTAGGTTGATTAGATGTGTAAAATAGTGTTTAAAAAGCAAAAATTTGTGTTACTGGGCACTGAACACGGCCCCGTGTTGTCCGGGCACGGCCCCGTGTTCAAGTGCCAGTAACAGAATTAAAACAAGAGAAACAGAAGCCTGGACACGGGGGCGTGTTGGGTGAACACAGCCCGTGTCCAGTTACCTGAACTGGGCGTTTTCTGCAGGGTGCTCAGCACGGGGCCGTGTTGGTTGGGCACGGCCCGTTGTAACAACTCTCATTAAAAGTCATAATTATTAAATTAATTTGACCAATAGGAAACCCTAATTGAGACACCCAAGTGATTCTGAACAAACCCTAAAATTTTCATAAATTTCAGAATCAGGATTAGGGCCCCTAAAACTCAGGGGGGGTTAAACCCTATTAACGATTATCCATATAAAACGTAGGCAGAAAGGAATTTTTAGAAATCGTCGACTCACCTAAGCTAGTTGGATACATAGCTACCCTACCCTAAAAGTGTACCGCAGGCGACACGCGGAAGGTGACACGAATTCTTCCGCGACACTCCTGAGATGCAAAATTCCAGTATAAATAGGAGAGTCTGGGACTTGATTCTGGGAGTTGAAACGACGAAGAAATTCGAAAAATACGTTGAGTTATGCTCTGTATACTTCAATTAACACACACAGGTCCCTAATTGAAGCCGCAATCAGGGTATTAGCACAATCGCTACTACGATTCATTGTCCGATCGATCAATATATCCAATGGATGTTTAAGTGCCGCCCACATTAGGGTTATACTTTATCGTTCGTCATTAATTTGACGGATCATCGTTAATTCGATGGATAAAGTATTGTACTTTGTCGTTCGTTGTTAATTCAACGAATCATCGTTAAATCGATGGATGAAGTATTGCACTTTGTCGTTCGTTGTATTTGATCTCGTGAGTTATCGTAAATGCTGGATTGATTACTAACCCCAAATTGTGTGCTTGTTATTGAAAGTAGGATAAAAGGCTAATCAGTAGGCTAGGCTCTGCCCGTATAAATCTGCAATGTGAGTCATTCTCTCTTTTTATCAAATTGCTTTATAAAACTTTTCTCACAGTTTGTGAGTCATTCTCTTTTTATCAAATTATTTTACAATACCTCAAATTATTTTCAAGGTTATAATTACAGGGACTAAGTCATGGATATCTTGAATTACTGGTTAGTGGGGTATTGTGCACATTACTAATTGTCTCCCAGTTAGGTTCATTGACCTACTCGGGATAATCATTGTTAGGTTCATTGACCTACAGGGATAATCGTCACTATTTAGGTTCATTGATCTAAATAGTGGTATGACCATCGTCACCATTGTGACTTGTCACCATTGTGACAGAATGCCAGATAAAAATAAGATAGAAGCCATTGTAATCGCTCTTATGCTGTAATTGATAACTATGCATCATTATGCAAAATAGAATGATTCACTCAGTATTTCCCGCTGATAAAACCTTTTTCAAACATGTTTCAGGTAACCTGTTATGAATCAGAGAAAGTGCCATATAGCACTATAAGCTCAAGGAAGTGGCTCAGTATAAAATAAAGAAACATGTTTTTGTAAAATAAAAGATTTCTTTGTGAAATCAAATGATTGTAAATTACTGGGTTTTTATCCCGCGTTGTGAAATAAATAAATCGGGAAATATTTACATTTTAAAAGATCCTGATGAAAACTTCCGCTGTCAAACTCAATTAATTAAATACCGCAGTATTTCTGTCCCGCGGCTCCTGAAACGGGTCAAACCGGGTCGGGGGCCGTGACACCCGTGTTGAACCTTCTGAAACGGTGAGAATTGTCGGGTTGCCTTGTTCTTGTGCATGGGTTTATTTTTCTCGTTCCCATTTTTCATCCTTTACCACCATGAGTGTGTTTTATTCATTACAAACCATCCAAACCTTAAAACCATCATTTCATTTCATCATAGAGAGAACTTACATAGTCCTAAATTAAGATAAAATTAAAACTTAACTAAATAGGTCAGCAGGTGCACGAGGTTATCATAATAAGTTCTACTTATTTTAAGAAAATATCGAGAATAGTTTCCCGATATAGTAGGACTTTTAGCCGAATGATTTCTTCCCAAAATGTTATTTAAAGCCATTCTTCGATTTCCCTAGGAAGGAAGAATGCGGCTTCATTTTCCTCCGCAGCTGGTGGTTGAGGGGGAACATTCACCGGGAATCCTTGCACCACTCTTCGCGGAGGTTCTTGGTGCATGGAGTACCATTCGGCTGGAATGACAACTTCGGGTACCATGTTCCACGCCCTTTGGGTTTTTATAGGTACCAAAGGCGGGGAGGCGAGAAGGTTCAACCTCTGGTGCAAGAGGTTTACTTCATGGAGACAGCCCTCCAGCCCCATTGTAAGATGGTTGATACGGTCGACCAATGCTTCCTCCACTCCCGTCATTTCGTCAATAGCCTCTCTTAGAGCGTAAACATAGTGTACAAGAGAGTCTTCTGCTGTTGAAGATCTCCTCCCTTGTCGGTTACTTCTTGAAGATGATCCGCTTGTTCTGCTTGCCATTTTCTGCGAAGGGAACCGAAGAAAGCTAAATTTTTACAAAACAGATCCTCGGACACGGCCCCGTGCTCACTGAGCACGGCCCCGTGTTCATTTGTCTGCAGGATTTTATGCTAGGGAGTCTTGGAGTTTTAAATTATTCTCATGATTTTTAGCTAGTTTTTAGGCTTAGATAATTTAAAATAAAGTTATACAACTAACTTTAAACAAGAATCCTTAGCAAATAATCTTACAAGCTTCACATAGAGGGTTGGAATCAAGAGATTTCCAAGCTTCCATGGAGGAAATTTTGAAAAAATTTTAAAAGAGGAGGAAATGAGTAAAAGTGGAAGGGACAAGAGGGTCTTTGGGAACCTTCTTTTAGCACTTACCTAGGATGGTATGAGTGAAAATCCCAGGAATCTCTGTCTTTTGAAGTGGTAAAAAATGAGCAGGATTCAGGCTGCATTTAAAGAAAACGACAGTGCACTGGACACGGCCCCATGTGCAGAGGAATTCCTGACACATTTTGTCCGTATTCTAACCAAATCAGCAGAGAATCTCTTTGATGAGCACGGGGGCGTGTTGACCTGGACACGGCCCCGTGTCTGGAGGCTGTTTTATGGAGTTTTGCTTCTTCTAAGGATTTCGTCGAAATCGGGTGGTTCCTTACTGGTTGGAACAACCCCAAAGTGCCTAAGATACCTTAATTGTCCTAGACTAAGGCGAGAACGCAAGAGGTTGTCGGTGAGGGTAATTCCTATTTTTATTCTAGGTGGACAAGTCCAACCCTTTCCCGGGCTCTTGTTAAAGAAGGTGTATGCCGAATCGCTCAGGTGTATGTATGCACCGAACGAAGTCGATGGAGAGTCCTTCACGGCACAATCGACACAGGGACGACTATCGTCCAAGTCTTTGCTAGGTACGAAGGTATTTTCGGGAGCAACGAGGTTGTCGGAATGCGGTTCCAACATTTCTTCATGGGTATCGTCTTGGGGTGGATCAATAAAATCCTTCCCAAGTTCTTCTAACCATTTCAGAATTAGCTCTTCTAGTTGAAATAACTCGTCAAGGAGCATTTCCCCTAGAATATCTGGCTGGGCGCATTCGAGGGAGAAATAGTGCTTATTTTTACTTTCGCCCCTCTTAAGGTTGTGAGGAGTTGGTGGGTCCATGTAGTGGGGCCTATAATTTAGGAAGTAGCATTTTACTTCTTCATGTTCGCCACCACATAATTGACACCACGTACCATAAGAGTGCCGAAAGTAAAAATAATTACTATCACTCATGTTTATGTCAGAAATTACCAACCGCCGGGATCTAACGGTTCTGTTTTCAGTAACTGAAACTTGGGCACGGGGGCGTGTTGAGTGGGCACGGCCCCGTGTTCAGCTTACTGTCTGATGTAAAACAGGATTGCCAGTTCCAATGATTGAGCACGGGGGCGTGTTCAGGGGCACGGCCCGTGCTGAGCTCTGCAGAAGCTGAAAAAAAAAACTAAAAAAATAAAAAATGATTAGGCCGTTGATTCCTAACTTTCTTAAAATCCTTGTGTCCCCGGCAACGGCGCCAAAAACTTGATGCGTGCGAAGTGTTACTTATTTTAGGTGTATATTTTAAGCCCTTTTTAACACTTATTTTAGCCAAGTTTTAAATTTATAAAACACGATATTTCACTAACACTAAACACACATATGGGCAAGTGCACCCATCGTTGAGTGTAGCATAGCGTTGGTAAGATACCGATGTCGTCCAAGGACACAAGAGCTTTTAGTACCGGTTTATCCTCAACGTCTAACCAAAATAAAAGTTTAGAAAAATGTTTTAAACTAAGAAAATTAAAAACTAACTAAAATGCTGAATAAAAATAAAAGAAAAAAGAGATAGACAAGATGAATCACTTGGTTCCGACTCGTATCTAGTATAACCTTTGATTATTTCCGCACTTTTGCACATAATTAAGAGATTATCTTAGTTATTGTAGTAGGCCCCTATTTTGAAGGTGACGTTACCCTCACCCCAGTAGTTTGAGTCAGCAGGGATACAATCCTAAAAGGGTGGATTATTGGAAGATAATGAATTAAGTTATTAATGCAGTATTGTGGTAGGCCCCGCTTTTGGCGGTGACGTTACCCTCGGCTAAGTAGTCTGAGTCAGCAGGGATACAGTCCTAAATAGCCGGGTTATAGTATTAATAGTAGTTAACTTATGAGGGGATCAAAGAGTTTGGACCCCCGCCATCCAATACCGTGAAGTATTGAAGAAGGTCCTACTAAATTTGACCCAGGTCCATTGCAGGACCTCTAAACGCTGAACAATGGCAAGACATTTACCAAACCGTTCCCTTAACCCCCGACCAGGTAGCCAACATATCTCCATATAGACCGTGGAGATATGAATGGTGAAAATCCTTTATTATATATAGACAGTAAAATAATGCCAAGACACCACGGACAAACGATAAGGAAAGATCACCTTCAACATAAGTAACTAGTTATTAAAGTCATTAATACAAAACCAAATAAAAAGTGCAAAAGATTAGAAATAAAAAGTATTATACTAGACACTTTGTCTTCACCAAGTGATGTAAGAGACTTAGGCAAACATGACCTTGATTGTCAAGAACTCTTACGATCAATCTTGGATCCCGAGACGACTCACACACTCTACGATGGACAATGGATGATGGTGGTGGATGATGGTGTTGTGATGGTGGTGGGTGGTGGATAAAGTGTGAGAGAGGTGGTGTGCCAAGGGATGAGATGAAATGAATCTAAGCACTCCTATTTATAGGCTGAACAGAGAGCTGGGCACGGCCCCGTGTCCGCTGGGCACGGCCCCGTGTCCGTCTGACAATCTCTCTCCTCATTAATTGTAATTCGCAATTACAATAAATGCGCCTGCTGTACTTTCGACACGCCCCCGTGTCCGCTGAGCACGGCCCGTGGTGGGCAATAGAAGCTTCTATAGGTTTGTCTTTTCTGCTGCTTCTTGGGCACGGCCCCGTGCTGGCTGAGCACGGGGCGTGTTCAGTCTTCTGATTTTTCTACTTTGCTTTGGAAGGTGCCGTTGAGGGGTCGGGCAGTCCACCAATATTCCTTTTCTTGTATTTATGTTGGATTTAGCTGTCTTTTTGCTTCTTTTGCGTTTTTGAGCTCATTTAATCCTGAAAATACAAAAGGAAGACAAAAACACTCTTTTTCCAATATTAGTACTTAAAAAGGGTTAGTTTTATGCCTTATTTGATGTAATTTATATGTTGCATTTTACACACATCAGTCTTATATGACAAAATGGTTTTAAACCTATACTATGTGTTTAATACGCGTAAAAAGCCGTTTTAAGCGATTTCCGGGTTATACAGGAAATCTAAGTTTTCTGATCAGGTTATAAAGTTTAAAATGCTCCATTTATTATATAAAATCAGTAGCAATTGGATTGGTGTCCAAATATTATGTAAAACTCATTTTATAAGCGAAAAGGGTAAAATCGGTAATTACCGAATTAAGGCAATAACCCTATGTTAAGATCAGGTTAAAAATAATTAAAAATCTTCAAAAATTCCAAAATATTATATTACATCAGTGGGTAAAAGGTTTGGTGTCAAAAATTGGGTTTAGATAGGCTTTACGCTAATTGTGTCGTTTAATTCATAAAAACGTTCTAATTACGCTATTAAGCATAACTCCTAATCTAGACCTCCAACTGATGTGAAAATTTAGGGACATGTTAATAAATTAGTAACAAAGATTATTGTCCTCTCACATTTCTAAAACTCTCGTTTTATGATCAAAAGGGAATTATGGTCAACATTAAGCAATTAACGGAAACGTGCAACGAATCGGACAATCAACGAACCAATCACAGAGGGTTGTACTAACATATAACCCGGTCCTATTGAAGCTCTAAGGCATTTCTAAATCGTGCTAAGACTGGTCAGAACTGAAGTCAAAGCAAAAGTCAAAGTTTTGTGACTTTCGGTTCCGAACCGAGTCTAAACAGAAATTTGTCGGATCAAACAACCTTAGACCAGTTCTTATACTTATTACCAAGTTATATAAGTGATAAAATAGGTTGCACGCCTTCTACATTGTTAATTAGGCGTTAATTTGAAATTTAAGATTCTGTTGACTTTTTACAAACAACTTTGACCCGACAAATGTCTTAGTTAGGACGGGAATCAGAGGGTGCCCTTTTAAGGGTTTAATGCCCACATAATTACCAACTTATGACTACTTTTGATTTGGCTAAACACTGAACCATTAGTGATTTATCGATAAGTCAAACCTTAATTACGACGGTTTGACTTTTAAGCTATAAATTAAGCAAAACTCAATTAGGGAAGGTTAAGGACACTTACCGAAGGCCTAATTACGACCAGAGATGATTTGGGTCTGCCCTTGAACTCCATAAGTCTTCAAAAGTTGAGTTGAGAATGAATGATCAAAGTGGCAATAATGTGGAGCTTTATATAGTGGGTTTAATCCCACTAGATCATGCCAAGGAAGGCTATAAGTGATCATGGATCATTCACAAGTGTCCCTATACTCTAAAAACAAGCTTAGGCAGCACATGGTATTGCAAAATGGCAATATAAGTCGGTTACAAGGGCTGAACAGACACCTGTCTGTGTTTTCTGGTTCTGGCAGTCGCAGGCGGCCCGCGTAAGGATTGGCAGTATCCTTACGCGGCCCGCGTGAGGGTGGTGGTTAGGTAAACAAGTTTTTGTTAATTGCAGTTTTGGTCCCCGGTCCTTCTAAAAGTTGTTTTACCTTTATTTCTTGCATTATAAGCCCTCTAAATTGATTTCCAAGGACTCCAAGACATAACCAATCTTTGTGTTGTCCTTGGTTAACTTTTGACTACCCGAAAAGTCATAAATTTCAACGTTTACGCTTTTAACCCCTCGCATACGGATTTTATCATAACTTTCTCATACGATAACGAAACTTGGTGAAATTTTTATCATGCATTCTAGTGAGCATAACTAATCGTTACAAAGCTTCGGGTTTGCCAAAAGATCACTCAGAGGTATACTTTAAACATGTTGACACATTTAGCCCCTGTAGTTTGTAATCTCTCACTTTCTTTCACAATTAGCTTCGTATGATCCATGATTTATTAGTTTAAGGGTATAAACATCATGTAGGGTTATTGTAAGTATATTTATCCATTATTGACATTTTGAACTCTTATATACACATACTTTCTTTGTTTGTCAACTTTAGTCCCTCTAAAGTATTCTTTCACACGTTCAAAGTTTATGACACGTGTCAATACATTATTGGACATGAATTTTCGAGGTGTCACATATAAACACGAGAGATTCCGTTGAAACGGGAGTGAAATCCATACTTCGACGCATATCTTCTCTATCTACCTCGTGATTCTATCACACAAACAGGAATAAAGGAACCTTGATGACCTATTCAGCTCTATGTTTTAATTTTACAATGATCTCACCAAAGTCTCGACGGACTCCAACGACTTGAGACGCATTGATACTGGAAGGATGCGTGCCAACTGCCCAGAATCGAGGCAAGAGCACAGTCCAGAAGGTCAAGTGCGTACTTAAAATCCTTGTGAATAGTCGAAACACTTTGGGCAGTCAAAGTCTAACGCACCCGAGACATTCTATTCGATTTTATGAGTTCGATCCTGGATTTCGCCGCAGCTGACTCTGTGATTTACCGCATTTACATGTGTTTCTGTGGTTTTATGTATGTATGTGTTCGATTTTGGTGACTTGTACGCTTTTCGCTGTTCGCTTTGATCAATACACACCGCTCGCACTACACATCTATCTCAAAACGATAACAAATCTCTTAACATGATACTCGCTATGCTACTCGCAATCGCTAATCGCTTCTCACACTCGCAACTCTCGATCGCTTCTGCAACTTTGGTTAATAAAGGAACACATCAATTGTAGGAAGGTCGATACGTGCAAAATACAGTGTGTCCTCATGTGTTACGGTGCCCTACGTGCTTATCTGTCTATGTGTTTCTGTGCTTACGTGGACTATGTGCTTATATGTTTCTGTGATTTATGTGCTTACGTGAATTTTGTGAATGGTTGTGTTCTTGAGCTCTATGGTGAATCGCTAGTCTACACTAGGCCTAGTATAGTCTATGGTTAATCGCAATTTTGTTGAGTCCTATGGCGATGTCTGTTGCAGACAATGTCTTCATCTGGATCACTCCGCTCCCGCGCTGCTAAACACAAACTCGGTGACAAGCGACTCGCTTCACTCGTCACAAGTCAAGTTGTTAAAGTAATTTTGCAGATCGTCAGTGAGTTGAACGAAAATGCTAGCAAATCCTCGGAAGAATCCAGGACAGACTCTCCTAAAGCGACTTTTAGCTTCAAGTAGTTCAAAGCCTGCGGTCCAAAAGAGTTTACTGGCGAAGATGGGCCTACGGCCATGTTTCAATGGTTTGATTCTATCGAAGTCACCCTGCGCCAGAGTGGCTGTCAAGAAGACCTCCGCACTGTCAATGCTACCGGCGTCTTCCAATCCCACGCTCTCGATTGGTGGACGGCCGAGAGAAACAAACGAAGGAACGATGCAGCTTTCGGATTGTCTTGGGATGAGTTGAAGAACATCATGATGCAAGAGTTATGCCCTCCCCATGAACTCCAAAAGCTCGAGGATGAATTCTGGCACATTAAGCAGGATGGTGGAGATAACGCTGGTTTAACTGCTCGCTTCAAGCAGTTGAGTATCATCTGCCCTGGCCAAGTTACTACCCCCGAGGTTACGATCAAGAAGTATATCCACGCTCTGCCGGATTGTGTCACTGATTTTGTTCAGGCTGCGAAGACGACAACGATCGAGGAAACCTACCTGCTCGCAGCGAGTCAGGGCTGGTTATTTCGACAAAGCCTCCAAGAGTCTGCACCAAGCCACGGCTGCTTCCACCACTGAAACCACCGCCGCACCGCAATCTTCAAAGCTCTCACGTCGCAAGAAGAAGAACAACAACTCCAGCAACAAGAACTGTGCAGTTACCACCGCACCACTTCAAACCGTACCTGCCCAACCTCAACCTCAACACCGTCAAGTAGCGGCTCCTGTGGCCAATGCACCGCCTGCCAAACGTGCATACACCGGCCCACACCCGTTTTGCCCTACTTGCACCTACCATCATCCGGTTGGTATTGCTTGCAGATTCTGTGTTCATTGCAACATGTACGGTCACTTCACTGCCAATTGCCGTAATGGTAATCGACAAGCTCCAACTGCAGCTCAAGCTCCTGCTCAACAAGCTCTACTTCCCGCCCCTCAAGGACAACAAGCAGCTCCTGCACCCGCGATCCATGCTAGAGCTTGCTTTGCGTGTGGTGATCCCAACCACTTCACAAACATGTGCCCAAATCGAGTGGTGAAGCAAGAGCCACAACAGCAGCAGCCACAACAACAACAGCAACCACCACAGCAACAATAGCAAGCAGCCCGTGGGCGAGTCTTCAACATCAACGCCCGTCAGGCTCAGGCAGACAACAACGTGGTTAACGGTACGTTTCTCGTGAATGGTATATATGCTTCGTGTTTATTTGATACTGGAGCCGATAACTGTTTTGTATCGCTTGAATTCGAAAAGCTCGTTAATCGTAAGCGCGCCCAACTTCCCACGACGTTCAATGTTGAAATTGCCACTGGAAGAACCGTCACCGTCAGTTCTGTTCTACGTGACTGTACTCTCGATCTCAACGGTCAAATCTTTCCGATCAACCTCATTCCGATGCAACTCGGTAGCTTTGATGTCATAGTAGGTATGGATTTCCTTCGGGAGAATCATGCTGAAATTGTTTGCTTCGATAAGATGATCCGTTTTTCTCTCGCAAATGGTGATCTGTTATGTGTCTATGGCGAAGTCGTTTCGAAGAAATTACAACTCATGTCGTGTGTCCAGGCTAGCAAGTATCTCCGCAAGGAATACCAAGCTTTCTTGGCACACATCGTAGTAGCGGAGAAGGAAAAGAAAGGTGAGACAATAGGAGAAGTCCCGGTGGTACGGGAGTTTCCTAACGTCTTCCCTGATGATCCTCCGGGATTACCGCCCACTCGTGATATCGATTTTCGAATCGACCTTATTCCTGGAGCAAATCCTGTTGCTAGAGCACCTTATCGTCTCGCACCTTCTGAAATGCGCGAACTCTCGAGTCAGCTTCAGGAATTACTTGATAAAGGCTTTATTCGCCCTAGCACCTCTCCTTAGGTCGCACCTGTCCTTTTCGTCAAAAAGATGGATGGATCGTTCCGGATGTGCATCGACTACATGGAATTGAATAAGCTCACTATCAAGAATCGATATCCCCTGCCCGGAATCGATGATTTGTTTGACCAATTACAAGGAGCTACGTGTTTCTCGAAGATCGATCTACGTTCAGGCTATCATCAGTTACGCATTCAAGAGGAGGATATACCTAAAACTGCTTTTCGAACCCGATACGGCCACTATGAGTTTGTCGTTATGCCTTTTGGTTTGACTAACGCTCCCGCAGTCTTTATGGATCTAATGAATCGCGTGTGCAAACCCTTCCTTGACCGCTTCGTCATCGTGTTTATCGATGATATCCTGATCTATTCCAAGTCAAGGGCCGAACACTCGCAGCATCTACATTTGGTTCTTGAGTTACTCCAAGGAAACCGCCTCTACGCCAAATTCTCCAAGTGCGAATTCTGGCTTGAGGTGGTCCAATTCTTGGGTCACGTTGTCAATAGTCAAGGTATTCATGGCGATCCTACGAAGATCGAAGCTGTTAAGAGATGGGTTACACCAAAGAACCCGTCCGAAGTTCGTTCTTTTCTCGGACTAGCGGGCTATTATCGCTGATTTATCGAAGGATTCTCTACGATCGCTGTACCGCTTACCTCTCTTACGCACAAGGACAAACCTTTTGTTTGGGGAACCAAGCAGGAGGAGGCCTTTCAAACGCTTAAAACTATGCTTTGCAATGCTCCCGTTCTCTCACTTCCCGACGGAAACGACAACTTTTGTCACACCCCCAAAATCCACTCGCGGAGTATCACCGTTTGGAGGCGTGACTGACCAGGATCAAGCCACCAATCATATTGAACAGGTAGGTAAGTAAACATAATTCACAAACCAATATGAAAGGTGTTCAAAACCAAAGCATAGTTAAGTGTTTAGCGGAAGCATAATTTGTAAAACCCATCGCAAGGATTAAATATGAAATAAGATAATGTCTAAAGCATGGCACACATCACCGTGTCCCACAACGACCGTTCCTCCCTGTGCAAGCTCCATGGGTACCTAATGACCTGCAAGGCATGTAGCAACGAATCAACAACAAAGTTGAGCGAGTTCACAGTTAGTTGTTTGGTTTAAGTATTCGTTTCATAAATCGTATATATTCGTTTTATAAACCATGTATCACGTTAATCCTTGCTGCCAGTCCAGGCATGCGTGCGATGAGTAGTGGGGGCTTCCCATGTGTTACAAGACCACGCGTATCGACTGCTACGAAAATATAAGAGGTGCCCTAAGTCAATGTCTATCAGCATTGACCCTTTGCCCATAGTCCATTAGTACACGCCCGTCCGACTGGCACGGTGTGAGGTTTGTTAAACCTAATAGCGCTATTAACTAATGACCCGCTCGCCCTAGGCCTCGGCGATTAAGTCGATAATTGAGGGACTTCCTTTGATAGAGGTGATGGTCTTAAGATCGTGTACGTAGGTTTTACGTACGTGCCCTTCAATCCGAGGACAGTAGTAAGTATAACTGTACGTAGGTTTTACGTACGTGCCCTTCAACCGAGGACAGTAATAAGTAGTTTAATAGTAATGGTTGTACGAGTAGTTATCCAATCCCATTCCCAACCCCTGGGAATCCCATGCCTTGGCTAGTGTGAACTCACCTTGGTTTGCTCGGTATGCTAAGTAAGTGCTCAAAGTAAATCAATCACGTCCTATAGTACGCACGTATATATATATGTAATCAGTCCGAGTTCGTAAAATTTCACATACATTCAATAACACAGTAATAACACAGAGTGTGCTTAGCAATTAGCATCTTATATCATGTAAACAGCTTCCCAGTCTATTCTAACAAGATTATTCGTTAACAGTCATGGTAAGCTTAACAGTGTTAACAACGTTAATCAGGGTTAACAGATTTAACATACATAATAAAGTTACACATTTAACGTAGTTAACATGCCTAACAAGGTTAACTCACTTAACATAGTTATTGTGCCACAACTGAGTTAGATCAAAATCAACAGAGTTATCACATAAAATGAGCTTATCATACCAAACTTAGTTAACTTAACCCGGTTAGTATAATAACATAACTGACATGCTTAACAGATTCAACTTAACTTAGTTAATAACTTTAACAGGATAAACAAACACCTGGGCCGAAATCACTAAGGTGATTTCGTTGAAAAATGGGGATTTCGTAAAGTGGGGGGGGGGGGGGGGGGGGGGGGGGGGGTTTCGTCGGCACCTCATCATCATCAACACAAACAGATACCTAATCATAAAACTCTAGTTACACTCTAACAGTCACAACTCTTACATTAATACATTCATGCGATCATTGTTAAATTGATATGATCATTCATCCACAATAAACTCAATTCAGCAACAATACTTTAGTAATATTTATGTTCTTGACTCCCCAAATATTGATATACTACAATAATTTATAATCCACAATATTGATTGCATGTGCATACACCACAAAAGTCATGCTGACAATTCACATGTAGGCAGTCCTAAAGCATTCAGAAAGCATCAAGTCTATCTCAAAGGACATGTGCAATTAATTAACATCTACCCTAGTCTAGGTTTTCATCTCGTTTAACACACACACTCAACCAACCGAACACAATCAATTATGTATTCCAAACCCTCATGATTATCCATGCCATAACATCATAACGAGCATATTGTCAATAAGCAGATTAACCCACGCCATCACTAACACAACAAATAGGTTATACATCATATTCCTGCGATACATCAATCTTACTCACACAAGCATGATTATCAAAACAAATCAAGCAAGGGAAATCACTAACCAATAATTTGATTCGCTAGGGTGATGTTACGAGAAAGGGGTAGAGTTTCGATAAGAGGAGGCTGCCGTCCAAGACATGTAAGAGGAGTAGGGTTTCTTTGACTTTGTGAATTCACATAACAATATAATACCAATCCTTAAAAGTGGGTCGGTGGTTAAATTACAACATCCACAAGGTAAAGTGGGCCGAGATCAATTAGTTAAGTGGGCCGAGATCAAATTAAATGTGTAGGGTGTTTTCGTGTGGGGTGAATATCTCGGGTGGGGTGTGTTTGGCAACAAAGATTCACATAAAACACATAAAGTCTCATAACCATTCATTAAATCAACATGTCGAATTATCACACAAGGTTCACATACGTTACATTAAGTACAACGGTAAGTTCTGAAATACGAGTTGTCACATTATCCCCAACTTGAAAGAAATTTCGTCCCGAAATTTAGTATGCGGTTACTGAGGAAGCTAGTTGTGTTGTGTAGTTTACTGGTTTTTCCTGGGGTGTCACAACTTCGTAGTCTATTGCGATGCCTCAAACCTTGGTCTTGGCTGTGTTCTCATGCAGCGAGATAAGGTTATCGCGTACGCATCTCGTCAGCTCAAAATCCACGAGAAGAACTATACCACCCACGACCTCGAGCTGGGTGCAGTTGTTTTTACCCCCTCCACTTTCTAATACGTATCGGTATAAATTCGACTCCGTCTAGATTTTACGTCACGTAAGTCACTTTGTGTTGGAAATTTGTGTTTTTCCCCTTTTCCCGGTTTTGGTCATCTTTTAGGTCACTACTTAGTATGGTTTTACGCTCTCATCTCCTCAACGTTGGTAGCTTGGTTTTATGCCCACCAGCCCGCAATGCGGGTGGCTTAAGACTAGTATGTATTAATCCATAACATATGAGGAAAGTGGGTTTGTTTTTTTTTTTTTTTTTTTTTTTTTTGAACTTTAATGTTTTTCATTTTTATTATAAAACTTTGGATTTTTATAACTTTTCCACAAAAGTTAAAATGAGTTAAGTCTTTTTAATTAGTTTTTGTTTTAGGCTTTTTCTCGTATATGATAGACGTTTGATGGCTAATTTGTACGGCGTTTAGTGGTCACATTTGATCCATCAGGTTTTTTACCCCCTCGACTTTCTAATATGTGTCGTATAAATTCGACTCCGTCTATGTGTCACATTACGTGAGTCACTTGGTGTTAGAATTTGTATTTGTATTTTTATATTATGTTGATCGTCATTAGATTGCTACTTAGCATTGTTTTACTCCCCTCTCTCCGCAATACAGGTAGCATAATTTTACACCATCTCCCCGCAACACGGGAGGCTAATGACTAGTTAAAATTAAATAATCAGTCATATATACAACTTAAAAAAGTGCAAACATGAACTTCTCTAGAAATTTCTAGCAATTTATGTCGAACATAACTTTAAAATAATATTGAATTGTCTTGGAAATTTAGAAGAATGCTTAATATAAAAAAAACACATACATGCATCATGTATATTTGGATATTGAAGATTCAACTCTCCTTTCTTCTTGTAACTTATCTCATAAGTTGGTGCAGAAAATTATCCTATATATTAATAAACCAACCTTGTGAATAGTATTAGGACATTTTAGTAATTTTACTACACAGTTGGTTAACCTGGGCCACATCACAACCCTAATAAATAGTATCATCATCTTCAGCTCTCTCTCTCCTGAATACAGGTCGTCTTCTCCGACGAAATCAGAGATGGCGAAATCATCTTCTCCGGTTCGTAATCCGACGAAATCAGAGATGGCGACGATCCGCCGTCATCCGACAACCCCCTAAACCCTCTTTAATGATGGCGTAACTTGTGTGTCTGATGCTCGATTTTGAAGCACGGCGGCGGAGGTTGTGGGTTTTAAAGGACACCACCCGACAGTTCGGAGGTTGTGGCTGGGCTGAAGGACGGTGACGGCGTTTTGTGTTTGGTGATCGATTTGAAGGACGGTCGTTCCAGATCTAGCGCCGTCGTCAACAACCCACACCACCAACACCGTTCCCTTTCACACATCGTCGTCGTCAACAACACTTCTTCAACTTGTGAATAGTATTAGGACATTTTAGTAATTTTACTACACAGTTGGTTAACCTGGGCCACATCACAACCCTAATAAATAGTATCATCATCTTCAGCTCTCTCTCTCTCCTGAATACAGGTCGTCTTCTCCGACGAAATCAGAGATGGCGAAATCATCTTCTCCGGTTCGTAATCCGACGAAATCAGAGATGGCGACGATCCGCCGTCATCCGACAACCCCCTAAACCCTCTTTAATGATGGCGTAACTTGTGTGTCTGACGCTCGATTTTGAAGCACGGCGGCGGAGGTTGTGGGTTTTGAAGGACACCACCCGACGGTTCGGAGGTTGTGGCTGGGCTGAAGGACGGTGACGGCGTTTTGTGTTTGGTGATCGATTTGAAGGATGGTCGTTCCAGATCTAGCGCCGTCGTCAACAACCCACACCACCAACACCGTTCCCTTTCACACATCGTCGTCGTCAACAACACTTCTTCAATTTATGATTTCATGGTAAAAACCCTAATTTCATCTTATCGTTTTCCTTGCAAATTAATCCCCTGTACAGTTGCTTTTGGTATAAAGTTGATTCAAATATTTGTTCTTGGTAGTTTATTACATCTTTGATAAACTAAATTAAATCAAATATGTATATTAATGATTCTTTTATATGTAGAAAGTCAAAATCGTTGACATATTGGATTCTCTTATTTGAATTTATGTTCATGTAAACTTGTATCAGCAACTTTGTAGGTAATATCTCCTATACAAAATCAAGGAATCTGTAGAACAATTCTTAAAAGGATCATAAGGTCTATAAATTTACTAAATTCTAATGTTTTTTTTAAGTTTTAGATATACTTACCCTTAAAAAAGACACAGTTTGAGTTAAAAAAAAAAAAGTGAAAATGTGTTCCTAATTTGGTAATGGGAGTTTCATTTGGCTGTAGATTGCTTACAAATAGAGTTATTAATAACTATAATTTAGCAACATAAAATTGCTTAATGTAGTTGTACGTTTAGCTTTGGGCGTGTTTCAACCTTGTAAGTGTTGTAAGCTGTGTTGTTTTCATTGTAAGCTTTCTTTGGCAGCCGCGTGTCCTGCTTGCGTGTCTGTAACCTCATACTTATCACATTGTCGCTTTCAAGAGAGATAAATACTTCATAAAACCCGTCGCCTCTCAACCTCTGCTTCACCCCTCATCTTCTGTTTCCTTGATCTTGATCTGGTTCGAATGACTTACTCACTACGTGATTAGAAAAGGATCCACAAAATGGCATAAATGATGAAAATAAGATGAATAAATGAAGCCTTGCTTTCTGTCACTTTCGGTTTTAATGAAAACTTAAATCTTGGTGAGAATTGGTGTGTTTTTTTTCGAGTTTAACTTGCTGCTTTAATTATGCTTATAAATCACACTCTAGAACATGGTTTCATAATAGCTTGTAGATTTGAAGAGGGGCCGCTCTCAACTCTGCTTTCCGTCAACTTTATTTATAAGGATTAAATTTGAACTTTTTTTTCAGGGCTTAATAATGCTGAAAGCATCGCTAAGATCTTGCTCGACGACTCTGACTGATAGCCTGTTACAAAAGTAAAGGGCAATCTGATTATCGTTCCAGCCTGTTACAGGTACGGCTCAAATTGGGTTCAAATCACTTGTCAGTTGTAGAAATTGTAGCCAATTTGGTGGGGGTATGGTGGTATATGGAATGGTGATGTGTTAATGTGTTGTGTAAATTGTTTAAGTGTTTAATTTGTGCTTAAAGTTTGATTTTTTGTATCTGTTGATAGAAGGGGTGCACACCAAATGTTCGACGTAATGTCTAAAAGAATGTATGAATTATATTCTTCTTAGATTTTTTAGTTTCTGTCAATTTAATTGACTATAGAATCTATTGTTGATTTTATATCTTTAGGGTTTTTTTAAGCCTTTTTGATTTGTTATATCACTTTTTGTTATACCACTTTCGTTTCTGTTTGTGTGTTCGTCATAAATGTGTTAATGTTTATCAGACAGACCAAATAATGATTCGCTTCGCTAACAAATTATTGTATGATGACTGTTATTTGGAGATTTAAATGAAGAAAGCATAATCCTACATAACCTCCTTTGTTCGTAATTAATCGCCCGCTTTATTTTCTTTTGAATATTTTGCAGAAATGGTGGTTTATTCAAAGCAGACACTAGGTAAAATGGTTTAGAAAAATGTTGGTTTTCAATTCTTTTATACTGCGTTGTAGTTAGCCTCTTGCATATTACTGAATTAAAATACGCATCATTTAGTGTTTGTGGTTTAACTTTGATACTCGAACCAATGACTTTACCAACCCTTGCACAGAATAATCCCGCTACAGACGGCGGTTGCGATGTTTGGCCGACGATGTTTTCATTCTATTCCTTTTTTTTATTGAATGTCCGATAATGTTCTGTTGGTTGTTCACTCGGTTCAGGTTTCGGGTTTCCGTTCACTCGAGCCTCGGGTCAGCGGTTTCGGTTCAGTCCTCATCAAGACGACGTGGTGTCTTGGCTCGGTTAATTTTTGGACCCTATCTCGGTTCGGTTCAGGTTAGAAGCTGATGTGGGTTATGTTTATTCAAGTTAACAAATTCGAGTATCTTTCTAATCAAGTTCACGTTACGGTTCAACTTCATTTCGGTCGACTTAGGTCAACTCAGCTTTAGTTCGGTTGGACAAGTCAACATCGGTCAGCATTGATTCGGGTCAGCTTAGGTCTCAGCTCAAGTGCGGGTCTCGGTGCTGCTCGGTTCAACAACATGGCTCCAAGTAAGTTCACTTGATCTTAATTTATGGGTTTGTTACTAAAATTTATCAGTTGTTTGCCACTGATGGAGTTATCTATATGGGTTTGTTACAAAAATTTATTACAAACTCTACATCAGCCATGTAAAACATGTAAGTAATGGTTGAATGTTAATGCCACTAATATGTATGCCTAGATATACCATTTCTTGATGGTTGCGTATGTTAAAGCACCACCATAACTTGGTTCTCAGTTGGCATAACGAATTCTCGCCAAAGTGAGACCAATATCTAATGTCGCGTAACGTGCGTACGGTCGAATACCCCTAGTTACTTTAATAAGAAAACAAAGAAAACGGTAAGCAACATATTAATCGTTGAAATAGTAGTCTTGACTCATATGTGCAAGTGGATTATTGTGAAATGCAATCAATAAACTACAACCATACTTTTATTTATTTATTTATTTTATTTTTTCCTGATAACAAAAAATAGATAAAACCCTTATTCGTAAATTTCACCCATGGGCCATGAGCCCTTGATAACGTTGTTTGTGCTCTTTCTCAGAAGCTTCATGTAGTCATGTACCTTAGGGGAGTGGGGGTGGTCACTAGTGATGAAATTCCATAACTCACAAACATCCAATCATTTCTGCCATGTCAGCAACCATTTTTCCATCACTCACAACCTTTTTTAGTGACAATGGTCATCACTCACCACCACACCCAACAATTTCCCCCCAACCAACAATTCCTCTCACAAAATCATATCATCATGCGTTGAAAAAATCACGCGTTAAAGAAATTGGCATTTATCACGCGTTATAAATTGATGGTGGCGGTGGTATCTTCCTGTTTTCCACGCGTTGAAAAGCCCATCACAGAAGTTCAACGCTGCCACCCCCACTCCCCCAGTGTCCTTATCTTATATTTTTAATGCTTGAACAAGACTTTCGTATTTTCCACAAAAAAAGTAGACCAAATTAGTTAAGATAACGCTATTTTTTTCTTTATCACGTGAACACAGTTGACTATATCCAGTGTTTTTTAAATTGTTTTATGTTTTGCAAACTAATATGAACATGTATAGCTTTTGCACATACAAGATTTTAACTAGAATCATTGTTTTGTTGTTAAATAGAAACATATAGTTGAATTGAAAAATGTACATTGATTTAAAAGTGATAACTGTCTGATGGCAGTTACCAGCCCTATCCCTATTTTCGAATTCATTTCTGGTTCATACGAATTACACAACAAAATCACATATTTGTTCTTGCTCTAAAATATGAGTTGTATCCGATTAGATTTTTCGAAAGAACCACCGAAATAATTCGATCTGAAAGTGATCACACGCCTCTCAGATCATCTTTTGCAAATCTCTATTTTCCCCAACATGAGAGCGCAATCATATGTTTTATTTAAGATGATTCATTATGTGCAAAGTACACAACGTTATTAGTTACCTCACTACTAGAGCAATCATAATCAAAGATGGGAACACCGTTCATTGTCTAGATGCATTCAGTGAATAGTTTTGTTTTAAAGTTGTAAGATGGTGGAGTAAGTAAAGTTGAAAGTGCAACGTTGATAGATTTTGGAATGTGAATATTCCCATCTCTTGTTGGTATTAAAGATTATGCTCTTATCATCATCATTATCAATACTAATATACGCATATAATTGACTAATCGCATAACATGTAAAGCAAAGCAAAACGATTAGGGAAGGGTGATAAGATTATAAGACATGTTGTATGTGGATAATACCAAAATATAAACACAATATAAGCACGTACAAGATACTTTCTAATAGCTTATCAAAATTTAAAAGCAATATAAATGTAAAATATTACAAAAAAAAGTTTGAAAATAATGGCTAAAGTATTGATTCTTACCTTTAAATTATGAATTGGCGTAGTAGGATGATGGCGAAATGCTATATGAAAGCGTGTCCATCTTTTTTATAAAAGTTTTGAATATATTGTTCTTTGTGTTTTTTTTAATTATTGATCTAAAAGAAATCACTTTTATTTTATGTTTTAGGTTTTGGGTTTAACTTTAGCTTTAGGGTTTGCATTAGGGTTTAGCTTTAGTTTTAGGGTTTAGCATTAGGGTTTAGCTTTAGGGTTTAGTTTTACGGTTTAGCATGAGGGTTTAGGTTTAGCTTTAGGGTTTAGGGTTTATAACATTTTTTTTTCCAATTTTAAACATGTATATTCATATATGTATATTTGACAATATACACATATGTATAGTTAAAAGATTAACAATATACACATATGTATAAATCCAAAAAAAAAATATTTTTTTAAATAAAAAATTAAAACCTTAAAGAAAAAGCTTCGATTTTTCAAAAAAAAAAAAATTTGCATTTTTTTCACTTTTTTTTTTTGCATTTTTTGCTTATGGAAAATGTGTGATCCAGATTGCTTCTCAAATTTCTCAAATAGGGTGGACTTCTCTTAGGATCCCTACCCTATTGTAGGTCCCGTTTTTCTCGGTGGATCCGATACGAAAACCTATCCTTGTTTATCACAAACACGGTAACGGGTGCGGAATCCCCGTGACGGTGCAAACCAAACACAGTGTAAAACACATGCATAACCAAAGATTCAATATCTATTGATTAGGGATGAGTACAACCACAAACATATACAAACAATGTTTACAGACTCTCACTAAGTCTCACAGCTCTCTCATACTCATCAGTTTCACACAGAAACTATGAGGGGTATTTATAGGGTACAAGACACAGACCATGACGAAACACAAAGAGGCTCCGGCGAAACTCCACAAGTCGACGAAACAAGGGGAGGCCATGATAAAGTCGACGAAACACACCTTGTTTCGTCGACATGTATTGCTAAATAATGGGTTTCGGCCCAAAGGTTTCTGGCCCAAATGAGAAGTCAAGGCCCAAATGAAGATTTTGGCCCAATCATGCATGTTATACGTAAATTGAATTCTCAACATGCAGATTATATAGGATAAGTCAACTTGTGACATCATCATGACATCATCATGATGATGTCATGATGATGTGTCATCGGGACTTGGTTTGTGGCGCTCCGTGCTTTGCGTGTCGAACTCTGGGGCGCACGACGGAGGAATGTCGTGACGTCGGGCTTGAGCCGGACCTAACCGTGTCGAAACCAAGTTGAACCGAACCGAGTCGAACCGAGCCGAGTCGCGTCCACATAAAGTGTATCAACAAACTCCCCCTTGGACGCTACTCGTAATGGTTCGTCTTCCATGTCTTTCATGTCGGAGGATCTTCAAAATCTTCACGTGTCGCAAATAGGGAGTGTATCAACAAACTCCCCCTTGAACGATGCTCGTGAATCTTTTGAACTTCAAAACTTTAGATCCTTGTGGTGTTGAAAAGTGGTCAACTGCAACCCGATCATCTTGATCTTCTGATTGCATCAACGTCGTGTCTTCACTTTACGGCTTGTCATCTGACACGTTCTCTTTGCCTTTAGCTGATTCTGATGTCGCATCTGCACATACAAGAAAGCTAAACACGTAATGAGAACAACCGCTTGGAATTTAGACAAATTAAACAAAAGACACATATGAGATCAAATCTCAATCAAACACCGACCGACAACAGTTTGAAAGTTTAGAAAATGATCAATTTTAATCCTTTAACTTTCAAAACTTGTTAACTTCGACAGTTTATGAAGGTGCAATTGTTTTCCGGCTTAGGATCAGGATTTTGGGTAGGATAGACTCGAGTTCCAACATCGGTCAATCAAAAATAAATTAGAAATAAAAATCTTTTTGGCTTTTAGAAAGTTTATATTAAAACACACCTAAAATCTTTTTGAAATTTTTCATTTTTCAAATGTAAAGACGGAAAGCAATAAAAAAGTATATACAGAGATACAGAAACCAAAGCAGTAAACAAATATTTACAGACATTCTTTTTGCAAGTTTCGAGGGTAAGAGAATCATATCAGTGTATGGTCACGCCAAAACGCTCTTTTTGTTCAATTAGTTAACATTAAGATAAGCATCCTATAACAATTATCGGTATTGTTGTCCACTTAAGCTCAACTTATCAGATGTAATCATGGCAAGGGGATACGTTAAGGTATGATTTATACTTACCGACCGGTGTTCATCCACACACGACACATTCCCGTATCAAGGTATGCACGAGAGTTCATCTTACCGGTGAGTATACCATTTATCATCTGTTTGACCGTATAAAAGATGTGAGAAACTCACTTATTTTGATTGAAAACAAGCCCTGTGTGATAAAATCACTTATTGATGAGGAACTTGATTTTCAAATGCATGAGGGCACAGGAGCAAGTCCGTGAACAGGTCAGTACTTTCGTACAACAAAGAGACGAACTTGACTCCCGCAAAGAATCTGTGATATATTATCACTTATTTGTTTGGACATGTGATTGTTGATCACTTATTGAGGTCGAATGCAATATGTACACGTATGTATGGTATCATGGAAGATCTTAGGCTTCGTCTCCGTTATTTTTTGGTTTGATACAACCATGATACCCAGATGATAAGACAGCATAAAGACTGAATATCTCAGAACCTCGGCAATCTCTCAAACGAAATTTCGGTACTAAGACCATATGCCAATGTGTGGTTCCCACTTGGTCTTCAGTCGATTTAGGATTTATATCACCCTGCACACTTTTAAAATGATTGTGAGCCTACCGATACATCTTATATAGAGCTGCTTAACATTTTTCATTTTAAGTTCAGTTCAAAGAGGTTTCGACAGACCACTGATTTACTATCATTTTCTCTTTTTTTTCGCCAGGAAACTCATTTTTGTTTTTCTATTGTTTTTGCGTTTTGACATTTTTCGATGTTTTTGAATTTTCAAATTTGGATTTACTCCCCCTAAAATCAACAAACTATGAGAAATTTAAAAACATAAAGGTATTTACAAAGACGATTTTCCGATGTTGGTTAACTCATGTTTTACCTCAATGTCGTTTACCAAGATTAAGTTTAATCAGAAATGATTTATCGAATTTTGGAAAAATCAGTTGGCACGTCGGTAAGCGGTGTGGACCATGACAACATTGACTAGTTTCATATTGAAACAATCACGTGTGAGGTGATATTCGAGTTCAACGTGTCAGGTCAAAGAGTGTTGTACGAGATGATAATAATTCATAAAGCATCTTAAATATCGACAAGTATAGGAGATATATGAAATTTAAAGCCGTATCCTGCAACAACTTCATGCATTGCAAGGAATCTGAGTGCTCTCCCAAACTGGATATCCACCCGGTGTGGATTTCAAAGTCGAATTTGTAGCTACTGAGAAATCTCTTGACAGCAACAAGATCATAAACCTTTGGGTCCGGCTGGTCTTCCACATTGCACCAGCGAAGGTCTTTGTCTTTCTCTTTCAGAAGTAGTGTGCGGTTGTTCAATCCATACCAAGGCATCCGCACACCTGGTTGGTTTGTTCAACAAACACATTTTCTTCAATCACACCGCGAAGAAATGTACACTGCACGTTCATCTTGTTGATTTTGAACTTCAGATGTGCTGCAGGTGCGTACATTTTGATTTGAATCTACCCTGGGGACCCGATCAAAGCCTTGAACAATCACACTTTTGGAATGATTTGCATTTTCTTGAAGTTATCAATTTCTTTCATCAGACAACTCTGTTTCCCTTTTCTTCTTCTCTCCATCAAAGGCAACAATATCTTTTGTCGCCGATCTTGTGCATGAACATTCCACTATCAACAATCCTATGACTATCGATAGTTCCTCCTGGAACTTCCTGCACACTCACTCAGAGATTAGTTGGAGAGGGGGACCCAAGCCTTCATAGACTTGGGTTGCCCCTGAGAATCAAGAAATGTAATTTCAATCTCTTGATGATTTGGAAATTTCACGCCTCCCCCTGAACCTTCACCCGTTTTAGGTTTCCAAGACTGTTTTCGTTTACCAGATTGTGTATTATTAACAATTTTTGGTGTTAACGGTTGTGATGAACTTGGTTCCCTTTTAACAGATTCCGGTTTTAAAGCCTTTTCGATCACCTTCACATTCTTATGTCGTTGTTTTGTTTCCTGTTCTTTAATAGTGCGTTTATCATGTTTTGGAGAAACAGGACGACGTTGTGAGTGACCGTGTTCAGAAGGGGCTCTTTCTACAAAATTTGGTTTTGGAGAGTTTGTGCAGTTTTTGATAATGTGACCAAACTCCCCACATTTGAAACATGATCTCCTTTCAACAAAATTAGGAGATTCTGTTCAATGACCTGACGTTGAATTTGTAGACCCTGAGGTACTAGCTTCACACCCATTTGTGTGTTGGGTGAAATTGTTATCCCTATTACGTTTCAAAATGTTGACTTTTTGAACAAAATCGATATTTGACTTATTTTCAAAAGTCTCCACTTTATCAGTACCCTTGGAGGCCACAAATTTAACGTCTTTGCATTTCTTCTTGTAACGAGCTCCTTTTGTTTCAGCCTTTGGTTGTGTAACCTTAGGCTTTTGAGCTCGTTGTTGTTGTTTACCCTTAGGAGCAAAAGGTTGTTGCTTTGTTGGTGATTTTTGACTTCCAAATTGTTTTCTGACTTTGGATTTTGGGATGGGATCACATTGAGTTACAACAACTCCAGGGATCGTCTTTCCCAAAAATTTGCTTGTATTATCTTCAAAAATTTTGTCAATTGAAGATGGATTGACGTTTTTAATTGGAAAGTCCTTGTCTGAATAAATTTTGGTATCACCAACCAAAGTATACAACACATTGTTACTCTTAACGGCAGACACAGATTCTTTTACTTCCTTGACAGGATTAATCACTTGTTTGGCAACTTGTTGCACAACAGGAATAGGAGGATCACGAAGAATATGATTCTCAATTGGAATTTCTATTCCCTTCTTCTTATCAAGTGATTCATCCTGGTCATTCATATCTGATTCTGATTCATCATCAGACGACTCATAGTCCTCAATGATTGGAGGACTTTGTTTCGTAGATGTTTAAGTTTCTGTTTGCTCAGATGATGTACTTGAAGAACTGTCTGATTTGAACCCTAGGCCAGTAGTAACTTCCTCATAATCAAGAGGCACACTGGGTTCAAAACGAGGCATATCCTCTTCATCGGGCATTCTGGTATAGTTGTGTCTCAAAGGGGGCGGACACGACTTATACCCAACGCCTTTCACGTTCCCTTTCAGCTTTTGAACGTCTATGATGTGATCAAGCACATATCGGGAGTTAGAATAACTATCCAATTTGAGCTTGATCGCATCATGCTCGCATTTGGAAACGGCTAGCTCTTTCTTTGTTTCCTCAATGATATTAATGTAGTTATTAATACCAATTTGTTTATTGTAAACAGTTTTGGTTAATTCGGAAACACTTTTCTTTAAGGTTTCAATTACATATTTGAAATCCTTTTCATTTCTAGCTAAAGCCATGTTTGCCTCTTTGCACTTTGACAGTTCAACAACTAAACTTTGATTGTGACCATGAACTGTTTCAGATTCATGTTTAAGATTAGCACATTCATGTTTTAATTCTTCAAAAGCATGTTTAGCATTAGCACATTCATGTTTCAAATCAACACAATCACTACATATGCTAGGAGTTTCGGATTTTACCTGACTTGTAGAAGCTGTGACATTAGCCATAAAGGCAGTCTGAGAAGAGAAAGATCCATCTTCAGTGAGAATCTTCTCCATTTCTTCTGATGTAGCATCAGCTTTCTTGATCAAGTCAGAATTTTGATATTTCATCTCCTTGGCACCATTCGACAAACTATCAGCTTCAGAATCCATTCCCTCCTTAACGTCTGGTTCTGAACTGTAATCACTCAGACCTGAGCCACCTTCATCAGTACTGCCACTATATCCTGAACTGTCATCATTTCCTGAAGATTCACCATTGCTGACATTCTTGACAATTTTAGCATAAAACGCAGTTCTTGTTTGATCACCGTTTCCCAACTGTATGGCCGGACCACAATTGACACTTGGATCGAATTGAGGTTGTGTTGTGGAAACTTGAGGTTGAGGTTGGGGTTGAGATCGTGAAAGATAAGCACTTTGATTGAACTGTGGTTGAGTAGTGGTAACTTGAGGTGGAGGTTGGGCTTTTGGTTGCCATGCACTTGCTGATTGTTGAGGTATGGAATTCATTAAATATGCGGCCATCGAAGTCTGATGTGGAGGGGGTTGAGGTATGGCATTTATTAATAATGCGGCCAACGAAGTCTGATTTTGATTTTGACCTGGTCGTGGGTCCGTACTCCAATCCCATGGACTCGTACAACTCATGATTGGTGTATGAAATTGAAAACCTGGTCACACACTTGATAACACACTGTTAAATCACTTTTGCAAAGCCTCTGTTAAAAACTTTAACAAGTTTCGACGAAACCCAAATTTTTGGCGAAACTCTCAATTATGAAACTTTAGCTTGACAAAACTTGTGAATTATGGCGAAACCTCGGTTGATTTTTAATGTCGACGAAACCTGTTTGTCTTAGGCGACGAAACGTTTTAATGATTCACTTCGACGAAACTGATTTTTTTTTAAATAAAAGGTCGACGAAACTTAAAAAAGAATTAATGATTCGACGAGACTTCCATAGCTTTTGACGAAACCTTGTCCTATTTTTTTAATTGATGAAACCTTATTTAAGTTGACTGGATGAGGTGATTTCGACCAAGAATAACAAGTGACGAAATTAGTGGGTGAATTTTTTTTTTTTTTAATAATGTGCCCACTTTCAATAATGTTTGACCGTGTCCAACATAGTGATTTCGTGAAGAACAATACAATATATATTTCTATAAACTTATCTTGTGTCAGAGAAGGACCAAATTTTTCAAAGGAAAACCAAAATTTTCAAACAAACACCAATTGTGTCAGAGAGAAGTACCACCTTTTCAAACAAAAGCCAAGTTTTTCAAAAGACCATCATGACACTTGAACACAATTAATTGTCAAACAATATTATTATAGTCACAAACACCTCGATACTTTAACAAACTAAGATCAAATTCAGCCAAACTTCAAGAGCAGTTTTGAAGAAGTTATGAACACTTTGAAGATATGAAGAACACCTTGAAGATTTCGGCCAAAATTTCACCTGAGAAATTTTCGGAACACAAATTTGCTTATACTTTTAATAAAAACCAAACTCTAAAACATGCACATATGTAATAAAACAAGGTTTTCAACAAAACTATAGCAAAATAACAATGTAAGCACTGATCTTTTCAATAAAAATTTCCAGAAAATATAAAGTTCATACAATAACAGTTTCTGAAAAATAAGATAAACAACTTGATAAAAATCCAACAATGTTTGGTTTTAAACAAGGAAAAGAGCCAAAGCTCTGATACCAATTGTAGGTCCCGTTTTTCTCGGTGGATCCGATACGAAAACCTATCCTTGTTTATCACAAACACGGTAACGGGTGCGGAATCCCCGTTACGGTGCAAACCAAACACAGTGTAAAACACACGCGTAACCAAAGATTCAATATCTATTGATTAGGGATGAGTACAACCACAAACATATACAAACAATGTTTACAGACTCTCACTAAGTCTCACAGCTCTCTCATACTCATCAGTTTCACACAGAAACTATGAGGGGTATTTATAGGGTACAAGACACAGACCATGACGAAACACAAAGAGGCCCCGACGAAACTCCACAAGTCGACGAAACAAGGGGAGGCCATGATAAAGTCGACGAAACACACCTTGTTTTGTCGACATGTATTGCTAAATAATGGGTTTCGGCCCAAAGGTTTCTGGCCCAAATGAGAAGTCAAGGCCCAAATGAAGATTTCGGCCCAATCATGCATGTTATACGTAAATTGAATTCTCAACATGCAGATTATATAGGATAAGTCAACTTGTGACATCATCATGACATATACAAGACAGACACAGGTATCGACGAAACACAAAGATGGCACGACGAAACCAAAGGTGTTTCGTCACTTAATCATGCCCAAATAGAATGTTGTTTCGTCGATTGTAGTTTGGCCCAAGACAAACGTTGACTGGCCCAATGGTTTCGGCCCATGGAAGTTAATTGGCCCACATGCACATGTTACGAACAGAACTTTTGTTGACTAATCTTTCACAATTTCAACTAAGACATCATCATGACATCACAATGATGATGTCATGGTGATGTGTCATCGGGACTTAGTTTGCGGCGCTCCGTTCTTCGCGTGTCGAACTCTGGGGCGCACGACGGAGGAATGTCGTGACGTCTGGCTTGAGCCGGACCTAACCGTGTCGAAACCAAGTTGAACCGAACCGAGTCGAACCGAGCCGAGTCGCGTCCACATAAAGTGTATCAACACCTATATATATATATATATATATATATATATAGGTAAAGTGTAGAATACAAATCCCTTAATCCTACATTACATACGCGACAGGAGTGGCGTACACGTATCCTGATTCGTTTTTCTTTGATAAGGGTAAATCAGACAATGAATTCAATCATCTCAGGGCAAATTCGTCTCTTCATTCAATCAGCGAGAAGTTCGTTACACTAATATCCCGGTAATTATCATTCGAATCAGTTTCAAATTTTTCATAATTCTCAATTGCAGTTTTCGTTCTTCTGCGTTAGGGTTTCATTCAATTGTTTTTTCAATGGATCCACAGAGCAGCACTGGACGAACAGATGTTGATTTTGAAGAAACTCGACCGATCGGTGATCATGCTCAATTATCTGTATATCAGAGAGTTTCGATTGAGGATGTTTTAAATCCACAACCTGCAAATCCAAATCCAAATCTAAATGCAGGTACTAGGGCTGTAAACGAAGAAACGAATGGTAATTATGTTAATGCTGATTTTTAAATTGTTCGTATACTTGATTTTGCATTGTTGTAGCTGTTTTTGAAGTTTGATTGTTGAGTATATTTTGATTTGAAAGAAACATGTATAAGTTCGCATGTTATGAGTTTTCAATTCGCATGTGATGTTTATTCTGTTACGGATTTTCGCATGTTTTGATATAATAAATCGCATGTGTAAAACATATTCATCAGTGTGACACCTGTGTCACTTCAACCATCAAACAAATGCCAAACCAATGAAATATTGTATTTCATACTTGAGATTTGTAAAAATATGTGTATCGTTTGCACATATCAACTCTTGTTCGATTTCAAGCTTTAAATCGCTTTCTGGAGGGTTATACGCGCTCTGATGCGTAGATATAACCAGTTTAATGCAACGAACACTCCGAAATAGTGAAATAGGATTAACATACCTTAAATAACCTTTACATAACTTATAAATAAGTTTTGAAGGCTTTGGTATGGCAAAATCGAGTTAAATCGCTTACAGGACTAAAGTTGACAAACTGCGAAAGTATGCCAATTTTAACAGTAACAGACATTCCGGAACATGACCATAAGTTAAACATACCATAAATATCCTTTACATAGCTTAGAAATAGGCTTTGAGGTGTTCGGTGTGCTAAAATAAACTTTTGGGTCCTTCGGGGACTAAAAGCGTCAAAAAGTGCACAAGTTTGCATTTTTGCGCATAACTTACGTTCTGAATACATCCGGACATCCAAAAATTTATGTAAGCACTAAAATATTTTATTTTAGTGTTTGGCATAAGAAAAATCCATTCGTCGCGTCATTTGAATCGTTTTTCGCGCTTATGCGCATTCCGTCATAATTAAGCGAACATCGCGTTCGTACGACCAAACGAACCAACATCCGACATATTTTTGATCATGTTTCATGTCCACAATGTTTAGGCATCCTTGCGGAGCTTGAAGTTGGGTTTGACGGGTGTTAGAAGTGCCGTTACGCAACGAAACATGTGCAGGGACCATTTCTGCAAATTCTGCAGAAATAAGGGCTAGGCGTGACGCGAGGGGTCTAGGCGTTACGCGAGGCCCCTTCTGGACCAGATTCAGTGTTTAAACAGCTGGTAACAGCCCTTCAACTCCCCAAAGGCCGATGCCACTTGTCAAACTCTTGTGGTAGGGGCAAAATGGGCTACCACAACATTCCGACAAGTGTACGGGCGAGATCATTCCCTCTTCTCCAAGAAACGATCCTAACGGTGAACCGAAATCTATAAATACCCAACACCCACTTCATTCATTCCTCACACCTTTGAAATCTGAGTTTGCTCTCTAAGTTGTTGTGTTTAACACTTCATACCTGAGAGTACTCGGATTCAAACCTTCCATTCTTGGACCCTTCGTAAGTATTCTTTCGTTCTTTTATTGCTTTTCGAGTCTGAAAGTCAAACTTTGTTTGACTTTCTGCATTGACCAGTTTATGGTCAATGCGAAGTTCGTTTGAACTTCGCAACGTGAGCGTAATCACGATGGTTATAGTCCCTTGTGACTATGCCTACTGATTACCACGTTGTCTAGGGTCGTAAGGGTAAGCGATCTAATAAATCGCTTATACCTTCGAACCCGACCCATTTGGTCGATCATTAGGATCCGACCAAGCACATTAGGTGACCATAGTATATAGGGAATAACCTTCCGAGGTTATACCTTATGGTCGCTTCGTTTAAGTAGTTGTATGATAGGTAGTTTATATGCCTTAGGTAAATTACCAAAATACCCCTTTAACGCCAAAATTCATTTTAAACATATGTAACATAACTTTTGACATCTAAACTGATTTGACAACAATATTAGACATGTTAAGGCATATGTTACTTGTCATAGGACTAGTTAAGCGGTCCGAACGCGTTTCACGCAAACGACGCGTTAAAGTAGCATAAGCTACCTAAACGGGTCGTAATGGGTCGTAAGCACTTATGTTAGGTTTCATTTAGTATGTAGGCTTTGTTAAACCATATTACACGAGTCTCCATACTCGTTTGGTTTATGAACCCTCATTCTACCTGATCTTCCGATATAGGTCCGGTTTATTAACATAGTTACCTATATTAGGTGCCGTTTGATTCCGTGATCTCTAGCATTGCTTGGTGGTTATCTTAGGACTTCTGAGCAATCTCAAGTGAGTACATAGACCCCTCCTTTACTGTTTCCAAACATTTTGGGGTGAAACACATGTGCCTACTTGTTACTTTCATGCTTTCCTGCTTTCACATCATATACTTGCTATGTTCATTAGTACATTTATAGTACATGATTTCATTGTGTTATGCTATGTATGCCCATTGTGTGCATACTTAGTACATCGTTTTACATTACATTTCATGCTATGTATGCCCATTGTGTGCATACTTAGTACATCGTTTTACATTACATTTCATGCTATGTATGCCCATTGTGCGCATACTTAGTACATTGTTTTACATTACATTCTATGCTATGTATGTCAATTGTGTGCATACTTAGTACATTTATTATTCATCACATGCTTACATTTTGGTATGACATTTGGTTTGTTTAAATGGGACAATGTACATTCATTAACACCGATCATGCCGCTCGGTAGTAGGTAGTGGTACCATAGGACTTGACAACTCCCATTCCTGAAATCCCGGGTTTGTTTGGATTGGAAGGAATGACCGAATCTGAATACATTTCTAGGTGGACCTTAGACTTTGTGCTAGGGTTTATTCTACAGTCGCAAGGCTTGGATGTATGAATTTTTACAATACCGCATAGATGTTTATATCAGTATAGCATGCATTTGTTCCACAAAACATAACTTTGATTTAAACCGTGTTTTACTTCAATACCTTGTTTTTGTGCATTTTTACATATGGATGAGTTGATATATTTCACTTACCATACATAAACATTTTGATATTGATATACACAATTCATGATTTACATTAGACATAAACATTTTGACATTGATATACACAATTCATGATTTACATCAGACATAGACATTAGACATGGTTTTCACACGAACATTTTGACATTTGATTTTACATAAACCTTTTACTTTGGTGGTTTGGTTTGAGTAAGTGATTTAAGTAACGAGGCGTGTGTAATATGATACAAGCATGGTGGATACGCCGCTGGTACTTCCTATATATAAGTGCTTGTATGGTATTACATATCGTAGCGTTATTTGAATCATTTCAATTTAAGACATATAACATTTTATACAAATAACATACTTTTCACAAGACATGGTTTTACAAAACAACTTATCTTATACAAACTAATTTTACTTGGTTATTCATTTAACCATACATTATTCTCTTATTTATACATATCATCTGATCTTATTGCTTTTCAAATGAATTACAAGACAAAGCAAATTACAAGGTTCATGACTAAACATTTTCTTAAACATAAGTCATGAATTCTATTTTCACAAAACATATGTATCTCACAGGCATTTTTATGCTGACGTACCTATTTTCACATGTGTTTTCAGGAGATGATGCATAGGACTTATCAAGACATACTTAGGCGGACATGTGCCTTAGTGACTTAAAACGAGACAAGAACTAGTTAATTTATGTTATGTACTCTCTGGTTCTTGTTTAAAAACAATGTAAACTTTCATGTTTGATTAATAAAACGAAACTTCAATTGCCATGGATTTGAAACAATTAATTCTGTTACAACACTCCCGACGTTTCCGCCACGTTTGGTTGTTCCACGTGGTCGGGGTGTGACAGAAAAGTTGGTATCAGAATCATCATTTCGCAAGTTATGGCTCATACAATTTGCACGTGTTGTTTGTCGTACGATGAAATTATGCATTTATTAATATATCGCATGTAAGGAGTATGATAATTCGCATGTGTTTTTTTTATTTGATTTATATAGATAAAAGGATTTACACTCCGGAGGTTGAAGCATCAGCTACACCAGTGGTTGGAATGCAATTTACCTCTATTGAACAAGCATATGCGTTTTACAAATCATATGCTAAGTTAGGTGGTTTTTCTACTCGGAAGGGTGGTGAAGTACATAGTGGTGGTATAACCAAAACTAAGTATTTTGTTTGTTCTAAAGAGGGTCATAAAGCAGTGTGTATTGAAGATCGTTATTCGAAGTCAAAAAGCCATACAAATCAAGGAACAGGGGGACCATTAGAACTGGATGCAAAGCTCATCTTATGATCTGCACGGTGGATGGTAGATTATATACAGTAAAGAGATTTGTTGATGGCCATAATCATAAGTTTGTATGTCAACATGATATTCATATGCTGCCAGCTTACAGAGAATTGTCAGATGTCCAGGAGGAGATGGTATGGGAACTAGGAACTTTAAACCTTGGTCCTGTCAAAGCTTTCCATATAATGAGGAAACGTTATGGTGGTTTCGAGAACGTTGGTACCACGGTTGATGATTGCAAAAATTTTAGGAATCTAATTAACAGCTATATAGGAGAATATAACGCTGACATGGTGATTAATAGGATGACCGATAGAAAACAGTATTTAGCTGATTATTCGTTTGAATATTCTGTTGATGATGACAAACGGTTAACTGGTTTGTTTTGGGCTGATGGGTTATGCAAGCTGAACTTTATGGAGTTTGGGGATGTGATATCGTTCGATGCAACTTTCAAGACAAACAGGTAAGTGTTTCAAGACAAACATGTTTGCTATTTTATTTTCGCATGTTATATGATTTCCTAAACTTGCAATATCGCATGTGTAGACATTGAAGAGTTGATGTTGAATATATCGCATCATATTCTGTATATTTTCGCATGTGATATCTGTCCATTTCGCATGTTTTCGATGTGTTTTTCGCATGTGTTTTGACGTGTGCGTATATATACATAATTTTGCAATGAAATTACACACGATTTGGTTTTAAATTTATAAAAGTGATTATTACTTTAACTTCAAAACACACACGAAAGAGGCAAGTGTACCCCGTCATATATGTAGTAAAGTATCGGTAAGAACCAAGTATCGATCCAAGGAAATGGGTGGAGAAATAATACTAGACCTTTGTCACTAAACTACCGGTAAAAACATAAGTTGTTTGATTTTAATTAAACTAAAGTAAGCGTAAACAAATACATAATAAAAACATAATAGATAATAGATAAAAAGCCTTGCTTAATACACAACCACATCATGTCAACTAAGTCGGTTTTGGCACTAGAAGCATTCGATCAATTCTCCAATTTAAGACAATTAGTATCCCTTTCGGGAATCCTAACATGGCAATCATTCGGAAAGCTAAAACGATAAACACACTTTAACCACCTAAAATTGTTCTTTAACGTGCAATTGATATATGTCTATGAAAATCTCTTAAAAATAAGTTAGTCATCTGTTAGGAGTTTTCTAACCTCACTTAAACAAGGAAAGCGACACCGATAAACACAATGCAACCACCAACTGTCAAGCATAAACTAGATTAAATCACAACCGAGTTCATTTTACAAATCTTGCACAATAATTCACGAAGATAGCAATTTTGGCCTAAACTACTAACTAAGCTAACAAATCATGGCAAGAATTTGTAACGACACCATCTAACCCGTTAAGGTCCTTACGTGACGGCAAGCTCTCTTGATTAACAATAATTACATTTTATTAAATCACTAACCATTTCTAGTATCATGATGCACACATTTAAACCAAGCTAAACTAGTTAACCAAGTTCAAAGTTTACTAATACAAGATTAATTAAGCTTCATTTTTCAACTATCTTAACTAACCAAGCATCAATCATCCAACATAATTACTTATAATCAAGAAATCAATATCAATAACAAGGTTGCAAACTAATCATCAAAGATTAACATAGAAAATACTTCAAACTGTCATTACAAACAAAGATTAACACACTAATGGCTATAATCAAGCAAGGGATTGTTGTGTTTTTTCCCAAAGGCTACAATAATACGTAAACATTAATCTAAATGCTTGAAAGATTAACAAAAACATGGAAAGATTAGAAAACCAAACCATAAACAAGCACTAGACTAAGAATCCGGATAGTAATGGAGCTAAACGGCACAATGTGGCTTGAATCCGGGTCAAAAGCATAGCCTCCGAAGCCTGTAAAATCGCCTGTGAAGCTCCCAAAATTCCAGAATTTCGAACAGAATGTTTCTGTTCTGTTTTTATATTTTTTCGATGTCGCACGGTCGTTCTTCCTGTTCCACGACCGTGCATTTTAAGCAATTATTGGAGTATGGTGCACCATACTGCATGACATCATCAGATCTTTGACCAGATTCGATATTGCACGACCGTTCTTTAGATGGCACGGTCGTTCTATGCCGGGATCTTGTTGCACGCTTGGTCGCACCGGCCGTTCAGTTCCGAGGTTTGGCTGGATCATCGGATCCGCACGGGGTGCAAGATGTGGAACGACCGTGCATCACCGGGTTGGCCTTGAATGCCCTGCACGTGGAGTCGCACCCTCGTTCATTGCCGGGCTTATCATGATTTATCGGAGATGCACGGTCGTGCATTAGGTCGCACGACCGTTCCACACGCCCAGGTCAGTTTTCTAACAGAAGGTTCGCAGCTTCGTCGTTTTGTCCGGAAAGTCTTCGTTTTCGCTATCATCTTGTCTGGTATGCTGTTTTAGGCCTGTAAACAAAAGTGTAGATGATTAAGCATCCGAATGACGGTTTTACGGCCGAAAACGCATAAAATAGGGGTAAAACGGGGGACTAAAATATGTGTAAATTAGCGAATATCAAATCTCCCCACACTTGAACCTTGCTTGTCCTCAAGCAAGCTGAACTAAAAAGCAATAAAAGACAGAAACAAACAAGAACGATAATTTACACACTATTTTATTGAAAACTACTATAAACGGTTAGCCGGTTTTTCGGAAGACAACATCAAAAGACTCAAACCCAACAAGCATATGAAAATATATAGCGATAACCAAAAAGCCGTGACTTCACATTTAATTGACTCAACATGTTAATCTTCACACAACTCACAATGTTCACACACACTCGGTTTTATTTATGAAACATACATAAAATGTGTACGTGCAAACACTCAATGCCTCGTCAATGAAATGTGTAATATCATAAGCTTGTCATAAGATCTCGTCTCCACCAACTAACATGCAAACAAGTGTAAATCAAGAGGTCTTTACGGGTTGTAACGTTAGGCTTGGGGGAAGGGTATGGAAGTGGACATTTAAAGTGGCGAAAATGGTTAAAACTCGGTAGTAGCGTTTAACTAGCAACAAACAATACAACTATACATACACATGCCTTAAAAAGGCGACTATTGCGCAATCGAGCTTTTCAACGAAATTTTAACATTTAAGCATTCAAAATTTCTCGATTTTTATCAACTTCACCCTATTTTAGGGTGTTTTATTTTCTGTTTTTTTTTTTTTTTTTTTGCAAACTAATTTATACAATGAAACATAAACAATAACAAGCGCTAGTTAAACTATTATTTTGACCGAGTTTCAACACTAAAAAGGGTTTAAAACATAAAAAGGCTAAATTTGGCGAAATAGGCGATAATGTGGGTAAACAAAGGTAAACGGGAAGGCTCGACATGGTTAATCCTAAAGGGTAATAAAAGGTGAACGGGAAGCACAACACAAAGAACAAGGTTTACAACAAAGGGGTAATCTAAGTGCCTCTATCACTTTTACACAAATCCGCACGTTCATGGTCTTAACAAGCATACTAGTGACAAGTTCTAAATTACACATAACATCCGGCTCACTCCTATATCCGAAATGAACAAATATATAACAATATCAAGGCTCAAATATGCTCACGTAACGGAAGGAATGGGTAAAAGTGTGAAAACTATCATGTAAGTCTTTCTTTGTTTGTCACGCTTTCCGGTTTCCTTTTTCAAAAATATTTTTGCTTGTCGAGTTTTCATCAAGTCCGACGCTTTCTAAAACACAACCAACCGGTTTATTTACTAAAATATATACAAAATACAGGTATTTTTGAATGATTTTTCTGATTTTCTGATTTTTTTTTAACAAATGAGGACAAACAAAGTTAACAAAGTTAACCCCCTCCCCACACTTGAACTTCGCATTGTCCCCAATGCGAGACCCGAAATATAGAGAAAGGGATAATTGATGTGTGTAAAATGCAACATATAAATTACATCAAATGAGGCATAAAACTAACCCTTTTTTAGTACTAATATTGGAAAAAGAGTGTTTTTGTCTTCCTTTTGTATTTTCAGGATTAAATGAGCTCAAAAACGCAAAAGAAGCAAAAAGACAGCTAAATCCAACATAAATACAAGAAAAGGAACATTAGTGGATTGCCCGAACCCTCAACGGCACCTTCCAAATCAAAATAGAGAAAACAGAAGGCTGAACACGCCCCGTGCTCAGCCAGCACGGGGCCGTGCCCAAGAAGCAGCAGAAAAGACAAACCTATAAAAGCTTCTATTGCCCACCACGGGCCGTGCTCAGCAGACACGGGGGCGTGCCGAAAGTACTGCAGGCGCATTAATTGTAATTGTGAATTACAATTAATGAAGAGAGAGAGTGTCAGACGGGCACGGGGCCGTGCCCAGCGAACACGGGGCCGTGCCCAGGCCTCTGTTCAGCCTATAAATAGGAGTGCTTGGTTTCATTGCAACTCATCCCTTGGCACACCACCTCTCTCACACTTCATCCACCACCCACCACCATCACAACACCATCATCCACCACCATCATCCATTGTCCATCATAGAGTGTGTGAGTCGTCTCGGGATCCAAGATTGATCGTAAGAGTTCTTGACAATCAAGGCCATGTTTGCCTAAGTCTCTTACATCACTTGGTGAAGACAAAGTGTCTAGTATAATACTTTTTATTTCTAATCTTTTGCACTTTTTATTTGGTTTTGTATTAATGACTTTAATAACTAGTTACTTATGTTGAAGGTGATCTTTCCTTATCGTTTGTCCGTGGTGTCTTGGCATTATTTTACTGTCTATATAAAATAAAGGATTTTCACCATTCATATCTCCACGGTCTATATGGAGGTATGTTGGCTACCTGGTAGGGGGTTAAGGGAACGGTTTGGTAAAGGTCTTGCCATTGTTCAGCGTTTAGAGGTCCTGCAATGGACCTGGGTCAAATTTAGTAGGACCTCCTTCAATACTTCACGGTATTGGATGGCGGGGGTCCAAACTCTTTGATCCCCTCATAAGTTAACTACTATTAATACTATAACCCGGCTATTTAGGACTGTATCCCTGCTGACTCAGACTACTTAGTCGAGGGTAACATCACCGCCAAAAGCGGGGCCTACCACAATACTGCATTAATAACTTAATTCATTATCTTCCAATAATCCACCCCTTTAGGATTGTATCCCTGCTGACTCAAACTACTGGGGTGAGGGTAACGTCACCTTCAAAAGAGGGGCCTACTACAATAACTAAGATAATCTCTTAATTATGTGCAAAAGTGCGGAAATAATCAAAGGTTATACTAGATACGAGTCGGAACCAAGTGATTCATCTTGTCTATCTGTTTTTATTTTATTTTTATTTTCAGCATTTTAGTTAGTTTTTATTTTTCTTAGTTTAAAACATTTTTCTAAACTTTTATTTTGGTTAGACGTTGAGGATAAACCGGTATTAAAAGCTCTTGTGTCCTTGGACGACCTCGGTATCTTACCAACGCTATACTACACTCAACGATGGGTGCACTTGCCCATATGTGTGTTTAGTGTTAGTGAAATATCGTGTTTTATAAATTTAAAACTTGGCTAAAATAAGTGTTAAAAAGGGCTTAAAATATACACCTAAAATATACGACACTTTATCGCACATTAAGTTTTTGGCGCCGCTGCCGGGGACACAAGGATTTTAAGAAAGTTAGGAATCAACGGCCTAATCATCTTTTATTTTATTTTTTATTTTTTTTAGGATTTTCTTAGTTTTTCAGCTTCTGCAGAGCTCAGCACGGGCCGTGCCCGGTCAGACACGGGCCGTGCCCAGCATCATCACTGGCAGTTTTTATTTTCTGAGTTACAGAGAGCTGAACACGGGGCCGTGTCGGTGCAACACGGGGTCGTGTCCAACTCCCAGTAACTGGGAATCCAGAAAACAATTACTGTATCTCTCAACACGGGCCGTGTTATCTGAGCACGGGGCCGTGGTGAACATTCTGACCAACGTTCTTTTCTGTTTTTATTGCAGGACTCGGAACCCAGGCGCCACATTTGAACCTCCTACGTAGTGCATGAGCTCCAGTTCTAGTAGGGACATAAAAGAACCCCTAGAAGAACCCGAGCGCTTTCTCAGAAAAAGACTAAAAGCTAAAAATCAAGAGAAAGCTTCGGGGGACCCACTTCCAATGGCGGACCAACGTACCCTCATGGATTACCTACGGCCTACCGTAGGCAATCTTGGCGCTGCTATCAATGCACCGAATGTCGAGGCCAACAACTTCGAACTTCGGCCGCATTTGATACAAATGCTCCAAAACTCCGCAACCTTCCACGGGCTTGCGGACGAGGATCCCCATCTACATATTACTAACTTTTTAGAAATATGTGATACCTTTCGGATCAATGGAGCATCAAATGACGCCATCCGCCTTCGAATGTTTCCTTTCTCACTAAAAGACCGAGCCAAAGCTTGGCTTAACACCCTCCCAGTTGGATCGGTAAACACCTGGGATGAACTCGCCCAAAAGTTTTTGTATAAGTATTTCCCTCCTGCTAAAACGGCTAAATTAATGACTGAAATTAATACATACTCACAAGAGGATGGGGAATCCTTATATGAAACTTGGGAAAGGTTCAAGGAGCTTCTAAGAAAGTGTCCTCACCATGGTCTAGCGGTATGGCAACAAGTATCCACTTTCTACAATGGATTGTTGCCACACACAAGACAAACACTTGATTCAAGCTCCGGGGGACTCTTAGGTAATCGTCGCCCAAATGAAATATATAACCAAATTGAGGAAATTGCTCAAACCAATTTTCAATGGCACACTCCCCGAGGTAATAAATCTATTGCCCCGGGCGCCCATAAGGTTGATGAAAGCACCTCTTTACAAGCCCAAATCGAGGCCCTCTCTTCAAAAATCAAAAGGCTAGAAATAACAAAAACGGCCTCGGTTATGGCTTGTGAAGGGTGTGGTGGGTCACATGAAAATTGGAGTTGTATGAAAGAATTAGATGAACAAACTGAAACGGTAAACTACATGGATAATAGACCTAGGCCGTCGGGTCCTCCAACGGGTACCTACAACCAAGGATGGCGTAACCACCCAAATCTTGGTTGGAGAGATCCCGGCAATAGTAGTAACCAACAAAATCAACGAACTAATTTTCAACAACCGCAAAATTTTCCTCAACAACAAGGTGGAAGAGAAAGGCTTGAAGATACTGTATCTCGCCTCATCTCTGACACTGAAAAGAAAAACTCGGATTGATTTCAACAATTGGAATCGAATTTCAGAAATCAACAAGCTAGTATTCAAAACGTTGAAAAACAATTAAATCAACTAGCTCAAAATTTCTCCGAGAGACCACAAGGCGCATTACCCAGTAATACCGAACCAAACCCAAAGGCACAAGTCCATCTCATCACATTACGAAATCGAACCGTGGGTCCCGAGGATGCTCCATTGCCGCCAAATGGAAGAAGTCATTCTGGCCAACCTGTAACTCCTCCTGCGCCAGAAAAGGCTTCTACACCGAATCAAGAGCCCACCAAGAATCCTCCAATCCCGTACCCCGGTAGGTTAATTCGTCAAAAGACCGATGAGCAATTCGCAAAGTTCGAAAGTTTACTAAAACAATTGCATGTTAATATTCCTTTTATTGAGGTCCTAACCCAAATGCCTAAATATGCAAAATTCATGAGGGATTTCCTCACTCACAAAAAGAAAATTGAATCGTTGCAATTAGTTAACCTAGGCGAAGAATGCTCAGCTCTAGTACTCAACAAACTTCCACAAAAGAAAATCGACCCCGGGAGCTTCACAATCCCTTGTTCGATTGGGAAGTCCCCCGTCCGAAATGCTTTAGCCGATCTTGGGGCTAGCATCAACCTCATGCCCACCTCAATGTTCAAGCGACTCGGCCTAGGAGCAACAAGCCCTACAAAGATGAGCATACAACTCGCCGACAGGTCCGTCAAGTTCCCACATGGGGTCGTCGAAAATTTGCTAGTCAAGGTCGACAAATTCGTTTTTCCAACCGACTTTGTTATCCTAGACATGGAGGAAGACACCGAGGTCCCCCTCATCCTCGGGAGACCATTCTTAGCCACCGCTCAAGCAGTGGTGGATATGAATGACGGAACTCTAACATTGAAGTTTGGGGATGAGGAAGTGAAATTTGAATGTGGAAAGAGAGTAGAGGAAGAAGATCCGGTCAACTACATGAAGGTCATAGACTCAAGCTTGGATGACGCTCTCCGACGGTGTAACATGGGATGCAACACATCCCACTTGGGTAACATATGACCAGGCATTGGGTCTAGCCAAGGACCCTTATAAACGTGGCGCACCATGGAGGCATTCCACGGAACTATCCTTAGTTTAATTTAGATTAGTTTTTATGTTTTCTAGTTAGTTTAATTTTCAGGAATAAAACACACTCATGGTGGTAAAGGATGAAAAGGGGAACGAGAAAAATGATCCCATGCACAAGAACGAGGCAACCCGACAATTTTCTCCCTTTCAGAAGGTTCAACACGGGCCGTGCCCAACCAACACGGCCCCGTGTCGGACCACCTGCAGAAAACGCCCAATACAGGTAACTGGACACGGGCCGTGTTCACCCAACACGCCCCCGTGTCCAGACTTCTGTTCCTCTTATTTCAATTTTGTTACTGGCACTTGAACACGGGGCCGTGCCCGGATAACACGGGGCCGTGTTCAGTGCCCAGTAACACAAATTTTCGCTTTTTAAACACTATTTTACACATCTAATCAACCTAAAAATTTATTTTTGGGACACATTGAGGACAATGTGTAATTTAAGTGTGGGGGGGATGCTAAAACCTTGAATTTTGCAAGTCCTAAATACAAGCCTTACACAAAACTCTATTGGAACTGCTAATCACCCCAAATTTTTTCAAAAATTTCAATTTTATTTTTTTTACTTGTCTAGGTTTAACTCGGGAAATTCAAGCTCTCAAAAAGGTTATATTTTTACAAATTTACAACCGATAGCGTAGTGATAAAAAGAACCAACATAAGAAAATTATGAAAAGGCATGACAAACTTATTTAAAATTTGATTATATATACTTGATCACATAAAAACCCATTCCTACAAAAGTGAGTTTTGAGCCTTTATTGAGCACACAATTTCATATCATTTGACTAAATGCTCATTTTTCGTTTCTTGTGTGAATAGCCGCTTGGTTCTTACGACTCTAGAACTTGCCATGACAATACATTCCCGGTCCTTATCAACTTAAACCCGAGTAAGTAAATGATAGAGGCATTAGGACTAACCCTTTTTCATTTCTACACCATTATTTTTCTTTTTCTTTTACCACCGACCCAAAAAATCCCCCTAGTTAGCCCCTTTGAGCCTAAACCTTTTCGTTTCATCACCCAAAACAAAAACCCTTTCACCCACCAAAACCTTTTTCATTTTTAACCCTTTATTTTAGTAACAAGTTCGGTTCTTCGTAAAAAAAAAAAAAAATGAAGCAAAAAGAAAATAAACAAACAAAGTAATCAAAAATAACTTTGTTTGAATAAAAGCTTCATCAAAAAAAAAAAAAAAAAAAAGTTGCAAAAATACGAAAACCGACACTTGTTACGCTTTTTAGCCCTTTTTCTACTAACCACTAACCCAACCACCTACCTTTAACCCTAGCCAACCCTTAACCCACAAAGTCCTCTTGATATCTACAAAGGTATAAAAGTTAAAAAGGAGGAGGATTGATTTCTTGGCAAGCCTATGGTAGGAATAAGTTCCATGCCGCTCTCGAGTGATTCACTAAAAATACACTTTCGGCCGAGTGTGAGTGATTTCCCCGTGAGGTATGTGAACTTGTATATAAATAAAATTTTAAAAAGGCATGTTATGCCCAAATAAGTAATTTCTTTTATGAACAGTTCTAAATAAATCATTACGAATAGGAGTGTAAATAAATAAAAATAAAACCCAAAAAGATCTTGGAAATCCCGACACTCTATGACAAGCCCAAAAACCTTCTCTTCTACCTATTCCATTTGGGAGTGTAAGCCAAATGTTAAAGAGTTTTGCTTGAGGACAAGCAAAAGTTCAAGTGTGGGGGTATTTGATGTGTGTAAAATGCAACATATAAATTACATCAAATGAGGCATAAAACTAACCCTTTTTTAGTACTAATATTGGAAAAAGAGTGTTTTTGTCTTCCTTTTGTATTTTCAGGATTAAATGAGCTCAAAAACGCAAAAGAAGCAAAAAGACAGCTAAATCCAACATAAATACAAGAAAAGGAACATTAGTGGATTGCCCGAACCCTCAACGGCACCTTCCAAAGCAAAATAGAGAAAACAGAAGGCTGAACACGCCCCGTGCTCAGCCAGCACGGGGCCGTGCCCAAGAAGCAGCAGAAAAGACAAACCTATAAAAGCTTCTATTGCCCACCACGGGCCGTGCTCAGCAGACACGGGGGCGTGCCGAAAGTACTGCAGGCGCATTAATTGTAATTGCGAATTACAATTAATGAAGAGAGAGAGTGTCAGACGGGCACGGGGCCGTGCCCAGCGAACACGGGGCCGTGCCCAGGCCTCTGTTCAGCCTATAAATAGGAGTGCTTGGTTTCATTGCAACTCATCCCTTGGCACACCACCTCTCTCACACTTCATCCACCACCCACCACCATCACAACACCATCATCCACCACCATCATCCATTGTCCATCATAGAGTGTGTGAGTCGTCTCGGGATCCAAGATTGATCGTAAGAGTTCTTGACAATCAAGGCCATGTTTGCCTAAGTCTCTTACATCACTTGGTGAAGACAAAGTGTCTAGTATAATACTTTTTATTTCTAATCTTTTGCACTTTTTATTTGGTTTTGTATTAATGACTTTAATAACTAGTTACTTATGTTGAAGGTGATCTTTCCTTATCGTTTGTCCGTGGTGTCTTGGCATTATTTTACTGTCTATATAAAATAAAGGATTTTCACCATTCATATCTCCACGGTCTATATGGAGGTATGTTGGCTACCTGGTAGGGGGTTAAGGGAACGGTTTGGTAAAGGTCTTGCCATTGTTCAGCGTTTAGAGGTCCTGCAATGGACCTGGGTCAAATTTAGTAGGACCTCCTTCAATACTTCACGGTATTGGATGGCGGGGGTCCAAACTCTTTGATCCCCTCATAAGTTAACTACTATTAATACTATAACCCGGCTATTTAGGACTGTATCCCTGCTGACTCAGACTACTTAGTCGAGGGTAACGTCACCGCCAAAAGCGGGGCCTACCACAATACTGCATTAATAACTTAATTCATTATCTTCCAATAATCCACCCCTTTAGGATTGTATCCCTGCTGACTCAAACTACTGGTGTGACTCGATCTTTGATCTCTAATCCTCGTGCTAACCGCCTGTGAATTGTACAACCTGCACTCACCACATATATACATTACATTAGTATAAAATACATAATTAGAATTCAATCTCGTACACTTCCATTCCATTATTTATCTTATCTAACTTTCAGCATTTCATCCGCGTATCCATATCCTGGTGAGGCTTCGTTAATGTACCTGCATGACGTATCATTCTCAAGGCACACCATTAATAGCGTATTACACAACATATCCAGTTCACGCATACATACATCCTTACATGCATACATATACTTCTACAAACGTACATGCCTTCTTATACATCTACATATATGCATACACTCATACGTAGCTTAGTATATACCAAATACCCATCTACATATACATATAGGTTACTACATTTCTACATACGTACATATACACATACGCATCTTCGCATATACATCATTACATCTATACATACTTACATACATTACTACCTACTCATATACAAACTTACCTACTTCCATTCACACATATATATATATATTCATACCTACACACGCGTATACCTTTATACTTAATCACTTAGAGCTCATACACATACATATTACTTGATTTCATGCATACACCAATAACTACATATAAACATACATGCATACATAACTTCACGCTTACATACATTCAATAAGTTATTGTAGCTATACATATACATGCTCTCACACAACCGTACATATACTACGCAATTACCTCATCATACATAGATATCATCTCATACAAGGTTAAGGAGCCTTTCGGGAGTGTTACGGGTCAACCGGGAATGCATGACGTGAAAAACGGAGAAAACAATCAACACAAGCCGTCGGCGACGGGCTCTATACCCGTCGGCGACGGGCTCGGGAAATGCCCGTCTCGTACATCAACCCGTCGGCAGTAGGATAGGCCGTCGGCCATTTTAAACAAACCGAGCCTCTCTAATTCTTCTTTTTCTGCAGAATCGTTTCGTCGTCCGAAAACGCTAAAACGCGCGTAACTTTTGAACCGTCTACCCGTTTAACCTCCCGTTTCTTCCTACATGCTTGTAAATTCACATTCTAACATATAAACTTAAAACCCCATATCCGGGTTAAGGAAATTCCTAACTTACGCGTTTATGCCTATATTTTCATTTTCGGACAACTTTACCCATTCTTGTTTTCATCACACAACTCATTTGTTTTACCCCGAAACTTGCATGAACATTACTACCAAGATACCTTTACATTGTCCGGAGTTTCGTACTTGGGGTTTACACACCCAATCCCCGTTACCCGATTATCATACCGTAACCCTTTCATACCCTTATTCCCGATATAACAACAAACCCCATCTTTGACCCGTTATATCTTCTTAACGAAAATCATCGATTTCATACCATCTATCCTCAATTGCCTTCAATCATCATACTTTAATTACTAACACATATCCTTATGTAAACAACTAAGAAGTGATTACGGAAATCACTTACCTTGTTCATCCGCGTTCGTAACATCTTCCTTGCCTCATCTTGACCCGTTAGCCTTCCATGCTTGGTCCGTGCCAGTGTGGTTCCTATTCTTTCATGTCGTCATGCCATGATTATGTTAGTATTCATGCTTATTCATATTAACATATATTTTCCAACTTTTATCTATTTGACTTTCACTAACACGCATATGACATGACTCGTCAATCACATAGTTCAATATCTTCGAAATCTAAATTCGTTATCACACATCACACATAATTGGTCTAACACGTATTCCTTGATCTCTCGATTCTTATATTTGTGTCAAAATACCTAACCATGTTATAATTTCTCGGTTGACTTTCAGAAAGTCAACCTTTTAGCATATAACTCCCAACTTATGAACACGCATTCATGTTGATATAGTGGACCATATTAATGACATGATATTCATTTCATACATAATGTTGTATGACACAAACAACTACATGATCGCCTATTCACATACACCATATACACATACTTATGCTTTCATGATTCTACATTTGACAATCACATAGCTAAGTTAGACAACTTAACGTAATTCATAACATCACCCCTTTTCTAGTATGGTCATATGTTGTACATTCAATATACATTCACTTCTTAATCGCAATTAAGTGATTAATAGAAACACATGGCGAGCATCGCCCATTCAAGCATAATGTACAAGCCTCTAATGCATAATCTTAACAACACATACATTCAACCCGAATTCTTGTACTAGTTCCATCTAAAGCACACTCTTTAAGTTAATATACCACTAATTACATCATTATCATACATCATTCATATATGTCAAGCCACTTCCTAAAATCTCACATCTTAACTTCTCTTAGACATTTTATCATACACTTGGTGTGCATACTACTTCCTAAGCATAAAGTACAAGCATTCTTTGCATCTTCTTACTAGTTCATATCAAGATCATCAATTTCCCACAAATTCTCACATAACTTTCATCCTAAATCAAGGTCATTAACAATATTCCACAATATTCAACTTCATATACATCAAAACCATACTTGATTTAACACATGCAACATCATCATCTTCATAACATTACTACTAGAAATGGGTTTCACCATTAAACATCAAATTAACCTAAACCATGCATAATCCATGTTATATATGATGATTCTAACACATATCCATCATCAATTTCATACAAATTTCGAAATTTACATCATAACCCACTTCGTGAAAGATTACCAATCTAACTTTTAAAACATACCTTAGAATCCCATTGAGAAGGTGATCGTTAATCCGTACTCGGTTATGGATTTAGACTTCATTTACCCTTCAAAATTGAGGATTTTTGTGAAACTAGGGTTGGACCTTGTTTCTTCTTCCTGGATGTCGACACACACACACACACACTGTGTGTGTGTGGTGTTTTAAGTTTATTTTATAAAAATCATGTTTCCCCACTTAACGGTTTTGGTCCCTATAGTTTGCTCCCTTGCTTGCTTTGCGAAACATTTACCACATTCAATCTTTTAATAATTTTAACCATACATTTAAGTAGGTTAAATAGTCTAGCTATTTATTTCTTGATGTATCATATCATAACATTTTAACGAATATAAATATTCGGGTTTTGGGGTGTTACAAGTCTACCCCCCTTAAAAGAGGTTTCGTCCCCGAAACCTTGCTCATATCTACGGGACCATAATCCTTTACTTACCGGTTACTACCATCCCTCCTAAATAACATGCTTCTAAACTATATATCTTTAGACCTCAACTTCTTGCCTCATGACAGTTTCTTAGTGATGATCATCACTACATGTTTATTCATTCATTCCATAATCATGTCTACACGCTTAACTCCATAGTTAACATCTTTCTACATTACTATTCCTCTCATTTCGCGCATTTACTTAAGTTACATAGGTATACGCATCATGCACATTCATCATACAAGAGTTTAACTAATACTCGTATATTTTACTCAAAACATTAAGATTTCACTTCATAATGACATAGTTTTCATTCCTACGTCAACCATTAGAACCAAGCTTCCCATATTATGCCATGCCCATTCCAACATTTTTGGTTTCGTCCGCTTATATACTTTCATTTCTTTCACGCATTCGGTTATCCACTTAATTGGGTAATAGCATATACTCTCATAATGAGATTCAAGCATACCACTTACGACCCGGTAACATCGGGTTAATTGCTTTCAACGTAATTCTTCCGTTCTATCCGTATAACGGATTGAACTTCATACATTCGTTATTGCATTCACGACCACTCGTTCAAAACGGATGGTACCTCATCCTCACTCGACTTGTTCAACTTGAACCGGTCGACGTGCATAGCTTGTTACAGCTTTCGCTTATCATAACCAATTTCACAAGGAATTTGCATCATTCATATCTTTCATTCCTTGAATCCGTCTCGCGGATTCAAACATTGCATATGCGCTTCTCATCCCTTGAATCCGTCTCACGGATTCAAGCACCGCATTCATACTTTAACTTCTTTCATGTTTCGAATCCGTCTCGCGGATTCTAGCATAGCATTTCATGTTTCGAATCCGTCTCGCGGATTCTAGCATAGCATATCATACTTCGAATCCGTCTCGCGGATTCTAGTATAGCATATCATATTCCGAATCCGTCTCGCGGATTCTAGCATAGCATATCATACTTCGAATCCGTCTCGCGGATTCTAGTATAGCATTTCATACTCTCATTCTTGAGAGTCTTACATATCTCTTCACCCTCACGTCCACCTACTACTTACTCCTAGCGGACATACCTGTATCAATTATCACGGTCTCACGAACGTCATATACTTCACGTGTACTGGCCAGGTACACAATCCACATACTAGTTTCGTGTCTTCGTGTAATTGTCACCTTATGTCCGTAGAATTTGGTTTCGGCACGTGTATCATTTTTCAAAACATGTTTACTATACTATCATGGTCCTTCATTTAACATTTTTCTTCCCTTAATGCATTTTACCATTTCATATACCGACATATTAAATTTACGTACCTGGGTTCAACTTTATCTTATTTCATGCCTTGGTGTCGGTACTTGACCGCGCTCGCGGATCATCCTCTTCAAACGCTTATACTTACCTTGCATATACAAAACAGTCAGTTTCTTTTTGCGTATACACAAGTACATACTTACATTCTCTTTTACCTTTGGATCTTGACCGAGTCTTGGATTGTACGGGTTTCCTATCACAAGAGCACACAGGTTTGAGTTCAAGCACTTACCTTCTTACACTTGATTCTCTCAAACCAGGGCTCTGATGTAAACTTTATTCAATAGTTTCTAGATACTCCCCATCATTCCAAGACCAATATCAAGTAAACTTTCTTTCATGTCATTTGCTTGATAGTTCTTTTCATACTTTTCTTGCAATACCTTCGTATAATCTTTACCCGAGACTAATATTTCTTCCACTGATAATCTATCATAATTGCATGGTTAACCATAACTTAATGTATACATTTATACAAATCGTGTACATACTATCCTGCTCTAACCTCTTTACCATCTATCCCTAGGTTACAAGGGCCAACATAAGTCTTTAATCACGCTATCAATATGATCGTGTAATCAATACTTACATTTGAGCAACTCATGTTACACTCGAAGTGTCATACTCAGCTATACTGGTCATCACATTCCATAGCCGTCATACATATGTCATTCCTTCTAGCAATTGTAATACCAAGGCAATTACCCAACATTGTACCTCAAAGGGTTAATTCTTATCAACCTAGGTTCCGCTACATACGAGATTATAAGCTGATTACATGTGTCACTCCATTTCACGTATGAGTTACATAAAACTTGGCACAACCGTTCATTCGACACTTGAGATTACACTCTACCACGTAGGGTTGTTTTATAATACGAACCAAGAATCATGCGTATAAAAACTTTAACTCTCGAACATTTCTTTAGAGGTTTATCATCTAATAATTCCTCACCCACGATAGGGAACTCGATAGAGGGTAAGATTTATTCAAATATCTGTTCAAATATTCATCATATTTTACATTTCACTCAACCCCTCTTTATGAAACATTCCTCCTCTAACAGTTACGTATTCTTATATTTTCATTCTATTTGTACATTATCATCAACGTCGGCCACGATAGGCCACATCACATATGACTTTTGTTCATAGGGGAATAGAATCCCTCATCCTTCTTACTTACTTTCTCTCACCACCCGCTACTCGGAACATATTTTATTAACAATTTCTTCGTTTTCATCAACCATCTACTATATCATTCGAGATCATTATTAAAATTTATTCTTTGGTCATGTTAATTCCATTCTATCATTAATTTTTTTTTATACTTTCCTTTCTCTCATGCTAGGTGTTAACGGTCCTTTATGACTACACCACCTATCTCTCATTATAGTGTTGATAAACACAACTAGAACTTCATTCACAACCTTCCAATCATAAACGTTCTTACTTCTAAACATTTCAACATGACCCGGTTGACATTAGGGGATCCTAATATCATAGGTTGCATTTTAAGAAACTTAACGAAACTTTTGGATTTGCCTTAAGAAATATTCTACCACATAGTTAATTAATTTCATTCTCTTACTTATTAGACATTCGTTAATTTTATATATAACTTTTCACTTCGTTATATGTTACTTCATGCCATCATGCTTAAGTCTTATTGACCTTTATCCTTTTCAATTATGGTTATCATGCTTTTATTTCATAATTCCGAGTGTTAATAGCCACTTAGTGACCATACCGCATTCCTTTCATCATCCTCGGTGTTAACGGCTACTTCGTGCCCACACCGCATACTATTCATCATTCTTGGTGTTAACGGTCACTTCGTGACCTCACCGCATACCATTCATCATTCATTTCTCTATCATTCATGCATTATTTTGCTTTCAATAATTCATTTCCGCAGGTCATAAAACCATACTATCCTTCATTACGAACATTCTAGACATGTTAATCAAAACATACACTCATTCTTACACTTACTTCTTATTCCTTCGTTCTTTAACTAATTGTCTTCGTGTTAGTCAAATTATATTCATGGTTTCATTATCATTCACGTTTACATTGTCCGCCATCTACATAAAACATTCATTTCATTCATTAAATTTCTTTTCATACTATCCTTCATCATATTTAACTCATTTTATCATACTACAATCAATTTTATATTTCATACTTCATGCATTATCGTCATCGACGATCATGTCGTATCGTGTAGATCAAAATCTTTGATCTCAATGATTTACCTTTTCGCCCTTCATATATACTTTCCCTCATCACTCTTAATATAAAAATTATCTTAAACATTGATTATGAGGCCTTAAAAACTAGTTGAAACAAGTTTCATAAGTCAAAACAACAAAATTCAAACAAATTTCGGAAATTAAGGGCGTCTTCGTACGCGACGGGTATAAGAGGTGGGCGTCGCGCGACGCTACGCCCCGTTTTCGACAGAAGGTTTGCTTGTTTGCTGCTGCAGTTGCCCAGCTCCAATTTTAAACAAAAATCCAACTTAAAACTGTCATAACTTTTGTTTCGCAAGTCCGTTTTAGGTGATTCTTTTTCCTACGCGTTCGTAATAAAAATACGCATCCATTTATCATATTTATTTGCATCAAAATTTTGGATTATAAGCTGATAGCCTATAAATCCTCTTTTATTTCTAACTATAAACATAGTCAAATTTACGATTTACTTACTTGCATAGCGCTTCGGAACGAACACACCTTCATACGAACTTTCGGTTTGAGTTCAAGTGTAAGCATATTTCATTCAGCTTCTCTCTCATTTTTAAGCATATCATTCGCGTATTCATTCTCTTGTGAGCCTTCAATAATATACCTGCGTAACACTTCGTTTTACAGGCACACGATTAATACCATTAACACTTAACGTATCCAGAATTATACTCGTATGTACTTGTGCATACATCCGTACCTCAATACATGCATGCATACACTCATACGTGTCTTCATATGTACATAAATACACACCTGCATACGTACATACATCCCTATGCCTTCACATATATACATACTATCATACGCATCTTCATATATACATAAGTACGCTTCGTAAGTATCTACATTCATACATCTCTACATACATACATGCATACATTCATATATATCTTTATATAAATACGTACCTATCTTTCCTACAACTTACGTGCGTGCATACACTCGTACATGCTTTATACAATCCTGCATACATACGTACATACATACACATTTGCATAGGTGCATACCTTTCCTACATCTTTACGTACATACATGCCATCATACGTATTTTCATATATACATAAATACGCATCTACATACACGTAACACATCTTGCATACCTCTCACGTACTCATACGATATTTACATGGGACTTAAACTTTGATTTATAGCCCATAAATATCTAAGGATTGATGCGTGGTTAAAAACCGGTGCTCGTAATCATATAACTTTATGATTTCATATGAGTCTTAGATCTTGAACGACCTACTTTTAATTAGATTTGCGTTTATGCAGGTTTGACAAAGTTAAGGAGCTTTTCGGGAGCTTTACATGCTACCGGGTCGAAAACCGGAGCACCAGGACACGTTACGGGTCAACCGGAAACACCAGACGCGAAAAATAAAAGCTTACAAACAAGTGCCCATCGCCGACGGGCTCCAAGCCGTCGGCGACGGGTTGTAGATATGCCCGTCGGGCCATTTAACCCGTCGGCAGTGTGTTAACCCGTCAGCAAAAAAAGTGGTTTTCCCTTGCCCGTCGGCGACGGGTTCCCTACCCGTCGGCGACGGCCTCTAGTTTTTGCAGTTTTCTGCAGATACGTTTCGTCGTCCGTACGCACTAAAACGCACGTAACTTTTGAACCGTTTACCCGTTTAACCTCCCGTTTCTTCCTACATGCTTGTAAATTCATATTCTATCATATGAACTTAAAATCCCTCATCCGGATTAAGGAAATTCCTAACTTATGCATTTACGCCTATATTTTCATTTTCGGACAATTTTACCCATTCTTGTTTTCATCACACAACTCATTTGTTTTAGCTCAAAACTTGCATGAACATTACTACCATGATACTTTTACATTGTCCGGAGTTTCGTACTTGGGGTTTCCACACCCGATCCCCGTTATGCGTTATTTCATTCATTTATTCGATTATGCTAAAACCAACCATGTCAAACAAAGTTTTATTCATGAAATTGCTTACCCATCAGTCATAACCTACAACTAAGTCCCTTGACTACTTATCCGTACCTCCGTTTACTAACTAGCGCACTTATGTGCAAATCATACACGTTACCCGGTTATCCTACCGTAACCCTTTACTACCCTTCATTCCGATATAACAACAATCCCATCTTTGATTTGTTATATTTACTTAACGAAAATCATCGATTGATAACCTCCATCCTTATAAATCCTCAATTATCATACTTTAGTTAACTAACACATATCTTTACATAAACAACTAAGAAGTGATTACGGAAATCACTTACCTCATGTATCCGTGTCCACATCCGTTTCCACGCCTCTTCTTGACCCGTTAGCCTTTCGCGCTTGAGTCCGTCTCCACATGATTCCTATACTTTCATGTCATAGAAATCACGCTATCATTAGCATACTCATTTGTACATGGTAACAATCGTATCAATCCCATATTTCACACTTAACTTTCATCAATCATTTCTAACAAACATAACTCATATAATCATGTTCGCATATGTTTAACTCATGTAACTCATCATGTCATTACATTTAACACGGATTGACATTACATGTACCATACGACTTCTCATTAACCTATATTTACCACCACGAGTCAACTCATGTTGCTTATACTTAGTTGACTTTCAAAAGTCAACTATTAACCATACATATCTATCGACTTATCAACATATTCCCGTAACGTCATAATCGACTATACGGACGACATCATATACATTTATCATTCACTTGATATACGTACTACCTTTTAAGCATAACGTACAACTTAATCATACAAAATCTCCTAAATTCATACATAGTTCATCAAATGCTTCTACAATCCAACATGGGGTACTTAAATTAAACATCAAACATGTAATCATCAAATTACATTACATCATCAAAAACCCACTTCATAACTACTTGTTAATCACTTACAAGTGATCTAATCTTAAGTGCTTCATAACTCATCATACTTTTGATATATGTACTACCTTGTAAGCATAGTGTACAACTAGTTCATGCATATCATTCTAATCTCATACACAATTCATCAATTTCTTCTTCCTAATCAACATGATTCATACATGCATAACATCAAACATACTAGTATCACATTTCTTTCAATTCTTCTAACAAGAATACATCATACAACTCAAAATACATCAATATTAAGCAAGAACTTAAACATAGATGATTTACCCATGTCATCTTCTTCACCATAACAAATGGGTTTCACCCTTAAACATCAAATTAATCTAATTTATGCATAATCCATGTTCCAAATGATGAATCTAACACATACTCATGCTCAATTTCATACAATTTCGTGATTTACAACATAACCCATTTCGTGCACCATCACCAATCTAGAATTTAAGACATACCTTACGATCCCCTTGTGAAGGTGATCATTAATCTATGCTCGGTTATGAATTTGAGCTTCGTTTGACTCCTCAATTTGATGATTATGTTAGAACTAGGGTTTGGTTCATGGGGGTGTTCCCCTGATCGTTGTAGAACACACACGATGTGTGTGTTGTGTGTGTGTGTTTGTTTTGTTATTAAAACATAACTTTTCCCTTTTTCAACTTTGGCCCCTCATGTTTATTACTTACTCACAATATTGGCAAAACTCTTGTCTTTTCATACTTCTAAACACACACTTAACTAGGTTAAAGAGCCTAGTCATTTATTTCTTGAGATGCCATATCATAGTATTTTAACGAATATGAATATTCGGGTTTTGGGGTGTTACAAGTCTACCCCCCTTAATTAAGGTTTCGTCCCCGAAACCTTTCTCATTTCCTCTACACACACACACATTGATGTTTGACTTAACACCCTCATCACATTCTTAAGTAATCATCCTAACTCATTTCATAATCATTCATGCAATTGGCTTCCTCTTCTAAACAAGGCTGTACTTTCCCTGGCATACTTTCATATAACATTCTTATTTTCTTTGACCCATTAATAACAGGTTAATATACACACTTATTCAAACTTATAATAATGCTTACCTTCATATGATCATTTTATAACAGATTAAATACCTTCATCTCATCCCTTAAGATTCCATTCTATAGACGCATTGCATAACATTTAACCCTTGTTTTGTTATCACAACAAAACTACCTTTTTATAGTCACACCTACGTGCTTACCTTCATAGTTAACATCGTTCCACATTTCTTTAGTTATTTGTACCATACATATCCCTTCGTTACTTACGCATTCGGATATTTTCATTCTCATCATTCTTTTGTTCATTTGCTTTACATTTACTTATGTGACTTATTTGACGCACACATGGTCAAGCTATCAACTTCTTCTTATATAGACTAGTTTCGTCCTTTATATCTTAAATCTGTTTCACGGATTCGAACACATCATTCATACCTTTCGTACCTCCTATGTTTGAATCCATCTAACGGTTTCAGACATTTCATTTATACTTTAACTTCTTTCATGTTTAGAATCCGTCCCGCGGATTCTAGCATAGCATATCATATTCCGAATCCGTCTCGCGGATTCTAGCGTAGCATATCATACTTCGAATCCGTCTCGCGGATTCTAGCATAGCATATCATACTTCGAATCCGTCTCGCGGATTCTAGTATAGCATATCATATTTCGAATCCGTCTCGCGGATTCTAGCATAGCATATCATACTTCGAATCCGTCTCGCGGATTCTAGCATAGCATATCTTACTTCGAATCCGTCTCGCGGATTCTAGTATAGCATATCATATTTCGAATCCGTCTCGCGGATTCTAGCATAGCATATCATACTTCGAATCCGTCTCGCGGATTCTAGTATAGCATATCATACTCTCATTCTTGAGAGTCTTACATTCCTCTTCACCCTCACGTCCACCTACTACTTAATTCTAACGGACATACCTGTATCAATTATCACGGTCCCACGAACGTCATATGCTTCACGTGTACTGGCCAGGTACACAATCCACATACTAGTTTCGTGTCTTCGTGTAATTGTCACCTTATGTCCGTAGAATTTGGTTTCGGCACGTGTATCATTTTTCAAAACATGTTTACTATGCCATCATGGTCCTTCATTTAGCATTTTTCTTCCCTTAATGCATTTTACCATTTCATATACCGACATATTAAATTTACGTACCTGGGTTCAACTTTATCTTATTTCATGCCTTGGTGTCGGTACTTGACCGCACTCGCGGATCATCCTCTTCAAACGCTTATACTTACCTTGCATATACAAAACCGTCAGTTTCTTTATGCATATACATAAGTACATACTTACATTCTCTTTTACCTTTGGGTCTTGACCGAGTCTTGGATTGTACGGGTTTCTTATCACAAGAGCACACAGGTTTGAGTTCAAGCACTTACCTTCTTACACTTGATTCTCTCAAACCAGGGCTCTGATACCAACTTGTTAGACCCTAAATCGTACATGACAAAAGTCGCAGCGGAAAACACGAACCATAAAATTTCTTTCTTTATAAATACCTCAACTTATTTAAACTTTAGCTTTAACATAGCTCTTTATCATAAATCCGTCATCCTCTTATTTACTAATTAAAAACATAGCTTATGATTGCTACATTATACATTCAACGTCCCCGTACAATCTCTCTAGTGACTCGGTCTTCGATCCTTAATCTTCGTGATAATCGCTCATTATCCGTACAACCTGCATTACCACATACATTCAACACATTAGTATACAAGACATAAACAAGAATACAATACATGTACGCTTTCCATTCAGCTTCTCTCTCATTTTTAAGCATATCATTCGCGTATTCATTCTCTTGTGAGCCTTCAATAATATACCTGCGTAACACTTCGTTTTACAGGCACACGATTAATACCATTAACACTTAACGTATCCAGAATTATACTCGTATGTACTCGTGCATACATCCGTACCTCAATACATGCATGCATACACTCATACGTGTCTTCATATGTACATAAATACACAACGTACATACATCCCTATGCCTTCACATATATACATACTATCATACGCATCTTCATATATACATAAGTACGCTTCGTAAGTATCTACATTCATACATCTCTACATACATGCATACATTCATATATATCTTTATATAAATACGTACCTATCTTTCCTACAACTTACGTGCGTGCATACACTCGTACATGCTTTATACAATCCTGCATACATACTTACATACATACGTACATACATACACATTTGCATAGGTGCATACCTTTCCTACATCTTTACGTACATACATGCCATCATACGTATTTTCATATATACATAAATACGCATCTACATACACGTAACACATCTTGCATACCTCTCACGTACTCATACGATATTTACATGGGACTTAAACTTTGATTTATAGCCCATAAATATCTAAGGATTGATGCGTGGTTAAAAACCGGTGCTCGTAATCATATAACTTTATGATTTCATATGAGTCTTAGATCTTGAACGACCTACTTTTAATTAGATTTGCGTTTATGCAGGTTTGACAAAGTTAAGGAGCTTTTCGGGAGCTTTACATGCTACCGGGTCGAAAACCGGAGCACCAGGACACGTTACGGGTCAACCGGAAACACCAGACGCGAAAAATAAAAGCTTACAAACAAGTGCCCGTCGCCGACGGGCTCCAAGCCGTCGGCGACGGGTTGTAGATATGCCCGTCGGGCCATTTAACCCGTCGGCAGTCTGTTAACCCGTCAGCAAAAAAAGTGGTTTTCCCTTGCCCGTCGGCGACGGGTTCCCTACCCGTCGGCGACGGCCTCTAGTTTTTGCAGTTTTCTGCAGATACGTTTCGTCGTCCGTACGCACTAAAACGCACGTAACTTTTGAGCCGTTTACCCGTTTAACCTCCCGTTTCTTCCTACATGCTTGTAAATTCATATTCTATCATATGAACTTAAAATCCCTCATCCGGATTAAGGAAATTCCTAACTTATGCATTTACGCCTATATTTTCATTTTCGGACAATTTTACCCATTCTTGTTTTCATCACACAACTCATTTGTTTTAGCTCAAAACTTGCATGAACATTACTACCATGATACTTTTACATTGTCCGGAGTTTTGTACTTGGGGTTTCCACACCCGATCCCCGTTATGCGTTATTTCATTCATTTATTCGATTATGCTAAAACCAACCATGTCAAACAAAGTTTTATTCATGAAATTGCTTACCCATCAGTCATAACTTACAACTAAGTCCCTTGACTACTTATCCGTACCTCCGTTTACTAACTAGCGCACTTATGTGCAAATCATACACGTTACCCGGTTATCCTACCGTAACCCTTTACTACCCTTCATTCCGATATAACAACAATCCCATCTTTGATTTGTTATATTTACTTAACGAAAATCATCGATTCATAACCTCCATCCTTATAAATCCTCAATTATCATACTTTAGTTAATTAACACATATCTTTACATAAACAACTAAGAAGTGATTACGGAAATCACTTACCTCATGTATCCGTGTCCACATCCGTTTCCACGCCTCTTCTTGACCCGTTAGCCTTTCGCGCTTGAGTCCGTCTCCACATGATTCCTATACTTTCATGTCATAGAAATCACGCTATCATTAGCATACTCATTTGTACATGATAACAATCGTATCAATCCCATATTTCACACTTAACTTTCATCAATCATTTCTAACAAACATAACTCATATAATCATGTTCGCATACGTTTAACTCATGTAACTCATCATGTCATTACATTTAACACGGATTGACATTACATGTACCATACGACTTCTCATTAACCTATATTTACCACCACGAGTCAACTCATGTTGCTTATACTTAGTTGACTTTCAAAAGTCAACTATTAACCATACATATCTATCGACTTATCAACATATTCCCGTAACGTCATAATCGACTATACGGACGATATCATATACATTTATCATTCACTTGATATACGTACTACCTTTTAAGCATAACGTACAACTTAATCATACAAAATCTCCTAAATTCATACATAGTTCATCAAATGCTTCTACAATCCAACATGGGGTACTTAAATTAAACATCAAACATGTAATCATCAAATTACATTACATCATCAAAAACCCACTTCATAACTACTTGTTAATCACTTACAAGTGATCTAATCTTAAGTGCTTCATAACTCATCATACTTTTGATATATGTACTACCTTGTAAGCATAGTGTACAACTAGTTCATGCATATCATTCTAATCTCATACACAATTCATCAATTTCTTCTTCCTAATCAACATGATTCATACATGCATAACATCAAACATACTAGTATCACATTTCTTTCAATTCTTCTAACAAGAATACATCATACAACTCAAAATACATCAATATTAAGCAAGAACTTAAACATAGATGATTTACCCATGTCATCTTCTTCACCATAACAAATGGGTTTCACCCTTAAACATCAAATTAATCTAATTTATGCATAATCCATGTTCCAAATGATGAATCTAACACATACTCATGCTCAATTTCATACAATTTCGTGATTTACAACATAACCCATTTCGTGCACCATCACCAATCTAGAATTTAAGACATACCTTACGATCCCCTTGTGAAGGTGATCATTAATCTATGCTCGGTTATGAATTTGAGCTTCGTTTGACTCCTCAATTTGATGATTATGTTAGAACTAGGGTTTGGTTCATGGGGGTGTTCCCCTGATCGTTGTAGAACACACACGATGTGTGTGTTGTGTGTGTGTGTTTGTTTTGTTATTAAAACATAACTTTTCCCTTTTTCAACTTTGGCCCCTCATGTTTATTACTTACTCACAATATTGGCAAAACTCTTGTCTTTTCATACTTCTAAACACACACTTAACTAGGTTAAAGAGCCTAGTCATTTATTTCTTGAGATGCCATATCATAGTATTTTAACGAATATGAATATTCGGGTTTTGGGGTGTTACAAGTCTACCCCCCTTAATTAAGGTTTCGTCCCCGAAACCTTTCTCATTTCCTCTACACACACACACATTGATGTTTGACTTAACACCCTCATCACATTCTTAAGTAATCATCCTAACTCATTTCATAATCATTCATGCAATTGGCTTCCTCTTCTAAACAAGGCTGTACTTTCCCTGGCATACTTTCATATAACATTCTTATTTTCTTTGACCCATTAATAACAGGTTAATATACACACTTATTCAAACTTATAATAATGCTTACCTTCATATGATCATTTTATAACAGATTAAATACCTTCATCTCATCCCTTAAGATTCCATTCTATAGACGCATTGCATAACATTTAACCCTTGTTTTGTTATCACAACAAAACTACCTTTTTATAGTCACACCTACGTGCTTACCTTCATAGTTAACATCGTTCCACATTTCTTTAGTTATTTGTACCATACATATCCCTTCGTTACTTACGCATTCGGATATTTTCATTCTCATCATTCTTTTGTTCATTTGCTTTACATTTACTTATGTGACTTATTTGACGCACACATGGTCAAGCTATCAACTTCTTCTTATATAGACTAGTTTCGTCCTTTATATCTTAAATCTGTTTCACGGATTCGAACACATCATTCATACCTTTCGTACCTCCTATGTTTGAATCCATCTAACGGTTTCAGACATTTCATTTATACTTTAACTTCTTTCATGTTTAGAATCCGTCCCGCGGATTCTAGCATAGCATATCATATTCCGAATCCGTCTCGCGGATTCTAGCGTAGCATATCATACTTCGAATCCGTCTCGCGGATTCTAGCATAGCATATCATACTTCGAATCCGTCTCGCGGATTCTAGTATAGCATATCATATTTCGAATCCGTCTCGCGGATTCTAGCATAGCATATCATACTTCGAATCCGTCTCGCGGATTCTAGCATAGCATATCTTACTTCGAATCCGTCTCGCGGATTCTAGTATAGCATATCATATTTCGAATCCGTCTCGCGGATTCTAGCATAGCATATCATACTTCGAATCCGTCTCGCGGATTCTAGTATAGCATATCATACTCTCATTCTTGAGAGTCTTACATTCCTCTTCACCCTCACGTCCACCTACTACTTAATTCTAACGGACATACCTGTATCAATTATCACGGTCCCACGAACGTCATATGCTTCACGTGTACTGGCCAGGTACACAATCCACATACTAGTTTCGTGTCTTCGTGTAATTGTCACCTTATGTCCGTAGAATTTGGTTTCGGCACGTGTATCATTTTTCAAAACATGTTTACTATGCCATCATGGTCCTTCATTTAGCATTTTTCTTCCCTTAATGCATTTTACCATTTCATATACCGACATATTAAATTTACGTACCTGGGTTCAACTTTATCTTATTTCATGCCTTGGTGTCGGTACTTGACCGCACTCGCGGATCATCCTCTTCAAACGCTTATACTTACCTTGCATATACAAAACCGTCAGTTTCTTTATGCATATACATAAGTACATACTTACATTCTCTTTTACCTTTGGGTCTTGACCGAGTCTTGGATTGTACGGGTTTCTTATCACAAGAGCACACAGGTTTGAGTTCAAGCACTTACCTTCTTACACTTGATTCTCTCAAACCAGGGCTCTGATACCAACTTGTTAGACCCTAAATCGTACATGACAAAAGTCGCAGCGGAAAACACGAACCATAAAATTTCTTTCTTTATAAATACCTCAACTTATTTAAACTTTAGCTTTAACATAGCTCTTTATCATAAATCCGTCATCCTCTTATTTACTAATTAAAAACATAGCTTATGATTGCTACATTATACATTCAACGTCCCCGTACAATCTCTCTAGTGACTCGGTCTTCGATCCTTAATCTTCGTGATAATCGCTCATTATCCGTACAACCTGCATTACCACATACATTCAACACATTAGTATACAAGACATAAACAAGAATACAATACATGTACGCTTTCCATTCAGCTTCTCTCTCATTTTTAAGCATATCATTCGCGTATTCATTCTCTTGTGAATCCATCTAACGGTTTCAGACATTTCATTTATACTTTAACTTCTTTCATGTTTAGAATCCGTCCCGCGGATTCTAGCATAGCATATCATATTCCGAATCCGTCTCGCGGATTCTAGCGTAGCATATCATACTTCGAATCCGTCTCGCGGATTCTAGCATAGCATATCATACTTCGAATCCGTCTCGCGGATTCTAGTATAGCATATCATATTTCGAATCCGTCTCGCGGATTCTAGCATAGCATATCATACTTCGAATCCGTCTCGCGGATTCTAGCATAGCATATCTTACTTCGAATCCGTCTCGCGGATTCTAGTATAGCATTTCATGTTTCGAATCCGTCTCGCGGATTCTAGCATAGCATATCATGTTTCGAATCCGTCTCGCGGATTCTAGCATAGCATTTCATGTTTCGAATCCGTCTCGCGGATTCTAGCATAGCATTTCATGTTGATATAGTGGACCATATTAATGACATGATATTCATTTCATACATAATGTTGTATGATACAAACAACTACATGATCGCCTATTCACATACATAAAATACACATACTTATGCTTTCATGATTCTACATTTGACAATCACATATAGCTAAGTTAGACAACTTAACGTAATTCATAACATCACCCTTTACTAGTATGGTCATAGGTTATACATTTAATATACATTCACTTCTTAATCGCAATTAAGTGATTAATAGAAACACATGGCGAGGATCGCCCATTCAAGCATAATGTACAAGCCCCTAATGCATAATCTTGACAACACATACATTCAACCCGAATTCTTGTACTAGTTCCATCTAAAGCACACTCTTTAAGTTAGTATACCACTAATTACATCATTATCATACATCATTCATATATGTCAAGCCACTTCCTAAAATCTCACATCTTAACTTCACTTAGACATTTTATCATACACTTGGTGTGCATACTACTTCCTAAGCATAAAGTACAAGCATTCTTTGCATCTTCTTACTAGTTCATATCAAGATCATCAAATTCCCACTAACCTCACATGACTTTCATCCTAAATCAAGGTCATTAACAATAATCCACAATATTCAACTTCATATACATCAAAACCATACTTGATTTAACACATGCATTTTAACAAAATATAAAACTTGGATTGTAACAAATTTGCGAAGGCTCCTTATAGATTGGCTCCCACCGAGATGCGGGAGCTAATGACCCAATTACAAGATTTGCTAGACAAGGGCTTTATACGTCCGAGTGTGTCACCTTGGGGAGCACCTGTCTTATTTGTTAAGAAGAAAGACGGGTCAATGCGCATGTGCATCGACTACAGAGAATTGAACAAGCTAACTATCAAGAACCGCTACCCTTTACCAAGAATTGACGATCTTTTTGATCAACTGCAAGGGGCGAGTTGGTTCTCCAAGATAGATTTGCGTTCGGGATACCATCAAGTTAGGGTACGAGAAGAAGATGTTCCGAAAACCGCGTTCAGAACCCGTTATGGGCATTATGAATTTTTAGTCATGTCTTTCGGGTTGACGAATGCGCCGGCTGCGTTTATGGATCTTATGAACCGGGTATGTCGTCCCATGTTAGATAAATCTGTGATCGTGTTCATAGATGATATTCTAGTCTACTCGCGAAGCAAGGCCGAACATGCAAGACACTTGCGTGAAGTACTTGAAGTTCTCCGTAAAGAGAAACTTTACGCGAAATTTTCGAAATGCGCCTTTTGGCTCAGAGAGGTGCAGTTTATGGGCCATGTGATCAATTCGGAGGGTGTCCTAGTAGATCCATCAAAGATCGATGCTGTAATGAAATGGGTTCCTCCGAAGAACCAGACTGAAATAAGAAGTTTTCTAGGCCTTGCGGGATATTACAGGAGGTTCATACAGGATTTTTCAAAGATAGCTTTGCCTTTAACAAAGCTGACGAGAAAGAAAGAGAAGTTCGTGTGGGGTAAAGAACAGGAGGAAGCTTTTCGAGTATTAAAAGAGAAATTATCATGTCCACCGGTTTTGACATTACCGGATGGGACTGAAGACCTGGTGGTCTATTCAGACGCGTCACATCAAGGTTTAGGTTGCGTTTTGATGCAACGGGGGAGAGTTATCGCATATGCTTCACGGCAACTGAAGCTGCATGAAGTAAACTACCCAACACACGATTTGGAATTGGCAGCAGTGGTATTTGCCTTAAAAATTTGGAGGCATTATCTATATGGCGTGAAGTGCACAATTTATTCGGATCACAAAAGCCTTAAATATTTCTTTGAGCAGAAAGACTTGAATATGAGGCAACGGAGGTGGTTAGAACTTATCAAAGACTATGATTGTGATATCCTTTATCACCCGGGAAAAGCGAATGTAGTAGCCGACGCGTTAAGCCGAAAGGAATATCCGCCTCCCATCCGAGTAAAATCCATGAAGATGATAGTTACGCCGCGATTACTCAAGACGATACGTGATTCTCAAATAAAATCACTCGCAGCTGAAGATGTAAAGAAAGAAAGACTGAAAGGAGTAACCGATAAGCTAGAAGAAAATTCAATCGGGCTCAAAACGAGATTTGGCCGAATTTGGATACCCCGTTTCTGCGAAGTCAAGACCGCGTTACTTGAAGAAGCTCATAAGTCACGATATTCGGTTCACCCCGGGGCTACAAAGATGTATCAGGATCTGAAGACCAATTATTGGTGGCCGGGCATGAAACGTGATATCGTTAAGTATGTCGCGAAATGCTTAACATGTTCTCAAGTGAAAGCAGAGCATCAAAAACCATACGGGGAGTTGCAGCCTTTAGAGATTCCGGTATGGAAGTGGGAGGAAATAACAATGGATTTGGTAACTAAGCTTCCTAGAACGAAAAAAGGGCACGATACAATATGGGTAATCGTAGATCGGCTTACGAAAAGCGCTCATTTTCTACCTATCAAAGAGGCTTACTCCTCCGAGATAATGGCAGAAATATATATGAATGAAATCATATCTCGACACGGGGTGCCTGTGTCAATCGTTTCGGATCGGGACACCCGATTTACCTCACGTTACTGGCGGAAGTTTCACGAGAGCGTGGGCACGAGATTACACATAAGCACCGCCTACCACCCTCAGACTGACGGCCAGTCAGAAAGAACCATTCAAACCCTTATTGATATGCTGAGAGCGTGTGCATTAGACTTTGGGGGAAGCTGGGCTGACCATCTACCCCTGGTGGAGTTCTCTTATAATAATAGTTACCATAGTGGCCTCAAAATGGCTCCTTATGAACTCCTGTACGGGAGAAAATGTAGAACTCCCGTATGTTGGGGTGAAGTGGGGCAAAGGGAGCTTGCGCCAAGTGATCTAATAGCAGTAACAAATGAAAAGATAAAATTGGTAAGAGCGCGACTGAGAGCGGCCCAGTATCGACAAAAAGTTTACGCGAAAAAGAAAAGGCGACCTATTGAATTTCAAGTCGGAGATTTCGCTCTGTTGAAAGTGTCCCCATGGAAGGGTATAATCCGTTTTCGCAAGCGGGGCAAATTAGGTCCTCGATATATCGGACCGTTCAAAGTCTTGGCTCGGGTGGGAAAAGTCGCATATCGATTAGAACTACCGCCTACTCTAGACGGGATTCATAATACCTTCCACGTGTCGCAATTGAGGAAGAGTCCTACGGACGAAATAGCACTAGTACCACTCGATGATATTGAGTTGGACGAGGGATTAAACTATGTCGAAAGACCCATAGCCATTAAAGACTTCAAGGTAAAGAACCTCCGCAATAAAGCCGTTAAACAAGTGTTGGTGCAATGGCAACACCGAAAAGGTTCGGATCTCACATGGGAAGCAGAAGATGAAATGAGGAAACACTATCCTTTTCTTTTCGGTCTGTCAATATTTAAATTGTTATATGATCAGGTTTCGGGGACGAAACCTCCTTTAAGGGGGGTAGACTTGTAACGCCCCAAAAACCAGTTATTATTCAGATAAGTGAAAATGAACAGAAAATTTACTAAAATGATAGGTTATGGTAAGGAATAAGTTAAATAGTTGAAATAATGCTCAAATTTATATGTTTATCAAATTAGAAGGGGGTAAAGTGTAAGATTTTATAAGTTAGGGAATTAATATGGGTAAACCCACAAACACACACATCCTGTGCGTGTTTGAGATCGACTAAGCAGGGGAAAACCCAAGGGAAACTCTTGTTCTATCAAATTCAACCAATTGAAGTGGAATTACAAGGGTAATCCAATGCATGAACCCTAATTTGCACTCATCTAAGCTTGACTTTTGATGTGGTAAGCTTAATTTCCTAATATCATGATTTGTAAAATGAGGGGTTCAACCCAATCTCGAATTCTTGTGTCAAATAGGAGAAATCTGAGTTAGAATTGCCTCCTAGAACAAGAATCATGTGTGATTTTAGGTTGCATGTAAGATTGTAGTGAAAACCCACCTTGTGAAATTTTGTTAAGATTAGGAAGATCATAATGATTGTGATGGTTTGTTATCTTGATATATGATCTTGTTTGTAATGCTTGAATGTAAGATTAATTGAAGTAGTAGGAAATAAATATGTAAATTAGAATAAACATGAATGTTGGGTGATGATGAACTAGTAAAGATGTGCTTTAAAGACTTGTACCTTATGTCTTAATTATGATGCCTACCAAGTGTTTGATGAAATGCTTAGGAGAAGAATGTATTGGTAATGTTAAAATGGTAGGACGAAATTGGTAGACTAAATGAACGAATATTGTAATGTAGGCGTGAAGGAAGAAGGTACAAGCTCTAAGAAGGCGGAAGGCACGCAAGACCGAGGTATGTTTCGTTGCATACAAATGTCTCATTTATATTCTTGTTACAACATCATAAATTAGATATTGTTAAAATGTTATAGTGATTAGAACTAACTAGCAAATCCCTTGCGGGTTTGGCTTTATGAGGAATGTGATAAGTTATGCGAGTCGACCGGTTCTAGTGAACAAGTCGCTCATGAATAAGCTTCCATCCGTTTTGAACGGATGGTATCGTATGCTATGTTAAATGCTAGAAGCTTAATCCGTTGTACGGATAAGATGAAGAATTTATGTTATAAGCAATTATCCCGGGTAAACGGGTTGGATATGTATGCTTAACTCTCATTGAGAGTGTTTATGCTAAACCCAAGTATTTGGGTAGTCGAATGCGTAAGCAAGGTGAAAGCTCATATTCGGATGGAACTAAAACGAAAGTGTTATAGATTATCAAGTATGATGACTAACTTGTATCCTTGTTGTTGAATGTAGGTAAATCCTCACTTTAGGCGATCCGGAGATTTGAAGCGAGCACGTGTCCATGTCTTGTTATACCAAACGCTTCCGCTAGATTATTCGCATCTTTTGGGTTCATGACTTGTTGTTTGGTCAAACTTAATTAGTAGTCGTGCTTGTGTAAAACTTGTTTTCTTTGTTTTAGTAGTTTTCTATTAAACGGTTCGTAGAATGTTTGTTAGTAAATTTAGCTTAAAACAGGGGGCTTGTTCGTGTTTCAAACGGGTCATGCCCAATTTTTGTAAAACCTTTGTTAAGTAACAAGTTTTATATTTTGATGTCTATTAAATTACATTAGTAAGTAATTTTATAAAGTAATTTAACAAGTTTTATATTTTGTTAAATGGCATGATTTTGGGTCGCCGACGGCTTGTGTATTTCAGCCCACAAATTTGTTTTTTTAAATTTTTCCAAATTTTATTAAACGGTACTTCCCGGGAGCCTGATTTACGGTTTGTCGGGTCATTATAAGGTAGATTAAGTATGTAAGGATTAAGCAAATAATGCCAATGGTATAAAACCATTAAACGTTAAATGGAATGTACACAGGGATATGAAATAAACGACGAATGTATGAAGTTAAGCTCGATAATGGAAGGATGTGAATAAGTAATACGGACTAATGAACTATGATATGTTGAAAGTTTATGATCCGTATTAAATGTAAACATGACATGGTGTAGATGGCTGATGCAAGCAACGTTAATGATGATGATGATACTGTTCGTCAAGAAGCATTATTCAACAAGGTCACAGAAGTGGCAGAAAGAATGATTTGTGGATGCGGTCTAGCATCGGCACCAAGGTATGTAATATGACATATTGACCCAGGTACATATATTTAATATATGTAAGTACATGTGATGGTAAAACCTATAAATGAAAGGAAAATTTTAAATGAAAAATAATGATAAGAATGGTAATGAAGTTTTGGAAATGTTACACGTGCCGAAATCTAATTCTTCGGACATAAGGTGACAATTACACGAAGACACGAAACTAGTATGTGGATTGTGTACCTGGCCAGTACACAAGAAACATATGACGTTCGTGAGCCCGTGATAATTGTTACAGGTGTGTCCGTTAGAATTGGGTAGTAGGTGGGCGTATGGGTGAAATGGGTAGTAAGACTATCAGGAGATTGGGAGTACTACGTAAGAGTGAAAAGTGCGAATGATAAGAACGAAGAATGTTGAATCCGTAAGAAAGTACGGATCAACAATGTATGAATGCAATGCTTGAATCCGCGAGACGGATTCAAGGGATGAAAAGCGTAAATGCAATGTTTGAATCCGCGAGACGGATTCAAAGAATGAAAGATATGAATGCAATGCTTGAATCCGCGAGACGGATTCAAGGGATGAAAAGCGTAAATGCAATGTTTGAATCCGCGAGACGGATTCAAAGAATGAAAGATATGAATGCAATGCTTGAATCCGCGAGACGGATTCAAGGGATGAAAAGCGTAAATGCAATGTTTGAATCCGCGAGACGGATTCAAAGAATGAAAGATATGAATGCAATGCTTGAATCCGCGAGACGGATTCAAGGGATGAAAAGCGTAAATGCAATGTTTGAATCCGCGAGACGGATTCAAAGAATGAAAGATGTGAATGCAATGTTTGAATCCGCGAGACGGATTCAAAACATAGAAGGTACGAAAGGTATGAATAATGTGTTCGAATCCGCGAAACAGATTTAAGATATAAAAGACGGAACTAGTCTACATAAGAAGAAGTCGATAGCTTGACCATGTATGCGTCAAACAAGTCATATAATTAAATGTAAAACAAATGAACAAAAGAATGATAGGAATGAAAATATCCGAATGTGTAAGTAATTACAGATCAAACAAGTAAATATTTCTTAAGTGATATGATTCAAATTATGCTTAAACTTTCATGTATATATATATGAATATATTTATGCAAATGCGTTGCATGCAAGAATGGTCGAAAGGATAAATGGGTCATACGGGTCAGATGGCGATTGCCATTTGAACTCGTTAGTTAATGTTTTGATATGTTAAGTTTTGTACTCATAGATGAGCTTGATAAATGGTCACGCAATGTCACCAATCGGAAAGGAATGATCACCGTAAGATAAGGATGACAAATCGATGGAATCTACTTCCGTCAGATGTCATAGTGTGATAAACCTGTCAAGATCAGTGAAAGAATTCTCATGAGCAGAAGCTCATTACACGGATGAATGAGATCAATCCTTGGATGGTTTGGATTTGTAAGGAAGTGGTCGGTTTGCTTTCGCGGGTCGTGGCAAAAAGGTAAGGTTAGTGAATTGTTTAATATGTGAATTTAAGTATAAAGTTAAGAATTGAATAAGTACTTCCGCACGAACCAGGGGTAACGCAAGATGTGATATGATAAGGAAGGGTTGACTTTTAGAAGTAGGCCATGAATGAGTTTTAAATCTGGCTTAAGTAGTAGACAGTGCATGTATGAGTAAGAAGGTAGATGAAAAACTCCAAGTATATACGAAATTATTAGAACTAATACTAACGGTGAATGTGGTAGCAAGTTCATATGAACTTCATTTTACTTTTATGTAAATCATGGTAGTAAACCCTTGGGTTTGCTTCTAGTTTGCACACTTTAGTTCTAGTACGATAATGTGATGGTATGATTATATTTATTCATGAATAAGACTTTTGCAAAGATCCTGAATGTATTCATGTGGTATTGAGCATCGTGAATGGATAGATGAAAAAGTAAGAGTAGTATTGGTCTACTAAGAATAAGAAAGGTTTCGGGGACGAAACCTTCTTTAAGGGGGTAAGACTTGTAACGCCCCAAAAACCGAATTATTAAATTCGTTACCATGTTACCATGTTAGTAAAATGAGATACAATGACTAAGTTAATAAACCTAGTTAAATGCCTAATAGATAAGTTAAGGGATGAAACTTGTGGCAATTATGATGATATGTTAAACTTGAGGGACTTAGGGTGCCAAATTGGAAATATGATTTATTAAAAACAAAATATCACACACACATGACATCGATCAGAGGAGAAGGAGGGAGGGGTGCAAACCCTAACCCTCAAGAAACCATCAAATTGGGAAGAAATCTCGAGGAAGATCGGATGCATGAACCTGAATTGGTGACCATTTAAGTGTCTCTAACACAAGGTAAGTCGAATTAAGTGTTTTGGTGATGTTTGGTTAAGTGGGTTATATGTAATCCGTGAGTATCTATTGAAATTGAGAAGGAATTCTAAACAATATGAATATATAGAGGCTATAGCATGCTTAATTTCGATTGATTTGAGGTTTTAATAAAAAAACCCCACTTATGGAAGTAATGTCATGAAGATGATTATGCTGCTTATGCTAGATAGAGTGTAGTTTCGATATGTATGAAGTTTGATGTTGTAGATTATTGCTAAATGAATCTGATTTAGAAGGAAAGTTATGAGAAATTAGTTGAAATTGATAAGTGAAAACAAGAAATGGGTAACAAAGCATGAATGGGTTGTACATTGTGCATTAAACGGTGTACGCACACCAAGTGTTTGATAAAATGCCTACATGAAACTTGAATTGATTCAAGTTTGTGTTAATTAGTAAATTCGTCACTTTTGACAGCCCTAGATAGTCATCTTGTAAAGGCCGTATCTCATTCGTTATTAGGAGTTAGACAACGAGCCTTATATCGTCGAAAAGCTTGTTTCGCATATTACATTTCATATTTGGTCACAAGAGGCTGGTTATGAGATTTAGTGGGTCAAAACAGCATGAAAAGTTAGTAAATCGTCACTTTTGACAGCCCTAGATAGTCATTTTGTAAAGGCTGTATCTCATTCGTTATTAGGAGTTAGACAACGAGCCTTATATCGTTGAAAAGCTTGTTCCGCATATTACATTTCTTATTTGAAAGTCGAAGTCAGATTATGTGATTAAAAGGGGGAAAGTGACCCCGAACAGCTGCTGCGTGAAAAATGCAGCAATGAAAATAATGTGTTTTATGAACTTAAAACATATGATGTTCTAGTCACCAATTTACTAAACACTAAATATTGCTTCGGGTGAATGTTTGCAGTTGTTAAGGTGTGTTTAAAGCGTTACTATGTGTAAAATTGATCTTGTGAATAAGTAGGTATAACCGTTGACTTTCTAAAAAGTCAACGAATATGCGAGTGGCATGATTAGACTTATGAATATGTTTATGAGATTTTAAAGAATCATGAATATGTGTTAGGACAATTATGTGTACGTATGTATGATAATAAATTTGAGTGAGTGAATGTTGAATATTGTGGTTGTCGGTTCATGTCATATGCATGATAAGCTTGACTAATGAAAGTCTATGTAGCTAAGAGCTAGGAATGGATGTGATATGAACGAACATGCATACTAAATATGATATGGACGTAATGACTTGAAATGATAGGAATCCCAATTGACATGGACTCAAGGATGGAAGGCTAACGGATCAAGGGTAAATAAAGAAGCTATGCACAAACTCGGACGCACAAGGTAAGTGATTTCCGTAATCACTTCTTAGTTTGTTTAAGTAATATAATGTTTTAAATTATTAAGTTCATATGAAGTTGAGGTCAAATCAATAGATTATTTTGATAAATGCACGAACGGGTCGAATAGTTCGTAGATGAATAACAAGCCGAACACATTTAAGTTAAGAAATTCCTTAACTCGGATGTTGGATTTCAAGTTCACATGATAGAATATTAATTTACAATCATGTAGGAAGAAACGTGACGCAAAACGGATGAAAAATGAGAGAGTTATGTCCGTTTCGGTAAGAATTAATGTCTAGGAAAAGTGCAGAGTTGACCCGGCCGGGTGGTGAGCTGACACGGCCGGGTGAAGGTTCTGTCCAAAATATTACTTATGTGATTTATGCATCGCAGGCTTCGGTATATCATCCGTGGACTACGATGGACCTCCCAAACGTGATTTCGAGTGTTTCCTTGATGATTATAGGTTGTAAACCCATGTCTAAGCCTCATGTAATTTTATATAAGAGTATGATAGATGTATGTAATGAAGTTGGACATGTATTACATGTAAATGGTATACAAGAATGCGTACGGAACACGTAGGTATGAATACATGATTGTAGGTATGATTGAATGTATATTACGTATGTAGATGTGCACGATTGTAAGTATGTATGTGGGCAAATATGTGCGAATGCATGATTTGGATGCGTTTGAGAATTAGCGTTACTAATAATATCCTTGGGTTTGGAATGTAAGTTAATGAGATGCATTTAAATGGTTAACGTCCTTTTTACGAAGATGTAGTACTTGAATATGTTGAGATTACAGGTTTGCTAACCAAGTTATTATTGAGTATGTTGAAAGTGCAGGTTTATGAACGTCGGACTTTCGAAGTGTTGAAGTAACTTATGCGGTTAGAATATGCTATGGATGTTTTAGTTTACACAACATTTTATGTTTGGTCGTCATCATTTACAAACGGGTTAGTTGTATGAAAATATATGCCATACCCACTTAATTGGGTAATCGAATGCGTGAGAGAAATGAAAGTATATACACGAATGGAACTAAAGTGACGGCTTTATAAGCAAATAAGTATAATGACTAACTTTTTAAAGCTTTGTTGTGGAATGTAGGTAAATCCTCAATTCAGGCGACTTGGAGAATCGGAGCGAGCACGTGTTCATGTTATGTCATACCAAACGCTTCCGCTAGTTTGTTCAAATGTTTTTGGTCCAAAATTTGTTGTATTGGTTCTTAGTAGTATTTTGTCGAATGAATTATAGAATTGTATCTAGTTTGATTATGTTTAAAACAGGGGTATGCTCGTCTTATGGACGGGTCATGCCCAAATTTTGTTTAAAAGTTTTCATGAATGTGTTAAACGTACGGTCTTTAAATCAGTAAAATAGTTATCTTTATAAAGGCGAATAGGCGATCGTAACAAGTTGTAACACCCCAAAACCCGAATGTTTATATTCGCTAAATGTTCTAATGTGGTACATCAAGAAATAAATAAATAACTAGGTTATTTGTCCTAGTCAAAAGTTTGGTAGAAACAAATAAGGAATGAAAGTGGTGTCAATTCTAATTAGTGACAAAACTTGAGGGACCAAAAAGGTTAGGATGGAAAGATGGGTTTTATTTATGAAAATCAACACACACCAACACACACATTCGTGTGTTTTAGAAATGAGCAGGAGCTCTCATGAGAGCTCAAGAAACCCTAAATGTGAAGAATCATCAAATTGAAGGGCAAATCAAGGTCTAAATTCATGAATGAACACGGATTAATGATCACCTTCTCATGGGGATTGTAAGGTATGTCTTAAAGATTTGATTGGTGATTATGCACGAAGTGGGTTATGTTGTAAATCATGAAATTGTATGAAATTGATAATGGGTATGTGTTAGAATCATCATATATAACATGGATTATGCATGGTTTAGGTTAATTTGATGTTTAATGGTGAAACCCATTTCTAGTAGTAATGTTATGAAGATGATGATGTTGCATGTGTTAAATCAAGTATGGTTTTGATGTATATGAAGTTGAATATTGTGGATTATTGTTAATGACCTTGATTTAGGATGAAAGTCATGTGAGGTTAGTGGGAATTTGATGATCTTGATATGAACTAGTAAGAAGATGCAAAGAATGCTTGTACTTTATGCTTAGGAAGTAGTATGCACACCAAGTGTATGATAAAATGTCTAAGTGAAGTTAAGATGTGAGATTTTAGGAAGTGGCTTGACATATATGAATGATGTATGATAATGATGTAATTAGTGGTATACTAACTTAAAGAGTGTGCTTTAGATGGAACTAGTACAAGAATTCGGGTTGAATGTATGTGTTGTCAAGATTATGCATTAGGGGCTTGTACATTATGCTTGAATGGGCGATCCTCGCCATGTGTTTCTATTAATCACTTAATTGCGATTAAGAAGTGAATGTATATTAAATGTATAACCTATGACCATACTAGTAAAGGGTGATGTTATGAATTACGTTAAGTTGTCTAACTTAGCTATATGTGATTGTCAAATGTAGAATCATGAAAGCATAAGTATGTGTATTTTATGTATGTGAATAGGCGATCATGTAGTTGTTTGTATCATACAACATTATGTATGAAATGAATATCATGTCATTAATATGGTCCACTATATCAACATGAATGCGAGTTCATAAGTTGGGAGTTATATGCTAAAAGGTTGACTTTCTGAAAGTCAACCGAAAATTTATAACGTGGTTAGGTATTTTGACACAAATATAAGAATCGAGAGATCATGGAATACGTGTTAGACCAATTATGTGTTACGTGTGATAACGAATTTAGATTTCGAAGATATTGAACTATGTGATTGACGAGTCATGTCATATGCGTGTTAGTGAAAGTCAAATAGATAAAAGTTGGAAAATATGCGTTAATATGAATAAGCATGAATACTAACATAATCATGGCATGACGGCATGAAAGAATAGGAACCACACTAGCACGGACCAAGCATGGAAGGCTAACGGGTCAAGATGAGGCAAGGGAGATGTTACGAACGCGGATGCACAAGGTAAGTGATTCCGTAATCACTTCTTAGTTGTTTATGTAAAGTTATATGCAATTTAATTAAATATGATAATTGAGGTCAAGGAGGAATGAATTGTATGATATCGATGAAGTATTAAACGGATCTTAGCTTTGATCCGAGCAAGGTATGTGTGATTAGGAGTTGTAGCTAAGTAGTAGGATTGGTTACTTATGCAAGGAAATCCTTTGTTGTTAAGGATAGAGTCACGTTGACAAAAACGCCCTTGATATGTATTTCGGGCAAACGACCTTAAACGTCGTTTGGAAATGAGCTATTCGATTAGAGTAATGTCTTTGTCAAGTATGAAAGCGAAGTGTAGGGTTTTGTATGTCATAGACCATTTAATGCATAAATACCCATAACGGGTCAAAATAAGCTTTTGAGCGAAAATGTGTTAAGAGGATGCAAGGCATCCAAGAATTCAATCCTTTACGATAAACAACGTTGAAATTATAAGGTTTATGAGGAATCGAGGTCAAATAATCAGATTATTTTGATAAATGCATGAACGATTCAAAACTTTGTAAAAAGGTAATAAGCCGAAAGCTTAGAAGTTTAAAGTTTTGTTAATCCGGATGATGGATGTTAATCCCATGTGATGGGGAATTAAATTACGATCCCGTAGGAAAAAGAATCAAGTAAAACGGAAAAACGGTTTGAAAGTTACGGCCGTTTTCGTAAAACAATAATAAGCCGAAAACGTATAAGTTAAGAATTTCCTTAACCCGGATGTTAAATTTCAAGTTCACATGATAGAATGTTAATTTATGATCATGTAGGAAGAAACGGGAGGTAAAACGGATAAACGGTTTGAAAGTTACGGCCGTTTTCGTAAAAAGGATTAAACCGGAAAATTTATAATTGCGCAGTAGCGTAACCTACGGCTCAGCCGTAGGCTACGGTACTGGAGGGGCTGTTTTGTTGATTATTCTGTAGCTGGGCTGCAGCGTAACCTACGGCTCAGCCGTAGGCTACGGTACTGGAGGGGCTGTTTTGTTGATTATTAATGGATTGTAAGCTACGGTCTGTAGACTGTAGCCTACGACAGGATTGATAAAATTGTTATATGTTGTTGTTTGATGATGTATGTATGATTATAAGTTGTTTGTATGATTGGATGTATGTTTGTATGTCTCTATACACGTATTTAGAAATGTATGTAAGCATGTATGCACCTACGTATGTATGATTATAAGTATGTGAGCAAGTATACGCATATATATGAAGGTATGTATGTGTAAAGGCATGTATGAGTGTATGCATGTATGTAATGATGTGGGAAAGGTTTGTATATATGTAGTTGTGCATGTATATAGGTATGTATGTATGTATAAAGGCATGTATGAGTGTATGCATGTATGTAAAGTTGTAGGAAAGATATATACGTATGTAGATATGTATGTATGTATGTATGTAAGTACGTACGTAAGCATGATTTAGAGACGATGAGGGTTAACGTTATTAATGGTGTACCTTGAGAATGAACAGTAATGCAGGTACATTATTGAAGCCTCACCAGGAAAGGGATATGCATATGAAATGCTTAAAGCTTAAAAGATGACGAAGTGTGAAGTGTACGCGAATGAATTTTGTTTATTTAATGTGTGCTAATGTTATGAATGTATGTGGTGAATGCAGGTTGTACTGATGATGATCGATTATCACAAGGATTAGAGATCGAAGGCCGAGTCACAAGATAGATTGTACGGGGACGTTGAATGTGCAATGTAGTAATCGTAAGCTATGTTTTAATTAGTAAGAAAAAGGATGACGGATTTATGAATAAGAATTATGTTAAAGTTAAATTTTAAATAAGTTGAGGTATTTACAATGCAAGAAATTTTATGGTTCGTGTTTTCCGCTGCGACTTTTGTCATGTACGTTTTAGGGTGTAACAAGTTGGTATCAGAGCCCTGGTTTGAGAGAATCAAGTGTAAGAAGGTAAGTGCTTGAACTCAAACCTGTGTGCTCTTGTGATAAGAAACCCGTACAATCCAAGACTCGGTCAAGATCCAAAGGTAAAAGAGAATGTAAGTGTGTACTTATGTATACGCATAAAGAAACTGACGGTTTTGTATATGCAAGGTAAGTATAAGCGTTCGAAGAGGATGATCCGCGAGTGCGGTCAAGTACCGACACCAAGGCATGAAATAAGATAAAGTTGAACCCAGGTACGTAAATTTAATATGTCGGAATATGAAATGGTAAAATGCATTAAGGGAAGAAAAATGCTAAATGAAGGACCATGATGGTATAGTAAACATGTTTTGAAAAAAAAAAATGATACACGTGCCGAAACCAAATTCTTCGGACATAAGGTGACAATTACACGAAGACACGAAACTAGTATGTGGATAGTGTACCTGGCCAGTACACGTGAAGCATATGACGTTCGTGGGACCGTGATAATTGATACAGGTATGTCCGTTAGAATTAAGTAGTAGGTGGACGTGAGGGTGAAGAGAAATGTAAGACTCTCAAGAATGAGAGTATGATATGCTATGCTAGAATCCGCAAGACGGATTCGAAACATGATATGCTATGCTAGAATCCGCAAGACGGATTCGAAACATGATATGCTATGCTAGAATCCGCGAGACGGATTCGAAACATGAAATGCTATGCTAGAATCCGCGAGACGGATTCGAAACATGAAATGCTATGCTAGAATCCGCGAGACGGATTCGAAACATGATATGCTATGCTAGAATCCGCGAGACGGATTCGAAACATGAAATGCTATGCTAGAATCCGCGAGACGGATTCGAAACATGAAATGCTATGCTAGAATCCGCGAGACGGATTCGAAACATGATATGCTATGCTAGAATCCGCGAGACGGATTCGAAACATGAAATGCTATGCTAGAATCCGCGAGACGGATTCGAAATATGAAATGTTATGTTAGAATCCGCGAGACGGATTTGAAACATGAAATGCAATGCTTGAATCCGCGAGACGGATTCAAGGGATGAAAAGCGTATATGCAATGTTTGAATCCGCAAGACGGATTCAAAGAATGAAAGGCGTAAATGCAATGTTTGAATCCGCGAGACGGATTCAAAACATAGAAGGTACGAAAGGTATGAATAATGTGTTCGAATCCGCGAAACGGATTTAAGATATAAAAGACGGAACTAGTCTACATAAGAAGAAGTCAGTAGCTTGACCATGTATGCGTCAAACAAGTCATAAAAGTAATGTAAAGCAAAAGAACAAAAGAATGATAGAAATAAAAATATCCGAATGTGCAAGTAACGTGAGGATATGTATGGTACAAAAGATTATAGAAACGTAGAGTGATGTTAGCTACGGAGTTAAGCACGTAGGTGTGACTATGAAATGTTAGTGAAATATCGTGTTTTATAAATTTAAAACTTGGCTAAAATAAGTGTTAAAAAGGGCTTAAAATATACACCTAAAATATACGACACTTTATCGCACATCAATAATAATACTCCCCTCAAGATGATGATGATGCCATGAGACTTCCGAAGCTGTATCTGTTACGTGCTCCGGTCCAAGATCCGATAGCCAAAATCTGCAAGTATGTCACATGTGCACCAAAACAGAACAGAAACAGAAAAATCACAAATCAACCATAATATACATAAATATAAATACTAAAATCCAAACAAGACATAAAGTAAATTGTCTGAAATAAAGTACATATCGGGGTGTTTGAAATAACAGTCAAAATAAACACCCAAAATAAATAAAGTACTGAAATAAAAACAACCACCAACTGCCATCACCACTGCTTCCTACTCGTCACCGTCATCATCGTCTCTCGTAAAGGACGGGCCCGCATCGCCATAACCAGGGGGTTCCACGGTGGGAACTGTGGGGGATGTTGAAAGTAGTCGGGATATGCGTGATGCATCTCCCCGAAAAGATATGAAAATCCCGCACTCACCCCCTGGTATAAAGTATCCTGGTTCTGCCGAAGCTGGTCCTGAGTGGCCCTGAGCTGATCCTGACTAGCCCGGATCTGCTCCTGGCTAGTCCTAATCTAGTCGAAATAAGTACCATGCTGCTCCTGCGTCACTCGCATCTGCTGGAACTGCTGGTAGAACTCTGGCCACTCCTGATGCTGGTGGAAATCATGGTGCTGCGGCGAGTGTGGTGGCGTCGGTGGATGTGGTACGTGCTGCTCAGCATGCTGCTCCTGCATCTCTATATCCTCATTTTCCTCCACAGCTGGAGGCAACGGGTCCCAGACCTCGTTGTTCAACCCTTTCAACCTATCCCCATGAGGTAACTCAACAATCAACCCCATAGCTTTCAGTGACCTAATGTCGACATGAACACCCTCGGTTATCAGAGTGAGACTCTGAAGCACCTCCTCAGTCATCAAGCCTAAGTTGTAGGCTAATTCGGTCACATACTGACCGCCATGTATCTCACTGTTCGGAGTCCGCCCCGAGCACTTGACGAAGTATTCAGCCATTCTTGCGGCAAGGTTGATATTTGCTCCCGTAACCAGCGCATATTGAAAGATCAAATCTGGTGTGGGACAGTTCCCAAGACTGTCCATGCGCCCGCATATAATGTGGCTAAACACATGGTGCATCAGTCGCACCAAAGGGTCTCTCAGTCGTGAGGCCTTTGACATCCTCGGGTTGTAGGGGTCCCCAATAGCGTTTTCAGCCCAAAATGCATCCCGTGCTGCATCAGAAGGGAAGGTGAACTGATCTGTGAAGACATCGGTATCATCCATGTCTTCCCTTGTATAGATCCCGAGCCTTCTACCCAAACGCCCCACCGACCATGTATTCCATTTTCTACCCAATCTGAAAACTACCCGCTGCTTGTGGCGGAATTTGGGTTTTCTATGTGCAACCGGCTTTTCATAGGTGTAAGTAGAAAAGAACTCTATTGTCAGCTCACGGTAGACGGGTCGGTTGATACCGACCAGATTTGCAAGCGGGATACTCATCATGTTGTCAAGTCTGTCATACTGATTGAGTTCCCGCATGACTTCCCAATCCAGCCATCGGGGGACTCCGAATTGCCCCCGCCTTGCCCACAAGGCGTCGCGTCTCGGAATGCAAAGTGCTTCTCGCTCATTATTGGGGTCAAATTGAAGGAAAGGGTGATCCATCTGTATGGGGAATAACGTTAGAAAGATGGAAACAGGAAAAATTTGAATCAAAAACAGCCGAGCAGCAAATTATGAAGAAGCTGTGAATCTGATCTGGGCCTGTGGCACGGTTGTGCGACGAGATGCACGGTCGTGCGTCGCCGACAACCAACACCAGTTGCCCAAATCCGTCGGAACTGCACGGCGTGCGACCAATGGCACCACCGTGCAACACCGACCAACAAGCTGATATCGTGAATCACCCGGAATGGCATGACCGTTCCATCCAAGGAACGTCCGTGAGACACCTGTTCTGCAGATTTCGAACCCCTGAACTTCGAATAGCCTGATTTTCTCAAAATCAACAACTTTTTTATACAAACAGGGGTCGGAAACTTAACTGGGTGTTCACGATAAGCAAGATTCAAACAAGGGTTAGGGTTTCGATTTGTTTATGAAGAGAACCCTAAAAATGCCTTGAAGAATCGGAAGAAAACTAACCTAGAAAGCAAAGAAACAGATAATCTACAACTAGGAACGTACCGCGCGAAGTAGGTGTGAGATCGTGCGAGGAACCGTGCGATTTGAAGTAAAAACGGTCTGGAACGGCTTGGTGCGACTAGGGTTTCGCGAATTGTGAATGGGGGCTGCAGATGAGGGTATTTATAGTACCAAATGACAAAACTGCCCTCAGCCTGACGCACGGTCGTTCGACCTGTCGCACGGTCGTGCATCACCGACATCGCCCAACCCAGACAACTGTTCTCGGAGATGCACCGGGGGTGCGACTCACCGTTCCGGCCCTCGGAGACGCATGGTCGTGCGACCCGAGGAACGACCGTGCAACAGCTGCAGATCAGAATTTTCCGCAGAAGCTATTTCCAGCAACTGTTTCGGCCGTTTTTCGCCATTTTTTTTGACACACCAACTGTTCTAACAATATTGCAACACAGAACCTTCGCTCGGCACGTATGAAACTTAAACAAACTAACGGAAACTACCTAACTAACCTAAATTACGCTAGAACAAGAAAAACATAAAAGTGGACTATTTTACCATTATAGCGCCAAAGACGCTCCTGCTACATTTTGTCGGCGAGTCAGTAGCGTAGACTCATGCTAAATCTTTGTCGGTGAGTCGATAGCAAGACTCCATGCTAAATTTTTGTCGGCGAGTCGATAGCAAGACTCCATGCTAAATTTTTGTCGGCGAGTTGATAGCAAGACTCCTTTCCCCACACTTATTACATGTGCGGGCCATTACCACGCCCCTTCGGATTCTGCTCGGTATTGCCCGGAAGACCACCTGGAGGTCTCTCCGACATCATTTTTGCCAACTGGCCCACTTGATTCTCGATGGTCTGAATGGAAGCCTTTTGACTCCGCATTTCTCCTTCGTTGACCAAGAACCGCTCCTCATGCTGCTGATATCGTTTCTTAGAAATTTGATTAGCACTATTGGAGTTGTTCAGCAGTTGTGCCATCATTTCCTCTAGCTTTGCGTTGCTTTGAGAGGCGTGTGGCTGGGAACTGCTTCCTGAGCCTTGATTATGATACTGCGGCTGGAAGGACTGACCTTGCGATTGTTGTGGCGCGGGAGCATGTTGAGCATATCCGTGTGCGTTTTGGTTCCCAGAACCAGATTTCCACCCAAAGTTTGGGTGATTCTTCCACCCTGGATTGTACGTGTTGCTGTAGGGGTTATTTTGGGGCCTGAATTGATTGCCCATGTAGTTTACCTCCTCGTGTCCTGTAAACATAACACCCTGTTCACACGTACCTGGCACGTGTGCAACCCCGCACTGATCACAAGATGGTGATTGAGTTCGCGAGACATTCTGAGACTTATCCATTCTTGCTGCCAAGGCTCCAATTTGCGCAGTAAGAGTCGTATATGTATCCACAGCATGAACTCCGGAAGTGGATGATGTCTTATTCCGCGCTCCACCGTGGCGAGAACTTGACTTCAACGCAGCTTTCTCTATGATCGCGTAAGCTTCAGTTGGTGTCTTTGTTCCGAGATCGCCTCCTGCATACACGTCTAAACGCTCTTGCGAGTCATAATTGAGCCCCTGATAAAAGGTCAGTACTAGTTGCCTTTTGGACAAACCGTGATGTGGGACATCAATTAAAAGATCTCTAAACCTCTCCCAAGCTGCATGTAAAGATTCTCCGTCGTCTTGCTTGAACGTCATGATACGGTTCCTCAATTTAGTCGTCTTTTCCGGAGGAAAATATTTCTGCACAAATAGTTCTGCCATCTCGGCCCAAGTGGTGATAGATCCTGCCGGAAGTGACAAAAGCCAAGCACTGGCTTTGTCTCGCAATGAAAACGGAAAGAGCCACAAACGGATCGCGTCCTCAGAAACATCTCGTATCTTGAAAGTCGAGCACACCTCGAGAAACTTTGCGATGTGCCGACCCGGATCATCGTGATCATTCCCATCAAACGGCACCGAGTTTTGTATCATATTGATGATGCTGGATTTTATCTCGAAACTCGGTGCTGCTACCGTCGGTCGGGTGATGCTCGGTATCAAGCCTTCTCCTCCGGGCTGGTTTGTTTCATTCAAAGGTCTGTCGTTGTCTGCCATGGTTACGTTTCCTGCTGCCCCTAAGCCCTCGGCTTCAGCGGGTACTACCTGCTCCTGCTCACCGGCTGCGAGTATCAGCCCAACCGCACGAGATCTTGCGCGAAGACGTCTCCTCAGATCACGCTCGGGTTCGTCTGACGGCTCAATAGGATTGGGAGCGGGGGTATAGGACATCAACCTGTAAACGAAAAATTGACACAATGAATATTTTATTAATATAATAATGCTGCCCCTTTTTTTCAGCTGAATAGAAGCAGAATATTATTAAAAATGGGCTGAAAATTTTATAAAAATCCGAAAATGGGCCCGAAATTTTTATAAAAATCAACACAATAAAATAATCGAATCGGCTAGCATAAAAATGATTACCCGAAGCCGAAAACTCAAAGAATAAATAAATAACAAATCAGGATTAAATAAATAAATAAATGGAACAAAAATTTACAAGTGTACAAAAGAATCACGAAAACGAATAAATCGAATTAAAAGCAAGAAATTTTAACAAATAAATAAACAAATAAAAATCAAGAAAATATTCACAAATATAAAAAAGTATATACGCCGATAACACAATAACTCGGGTCGTTCCTAAAACTCGCCATTTCCCCGGCAACGGCGCCAAAAACTTGACGTGTGCGTATATATACATAATTTTGCAATGAAATTACACACGATTTGGTTTTAAATTTATAAAAGTGATTATTACTTTAACATCAAAACACACACGAAAGAGGCAAGTGTACCCCGTCATATATGTAGTAAAGTATCGGTAAGAACCAAGTATCGATCCAAGGAAATGGGCGGAGAAATAATACTAGACCTTTGTCACTAAACTTCCGGTAAAAACATAAGTTGTTTGATTTTAATTAAACTAAAGTAAGCGTAAACAAATACATAATAAAAACATAATAGATAATAGATAAAAAGCCTTGCTTAATACACAACCACATCATGTCAACTAAGTCGGTTTTGGCACTAGAAGCATTCGATCAATTCTCCAATTTAAGACAATTAGTATCCTGACGGGTGGTCCATAGGACAACCCTTAATGATGTTAAAAGACGAGTTTATCCTACATTTAATCGGGTAATTGTCTAGAATTAGATAACTACGGTTGTTTGTGTTTCAGGCACAACTGGAGCTTAAAACGGAAGGAATACGGAGAATAAATGAAAAAATCAATTATTGCAATTGAAGAATTAAGATGATGACATGATAGGGGATGAAATTACGAGAACGTGGGCGAAAACGGCGAAGAAAACGGAGTTGAAACGAGAAAGTTATGCTGAAAACAAAATTCCATGCTGAAGCCCACCGTAACCTACGGCTGGGAGGCGTAGGTTACGGCGCCAACCCCTGCATAAAAATTTCTACCGTAAAACAGAAGCTAGTCACCGTAAAGAATGATGTCTGCCGTAACCTACGGCACCCTGGCGTAGGTTACGGCCCTATCTGACGTTTTTTGTAGTTTTCTCATTAAATACTGCTGGGGAATCTTCTATAGGGGCCTATCTTTGGACTCTAGTTGCAGCTACATGAAAGGGGCGAAATTGGGAGTAATTACCAAGACTTGGGGCCTGTGAACATCTATAAAAAACACATGTCATTGAGCTTATAATCAACCCCTTTTTCTTTGATCTTGGGGGAGCTTGAATCCTCCTCTTTTTCTTTGACTTGGGAGGAACATTATTACTTTTAAGAGTGTAGGAAATGAGTAGCTAAAACTCTTGGTGATCATCCTAGATGTAAGGTTTGTTTTGAAACACTATGTTTGTGCTTGAATTTCTAGAATAATAACTTTGAATGTTTGTTTGAGTTATTATGGTGTTTGAATGTTTGTTTGTAAAGTATTGATTCTTGTTTAATGTTAATCTAAACCATACGTTCTGGGTTCCGTTGGTAATCAAGATATTGTGGGCGGATTAAGGGTTAGATAATTGTCAATTGATCATCGAGTAACAACCTCGCGTTTTATCACCCGAGTACTTAGTTCTCTTTCATCACAAACAATTGATCATCGAGTAACAACCTCGCGTTTTATCACCCGAGTACTTAGTTCTCTTTCATCACAAACAATTGATCATCGAGTAACAACCTCGCGTTTTATCACCCGAGTACTTAGTTCTCTTTCATCACAAACAAATGATCAAACACGAACCATGTCTATGTGGTTCTTTCTAGTTAAGCATAAATATTAGTGTGGATGACAACCTGAAATCTAGGATGGTCACTTGTTCTTAATATGTTTACAAAACTACTCTTTCATTTGCAAATTTCATTAACTTAATATTAGTTCTTAAAACCAAAACAATCAACTCTTGAATTTCAATTTCTGCATTTTAGTTTAATTGTAGTTAAATTGCAAGATACATAATCAACACACGTTCCACATACTCCCTGAGTTCGATACCCACTTACCGCTATCTATTAGTTGTTATTTGGATTAAATTTGCGTGTACCACGACAAGCACGTCAAATTTTGGCGCCGTTGCCGGGGAGTAGTGCGCAACGTGTGTTATCTTGTGTATTAGTTTGAAAAAAAAAAAAAAAAAAAAAAAAAAAACCAAAAAGATTTCTTTTGTGTTCATGATTTACACTTGGTAGTTGAGATGTGTTGTGCAGGATGACAGGGCATTACACAAATTTCAGCTTGTCTACGTGTAGATTGTGCGGGGGTCCAAGTCATCCGTGTATCGGTTGCCATGAGGCTCACTACAGGAGGGCACATGGAAAACCGGTGTCTTATGTTTCACAGCTTCCACCTCCATCATACGTAGACGATTATGAATCAGAAATGGAGGATGACTATTATTCATATGGATACGATCGGGACGAGGAAGTTTATTATGAGGCAAGGATGGATGGTCTATGTTTTTGTTGCGGTCGTGATCATACTTATGATTATGATGTGTGCACGGTGTATTCAGAAAACCCGAAGTATTGGGATAAAAAGATGATGGATGCGCACATCTTAAGATCGTATCAAGAATATCGACAACATCATCCCGAAGAATATTCTGAGCCCGAGGGTGTTTATGTTTATGAGACCGAGGAGGAGAAAGAGCTTGCTGTATTGGAAGTAACTTTGTCCAAACTCGAGCAATATTTAGCAACACCCAATCTGTCCGATGAAGACCGAATCAACTGCTTAGTTTCTAAGTGTCATACTTTAAAATTGAAGATAGAGATAGAAGAAAGCCTCTCACCATTACCTGACGATATTAGAGATTGTTCTCACATGAAGGAGGAGGTTGTGGAGGTTAATACCACACCAACGAATCCTTTATCTGATGAAGAGTCACTGGTGGATCAGATGGTGTGTGAGGATGAGGAGGCAGAGCAGGCTGAGGAGATGAATATGTGTATCGAACCTCTTCCCATATCAATCATTCAAAATAACAAGTGTGGGGAAGAGGGTTCGAGGAAGAAGATGAGAGGGGTGAAACCACAAGACATCAGGGTATACATTTTGAAGTGGATTAGTGAAACCCGCATGTGCTTCCTGAACATGCCAATTATACTGACAAACTTATGGAGATGGCATGTAAATTTCCGGGCATTCGTTGGAAATGTTTTGGGTAAGTGTGCATTGAGACCACCATAACGCATGTTCAGGTATGAAGTCTGGCTGAAGACTCATAAACTTAGCGCTCTCGGGAGGCAACCCGAGATTGTGTGTCAGTGTCTGTTTTGTTCTTCACCATGGCAGCAAGCAAGTGTGGGGAAGTTTCGTTTGATCAGGTACATGTACTCTTTCCTTTATCTTAGTTTGTTGTCTGTTGATCATGTTCTTTTAGGTGTGTTTTTGTACTTGGTGGTGTTAAACTTTATGTGCTAGGGAATGTGTTTTTGCTATTCGTGTTAGGGATTGGTCACTCATGGGGTTTGTTGGTTGGTATTCCCGGGTTTATTTTAAAAGCACCATACATTGGGGACAATGTATCCCAAGTGTGGGGATAAGGGGAAATTTTTGAGATTTTTGAAAATTTTTTGAAATCAAGCAAAACAATGTGAGAATTTAAACGCCCTAGATTAACCCCAAATGATGCACCGGCAACCCTTAATACCCTTTTATTCTTGGTGAGAGTTGAAGCCACATATGTTAATAAATAGTAATTATCTTTGATGAGAGTGGCAACGGGTGGAGGTGCACTAGAACTTGTGCCTTGATACGATTTGAGTCCTTAGTTGGATATGAATGCAAAAAGGATAAGGGTATTTAGGTAGCCTCGTCTTTAGCGTGTGTGAGTGTGGGATTTGGGGGGTTGGACCTCATAAATTATATATATGAGCATGGTTGCGAGAGGGGCGGGGGTTTGGACATTTAGTTGCCCAATTTTGTGCCTTAAGCCTATCATTTGTTTCCCCTTAGCTAGTTACCTAAAAATTTACCCAACTTGACCCGGTTTTATAGTGTTAGTGATTGTTCAGTAGTATGTAATTTTATTTGATGTTATGTTGCTATGTTCATTGAAAAAAAAAATCAGAAAAAGAAAAAAAAAGAAAAAAAAATGGAAAAAAGCAATGAAAGAAAAGAAAAAAAAAGGGAATGATGCTTGGTTATCTTGTATATAGAAGTTAAAGTTTAGTAGTTGTTTGTTTGTTTCGTTGTGTAATAAAAGTCCGGGTTAAGTTTTCACTACTTCATATATATTCAATTTCCTACCTATACACCTAGCCACGTTACAACCTTTAAAGTCCCTTTGATTTGCATTCATGTTTGGCACTTGTAGGAGGAGGATCGATTTAGGTACAAGCCTATAGTTGTGCAACCGCCCGTTAGCCTTTGTGTGTCTAGCTCACAATTGCTAGTGTTTACTTGTAGCCGAGAGGAGAGACATAGCGAGGGGTGCGTTATTTTGGGTGTTAAAAAGGGGTTAGTAAAAGGACTACATGTTTGTGCTTGGTTCTTGTGATTGCTTGTTGTGAAAATGGTTTGGATGAGTTGCTTGAGGGCAAGCAACGGTTAAGTGTGGGGATGTGATGGGTGGTCCATAGGACAACCCTTAATGATGTTAAAAGACGAGTTTATCCTACATTTAATCGGGTAATTGTCTAGAATTAGATAACTACGGTTGTTTGTGTTTCAGACACAACTGGAGCTTAAAACGGAAGGAATACGGAGAATAAATGAAAAAATCAATTATTGCAATTGAAGAATTAAGATGATGACATGATAGGGGATGAAATTACGAGAACGTGGGCAAAAACGGCGAAGAAAACGGAGTTGAAACGAGAAAGTTATGCTGAAAACAAAATTCCATGCTGAAGCCCACCGTAACCTACGGCTGGGAGGCGTAGGTTACGGCGCCAACCCCTGCATAAAAATTTCTACCGTAAAACAGAAGCTAGTCACCGTAAAGAATGATGTCTGCCGTAACCTACGGCACCCTGGCGTAGGTTACGGCCCTATCTGACGTTTTTTGTAGTTTTCTCATTAAATACTGCTGGGGAATCTTCTATAGGGGCCTATCTTTGGACTCTAGTTGCAGCTACATGAAAGGGGCGAAATTGGGAGTAATTACCAAGACTTGGGGCCTGTGAACATCTATAAAAAACACATGTCATTGAGCTTATAATCAACCCCTTTTTCTTTGATCTTGGGGGAGCTTGAATCCTCCTCTTTTTCTTTGACTTGGGAGGAACATTATTACTTTTAAGAGTGTAGGAAATGAGTAGCTAAAACTCTTGGTGATCATCCTAGATGTAAGGTTTGTTTTGAAACACTATGTTTGTGCTTGAATTTCTAGAATAATAACTTTGAATGTTTGTTTGAGTTATTATGGTGTTTGAATGTTTGTTTGTAAAGTATTGATTCTTGTTTAATGTTAATCTAAACCATACGTTCTGGGTTCCGTTGGTAATCAAGATATTGTGGGCGGATTAAGGGTTAGATAATTGTCAATTGATCATCGAGTAACAACCTCGCGTTTTATCACCCGAGTACTTAGTTCTCTTTCATCACAAACAATTGATCATCGAGTAACAACCTCGCGTTTTATCACCCGAGTACTTAGTTCTCTTTCATCACAAACAATTGATCATCGAGTAACAACCTCGCGTTTTATCACCCGAGTACTTAGTTCTCTTTCATCACAAACAAATGATCAAACACGAACCATGTCTATGTGGTTCTTTCTAGTTAAGCATAAATATTAGTGTGGATGACAACCTGAAATCTAGGATGGTCACTTGTTCTTAATATGTTTACAAAACTACTCTTTCATTTGCAAATTTCATTAACTTAATATTAGTTCTTAAAACCAAAACAATCAACTCTTGAATTTCAATTTCTGCATTTTAGTTTAATTGTAGTTAAATTGCAAGATACATAATCAACACACGTTCCACATACTCCCTGAGTTCGATACCTACTTACCGCTATCTATTAGTTGTTATTTGGATTAAATTTGCGTGTACCACGACAAGCACGTCATATCCCTTTCGGGAATCCTAACATGGCAATCATTCGGAAAGCTAAAACGATAAACACACTTTAACCACCTAAAATTGTTCTTTGACTTGCAATTGATATATGTCTATGAAAATCTCTTAAAAGTAAGTTAGTCATCCGTTAGGAGTTTTCTAACCCCACTTAAACAAGGAAAGCGACACCGATAAACACAATGCAACCACCAACTGTCAAGCATAAACTAGATTAAATCACAACCGAGTTCATTTTACAAATCTTGCACAATAATTCACGAAGATAGCAATTTTGGCCTAAACTACTAACTAAGCTAACAAATCATGGCAATAATTTGTAACGACACCATCTAACCCGTTAAGGTCCTTACGTGACGGCAAGCTCTCTTGATTAACAATAATTACATTTTATTAAATCACTAACCATTTCTAGTATCATGATGCACACATTTAAACCAAGCTAAACTAGTTAACCAAGTTCAAAGTTTACTAATACAAGATTAATTAAGCTTCATTTTTCAACTATCTTAACTAACCAAGCATCAATCATCCAACATAATTACTTATAATCAAGAAATCAATATCAATAACATGGTGGCAAACTAATCATCAAAGATTAACATAGAAAATACTTCAAAGTGTCATTACAAACAAAGATTAACACACTAATGGCTATAATCAAGCAAGGGATTGTTGTGTTTTTGCCCAAAGGCTACAATAATACATAAACATTAATCTAAATCCTTGAAAGATTAACAAAAACATGGAAAGATTAGAAAACCAAACCATAAACAAGCACTAGACTAAGAATTCGGATAGTAATGGAGCTAAACGGCACAATGTGGCTTGAATCCGGGTCAAAAGCATAGCCTCCGGAGCCTGTAAAATCGCCTGTGAAGCTCCCAAAATTCCAGAATTTCGAACAGAATGTTTCTGTTATGTTTTTATATTTTTTCGATGTCTCACGGTCGTTTTTCCTGTTGCACGACCGTGCACTTTAAGCAATTATTGGAGTATGGTGCACCATACTGCATGACGTCATCAGATCTTTGACCAGATTCGATATTGCACGACCGTTCTTTAGATGGCACGGTCGTTCTATGCCGGGATCTTGTTGCACGCTTGGTCGCACCGGCCGTTCAGTTCCGAGGTTTGGCTGGATCATCGGATCCGCACGGGGTGCAAGATGTGGAACGACCGTGCATCACCGGGTTGGCCTTGAATGCCCTGCACGCGGAGTCGCACCCTCGTTCATTGCCGGGCTTATCATGATTTATCGGAGATGCACGGTCGTGCATTAGGTCGCACGACCGTTCCACACGCCCAGGTCAGTTTTCTAACAGAAGGTTCGCAGCTTCGTCGTTTTGTCCGGAAAGTCTTCGTTTTCGCTATCATCTTGTCTGGTATGCTGTTTTAGGCCTGTAAACAAAAGTGTAGATGATTAAGCATCCGAATGACGGTTTTACGGCTGAAAACGCATAAAATAGGGGTAAAACGGGGGACTAAAATATGTGTAAATTAGCGAATATCATGTTTGTTCAGGTACAAGATGGTGTTTGTTCCGTTCACTGGCATTGATAACCATTGTCGAAATGTAACCCTTGGAGCTGGTTTGTTGTCATCGGAGAGCATTGAATCCTATAAATGGCTTCTGACTTCATTCGTAAAGTCATTTGGTCGGCAGCCAAAGGTTGTAGTGACGGACCAAGACCCTGCTATGAAACAGGCTATTGAGGAGGTTTTTTCTACCAGCAGACACCGATTGTGCATGTGGCACATAATGAAAAAAATGGCAGATAAGGTATAGCATGCTATATTGTCTTTTGTTAGCGTTTTTTTTATAATATAGATTTTGTTATAGGCTGACATAAAAAGCATTTATCGGTATAGGTTGGACACGAGTTGTGCAATAACGATGAGTTTAAAAGGAGGATGTGCGACATTGTATGGACTGATTCCATTGAACCTGAAGAGTTCGAGAGACAGTGGAAGTTGGTGATGATTGAGTTCGGTCTCACTGAAAACAAATGGATTAATGACATGTTTTCGATGAGAAACATGTGGATTCCGGCTTTTTACCAGCATGAGCCCATGTCTGGTCTCATGCGAACAAGTTCGAGATCAGAGAGCGAGAATCATTTTTTTTTTTTGCCAGGTGTTAAATTCACAACTCACTCGTGTAGAGTTTATAAATCATTTTGACAGTGCAATGGATGTCCAAAGGTTCAATCATAGAAAGAATGATCATATTTCAAGATATACTGAGCCTGCTGATTGGAGCGAAACTACTTTGGAAAAAGATGCTGCTAAGATATACACCAGGTCTATATTCTTTGATCAGCAAACAAAGATTTATGGAACAATTTCCGAATGTCTGCCGATGGACACCAAAATCGAGGGTCCACAGATCAGGATATTGTTGAAAGACTTTAGAGCCCATGGAGATGGTTTATTAGAGGTATTATATCATATATAGTTCAAACATGCGATTTTGGAAACCTATATGCGAATTTAAAATTCAGGACATGATTTCGCAATATGCGATTTTGATTTACGTATGCGATTTTAAATTTATACAATTAAATGATTTTACACATGCGAAATTGTTAATTCACACATGCGATTTTAGTTTTTAATGTATATTTTTTCTTTTGGTTTTCTTAGGTGTGGTTCAAGAATCTTGAAAATGATGTAACTGCACAGTGTAGCTGTTTGCGTTTTGAGCAGTATGGGCTGCTATGTAAACACATCTATTTTCTTTTCAAGATGTTTTGTAACACCTCGTAAAAATCACGTCCAATGAAGTATTGAGACATGTAATAAACCCTAGTAAAGTCAAACCTTGAATATAAGGGACTAATTTTTTGAAAAATCAAAAAACATTAATTATGAAAGAACTGGAAGTATTATCATACCTAAAATAAGTTTCTAAATAACCTTTTACGGTTTTATATTCACAAATGAGCCATTTGTTAATCAAGTGTAGCCGTTTGTGTAATTAATTGAAAGTTTGCGCAATAAAGGGTTAAAAGCGTCAACATGTTAATTCTTACCTCTGAGTGACCTTTTAACAAACTGAGAGCCTCATGATATTTGATTATACTCTCGGGATTGCCAATCATTGGCCACCCAAGGCTTTTATGCCAAAAAGTGAAGCTACGCGCAACCTTGCAAGTATAAGGGACTAAAAGTGTCAATATGTTTAGTTATACCTCTGAATGACCTTTTATCGAGCCCGAAGCATTATGATGTTTAATAATAGCTTCAAGAATGCCTAATATGGATTAGATGAGGCTTCAATGCTATTAAATGATGATTTACGCAAGTTTGCGTATTTGAGGGACCTAAAGCGTCAAACTGCTAAAGTATGCCGATTCGTATGTTATCGGACCTTCCGGAATATGAACATGAGATAAACATACCATAATTATCCCTAATATAGCTTAGATATAGGCTTATAGGTGTTTGGTGCGCAAAAATAAGCTTTTAAGTCATGCAGGGACTAAAAGTGTCAAAAAGCGCACAAGTTTGCGTTTACGCACATATCTTACATTCTGAATATCCCCGGACACCAAAAAATTTATGTAAGCACTAAAATATGTTATTTTAGTGTTTGGCTTGATAAAATTCCATTCGTCGCGTCAATTGGTTCGTTTTTCGCGTCCGTCCGTATTTCGTCGTAATTAACCGAACAACGTGACCGTACGACCAAAAGAACCGACATCCGGCATATTTTTGAGCATGTTTCATGTTCCCCATACTTAGGCATCATTGTAGAGCCTTAAAAATGGTTTAACGGGCCTTGGATGTGTCGGAAATGGCATTTGGAAGTGCAGGGGCTAAAATTGTCAACAAATGAAAGTTTCTGAATGCTGACCAGGTCCTTATGGACCGTAAGACCTGGACCTTACGGTCCGTAAGCCTTGCCCAGATGCAGAAACTCAGAAAAATGGTCGTTCAGCCCATGTAACGACTTATATGGCCCTTTATCACTTCCAAGAGTTGCCTAAACTGATTCTTAGGCCTTAGGGACACTTGTTAATCATCAAGGATCATGTATAGCCTTGTTTGTCATGATCTTGTTGGATCAAGAACACTATATAAAGCCCCCTTTGTTTGCTATTTTGATCATTCATTCTCAACTCATCTTCTGATCATTTCTGGAGCTCAAGAGTTTCCCCTAAGCATCTCTGGTCGTGCATTAGACCTTAGTAAGTGTCCTTAACCTTCCTTAATTGAGTTTTGCTTAGTTATTAGCTTAAAAGTCAAACCGTCGTAATTAAGGTTTGACTTATCGATTAATCACTATTAGTCCAGCGATTAGCCAAACTTAAGGTAGTTATAAGTTGGTATTTATGTGGGCAATAAACCCTTAAAAGGGCACCCTCAGATTCCCACTCTAACTAGATCAAATGTCGGGTCAAAGTTGTTTAGAAAAAGTCAACAGAAGCTTAATTTGCAAATTAACATGTAATTAGCAATGTAGAAGGCATGTAACCTATTTTATCACTCATATAACTTGGTAATAAGTATAAGAACTGATCTAAGCTTGTTTGATCCGACAATTTTCTGTTTAGACCCGGTTCGGAACCGAAAGTCGCAAAACTTTGACTTTTGCTTTGACTTCAGTTCTGACCCGATTTAGATGGGTTTAGAAATGCCTTAAGACTTCCCTAGGACCAGGTTACATGATGGTATAACCCTCTGTGGTTGGTTCGTTGATTACCCCATTCGTTTACACGTTTCCGTTAATTGCTTAATGTTGACCATAATGCCCTTTTGTCCATAAAACGAGGATTTTGGAAATGTGAAAGGACAATAATCTTTATTACTGAATTATAAACATTTCCCTAAATTTTCACATCAGTTTGAGGTCTAGATTAGGAGTTATGCTCAATGATGTAATTAGAACGTTTTTTAGTAATTAAACGGCGTCATTAGCATAAAGCCTATCTAAACCCAATTATTGACACCAAACCTTTTACCCACTGATGTAATATAATATTTTGAGATTTTTAAAGATTTTTAATTATTTTTAAACTGATCATAACCTAAGGTTATGGCCTTAATTCGGTAAATACCGATTATACCCTTTTTGTGTATAAAATGAGTTTTGCATAATATTTTGACACCAATCCAATCGCTACTGATTTTAAATAATAAATAAAGTATTTTGAACCTTATAACCTGATCAGAAAACTCAGATTTCCTGTATAACCCGGAAATCGCTTAAAATGGCTTTTTACGCGTAGTAAACGCCTAGTACGGGTTTAAAACCATTTTATCACATAAGACTTATCACCAATTGTTATAACCTATTAAATTAAGTTGTTTTACTGATTATTTCAGACCCGAGTCTCAGAATTAAAATTAATCTCTTTTATAATCTTTTAAATGACCAAAATACCCCTACGGGGCTTATATTAAGATTAAACTCGTTTTGGGCATGATGGAAGGTTTCCTACTGATATCACAACATATTTAAGGCATATTAACTTAGGAAACCTGTATATGACCCATATGGTTAACCGTTACGCCTCTTGCGCGTTCGGTTCGGTTTATGTAACCAGTTTGCATAAATTAGCCGAAACGGGTCAAACCTTACCGTTTTTATCTCAAAATATAGAATGTGTTTAGATTACCCATATTATACAAGTCTTCAAACTTTTCGGGTCTAAATCACATTCTATTCCGGTCTTCGCTTAATCGTGCGTACGAACCGTATCTTTCTTTAAAACTAACCGGTCTAAGTTACGACTTAAATAAGACCCGTTAGGAATCTAATAGGTTAATAAAACCTTCGTTCCAGATTAAGAGCCCCAGTAGAAGTACTTGTGCTTGCTGATTAGAATATACGGCTGAGTATAAATTGCATTGCTAGCTCAGGTAAATACTTTTAACTTATTTTCCCTTATACGGGCTTGGGATACGGTATTATAAAAATACCGCTTGGTCGGGTGTAGAAACCTTTTAATCGGAGATGATTAAATTGCATAATCCCGTTTTAATCTGTATTGATTGATAACAAATAACATTGGGGGTTAATGACCGTGTCCTGGATATCCTTGGCTCATTTAAAAAGTGAATGGCCATAACTTAAGCACAAGGTGTAGGCATAACACCTCCTGTTGCGTATGTAAAAGATATACTCACTCGTAAGGATGTCTTCTTGTGAGTTATATTTATGGTGTGTCGATTAATCTTGACCGGCTTGTATTGTATAATCACCGGCCCTAAATGTTGGACAACCATGTAAATCAGATACAAGATTTTTATTAATAAAATTGTCCCAGGTTATGAAAGAATATTTGTGCCTTGTGCATTCAAACCAATTTTCTTAAACATTTTCAAAACGAGTCAGTTAATTGTATTTACCAGTGTAAACTGACGTATTTTCCAAAAGGTTAAGTGGCAGGTACTATGCGTAATTGGCTGGGAGCTCAGAGCGTCAATAGGGAATCTTGCAAGTTCTAGATGCCTAAAGTCTGTTGAACTGTTTTCTTTTATTTGATCCGCCTGTGGATCCTTTACTTTCCGTTGTAATACTTTGACATTACTTTATATTCGGAATGTAATATATTTATCTTTTGCTTCCGCTGTGCATTTATATATTGTGTTGTTTGACTATGATGATATCAACTACGTCACGATACTCCCCATCGGGCCCACCGGTAATACGTGGAAATATCGGGGTGTGACATGTTTGGTGTTAAAGAAATTCCAAACAAATATGTTATGAAGAGATGGACAAAGGATGGGGTGCCGAATGAATTAAATGTGAAGTACAATTTAAGGGTGGGTGACAAGGATGTGCAACACAAGGCTAAACGGATTGCTCGTGAAATCATCCACACAGGGGGGTATTTGGTTAGCAATTTGATTTCCGACCTTGATCAACTTGTTTTGGTGAGGGATCAAATGATGCAGCTTAAAGAGAGAGTTGATCAGAGTCGTATAACCACGCAACTTGATCCAAAATTTGACCGATTTTCCAAGTTGATTGGTTATCAACAACCAGTAACTAATGCTCCTCCCACTGTCCGTGTGCCGGCTGGTATAAGAAACAAAGGTCGTGGCTCGCATAAAAGGATTAAATCCAAGAAGGAACAAATGATCAGCCGCAAAGGAAAAAGGTCAAGGACATGTAGTGTATGCAATGAAAAAGGTCATGATATTCGGACTTGCGAGATACTGAAAGGCAAACAACAAGGCAAACAGCAAAAGAAGAAAATGAAGGGCGTCCAGATTGAAAAAGATTTCAGAGACAAAGACAACGAGGTCGAAGACGATGAAGAGGAAGATGAGTTTGAAGAATACAGTAGTGATGATGGCACTGAAGAAGAAGATCATTGGGAGGAGGTTTCAGAAGATGATGAGGAAGATTAATTTTTTTTAATTGTAAATGCGATTTTATACGAAACACATGCGATTTTATATTCATCTGTTTATATCATTTTTTCATGCTATTTTAGTATATAACCATGCGATTTTATACGCATCAGTTTATAATTAGTCTTACATGCGATTTCACTTTTAGTACATGCGATTTTGAGTTATCTTGTTTTTTTTTGTGACAAATATGTCTAAATCATTCATGCGATATTATATTATATTATAATTAAGCATAAGTTGTGTTCAAAACATGTATCCAAAATATAAAATAGTGTTATTGTCTAACACAGCTACAACCATAAAACGATTAAACAGAAATTTAATTACTTGGAGCAAAGATTTTGTCCCGTTCAGCAGAGCTGAACTCCATCTTCTCCTTCACAGTGTTTAGAGCATCTTTCAGGAAAGAGAAGGCTAAGTCATCAGCTCGTGATTGCTCCTTTATGTGATTCAAAGCTGCGTCTCTGAAGCTTGATGGTGGTTCTTCAAGTAGTCTCTCCCACATCTCTTGATTTTTCTTGATTTCTTCAAGAATTTTGCCCTGCACATCAAGAATCAAATTAGAAGAGGTGACATCGGTGCTTAGTTCTGTCAACGTGCGTGTTGACAATAGCTCTTTTATTGCAATGTTTTTTATTTTTTCTGAATCTTCAGATGCCATTTTTTGTGGGTGTGTTGTGTGTGTTTTTGTGTTCTATGTCTTAATATGGAAGGTAGTTAACTTGGGTATTTTTTATTAAAACAGTAAATTTATTATGTGGGTAGGGTGGTAAGTTCAGTAGTATTTATGGTAAAATTGATCATTACATGTCAAATTACAGTCACATCGGTAATAAATTAAGTTTTTTTATATAAAATAGTTAATTTTTATTTAATTTTAGTTATTAATTCGTAATTTTTTTTTATTTTTTAAGACAAAGTAATTTGAAAGTATTAGCAGCTTTTTATTCAAATTCGCATGTGAAAACTGATGCAAATATATTTATTCGGCCATATGCGAACTCTCAACCCAAACAAGTTCTCTATCCTATCTATGTTCTCAATACTAAACAAAAAAAAGCATGCCATGTCCTTACCTAGACATATGCATATTACATTATGTTTTTGTTATAATCCAGATAGTTTTGCATTGGTTAAATAACAAAAATATACCTTCATATCTATGTTTCACATTAATGAAATTGCATACACTGCACTAACCTGAAAAGTTGTGAATTTGAAGGGGCTTTTTTGGCTTGAAGTAACCTTATTAATCATGCAATCTTTCTGGTTTAAAATCATATGCATCATCACCTTGCCCCAATTGAATGTCATCCTTCCCACTGAATATGGCTGGCAAGCTACTCTATCCCCTTTCTTTACACTAAAACCATCATATAAGTGAAAATATATTCCCAGTAACTAAATCAATTAAAATATTTTATAAACAAGTATTTTCACATGTATTTAACTTTTTTAGGGTTAACAGGATATATTAACATGCCCAAATTTGGGGATATTACAAATCTTCCCCTTTTATTTGATTCCGACCCCTAAATCCACCTCATCCCAAACCTTTAAATTAAAATTTTCTGCAATTTATTCCATCTAGCATCCTTGTCCAGGGCGGAACTACAAGGGGGTCAGGAGGGTCCGTTGACCCTCCGGCGACTCTCCGACAACCCTCCGGCAACCGATGTTTCATGATCTGTTCGTTAACAAATGCCTCTTACAAAGTTGTTTTCTTTTGTTTTGACCCTCCTTGATACATATATAGTTGTTTGAGTGAAGGAAACAAGAAAAAACAAGATCTCCGGTGTCGTCGGAAACTTTGAGTTGCAGAGAACTAGAAGAAGAAAAGAATCAGATGAAGTTATTTATGTTTAGAAGTACATATAGATAGTATTAACTATTAAAATACTTTTTTAAATAAAAAGCTGCAACTCTCGAGAGCTGTGTGATAAAGTTTAAATGTTTATTTTTGTTTTTTTAATTATTATTATGCACTGAACAATTCTATTAAGGACAAAACAAGTTCATATTATTATTAAAATATTGTTTTACTAACTTTATTGAATTCTATCAGTAACATAAAGTATTCAATTTTATTAAGGACAAAACAAGTTCATATTATTATTAAAACAAGTTCATATTCAATTTTATTAAGGACTAAATAAATCAGTTTATTTAGTCCATTAAACAGCTTGTAGAAGTTAAAAACAAACAATCTTCTTCTTGCAGCCTGTAAAGATTTGGTCCACCTCTTCTGCTACAAATGTATGCAGATGTGGTCCGCAGACTTCAGACATTTTACATCTGAAAAAACAAACAGCCCCTTAATCATGTAATTAATAAAAAAATCCTGTAGTCTATTTGTAGTCAAAGTAGCGTTTTTTTTTAACGGCAGTCAAAGTAGCGTGCTCCCTTTGTTTTCATGTTGTAAATTGTAATATTGAATAAATAAAATACAATATAAATAAATAAATAATAAAAGCTTGTCTTTTATTTTACTAGAATAGAATGTCAATATCTAATAATTTTTCTTTTACTTTCGTTTATTTCATTTAGCTAAAAAGATGTCCAGATTTTTTAATTTATCATTCTTTTATTTTGTCTAATTTTATATCAATAAAATAATTATTATTATACACTAGCATATATGTTTGTGTGTAGGAATTTATTGACCCTCCAATTAAAAGTTTCTGGTTCCGCCACTGTCCTTGTCTTTTATATATTAGTATATAAATGATTACATTGCAGAGATACCTAACTCATTTGCTTCCACCTTTATGGTTATCATACCCCTTACCCTTTTTATGCATCTATCTGTTTTAGGAGAACACATGCCTCGTTATCCTGCCGTATTAACCCCCTCAATTCTCTACTGCATGTTGTCCTTCGATTTTAGTTAGTCATGGTAGTTTTACAATCATTCAACCTATCAAAATCTCAATATTGCTAGGTTAATAACTCATCACTAGAGACCATACATATATTATACGTACTGCAATGTCGACACAATAACGAGTTACCATATATTTCTTATAAAGCTCACTTTTGACCTAATGTCATCCCAAAACTAGTGTTATTAGTTTGTCCATTCATTGCACGATTCTTTATGAATCTTAACAGGAAAAATAATCTTACAGAATTAAATTGTTAATTATACATAAACATGTAACACATGTTTCGCATATCAACATATAGAGGCCATTATAATAAAGCTATACTATGTATACCTCTACTACCTTTTTTTAAAGCAAGAATAGTTACTTTTCATTGTTAACTACATACAATTCCATATATAGATCATACTATCTATTGGTGTTTCACGGATTAGCTTAAATATTCTCACAATTTCATAAAAAGTTCTATCAATAAATTTTATCTCACCGTTATTTATCTAACCCACTGATCACATGACATGATTAAACTTTATATCTAAGTCTGCCTTTTGACTGTGAAATTATAATACAAAGTCTCCCTTTAAACATAACTGTAATTATTCATCCACCATTTACCGGTCCTACAACATGTCTTGTGATATTGCTCACAATCTTTTGGCAAAAAGATTCCAAAATTTTCAAAACAAACCAATATTTCAAATTACTCAGTTTACTTCACACGTGTTAATTTAAACCTAGAATCCACCATCTTTTGTCAAAAATCATATTTCACACATTCAATTTAATGAACTCGTTTCAACTTACTTGCAAGGCCCAAGGCCCCCATTACGCCAGGCTTTATCATTTGAGATCACAATCTCTATCATTCATTATCTCCTTTAGGTCATCTTTTCTACTTCAATGTTGGATTTAAACGTCTTGTATTTGTCTGGAACAAGCTTCCCAATCAAACTGCTCGTTCTAACATCTACGGATGACCAGTCCGTATAACCATTCTAGAGGATCAGTTTATTCAACATCTACGGTGGATCAATCCGTTTACACCACCATGGATGATCGGTCCGTGTATCCGGATGGTCACACCCTAGTGACTCTTACAACCGGTTAACTCAACGTCCTGTGACTCTTACACTAGATGGTCACTCACACTTTGATCCCTTTATATCCAGATGGTCACCCACCAGTGACTCTTACAACCGGTTAACTTCACATCACGTGACTCATAAACCGAATGGTCAGTCACTCCGGTGACTCTTATGAAGGATAGTCACTTACCACTGATCCTCTACTCCACTAGTCACACACTTGCGTCTAACATTGTTTCATCCATTCATGTGAAACTATAAAATGGATCGTGTTAGTATATAATACCTTACCACATATTCCACCACATCCGCATACCTTTTGCTACATTAGACATGATTATGGTGATCATAAGAATTCAATAGTACCATATATTTTCTACTACACTGGCCAGGTGCATTAGTCCACACACTATACACATGACTTCTTGTGATCACCACATTATATCTTAAGTAAGCAAATTCCAGTTTGGGTATTGCGTTATTACTCGACATTAAACTAATATATAAGTTTATTCATGACTTTAAGGTTTGTTTTTCCATTATCAACAACTTGTAGGTATGCTTCTCGTTTATTAACCTCATATAAGCATATAAATTTTATATTAAAATCTTTTAATGTAGGTACGTACCTGTAAGTTTCTAAACAATCCTCTTTAAAGAATCCTAATTTGATTCACCCCATCGATAAGTAGGTACAATCTACATCAGCTTTGGCAACAAAATCAAAAGTTAAATAAGCCCCTTACTTAGTAGTAATGTACCTTTTTGTGTCATAATCAAGTCGCAGGCAGAACACACCTCTCAAATCAAGAGCACAAGGTTTAAGTCCAAGCATGTTCAACAATACTTGAATCCCTTAAATCATGGCTCTGATACCAACTTGTAACACCCAAAAATTTTGAAAAAATTCATGTCATTATTTAGCGCGGAAAAGCGGTCCCAAATTTTTTTTTCGGATGTAACATTACTTACTTAATTACATAAGATAAAGCTACATAACATAAATTTAGTATATATATAAACATATATACATAACAATTTCAATTCATGAATTAAACTATTTATGAATGTCGTTGTTTACGAAAAGTGTGTTCGATCCTTTATATCCCTTTGTCCTCGATCATATTTAGAAACTTATAACTACAAATCATAACATGAAATAAGTTACCGATATACTTTTATAAAATCATCATAATCCACCATATATTTGCTCTTTAGCAACCAGCTCCTTGAACACCTTGACGTCTGATAAAGATTCCTTTCTTTCGCACCTTTACTTGACGATTGTTCCACACTTCAAGCGTTCTTTGTTAATCTGGTAACACATAAAAACATGTTAGTTAAATAAACTAGGAGAGTGAGTCAAGTTATAATATAACCCCTATTGTAACAATGATACAGATTGTGTCAGAAAACTCCTCTCGGCATTTAGGTTCTGAGCTCAGCATATGGTACACTAAGTGCGCGTGCCATGTCTTCCTTACAAAAGCTTTTGATCGATCGTTTACATCTAATCTGGTCTGCAACATTTCCAATAATCTCAATACCTTTAAGATTTATTTTCTGCACGAGTTCACTTGTATAATCACAACATATGTTAATCACTCATTTAATAAATTCAGATAAATACTCCAACAACAATTAAACTACACATATGAGTGTTAGCAGCTAACACATCATATACTCGTATATTTTATATCCATGACACTAAGAACCCATCTTGAAGAAAATCCAAACTTAAACAATGAATTACATGTCCTTATATACACATACGTACAAATTTGCTCATTCTTACACTTAATCAAACTCCTGGATTTCTCAATACATAGGTTACCTCGATTAAACGAATATTGACATTTAGCCTATTCTACCTTTGTATAAGTAGATCTTATTATTTGGAATCAATTGAAATTAATGGACAAGTAAAATATTTTAATATCTTCCACCTATAGAGTACAAGTCACTCACCTTCGCCCGTATGATTGATGGTACGTTGAGTTCTCCCACCGACCGGCTGACTTCCTATGGTCAAACGCCTAACATATCAAAATCAATTTCATGACATAACTTCTCGTTTCAACATAGATGGATTATTTCAATCCCTTGAACTTTCATGTTAGCTTGATTATGATTAAACAAATCATATAATACCGTTTACCAACAATAAGTGCGTTATTAAGGCGTTAACCATCTTGTTGCTTTGTTGCCTCTTTTTTTGGGCTAGCAAGAGGAACTTTATTTATTAAAACCAAAATCTACCAGCTTCTTAGCAAAGAGGCGCTAGACAAATTCATCCTTTTGTAATGGATTTAACTTTATTTAACATCAAAAGTTCATTTTTTATCAACTATGTCAGATCTATTTTAAGGGGCATTTCATTAAACATTCGGTGTGCATGTGTGCACATTGAACTTTAAACCTTACGATTTGCTTTATTGTCACCCAATACATATTTAGTCATCCTGGATGATTTAGCTACAACCTATTGAGTACTTTTCTTTATACTAACATTCATCCATCAGTTTCAGTTTAGAAGATTAACCCATCTATAACACATAAAATCCCCTTCATACCCATATGGCTCAAGCTTCAACAATGGATTTCTTTGAGTCTGTAAGTTGACTTCTAGTAATACAAATCATTTTCTAACCCATCACCAAAATGTTCAGTTCGCAAATCATACATTTAACTACATGCATATACCTAAGAATAAAAAACCCTAGGTTAAGAATTTACTTACCAGCTCTTCTCCTAGACTTGAAGATGAAATATTAACCTTCAATTCTTGAACTTTTGCTCATGATTTGCTAAATTTCGTGGGTTATCAATACTGATTGTGCATCCCTCCTCGAACCCATGAAAACTCCAGATTGTTCCGTTCTTGAGCCAACACTTCCACCCACTTTAATATATTTCACACAAGTCATTAAGAAAGTTTCATCACTTTTGCACTTTTCACCCCACAAGTCTTAATCGTTTTAAACTCTTAACCCCAACTTCATGTTAATTATCAAATCCCTTTTTAAATTCATATAAAATGGATCATTTAATCTTGAAATTTAAGCCAAGCAACACAACTTTGAATAATAAAACGTAAAAGGGTTATTTATTTCAGAAATCATCTATATTTAACATTTATAATTTATTTGTCCTCAAGACATAAAAGTGGCGTGTTACATATCACCATACTAAAGACTTTCATTCTCAATCGGAAATCAAACAAACCTTTCTCATACACTTATGAGATCTTATAGATGTTATATGATCGTTTTACCAAAGACTCTTTTCAACATCAATTTGTTAAAACTTTTTTTTTTTAACAATCACTAAGTCCTTTTGCTAAATTTCTTTTCTAAGGATCGACATTTTCACAAGAACCTCCAAAATTCAAAATTTCTTGTTTTGGTTCAAATGAAGCGAACTTATTGTTTTCGAAAACTTTTTCCTACACCGCTCAATTCGTCATTTAAATTTCAAAACACATGGGCAAGAAGACTTCGTGGGGACCGACAATCCTCAACTTACGTAAACTCTTTTAAAACAAAAGTAGCACTTCCATTCAAAAGTTTCAGGTTTTTCAAAATTTTCAACTTAAAATGGCTTGATCTGGTGTGTTTAATCGTTAGGTTGTTGTTAATCAATGTTTTGATGAACATTTGGGTCATTTTGGTGCAAAGAAACATGGATTTTGGGTCATTTATGAGTGATGAGAGGGTTTTCGTTCGTGTTTAAACCCTGTCTAGCATATTTAAACTTGAAGTCAGTGTAGATATTTTTTAATACAACGTATTGGTCTTGAAGATCGCGTAATTGACAAATACGCCGGTAATATATCAGCGTAGTTGTTGATTCTCGGCGACATAGTGTCAGCGTAATTAATCGAAGGCGACTTCGAAGTCAGTGATAAAGAACCAAAACGTTTTTATCATGGTGATCAGGGTATTTAGCCAAACTCACGTGTGTGTTGTTTGTGTCAGCGGATTTAGCTATTTTCGCCGGTGCCGGAGTTCAAGAACCATCAGCGTAGTTGACTACTTCAGCGTATTTGCTTTCTGATCACTCAAGATACTAGCTTATTTAACAGTTTTGTAACACCCCGAAAATATAGCTCTATTATTATAATATGATTTCTGTAATTAAACGAAAGAACTAACTAGGAGAAAAAAATAATAATAATAACCTAGTTAGGTAAAAGTCTTGTAGAGACTTATAAGTGGGTTAAAACACATAAAACATGAATTAAGCAATTTTAGAGGGACCAAAGTTGTTAAAATTGAAACATGAATTATATAAACAAAAATTAAAAATCCAAACACACACAATTGTGTGTGTCTGGATCGATTGAAAGCACAGGGCGACCAGGAGAAACCCCCACAACCCTAGTTCATGTTTAATCTCTCAAATTGAAGGTCAAAATCAATTCTAAAATCTGAGCACGAAATAGTGATCTCCACTTAAAAAGGAGTCATAAGGTATGTGAATTTAATGAGAAATCTCTAGTTGAATTTCTGAGTGAACTTAGAGAATTCAAAATTTATGGTTGCATGTTTGTTATATGGATGGAATAGGAACAATATAGTGTCTAGGAGTAAACCCTAGGCAAGTATATGATGAAATCATGCCTAATTATAGTAAATTCCATGAACACCATTGAAGGTGATTAGTGGGTTTTTGTGAACTTGATAAACACTAGGATTTCGATTGTTGTTCTAGTGTAATCTGATATTTATGAAGTGATCTCTGATTCAATGATGTTAACCTTTATATAAAATAGTCCGATTGATGTTAATTTCGGCTATATAACAAGTTTTGAACTTGATAATGAATCATGTAAATTTTTGCCCTTAAAGTGTTTGTAGAAATGCTTAAGTGAAGGCTAAATGTTGAAATTTGAACAAAAACCACATATTTGTACTAGTTGGCAAATTATGCGTTATGCGATAAGAAAAGAGTTCTAAACATATCGTGATTGAACTCTATAGGAAAGGAAACCGGAGCGTCTAGTGGACAAGCCGGTGGCGACGTGCGTTTGAAAGGTGTGCTTTGAAGGTATGTAACTCGATTCGTTACATTAAGTAAATTTGATATTTGATCATGTATAGTTGTGATTTAGAATAAAGGTTGTGTTGATTGAGGTGACGATGTTCGCTACTTAAATTAATAGGTTAAGAATCAACTAGGACGTGTTTGGTAGTCATTATAATGGAGGATTCCATAGATGAGCCAAACGGGTCGAATAATTGTGTAATTAGTAGTGTGAGTGTTTGGTAACTAGCACTTGGTGTTGACAATCACAAGAGCATGAAGCCATAAGATTGGTAATGAAGTGCCGGTGATAATAAGCCCCGGATGTTGGGTAAAAGCGCCTTGTGGTTACTATTGCAATGGTAGCAAAATGGGTATAAATATAATGGGTCGAACAAATTGTATAGTGATTCTTAGTCGTTCGGTCCATAAACCAAATTTTCGGTATGATAATTGTAATACACACGTCGGTAGTTAAAGTACAGACGTATAAGAAAAAGAATCACCTAAAACGGACCTACGGATCAAAAGTTATGTGCATTTGAAGTTAATATTGGTGAATTTCGGAGCTGGCAGGAAATGCAGGTCAAAAACCTGCACCTGCTGGAAAATGTTTTCCCCCGCGCCACACGACAGGATCCTTTGGATCTGGCGCGACATGCGGGAGACCTCGCGACACGCGATAAGTCGAGGGGATTCTGGCGCGACACGCGACAGGACCAAAACTGAAATTGTATTTTAATTTCCATGATTCGATACTAGAACTTGATTATATGCATTATATCAATGTCAAAACTAACTTTTTAAGTGGTTTTGACTCTAGGTGTTGATGGGGTCTTTCCGGATGGCGATCAAGCATGTTTTGAAGAACCGAACACAAACTTTTGAAGTTTCCGCATTCGATTAACTTTGTTTTAGACGATGTCTATAATGTAAACAATTTACTAATCATGTTTTGAATCTTGGAACTAGTTTAGTAGTCAACTAGTATGTGATCACCTTAAACTTAAATTTTGTACTTGTGTTAAAGTAAAGTACCATTTTCATATAAAATCATGCTCATTTTCATTAGATTCGATTAGAAATTAGACGGGAATTACTAGTTTTCGGCATAATTGATCACTGAACACTAAAATCCAGCGTAATTAACCTCTGATCGGCAATTTGAACTTAAAATCAAACCAAAATGTCACTAAATCAACTGAATTTGATCGCAAAAGCTGAACTAGAGACCGGAACTGCAACATGACCACCGAAATTGAAGGGATCAACCGATTTTGGAAGTTGGAAAAACCGTATCAAGTCATTCTTCGAATACACGGACTACAATCAATGGATATCGGTCACTGTTGGACCCCACGTCCCCGTGGTCGTTCGAGGTGACATGAGGGTGGTAAACACCGATCCCACAACGTACACTGATGAAGTATCACACCCCGATTTCCACGTGTCACCGGTGGGCCCGGTGGGGGATTATCGTGACGTGGTTGGCAACATAATAGTCAAACAACACAATATTTAATATGCACAGCGGAAGCAATTTAATAGATATAATACAACCGAATTTAATATTGTAATATCAAACGTCACAATATTCGGAAGTTTATCCACAGACGGATCGTAAACAAAATGGAAACAATAGTTCAACAGACTTTAGGCATCTTAAGCTTGCGAGACTTCTAGTGATGCTAAGGAGAAATCCCATCCAATTACGCTTAGTACCTGCATTTAATCTTTTTTGTGAAAATACGTCAGTTTACACTGGTAAATACAATCAACTGGCTCATTTTAGAAAATGATTGAAAATTGATTTGGATGCACGTGGCATAAACATTTTTATTTAACTTGGGAGAATTATTTAAATATATAATCTTGTGAACGAATTACATGTTCCTTGTGCGTTCAGTAGCCCGGATCTTGTCCGGGTTAAAGATCAATAGACACACCACATTATTCTTTTGTGCACTGACGGGTGTACGCCTACACCCCGTGCTTAAGTCGTGGCCATTTCGTAAAATGATGCCAAGGATATCCGGGACATGGTCATTAACCCCCCAAAGGCTTTAAGTAACAAGACTGTTTAAACGAGCCGATCAAATTATTCAATTAACCACCCAACGATGGAAGATTTGATGCCCGATCAAGCGGTATTCTATATACCGTAACCCAAGCCCGTATAGGGAAAATAAGTTAAAAGTATTTACCTGAGCAAAGTATAATTCACAATAAGCAAACGCAAGTAGCTTTTACTGGTACTCCTAATCTGGAACGAAGGTTTATAATAACCTATTAGAATCCTAACGGGTCTTTAGTTAAGCTTAAGCTTAGACCGGTTAGTTTCAAAGACACGGTTCGTATGCACGATTAAGCGAAGACCGGATAGAATGTGATTTAGACCCGACAAGTTCAGAGACTTGTTTAATATGGGTATTTTATACACATTCTGGATTTTGAGATAAAACCGATAAGGTTTGACCCGTTTAGGCTAGTTTATGTAAACTTGTTACATAAACCGAACCGAACGCGTAATAAGCGTAACGGGTAATAATGAGAGCCATTTACAGGTTTCCTAAGTTAATATGCTCCATATATGTTGTGACACCACTAAGATATCATTTGTTATGCCCGAATTAAATTTAAACACAAACTATGCCCCGTATGGGTAGTTTGGTCATTTAAAAGGTTATAAAAGAGTTTAAGTATTTACCTGAGTTATAGGTCTGATGTAATCAGCAACAATACTTATTTTACCATGTTATAACAGTAGGGTAAAGTATATATGTGAAATTTATCAATTATAACCAAACTATGCCCCGTAGGGGTATTTTGGTAATTTCACATAAGCCGAAAAGCTCAAAACTGAAGTCTGAGTTTAACAACCTTTGCTTACTGTTAAAATATTATAATTTGTCTCAAATATCAGTAGGTATCAACCCTTGTATGTTTAATATAGTTATAGCACGTACTATGCGTTAAAACGCTTAAAAAGGCGATTAGAAGCCATTTCCGGGTTCGATACATAAACCTGATATTTTTATTATTCCAGAAGGCTTAAAATAATTTATTTATCATATGTGATCAGTAGCAAAAGGTTTGGAGTCATTTATATGTGTAAAACTCATTTTATAGCCCGTAAGGGCAAACCCGACAATTACCGGTTTAAGCCTACGACTATAAGTTATGCTCAGCCTAAAATTAATTAAAAATCTTTAAAAATCCCAAAATAATATATTACATCAGTGGGTAAAAGGTTTGATATCAAAAAGTAGGCTTAACTAGGCTATACGCTAATTACGCCGTTTAATTAACATAAAGCTTTCATTTTACGCTAACGAGCATAACTCTTAATTTACACCTCAAACTGATGTCAAACTTTGCATACAAGTTTATATATCAGTAATTAAAGTTTCTACTCTTTTACATTTCCAAAAATCACGTTTTAAGGTAATAAGGGCATAATGGTCAACATATGAGCAATTAACGGAGTCATACATTTTAATTGGATAACTAATGATCCGAGATGTATAATCACAGAGGGTTATACTAGCATGTAACCTGGTCCAAATAAAGCTCTAAGGTATTTCTAAAACATACCATAACGGGTCAGAACTGAAAGTCAAACTATGCGACTTTCGGTTCCGAACCGGGTCTAAACAGGAAATTGTCGGGTTGAACATGTTTAGACATGTTCTTACACTAATTACCAAGCTATATTAATGATCAAACAGGTTGTATGTGTCCTACATTGCTAATCATGCATAAATTAGAATTTAAGTATCCTGTTGACTTTTTAATTACACGTTTGACCCGACATTTGACCTAGATAGAGTGGGAATCAGGGGGGACCCTTTTAAGGGTTTATTACCCACATAATTACCAACTTATAACTACTTTTAATTCGAGAATTGACTGAGCCATTATTAATTAATCTCGAAGTCAAACCGTAATTATGACGGTTTGACTTTTAGCTAAATAACTAAGCTAAACTCAATTTAGAAAGGATTAGCAAACTTACTGAAGTCCTAAGCTTGATTAGTGATCACTTGAGAGAAGACTTGAGCTTCAGAATGATCAGGAAGTGCAAGAGAAGATGTGAAGAACTTGTTGCAAACTAAGGGCTTTATATAGTGATTTAATCACCATAAGAAGTTGACACACAAGTCTACACATGACCACAACTGATTAACAAGTGTCCCTAGTGCTTAGGGGGTGCCTAGGGGTCGTCCAAGATGAGGAAATTCGGTTAAAGGTCGAGCATAAAGCACTTAGCAGGCAAAACCCAAAGAAATCCGGAACTGGTGACCCCTAGCGCGACGCGTAGCCCCCCCCCTGGGACCTTCACGTGGCGCGAGGCCCTCCTGCAGCAAATCAGAATTTGCGATTTATTGCGTTTTGATCCTTGGCTCTTCAAACTTTGTTTAGACACTTGTTTCTTGCATCTTGAACCCTCCAAATTGATTTATAAGGGCTTTAAAACATATACCCACTTTGTTAAGTCCTCGGTTAACTTTATTGTTACCCGAAAAGTCCTAACTTTCAACGTTTACGCTTTAACCTTTCGCACACGAATTTGATCATAACTTTCTCATACGATAACGAAACTTTACGAAATTTATATCGTGCATTCTAGTGAGCATAATTAACAGTTACAAAGCTTCGGGTTTGTCAAAAGGCCACTCAGAGGTATAACTTAAACATGTTGACACATTTAACCCCTGTAGTTTGTAATCTCTCACTTTTAGCTTCGCATGATCCATGATTTATTCGTTTGATGTTATAAACATCATGTGGGGTTAATGTACAATATATTTATTCACTGTTGACATTTAAAACTCGTATATACTCATACTTTTCATGTTTATCAACTTTAGTCCTTTCAGAACATTCTTTCACACGTTCAATCATATGACACGTGTCAACACTTTATAGGACGTGAATTTTTCGAGGTGTTACATCCTCACCCCCTTAAAAGAAATCTCGACCCCGAGATTTAATGAAATAAATAAGGGTACTTTTCTTTCATCGTGGATTCAACCTCCCACGTGTATTCGGGACCTCTACGGGCATCCCATTTGACCTTTACAATAGGCACATGCTTCCTTCGAAGCTTCTTAACCTGTCGATCCTCAATCGACAATGGTTTTTCCACAAACTTCAAGCTCTCATCTATATGCACATTTGTATGTGGTATTACCAGTGATTCATCAGCGAAGCACTTCTTCAGATTGCAGATGTGGAACACATTGTGAATTCCACTGAGCTCTTCCGGTAAGTTTAACTTATAGGAAACTGACCTGACACGTTCGATAACCTCGAAAGGTCCTATGTATCTTGGGCTTAGCTTGCCTTTCTTACCAAATCGCATCACTCCCTTCCAGGGTGACACCTTAAGTAAAACTTTGTTACCTACTTCGAAGTGAAAAGCTTTACGCTTTGGATCTGCGTAACTCTTCTACCTATCTCGGGCAGCTTTGAGACGGTCACGAATCTGGACAATCTTGTCCGTCGTTTCGAAGACTATCTCTGGTCTTGATAATTGGGCATCTCCAACTTCCGCCCAACAAACGGGCGTTCTACACTTTCTACCATATAAGGCCTCAAAAGGCGCAGCCTTGATGCTGGTGTGGTAGCTATTGTTGTAGGAGAACTCAATTAGTTGTAGGTGGTTATCCCAACTACCACCCAAATCGATCACACATGCACGTAGCATGTCTTCCAAAGTTTGAATAGTACGCTCACTCTGACCGTCTGTCTGAGGATGGTAAGCCGTACTAAAATTCAAACGCGTGCCCAAAGATTGTTGGAAACTTTTCCAAAAATGTGATGTGTATCTAGTATCTCGGTCAGAGATAATAGACACAGGTATGCCATGTAAGGCTACAATCTTATCCACGTATAACTGGGCAAACATGTCGGAGCTATAAGTCTCCTTGATGGGTAAGAAATGGGCTGACTTAGTCAGTCTATCAACTATAACCCATATTGTATCATTTCCTTTCCTTGTTTTGGGTAACTTGGTGATAAAATCCATAGTTACCATTTCCCACTTCCACGTAGGAAGTTCAGGCTGTTGTAGCAAACCTGACGGTTTCTGATGCTCGGCTTTGACTTGCGCACATGTCAAGCATTTAGCTACATAGGTGGCTACAGACTTTTTCAAGCCTATCCACCAATAGTTTGCCCTTAGATCCTGGTACATCTTATCAGCTCCAGGATGAACGGAGTATTTGGAACTATGGGCTTCCTGGAGGATGACATCTCGAAGTCCTCCATAAATTGGAACCCATATTCGTCCATTTAATCTTAGAATTCCGTCCTTGCTAAGAGTTAACTGCTCCTCAGTTACCCCTAGCTTTTCGTTAGGATAGTTAGCTTCCAACACAGCTTCTTTCTGTGCAGCTAACAACCTTTCAGTCAAACTGTTCTTTATCTCCATGCGTTTGGCATTGATTCGGATGGGTTTCACCCTCTCCTTTCGACTCAAGGCATCGGCGACTACATTCGCCTTGCCGGGATGGTATCTGATTTCACAATCATAATCATTTAAAGTTTCCATCCAACGGCGTCGCCTCATGTTTAAATCCTTCTGATTAAATAGGTGCTAGAGGCTCTTGTGATCGGTATAGATCACACACTTGATTCCATAAAGATAATGCCTCCACAGTTTTAGTGCGAATACAACGGCACCCAACTCCAAGTCGTGGGTGGTGTAATTCTTTTCATGCACCTTTAACTGTCGTGATGCATAGGCAATAACTTTGCCTTTCTGCATAAGCACACACCCCATGCCAGTGTGAGATGCATCACAATAAACTACAAATTCTTCGATACCTTCAGGCAATGTCAGTACAGGAGTGTTGCTCAATTTATGTTTAAGGATATCAAAAGATTCTTGCTGTTTAGGGCCCCAAACAAACTTAACCTTCTTCTTAGTTAAGGAGGTTAGGGGTGCAGCAATCCTTGAAAATTTTTTTATGAATCGCCTGTAGTACCCTGCCAAACCTAGGAAGTTACGAATCTCCGTAGGTGCCTTTGGCTCTTGCCAGTTCATGACTGCTTCAACCTTAGCGGGATCCACTTGGATACCACGCTCACTGACCACATGTCCAAGGAATTGGACTTCTCGAAGCCAGAATTCACACTTAGAGAATTTGGCATAGAGTTTCTCCTGATGCAGGAGCTTGAGAATACAACGAAGGTGTTTCTCATGGTCAGCTTGGTTCTTTGAGTAAATGAGGATGTCGTCAATGAAGACGATGACGAATTTGTCCAGGTACGGCTTGCAAACGCGATTCATGAGAACCATGAACGCGGCCGGTGCATTAGTGAGCCCAAAAGGCATCACTAGGAACTCGTAATGACCATAACGAGTCCTAAATGCAGTTTTATGCACGTCTTCATCTCTAACCTTCAGTTGATGGTAGCCTGACCTCAAATCAATCTTCGAGAAATAACTTGCCCCTTGTAACTGATCGAACAAATCGTCGATCCTGGGCAAAGGATACCTATTCTTGATCGTGACTTTATTAAGCTCACGATAATCGATGCACAGACGCATCGACCCGTCCTTCTTCTTGACAAACAGGACTGGTGCTCCCCAAGGAGACGAACTAGGTTTAATGAAACCCTTGGCTAGTAATTCGTCTAGCTGTGTCCTCAATTCTTTCATCTCTGTGGGCGCCAACCTATAAGGTGCTCGAGCAACTGGCGCTACTCCGGGGATGATATCAATTCTGAATTCTACTTGCCTATCTGGTGGCAAACCAGGTAGTTCTTCCGGAAAAACTTCTGGGTATTCAGAAATGACAGGGATGTCTTCTATCTTCGGTTTAGGCTCATCAATAATCACTTGTGCCATGTAGATGACACAACCCTTCTTTAAACATTTTGAAACTTTGAGCATAGTCACTTGCTCAGGCAGCCCATACTGGGTATCTCCCCGAATGGTAAGTGATTCACCAGACGGAGTCTTAATCACCACTTGCTTTCTGTTGCAGACGATTTGGGCCTGGTTGTGAGATAACCAGTCCATACCCAAGACTATGTCAAAACCGGCTAACTTAAATGGAAGTAGAGACAGAGGAAAAGAGTGGTTCTTAATGGATATAACACATCCATCTAACACAGTTGAGACGGTTTCTAAGGTGCCATCTGCTAACTCTACCTCATAATTTATACTCAAGGTTTTGACAGGTAAATTCAGCAATTTGCAAAATTTACGATCTACAAACGACTTATCAGCGCCTGAATCAAATAGTACTCTTGCATAGACATCATTTACAAGGAAAGTACCTGTAATCACATTGTCGTCTAGAACCGCTTCCTTTGCGTCCATTCTGAAGACTCTAGCATTAGTCTTTTTGGCCTCTTCAGGCTTCTTGTTGTATTTAGGGCAGTTGGTGTTAATGTGCCCCTTTTCATTGCAACGATAGCACGTTGCGTCTTTCAGTTTCTTGCAATCCAAGGTTTTGTGATCCGTGGACTTGCATATACCACAAGCATAGGTTTTTGACTGAGTCTGTGAGTTTGACTCAAGTCTGCACTTTCCAAAGTGCTGCTTCTTGCAAATTTTGCATTTGGGCTTCTCACCAGAATGGTGCCCATCTTTCCTTGACTCCGATCCTTTCTTGTTATCACCGTTCCCACGGTGCTTCTTGTTCGACCTACGTGAACTATCATCTTCACGTTTTCTCTTCTCAGCCTCCTTATTCCTCAGCGATCTCTGCCTGACCGCATCCAAAGTGAGGGACGAGGATATGTCAGCTACAGATCTAAAAGTAGCTGGCCGAGAAGCCTTCACGCTTGCCTTGATTTCCGGGGCTAAACCACCGATAAAACGAGCTATTCTTTTTGGTTCCGGGGTCACCAGATAAGGAACCAACCGGGACATCGTGTTGAAGCTCGTTAGGTAAGCTTGACAATCAAGGTTTGTAATCACCAATGATAGAAAATCAGACTCTATCTTCTCCACCTCATGCTGAGGGCAGTAATTTTCCCTGATAAGGGCAACAAATTGATCCCAAGACATGTTGTACAATGGGATTTTCCTGGTGGCTTGAATCAGTGATCTCCACCATGCTAAAGCTTCCCCCTTAAATGATTGCGATACAAAATTGACTATATCCTTCTCAGTGCATCCGCTGATATCCACAACCGTGTCCATCTCATCCAGCCACGTCATACAGTCAATGGCTCCCTTCTCCCCAGTGAAATCCCGGGGTTTGCAAGAAACAAAATATTTATAAGAGCAACCCTTGTCACGGGGTCCTTGATTAAGTACAACCTGCTGAGATGGAGCACTGTGGTGGTTTGAGGAAAGTCTATCATCATCTTTCTTGGGTTCATCCTTCTTGGAAGGTGGCTTCGAATGCAGTTTTGATATGGTCCTACTTCAAGTCCCACTGTACTCTTCGTATTGCCGCTCTAAAGCCTTTGTAACAGCGTCGTCAACCAACGCTTTCAATTCCGCACTCGTTAAAGTAACTCGGGCGTTATCAATATTCTCCACTGGATGACTATTTATCTCGTCCGAGTTAGCCATTTTTAATTGAACTGTTACAGAAAACAAGGACAATAGTTTATTTGGGAGTTTATTATGGAATTGCCCCTTAGGGTAATTCATTAACCATGGTAAACAGAGACCATATTTGGTTAATTTATTAATCAAATTCAATTAGGATTTCAATTAAAATTTTATCCTAATTATAAACAATAACAATATATATTAGCACATAAGGCTTAGTCACATGGACAGTTTAAATTATAAGCCATGATTTCAAAGAATCAAGGCATGAAGGTTTGAACATAGTTCATCACCTTTTTCTGACAGGGAGTCATAGCTACCACTGTCCTTTGGCTCATATGGAAATGAGCAGGGCCCGAAGGCACCATATTACCATGTATGGTCAAAATATGATCATCTTAATTGATGATTTATCCCATGATTCGGAGATCATTTAGTTGGGTTTGGAATCTTTGTAAAGATCCTTATATAATAATAACGTGTGTGATTTAAATGAATCACGTCTGCCAGGAGTGTTAACATGTTCTCAGATGTTAACTGGGATTTGAATCTTTTAAATAGGTCTTACCATCATGGCCAGGTCTTTATAATGACACTCAGGCTAGGTTTCACTCTTAAGATTCTTATTCAATATTTAAATAGGCAGATTATTATTAAAAGGAATGATTTTGATTTATTTATTTCATATATAATATTTATGCATATAATAGCAAGATGAAATTTATAAACATAACATTCCATTAATTATCAAAAGATTACATGTTGCCCTAAACGGGACTTTTCAACAAACAACTTACCCACGCAGGGGTTTAAACAAGTACATACCCACACAGGGGCTTAATAACACACATACCCACGCAGGGGCTTAATAACATAATAGTCCACGCAGGGACTTACACAAATAGCATACCCTCGTAGGGGTTTACAGAAAAATAGACCCACACAGGGGTCAAAACAAACAAGCATACCCACGCAGGGGTTTATACATCAAGACTGGCCCACGCAGTGGCTCAACAACAAATGGAAGGATTTAGTGGTCCTTCTTGCTCTTCCCTTTAATTAGGCTCGTTAATCCTTGGAAGAAAGTTTGTCGCTCCCTTCGTTCCCTATGAAACTCTCGCTCTACATGGTCCAACCTTTGCAGAATTTCTTCACGCTCTGGTGGGGAGAACCTTGGTGGTTGCGATTGTTGCCTGATAATAGGTCTTGGAGGTATTTGGTACCCATGTGTTGGGTACCCTACTCCCCATGGATCTCCATAGGGTCCTTGGGTGTTGTGACCATGTATGGGTCGGCTTCGGCGTAGTTGTAGTTGGTGTGCACTGGCTGTTCAAACGGGTTATACGCCATGGAACCCGTGTATGCTGGAATTAGGTTATCAAAACCCATCGGCGGTGGTTGCGGTGCAACTGGGTGTGAAGGTCCAGCCATTTGTGGATCTTCTTGATGTGGCGGGTAATGGCTGCCACTTGATTGCCGAGGAGAGCTGAAATGGAAGTATCCTCCCCGTGTAGACATACGCGGTCGAGATCTCCTACGCCTCGGCGGTTGCGGAGGTGCCGGCTGAACTGGCGGCGGTGGAGGCGGTGGCGTAACTGCCACAAACCGTGAATCCACGGAGGGATCCTGTTGCTGCTGTTGCTGCTGCTGAGGCGGTGAATGGCGAGGAGGTGTATAGTACCATTCGTGCCTGGTAAACATAGCTTGAAAGCTATCTGGACCAACATAGGGTGATCCGTGAAACGAAGAGCCATCCGAAATCTCTATGGGATGGTTCGGTGTACCACTGGCGGGTTCGACGGGATCTGTGTCCTCGTCCATATCCTCCGCGTGATCGCCAGAAAAGTGGTCCTCCGGTCCCAATGGGTTAAAACCCACTGGTTCTTGAATATAATTGGCCGGGTTAAACCGGCCCCTGAAGACAGGTGTGGGGTCACTAAAGGAGTTGTGCGATAAAGATCGTTGTAGAGGTATGTATGAGGGTTGCGGGTTGTTGGGCTCATACTCCGGCTGTGGTCCATAAGGGTTATGGACAGGAGGTGTTGAACTGTGTGAGACCGACCGTCTAGCCGGTTCAAAGAGGTTCCTCCGGTTTTGCCGGGGATCGTCACTCTCAGTGGTGGAAGGAGCTCGCACATTCGATGGTCCTGCCTCGTTGTCATTGGGGGCGGTGATTGGCCCCTTACCTCTTCTTCCTCTTATCCTGAAGAATCTTGGCGGCATTTTTTTTATTCCTGTCAAAATATCATGAGATAACAACAAAAACATATGTAAAATAAAGGACACACAAACAAAGTGGAATTTGTCCTAAGTTATAAGTTTAGACTCGAAAGTTTAGAATTGTGCAATTGTGTAACTGAGATTAAACACAAAAAGGCTAGTGTTTAATTCACTCAGTGTTGGCTCTGATACCAACCTGTCACACCCCGATTTCCACGTGTCACCGGTGGGCCCGGTGGGGGATTATCGTGACGTGGTTGGCAACATAATAGTCAAACAACACAATATTTAATATGCACAGCGGAAGCAATTTAATAGATATAATACAACCGAATTTAATATTGTAATATCAAACGTCACAATATTCGGAAGTTTATCCACAGACGGATCGTAAACAAAATGGAAACAATAGTTCAACAGACTTTAGGCATCTTAAGCTTGCGAGACTTCTAGTGATGCTAAGGAGAAATCCCATCCAATTACGCTTAGTACCTGCATTTAATCTTTTTGTGAAAATACGTCAGTTTACACTGGTAAATACAATCAACTGACTCATTTTAGAAAATGATTGAAAATTGATTTGGATGCACGTGGCATAAACATTTTTATTTAACTTGGGAGAATTATTTAAATATATAATCTTGTGAACGAATTACATGTTCCTTGTGTGTTCAGTAGCCCGGATCTTGTCCGGGTTAAAGATCAATAGACACACCACAGTATTCTTTTGTGCACTGACGGGTGTACGCCTACACCCCGCGCTTAAGTCGTGGCCATTTCGTAAAATGATGCCAAGGATATCCGGGACATGGTCATTAACCCCCCAAAGGCTTTAAGTAACAAGACTGTTTAAACGAGCCGATCAAATTATTCAATTAACCACCCAACGATGGAAGATTTGATGCCCGATCAAGCGGTATTCTATATACCGTAACCCAAGCCCGTATAGGGAAAATAAGTTAAAAGTATTTACCTGAGCAAAGTATAATTCACAATAAGCAAACGCAAGTAGCTTTTACTGGTACTCCTAATCTGGAACGAAGGTTTATAATAACCTATTAGAATCCTAACGGGTCTTTAGTTAAGCTTAAGCTTAGACCGGTTAGTTTCAAAGACACGGTTCGTATGCACGATTAAGCGAAGACCGGATAGAATGTGATTTAGACCCGACAAGTTCAGAGACTTGTTTAATATGGGTATTTTATACACATTCTGGATTTTGAGATAAAACCGATAAGGTTTGACCCGTTTAGGCTAGTTTATGTAAACTTGTTACATAAACCGAACCGAACGCGTAATAAGCGTAACGGGTAATAATGAGAGCCATTTACAGGTTTCCTAAGTTAATATGCTCCATATATGTTGTGACACCAGTAAGATATCATTTGTTACGCCCGAATTAAATTTAAACACAAACTATGCCCCGTAGGGGTAGTTTGGTCATTTAAAAGGTTATAAAAGAGTTTAAGTATTTACCTGAGTTATAGGTCTGATATAATCAGCAACAATACTTATTTTACCATGTTATAACAGTAGGGTAAAGTATATATGTGAAATTTATCAATTATAACCAAACTATGCCCCGTAGGGGTATTTTGGTAATTGCACATAAGTCGAAAAGCTCAAAACTGAAGTCTGAGTTTAACAACCTTTGCTTACTGTTAAAATATTATAATTTGTCTCAAATATTAGTAGGTATCAACCCTTGTATGTTTAATATAGTTATAGCACATACTATGCGTTAAAACGCTTAAAAAGGCGATTAGAAGCCATTTCCGGGTTCGATACATAAAGCTGATATTTTTATTATTCCAGAAGGCTTAAAATAATTTATTTATCATATGTGATCAGTAGCAAAAGGTTTGGAGTCATTTAGATGTGTAAAACTCATTTTATAGCCCGTAAGGGCAAAACCGACAATTACCGGTTTAAGCCTACGACTATAAGTTATGCTCAGCCTAAAATTAATTAAAAATCTTTAAAAATCCCAAAATAATATATTACATCAGTGGGTAAAAGGTTTGATATCAAAAAGTAGGCTTAACTAGGCTATACGCTAATTACGCCGTTTAATTAACATAAAGCTTTCATTTTACGCTAACGAGCATAACTCTTAATTTACACCTCAAACTGATGTCAAACTTTGCATACAAGTTTATATATCAGTAATTAAAGTTTCTACTCTTTTACATTTCCAAAAATCACGTTTTAAGGTAATAAGGGCATAATGGTCAACATATGAGCAATTAACGGAGTCATGCATTTTAATTGGATAACTAATGATCCGAGGTGTATAATCACAGAGGGTTATACTAGCATGTAACCTGGTCCAAATAAAGCTCTAAGGTATTTCTAAAACATACCATAACAGGTCAGAACTGAAAGTCAAAGTGAAAGTCAAACTATGCGACTTTCGGTTCCGAACCGGGTCTAAACAGGAAATTGTCGGGTTGAACATGTTTAGACATGTTCTACACTAATTACCAAGCTATATTAATGATCAAACAGGTTGTATGTGTCCTACATTGCTAATCATGCATAAATTAGAATTTAAGTATCCTGTTGACTTTTTAATTACACGTTTGACCCGACATTTGACCTAGATAGAGTGGGAATCAGGGGGGACCCTTTTAAGGGTTTATTACCCACATAATTACCAACTTATAACTACTTTTAATTCGAGAATTGACTGAGCCATTATTAATTAATCTCGAAGTCAAACCGTAATTATGACGGTTTGACTTTTAGCTAAATAACTAAGCTAAACTCAATTTAGAAAGGATTAGCAAACTTACTGAAGTCCTAAGCTTGATTAGTGATCACTTGAGAGAAGACTTGAGCTTCAGAATGATCAGGAAGTGCAAGAGAAGATGTGAAGAACTTGTTGCAAACTAAGGGCTTTATATAGTGATTTAATCACCATAAGAAGTTGACACACAAGTCTACACATGACCACAACTGATTAACAAGTGTCCCTAGTGCTTAGGGGGTGCCTAGGGGTCGTCCAAGATGAGGAAATTCGGTTAAAGGTCGAGCATAAAGCACTTAGCAGGCAAAACCCAAAGAAATCTGGAACTGGTGACCCCTAGCGCGACGCGTAGCCCCCCCCCCCCTTGGGACCTTCGCGTGGCGCGAGGCCCTCCTGCAGCAAATCAGAATTTGCGATTTATTGCGTTTTGATCCTTGGCTCTTCAAACTTTGTTTAGACACTTGTTTCTTGCATCTTGAACCCTCCAAATTGATTTATAAGGGCTTTAAAACATATACCCACTTTGTTAAGTCCTCGGTTAACTTTATTGTTACCCGAAAAGTCCTAACTTTCAACGTTTACGCTTTAACCTTTCGCACACGAATTTGATCATAACTTTCTCATACGATAACGAAACTTTACGAAATTTATATCGTGCATTCTAGTGAGCATAATTAACAGTTACAAAGCTTCGAGTTTGTCAAAAGGCCACTCAGAGGTATAACTTAAACATGTTGACACATTTAACCCCTGTAGTTTGTAATCTCTCACTTTTAGCTTCGCATGATCCATGATTTATTCGTTTGATGTTATAAACATCATGTGGGGTTAATGTACAATATATTTATTCACTGTTGACATTTAAAACTCGTATATACTCATACTTTTCATGTTTGTCAACTTTAGTCCTTTCAGAACATTCTTTCACACGTTCAATCATATGACACGTGTCAACACTTTATAGGACGTGAATTTTTCTAGGTGTTACATGAAGACAAGGCCCTGATTCAGCGTGATCGCCGTTCTCACGCAGCTTTAACTATGGCCTTGTCGACAGACGATTGTAACTTGTTCGAAGAGTATACGACAGCAAACGAGCTCTGGTTGGCATTGATCGACTTTTACGAGGGAAATGAAGAGTTGATTCAAAACAAGAGAGATATGGTGCAGAAAGAGTACGACACGTTTGGTACCATTCGAGGAGAAAGTCTTTCAGATCACATAAGTCGGTTTCTAAATATGATGACTAAAATGAAGAAGACTTGTAATCCCATTACAAATTGCGCTGCTACAAAGAAACTTTTGGACTCGCATCCAAAAGAATGGAGCCTTCAATGCATGATGATCAAGAGGGATTTCCTAAACTACACAAATCCCGTTACTCTGTCTGATTTGATCAACACCTTGAAGTCTTTTGATTTGGATGTGAACAAGCGTGAGATGAATCAAATTGGTTATCCTCCAAAGTCCGCTCAATCAACCACTGGTTTGAAGAATGTGGCGTTTCTTGCCTCTGAGGGTTCAAATCAACAAGCCTAGTGTGTGTCATACTTCAACGCTTCCGCAAACGCAACAAAGGCTCCACAGTCAAATGAGATGACAATTGTGGTCGGCGACACGCAAGCGTATACTTTACATACCGTTTCGCAGGAACATTGTAGACACTCGCGGGAAGTCCTTTCGGCCATATGTAAATACTCGTCGTTCTCGTCTGGAAGGTTACCGCTTGCAAGTTGTTTAATAGCCGATGTAACTTTTTACAACGATGTAAAACACTTCTTCATTCGCATCTACGCCCTCTTAGAACCACGGGTTATTCGCTTCCACGTCGCGCACAATTTTTAGAAATAGACGTTTTGACATACGGAACCAATGACGAAAAATATCTTCGTTGTATTTCGTGTCCTCGACAAAATAAACCGCCATAAGGGTTTTGCGGCCACTCTTACGATCACGACGAACAAAACGTTTCTTACTAGATGTGCCCGTGTCTTGTAGTTCGGCTTCCTCGATGAGATTTTGGAAAAAAAATATGCTACTATCGGTTGAAGCTAACTCGTCGTCACTGCTATCAGGTGGGAAAAACAATGGTATTTCTTCCACCATTTTAAATAAAATAGGGGTAGAGAGTAGTTTTGGAGAAATAAGAAAATGGGTTGGTGTGGATTTGTTTAAAATAGGTTCGGTTTATATAGTTTAAATACATATAAAAAAAAACCTTTCTTTAATACAAACGGTTATATAGCCGTTACATTCAAACGGTCAAAGGAAACGGTCGGATTTCAATGCGAGGACTACTCACCGCAAATCCCAATCCCCGCACGGTGAAGAGGAGCGGCGGTGGTGTTCCCTGTGCAATGAAGGGGTTCACCGCCCTTTACCCTGCACCCGCCCCGTTCACCCTTAGGTCCGCCCCCGCACGGGTGGGCCTAGGCCCAGTTCTCGTGTAAGAAAACATTTATTATAACAGAACAATTTGTGGAAATTTCAAAAATCTTTTATTTGTTGTGGAAATTACAAAAACTTTGATTTACCATACAATTTGATGACCATAATATGTTACTACTACTAAGCCACACAAAATTACTTCCGCTAAACCGTAAGCATTATAACCAAATCGCTAGTCTATACTTCATACTCGACAACCTTAAACCATTTAACGCCACCCGAAACAACCACACGTATGACGTTCGGTTGGCATAAAGAGCTCGTGTCATCACCTCGAGTGTTGTAATACACACTTTAGAATGCCACCCATGTCCTCCTCTCAACCTTAGTCCTGAAGTTCACATTTTCAATTTAGATTGTGGAACTGGCATGGCCTAAATGACATCGTGTTTGGAGTGGTTGTACCATTTGTTAGATAGATTATGCCTTCTTTACCCGGGGGCCAGTTCTCTAACCATTAACCAAGTGTTATTGTATCTAGTGTATACTCTTTATGTATTTTTGTTATTCTCTATGGTAGATGTCGGACCACATTGTAGGTAACGATGAAGTTTCTTCATCGAGGTTTGTTTGGAGTCTTTATAAACACGGGTTATTGGATTTTATCACCCCTAACTATTGGCTATTAGCCACAGCCACCCCCAACTATCACTTTGACGCCCGCCACCCCCAACTTAACACTTACTTTGTTCTGTCACCACGTCGTTAACTAATCACTAACTTTTGAGCTTGTTACTATACTTTTGGGGGTGTCCAGATCCCTATGACACCCCCAAAAGTATAAAAACAGCAAAAGTTAGTGATCAGTTAACGACGTGGTGACAGAACACACTAAGGGGCTGTTTGTTTACCTCTTAATGAGGTTCTTAATGGTTCAAACCTCTTATTGGTTCAACACTTAATAGTTCAGACAGTTTGTTTCATGAGTAGAGATCTGAATGGTTCAGACATTTGCCTCTGAATGGTTAAGATTTATACAAAGTCTGAATGGTTAAGACCTCTAATCTGAATTGGTCAGGCATTTGCCTCTGAACGGTTAAACATTATACAGGTTCTTAATGGTTCAGACCTCTTACTGGTTCAGCACTTAATGGTCCAGACCTCTTACTGGTTCAGCACTTAACCATTCAGATGTTGCCAAACAGCCTCTAAGTGTTAAGTTGGGGGTGACGGGCGTCAAAGTAATAGTTGAGGGTGTCAGCGGCCAATAGCCAATAGTTGAGGGTGATTAAATTCAATAACCCCGATAAACATCCATGGGCCTCCTTCTAAATCGTCATTTTGTATCTTTAATGATGATAAAATTAACATAATTTGAATCAAAAGAATTCATAAATGAAATTAATACATGTTATTTAGAACAAGCAATGTTTCTAAAATCAAACACCAATTACACAAGTATTTCGATAAAGTAAAACAATTAAACAGATAACATCTAGAAACAACAAAAATCAATGAAATTGCAAGTGACCATAATTGATCATTTATCTTTTCCAACATTTATAATGATGAATAATTAATTAGTCAGAAAAAAATAAGTTCGACGTAGGTTGTAAAATAACTTAACCCTTGTTATGAATTTACATCGAGATAGTTGGTAAACGGGCAACAAGTTGTGCCGCTACCCCTTTTTTAATAGCAAAACTAAGTCTTCTAAAAACTACGTCTATAGATCTCGGGGTCATAACATTACTATGCATGACCCTTTGAACTCGACTAAGTAGGTCCATAACATCTGACGCCAGAAAACCAAATGTATCAGAAGCAAATGGGATAAACACATGCTGGTTGTTAAGGCAAACTTTCTCGTATTTGATCACTTTACCCGAAGCAGTCTTTAAAGCATACTGACCCACCGTGAAAGCACTACCCCTAAGCCTTAAATATTCGATTGTGTTTCAATTCTAAATTCCATGCCTTAATGAAGGGGTATGGTCCCAGATCTCGCGTCAGCATGACCGCGAATGACCATTACCCTCATCAAAAACCTCCAACAGCAATAAACTCACATGTGTCCGCGTGGGCACACGCGAACACAGTGGTCCGATCTGTCCAGTGATGAGAAGACTTACCTTAAGGACGGAAACTAATGTTACGCATAGCGATGCGGCCCCGCACCGCATGCTATGAACATTTTCGTCACGACAAGGGATCTGGACAACAGTAACAGTCACTCAGAAGGCAATGCGGCATAACACCACATCCCGCGTAAATCATGGATGGAACAACCAACGTGGGAACAGCATCAATGACCGCAAGCAGCGATGCGGCTTGGCACCGCATCCTGCCTACAAGGCAAGTGGGTCTGACACCACAGTGCAAGTGGCACTGGGAACAGTCGCCTACCGGCCCACGTGTATACAACAGTCTGACACCACAGCAGGACGTGGCATCACCACAGTAACCGACAGGTCTGACACACCTGCAAATAGCTGTGCGATGTCAGGCTAGCTACTCAACTACCCTCCTCCACTCCTCGGCTATAAATACTGACCCCAAACCAGGTTTGAGGTATCACTTCTCAACTCTCTCAATACTACTACTATCACACTTTGCTTCCCAAGCAAACTACTGATTCTCACGCCGGAGAGTGGTAACAAGGAGCACCCCCCACCCCATCCTCCTTGTTGCGAGTCACGGTTTGTTTCCTTGTGCAGGAAACCCACCACCAGACGATCCAGCCGGCGATCCTCGGAAAGAAGGGATTAACCCTCTTGACGAGACCAGTGAGTTAACCCACCCGGTTAACCATTGTTTCATCATTGGCGCCCACCGCTACTCTTAGCACTTTTTTCCAACCATCCCTTTCTCTCCAAAGATCATGTCTGATCGTCAAAACAACACCACCGGGGATAACCTAAACCCCACAAACCAAGGGCCTGCGGGAACCATTCCCCTAGCCCCAAATGCTGAACACATTGGCACATCAACGCAAGGGGGCGCATCCCTTACGTTTGGACACGATTTATCACAGTACGCTCCTGTGATACCTGCAGGCATGAACCTTCATGCCTGGTACGACCAACAAGCAGCTATGTTGGCTGCAACATACAACAGAGCTTGCGCAGAAGCGCAAGTATCTGTGGGACCCACTCCAGCACCACACACCCCTGCGGGTCGTATTTTACAGTACAACGGCAGAGCCCCAACACATCCGGCCTCTAAAAGCAGGCACGAAGATCGCGGTTCCTCTTACTGCGACGTCCGCACACTTGATGAGGACGACTCCACATATGGGTCCCACCACAGGAGCCATATACAGAGTCGCCTAGGCCCGCATGGCGAAACTAGGCGACAGTCTACAGCCCACCACGGCCTAGGCATTCATAGCCGACTGGGACCCCAGTCCCACCGTGAAGGGCAAGGCTATACCGATCCGGACGACGGTACGTACCGTGTGGAATCCCATGCCACCAGCAGCAGACCGGGAGGACGCAACTACGTTCCTCCCACTCACCCCCGCACTACGTACCTCCGCGCGGCAAAGCATCACCGCGGCCAACCCTACAGGCCGAAATCTGCGGCCGAAAACTCCAAGTTCGTCCCAGAAATCGCCCACGCCGATGTCACCACCACAAAATTCCCATTAAACATTGGGAAATACAACGGTTTGACCGACCCAGATGATCACAACAACATATTCGTCGGCGCCGGGTGCAACGGTAGGTGGGATGAACCTACCTGGTGCCATTTTTTCCCACAGACCCTAACAGGTCTGGCCAGGGCATGGTTCGATTCTCTACCTCCGGGGTCACTGACCTCATTCAAGGACTTACAAGAAAAGTTCCTCGCGCACTTTAGCCAGCAACGACGCCATGAACGTGATTCCATGGACGTCATGAACATCTGGCGCAGGGATAACGAATCGCTTGAGGCGTTCGTTGTCCGTTACAATAAAGAATGCCTAGAGATAGGCGATGTCGCCGACCAAATGGCACGTAACCATTTCATTGTTGCCGTTAAAGAAGAGCAAATGGTTATGAATATCTCTGGCAAAGATGGTTTGCCTAAGAAGTGGGAAGATGTCATGGCTGCGGTCAAGACATATGCCCAGACTCAGCGGTCCCTAAGACCGCACATGTCAAAGGCACAACCCCAGGCGGAAGGCCAGTCTTCCCGCCAAGAGCCCAAGCGCAGCAATAAGCGCAACCGGGACACATGGAATCGTGGCAGCGATTCCAGACTATATGTCCCACGAAGCAACCAGCCCGACGCAAAGGCTACAATCAACGCCCAGTGTGAAAATAGGGCGTCAAAAAAGGAATCTCGGGACCGCAGTTGGACCGAGATTAACCAGTCGCCAAGCGACGTCCTTCTCACGGACGCACAATTCCTGCGACCGGCCCAACCGATGAAGTCCAAAAAGAACCAGGATCTCGCACTCTACTGCGAGTATCACAAGGACAATGGCCACACAACAAACAGCTGCATCAGTCTCCGACTGGAGATTGAGCGAGCCCTAAAAGAGGGGAAACTGCAACATCTGTTGACAGGCGCACAAAAAGCTACCAAGCGCATCACTCCCCACAACGAGGGCACCTCCACGGGAAAGAGGACCATGTACGTGGCCTCTACCCACATGATCAATGGAGGAAGAGGAAGGCCGCGCAAGGCGGCAAGAAGACCGGACAATGACTGGAAAGACGAGCAAGTCATCTTTCCAAAAGTCCGAGGCGGCCCGCGCGATAGACGCGCCGTGGTTATCACAGGACACCTGGCTCACTACTGCACCGAGCGATTGTTCATCGACCCGGGCAGTACATCCTATATTATATACGAGCAATGCTTCAACCAGTTCGATCAAGAAGACAAAGATCGACTGCAACCAGCGGACTACCCGTCGGCCGGGTTTGCAGGGGAAACCGTATTCCCCCTGGGCCAGATTACTTTTCCTGTGCGCCTCACCAACGGGAGGCACACAAGAACGGAGGAGGTAAACTTCATGGTTTTACCGCACACCTCCAAATATGACGTACTTCTCGGGAGAGAATCCCAGGGCGATTTCAACATGATCACATCCGTCCCTCACTCTGCTATCGGTTTCCCAACCGAGACGGGGGTCGCAATAATATACGCCCGAAGGGAAGTTTTGTCTACGGACGACCTGCGTCCAGCCAAGGTAGCAAGGCCCACCCCCAACACGCAACCAGAAAAATGGGTGCTTAACGCAAGACACCCAGAGCAAATGGTCACGTTGGGCCATGCCTTGACACCTACCATCAGAGCGCGCCTGAAGCAACTCCTCTTCAGGAACCAAGACATTTTTGCGTGGACACCCGCAGACATGACAGGGGTACCACGTGACATAGCGCAACACTTCTTGAATACCATGCCAGGTATCAAGCCAGTGATCCTAGGCCAACGCCACCTTGGATCAGCAAAAAACGCGGCGATGGAAGAGCAGGTGCAGGAGCTGCTCTCCGCAGGCATCCTGCGGGAATTCAAATACCAGACTTGGTTATCCAACCCAGTCATGGTAGAAAAACCAAGCGGGGGCTGGCGCATGTGTGTCGATTACAAAGACCTCAACAAGGCCTGCCCCAAGAATTGTTACGCACTTCCGGAGATCGACGAAAAAGTCGATAACCTTGCACCATTTCGATGGAAGTGCTTCCTCGATTGTTACAAGGGCTACCACCAGGTACAGATGGCAATCGAAGATGAAGACAAAACGGCATTCCGCACTCCTACCAGGAACTACTGCTACACCAAAATGCCGTTCGGGTTGCGCAACGCGGGCGCAACCTATCAAAAGTTGATGAACGGCACTTTTCGCGGTCAAATCAGCAAAAGTGTCGAAATCTATATGGACGACCTGGTCGTCATGAGCATGGAGGAAGACACCATGCTCAACGATATCGAAAGAACATTCCAAACTCTGCGAAGCGTCAACATGAAGCTTAATCCAGGGAAATGCTCGTTTGGAATGGAAGAAGGCAAATTCCTCGGATTCATCGTAACCAAAGATGGATTCAAGGTAAACTGGAAAAAGTTCAGGCGATCGAACGCATGCCATCGCCCTCTACGATGAAAGAAATGCAACGACTAGCCGGCAGGCTAGCCGCATTAAACAGATTCTTAGCCAACCACGCAGCTAAGTCATACCCTTTCATCAAGATCCTGCGGAGCTGCCTAAAAAATGAACAATTCCAATGGACCGCAGAGGCCGAAAAAGCTTTCCGGGAGATGAAAGAGTGTTTGAACCAGCTTCCAACTTTAACCGCACCACGAAAAGATGAGCCACTTATTCTATACATGTCTGCCGCGGACAACGCGGTAGGCGCGGTACTCATAGTGGAGCGGGAAGGAGTCCAAACACCCATCTACTACATCAGCAAAATGCTCAACGACCCAGAGACAAGGTACTCCATCATGGAGAAATTGGTACTGGCACTATGCACGCATCGAGACGTTTACGACGTTACTTCGCAAACCACATCATCACAGTGTTAACTAACTACAGGATCGGCCCGATCCTATCCAAACCCGACATCTCTAGGAGGTTAGCAAAATGGGCAATTGAGCTGGGCGCACTTTCACTGAACTATAAGCCGCGCCCCGCAATCAAAGGCCAGGTCTTGGCTGATTTCGTTGCTGAAGTACCAGCAAACCGCATTCAAGAATGCGAAGAGGAACAAAACCCTGCATCACCACCATCCTCCGCAGAAACCTGGGCACTATATACAGATGGTGCATCCAATGAAGATGATGTTGGCGCAGGTCTGCGACTTGTCAGCCCCGATGGCCAAGAGCTAACCTACGCAATCCGCCTCGATTTCAAAAGCACGAATAACGAGGCAGAGTATGAGGCTCTACTGGCAGGGCTGCGTTTGGCAGTCAAACTCGACGTCAAACATTTGGAAGCACATGTCGACTCACTACTGGTTGCAGGGCAGATACGCGGTGACTATGCCGCAAAAGGGGATATCATGATCCTCTACCTCGAACAAGCTTTGCAACTGAAATCAAGGTTCACCTCCTTCAATATTCGCCATATCAACAGGAGTGATAACAAACCTGCGGATGCACTATCAAAACTTGCATCCACCAGCTTCCAACACCTGGCAAAAGAGGTACGCATCGAGATTCTGCAAAATCCTTCAGTACCCCTGCGCCAAGTCAATGTCATCCAGTACGGTACAACATCCTGGATGACACCGATAATTGCATACTTACAATCAGGTGTTACTCCCGAAAGCAAGGCAGAAGCACGCAAGCTACAATACAAAGCGTGTCATTACCAAATGGGAGACGGTATCTTATACCGTAAATCATACCTGGGGCCACTCCTACGATGCGTCAACCCCCAAGATGCCATATACCTTATCAAAGAAATTCACGAGGGAATATGTGGCATACACGCAGGCCCGCGCATGGTCGTAGCCAAAATCATGAACGCCGGGTACTATTGGCCCGGCATGCACCTGGACGCAGTCAAAGTCTTACGCAAGTGTTTCAATTGTCAGCGACATGCTCCCAAGACCTTACGTCCCAAGAACAACCTGATCCCCGTCACCACCCCATGGCCATTCCAAAAATGGGCAATCGATGTGGTGGGACCATTTCCAGACGCACCCGGTGCAGTGAAATTTATCATAGTGGCTGTTGATTACTTTACAAAATGGGTAGAGGCAAAGCCACTTGCATCAACCACCGCTATGATAACAAGGAAATTCGTGTGGGAACATATCATCTGTCGTTTCGGTCTACCAATGTGCATCGTCACCGATAACGGTACCAACTTCGCCGCCGATGACTTTCAAAAATGGCTAAAAGAGCTAAACATTGAACACATATTCTCCTCAGTGGCGCATCCGCAAGGGAACGACCAAGTCGAGAGTATCAATAAAAGCTTAGTGGAAGGCATCAAAGCACGGTTGGGAACAGCCAGACGCGGCTGGGTTGATGAACTCCCAAGTATTTTATGGGCTCACAGGACAAGCCCAAAAACAAGCAACGGTGAGACACCCTTCAGCCTGGTCTATGGCACTGAAGCGATGATCCCCGCGGAAGTAGGCCTCCCCTCACCTAGAATGTTGGCTATCAACAAGATAGACAACAATGAGGAATGCAGGGTTGACTTGGACCTCTTGGAAGAAAGGCGCGAAAACGCTGCCATCAACGAGGCCAAATACAAAACCAAACTTGAAAAGTACTACAATGCATGCGTTCGTATTTGTACTTTCAACCCGGGAGACTACGTCCTTCGTGACAATGAAGCATCAAACGCGGAACGCCCAGGGAAACTTGCCCCCAAGTGGGAAGGACCCTACCTCATCCAAGAGGTCCTGGGCAAAGGCGCGTATAAACTTCAAACATTAGAAGGCGAAACTATCGCACGCACATGGAATGCACAACAGCTTCGACGCTGTTATATGTAAGCCATGTTTTTTACATTCACCATGTAACCTATCAGGCCACGGGCCATTTGCAAATAAATAAATAGACGATTCAATGCAATATTGTTTATTTATTTCTATTACAAATGCGTGTTTCCACTCTGAGGTATACACAAAAACAGATTAGCAAAATCTTCATTCGTGATACCCACACAGAGTGGTAACCACACGCAACTATTATAATAGGCCAGCAACGGCAACACTATTTATCCGGCCAGACACAGTTCTTCATACTTGCATATCACCTAGATATGCAAAAGGCAATTACAGACTTAGTGTCACTCACAGTAACACTAAACTCATACAAATTCAAACATGCAAGTAATGAAAACACTTGTACAAATTAAACAGAAGAACAATTCTTTATATTCAAAAAATTCCTACACCTGCGCGGTGCACAGGGAATTTACATAAAGTTTTTAACATCTACATGAGGAAACAAAAAAGGCACGCAGGCCAGCCTAGTCTTTCTTTGTGCCGCTGGAACCCTCACCATCCTTGCCCACCACAGTAGGTTTTTCCTCATCTTCTTCATCGGCGTATAACACTCGCAAGCGGTCCACATAGTCCTCCGCTTCTAGACACTTTTCAAGATCTTCAAGACCGGAAAGGGTTGTTTCGTTATACGCCTCAACCGCAGCATCAAGAAGCACTTCAGTATCCACACCGTGGAACCCGGATCGCTCATCAGTATATCCGCCCTGGGCTACAACATTCATATGGCCAATACAGCGATTATAGCCAGCTTTAAAACCAGCATCCCGGGCACGCTCCTTAATCTCATTAACACCTGATACATTCTCAGGTGCGTCAAGGATGGCAGTAACAATCTGCGAAACAAGAATACAAAGGTTATCAAAGGCAAACCTATAACAAAAATAACAAAGGCAACGGATACTTACATGACCGATCCCGCGCACACGCATCCATTCACGGTCAGCCTTGAGCAGCTCAAGTGATGAAGCAAGGCTATCTCTAGCCTCTTCAGCCTCTCTTGCCCGCGCTTCAACCTCATCAACACGGGCAGAGACCTCCTCAATAGTGGCCCCCCGGGTCCGCACTTCAGCCTGTTAACAAAACAAAAACAAGTATACAAAAATAATCAACATACTTGTGAGATATACAAAGTCAAAAGGCAAAAAAGACTTATACCTGAAGGCCCAAGATAGTTTTCGATAAGTTGGTACGATCAACATTTGCCCCTTCAAGAGCCTTTGCAGCACGGGCCCCCGCCTCCTTGGCATCTTCAAGAGCCTTTGCGGTGCGGGCCCCAACCTCCTTGGCCTCTTCAAGAGCCTTTGCAAGGCGAGCTTCCGACTCTTTGGCCTCTTGGGCAGCCGCAACAGCTGTTGTTTTCTCTTTAACCAGCGCAGCATTTGCTGCCTTAGCATTGACAAGCTCCTGGCGAACACGAAAGAGAGTTTCATTTTGTTTGGTCCAAGAGTCTTTCCAAGCCTTGCGCTCATTAGAAAGTGTCTCGCGCTCATTAGAAAGAGATTCTTTCCAACTCTTGCGCTCAGTGGAAAGCAGTTTTGCAAGGGTACGAACCTGTTTAAGCTCAGCAGTTGCAACCCACTCTTCAGTCTGCTTACGCTTTTCAAACGCAGCCCTATCCCTTTCAAGCTGCTCGGCACCCTCACGTACAGCCTTCACTAACTCCTTAGCCTCGGCACGCAAGCGCACATTCTCCTCCTCCCTGCGCCCCAACACCTTATACTTTTCCATAATGGCATTGGCCATTACGGAACTCCCAACAAGCATGGAGGAGAGTTGGTTAATCTGGGCCTCACCCGACAAAGAACGGGCCCGGTTGACTTCGAAAGGGGTGCCCAAGCCACCCAAAATCTCCCTACTCACGGAGGGGTCAGCAGTAATATCATCCCCTTGCAGTACGGTCCAGGGGGGCGGTGGCAAGCCATGGCCTGATCTTTCGTATAGGTGCGGTAATAATACTCCAATTCAGACTCTTCAGGCTGAATGGGAGTCTCTACGAATCCCGCACCGCCAGAAACGGAACCAGAAGCCTTCTCAGCAGCAGGAGACTTTGGCCTTTCAGTATAAGTAAATTTCAGGTTCAGATCATCAGCATCCTCTGGGGTAATGACATTATCATGGGAATCTACCGTGTCATCGATCTGGGCCGCAGGCCCCTTCCCAGTATCCTCCTCCCGCACAGAGGGCTCAGGCGTAACAACCTTATGAACCCCCACACCCGTAGCAGTGTCATGCGGGGGAGGAGGATGAGCATCAAAGATGGAGAACTCTTCACCTTGGGGTTCTGCAATCAAAGCAAAGATACATTAAACTACAAGTACAAATACAAAATATTTGTCCAAGTTATGCATCACGTACCAGGAACAATCGCAGGCTTCCTTTGTCCCACAAAAGCTTCGCGTCTGGTCTGAATTTTGGGCTTCTTTTTCTCACCAGCATCAACAGCTTTCCCTGCTTTCCTCTTCTTCTCATCAGCAGCCTTAGAACCCGCAGTGGTTCCACCTGTGGCCGCACCAGCACCTGGAACACCCAAGCCCTCAAGGGTGTCAGATACTACCACGTAATCAGTATATCTGCGGAAATGAGAACGAGAGATACCTGCTGCATGCGGAACCAAAGGCGGAACAACAGGAGCCTCAGTTTTCTTCTTGCCGCGACCCCGCATGGGTTTATCCACTTGCTTCTTCTCTGCATGCTTTTTGGGAGCACCCTTTGACTCAAACTTACCAAGGGCCCCAAGAGTACCTACGTGTAGAATATCAGCAACATGAAACTTATAAGGCAAGAAAAGAAGGCTATGAATTATACCTTTGCCCTGCGGCAGGGGTGCATTCATTGCCTCGCGTGTAGGAACGCGGAAGTTATGGAGAATGGTCAAATTAAAACCTGCACCTTCAGCAGTCTTGACAATATCAACCTTGCCAGTAAAGGTTGGATCAAATATCTTCCACAGCTCAACAACAACTTCTGATAATACACGTTCAAATTAATAGCAAACAAGGGAATAATGAAACCGCACAAGAGTAAGAACACTTACCACCAGTTTTCTCCCGCACAACGGGCCTTGCATGCTTATCGGCCCTAGTCAATAACATCCGCAGCATCCACAATTCAGTGTTCTTCAACAGCCTATGCTCAATAGTCCTCAACCGTGGGAACCACTCCGCATTAGGAATGGCAATATCCTCCGCAGGGATAGGCACATTAACATTCCGCAAAGTCATGTTGAGAACAACCGCGGCAGCTTTAACATAGAAGAACTTGCTCTTCCACTTTGTAATACCCTTGGGAGGGGTCATCAACTTGGTACTTCTGTACCGTTCTCGGAAAGAGAAGAACCCAGTGTTCACCGTCAACTGATAAAACCCCGGAAATTATCAACGATAACCGGCAAACCAAGGGCACGAAAAGTCGATTCAAAGCGTCTAATACGGATAAACCCAAAAGGACTCATCTGGGAGATATGGACCTTGTAATGCTCCAACAAATCAGCAACAAAAACGGTCAATGGTAAACGAAGGTTACCATCAACGAAAGAATCGGCCCACATGGTCACGTGACCGGCTGGAGCACAAGCACCGGTATCACCGTCTTGGGGATAAACAGCCCCAAACTCGGAGGGCATCTGTGTACTAATCATCAGTTGGTCGAACGACGCTTTCGACCACTTCAAGGGTGGTAAGCCACCACCAGGGGCACTACCACCATCATCTTCGTCTTCACCGCCCACCGGAGAAGAAGTTTCAGGGTTTTCACCCTCCACATTGTGTGGGTTAGATGGTTCAGCCATCAGAAATATGAAGAAGAAAAGGATTGAGTTGCACAAAAACTCAGAAAATCGCCAGAAGTACAGGCGGATTGATCGGAGAAGATGAAGAGTATGGTCTCTTTTTCACCGGAGAAATTTTTAAAATTTGAACAAAGTGAGGAGAAACCAAACGGTTTCCCCTTATATACTCATCGCAATTAATGCGATAGAGTAACCGACTTACAAAGTTCAAAAAGGGCCACTTACGTTTCGCCACGTGTTCAGCGACTTTTCAGCTGACGGTTATCACACGCGCGTGGCCACCCACGCGCCTGAAAGAAAAGACCTTTACACTACTTGCTACAGTGCAGTTATGACCTCGGTCAGTGCAAACGTCCTTTCAGATCATCACATGTCAGAATCCTACCAACTTTCAACAACCCACACGTGCCATCAGCCACGTAGACAATACAAAAGCGACAAACATTATCCAAACTTAAGCGGCATGCGGTTTTTCTAGTTTACCGCACCATAACCCATACCGCATGTCGTTTTTTACATACCCCTCAAAAAAGGCAAAAATATATATCTTTAAATTATATAAGGGGGTATAAGCAATAACCGCACGTACCCACGCGCACACGTGGAATATGCGGAGAAGACACACACCAACCCGCACAGGTGCGTCAGATACTCAGAACCAACATGGTTCTTTGGACTGCGAAAACCGCTTCTCAGGATGCGGTAAACCGCACTCCATGTAAGTTTCTTCAAGCTTCAAAACCCTCATTTCCGGTTCACAACCACGGAGGGAATGCAAACAGCTTCTCCTTAAGGAAAAGGACAAGTTTGCTGAGCAACCGCACATCAGCAACCCTGTCTCCTAAACCTTCAAGAGCTACGTCCAGACTACAAGACTTCTAGAAGCGAGTTCTTTGCTGCAAACCGCAAACCACTCGTGAGTAGTTACTACAGACTGCAACTATGCGAACGGTAGCTACGGAAGAGCCACAACTACATCACCACGCGGAGGAGCAAAGCTACTTCAAGGAAAGCTGTTTTTCAACTAAACATGAAGGAAAGTGGCTACAAAACGAACGCGGAAGAGTTTCAACCAACTTCCCAAATATCTAACATAATCTCCGGAGGTGACTCGACTTAAAGGAAAGCTACTTTCCAACAAAGCGTGAAGGAAAGTAGCTCCAGAATAGTGGTAACAAGTCTGCTTATGACTAGTTACCCACCTATGGACCGCATAGAATAAACAATGGTGGGAACAACCCTGCCTATGACCATGTTTATCTGCCCATAGTTCAGATTCACATTGTTCGACCAAACACGGCCAACAATGACGCAACTATCCCACGTTCCTCAAACAAACATGACCAACAAGGTACGGCAACGAGGTAACCGCAAAGGACGTACGGTTACTAGAGAGCTAAGCCTCAGAGGACGTGCGGTTACTTGAGAGATAAACCGCAGAGAACGTGCGGTTACTAGAAAGCTTAACTGGAGAAAACGAATACCCCACAAAACAGGGATCATCATTGCATGTCCAGTTGCTGAACAAAGAGCTTGAGCAAAGTACTCACAACTTTGCACTAGCTGACGCAGAGGTTACAACTAGAGTGACGAAGACGTACATCTTCCGTCACGATCTCAGAGGTTGGTTCGAACCCTGCTAACACCTTCAGTCATCGTCTCAAAGGTTGGTTCAAAACACCAACAGGTGGCTGATGACATCAAGAAAAGGTAGACTAAGAGTCAAGTCCTTGGCTGAGAATTCCGCATCAGACGGAACTTGCTCACCAGACACCCTTCTCGAAGGAAGGAACAATCCACTCGAAAGGCCTACTACTTACTAAAAGAAGGAGCCATCTGCATGGCCCATATTTAACCTTCTAGACAACATAGTCCAGTACCCCTCCCACATGCAACTTGCATACGGAAGGAACACTAGATTGGGGGGACTTGAAGGGGTATGGTCCCAGATCTCGCGTCAGCATGACCGCGAATGACCATTACCCTCATCAAAAACCTCCAACAGCAATAAACTCACATGTGTCCGCGTGGGCACACGCGAACACAGCGGTCCAATCTGTCCAGTGATGAGAAGACTTACCTTAAGGACGGAAACTAATGTTACGCATAGCGATGCGGCCCCGCACCGCATTCTATGAACATTTTCGTCACGACAAGGGATCTGGACAACAGTAACAGTCACTCAGCAGGCAATGCGGCATAACACCGCATCCCGCGTAAATCATGGATGGAACAACCAACGCGGGAACAACATCAATGACCGCAAGCAGCGATGCGGCTTGGCACCGCATCCTGCCTACAAGGCAAGTGGGTCTGACACCACAGTGCAAGTGGAACTGGGAACAGTCGCCTACCGGCCCACGTGTATACAACAGTCTGACACCACAGCAGGACGTGGCATCACCACAGTAACCGACAGGTCTGACACACCTACAAATAGCTGTGCGATGTCAGGCTAGCTACTCAACTACCCTCCTCCACTCATCGGCTATAAATACTGACCCCAAACCAGGTTTGAGGTATCACTTCTCAACTCTCTCAATACTACTACTATCACACTTTGCTTCCCAAGCAAACTACTGATTCTCACACCGGAAAGTGGTAACAAGGAGCACCCCCACCCCATCCTCCTTGTTGCGAGTCACGGTTTGTTTCCTTGTGCAGGAAACCCACCACCAGACGATCCAGCCGGCGATCCTTGGAAAGAAGGGATTAACCCTCTTGACGAGACCAGTGAGTTAACCCACCCGGTTAACCATTGTTTCATCACTTAAATATTCGATTTATTTGACTTTGTAACTCCAGATAATCGTGTTTCATGTTTTTTTTTCTCTTTTCTATATCAATGCAGCATGGACTGGTAAAAAAAAGAAGGTAGATGCACGGTACCCCTGACTGCGAAAGGGATCCCCCTTCCCAAGCTTGCGACCCGACAACGCTGCCTAGCGGTGAAACACCTGCCAACTCAAGGGGAACTGAAGAGCCTGCTGCCAGGATTCGAACCCGAGACCTCATGGATCCTTGAGCCGGTTTAAGGTGGGGATCGGTGGCCACTGGGCTGACACCCAATGGTTAAATCATGGAGTGGATGAACGCAGCTTTGTAGATGTCAGTTTTCTCCACCAGGATGTTCCGGATTTCATTGGCAGTGAAGAAAGCATGAGAACGGCAAAGAGGACACACACTGGATGACATGTTAGTGCCTCTTCTTGTAGCCAGTGTAGGATGAAACGTTGATAGGAGGACAATAGTGGTCCTGTTTCACAGTTCATAATCAAAATTCAAAATACACAATTCAAGTGTGTAAAGTACAAAACTAGAGCAATTTCATTTTTAAATTAGAGATAGATTGTTAGCTTTACAAAGTTGTAAAACAGTGCACAGGTCTTGGTTAACCAAGACCAAAACCGGTTTTCTAAAAATATATGAACTGAGTACCAACCGATGTATATGGGTTCAGTTTGGGTATCCATTGTTCTCGAGTTAGACCGAGATCTACTCACCTCTAGTTGTGATTTATATATAATGGGTGGAGCTCTAGAGTGAACGTTGGTGTATTTGTGAACTGAGTGAACAAATCCTGACCATTATTCATTTACACTTGTGTATTGATAATCAATGGCTATGATTAGTTCACTAGTGTTCACAATCAAGTAGGTTGTTCACAAAAGAACCTAACCCACTAATTATATAAAAAAAAACCAACCATTCCTAATTCTTAATGTAATACCACATCTTTAATAAAATCAAATCATTATTACTTGAAAACCAACTCATCTAAAAAAAAGACGAACCATTCCCTGTTGTAACCAATTTTTCGATTATCTATGTTACGGTACCAATATTGATATCGAGAAGATTAATATGGACCATTTTAACACCCTTGTTAAATCCCACATCACTCATGACCAGGAGAGATTCTTGGTGTCACACCCAACCGATGGTGGAAATATCGAGGCGAAACGTAATAGATTGCTCAAAGACATCACAACACTAAATTATGATATACATTAGGATTCAAAATTTCATTTCCATATAATTGAATAACACATTACATTGTTCAAAAGGGAAATGACAACAATTGGGAATTTCATAACTAAAACATTGAAATGCATAAATAAATTTGGTGAGTATCTAAATCCACCCTAAGTAGTTTTCTTGTGATAGCATCATCAAACATTTCCTGTAACATTGTAACATATATAAAATATTCGTCAACACAAATTATGTTGGTGAGCATACTAGTTTGGTTGCATAGCATAAATAAGAATAAGTCTCAAATCCACATGTTTATGGCATACTAAATCATGTAACATACTACCAGGCAATAGACTAAATATCAATCCAAAGTTTGGTACTAGCGTAACCTTATCACCGAAGTAAGTAAGGCCGCAAAGAATAACTTAACAATGACCCACGAAATGGGCGGTGTGCTAATATTACAATGTTATACATGTTAAGGGAGGCTTGTAAGGTTAGTGATAGATGTCTAAGCATAGGTATAATGTAGCATGTAATCACAATTAGCATAATAAATAAGCATGTATATGGATTAAGATTTAAATAAGTTTGCATGTATATGTGTGTTTAGTTTGGATACATGTTGCAACCCAAATAATGTTTACAGCGTAAAAGGGTCAAGTATGAACTCAAGGTTTGCGAAGAATTTCCACAAAATATGAGTGAGCGGTTTGAAAGATGGAATCACCAAAGTCACCCTAAAAAGGTAAACAAAGGTGTATGAGTATGAGGATTTGAAGATTGAAAAGTACACATAATTTACGAGTATGATAATACATAAAATATATCTTGCTTAGACACTTATTTGGACACTATTATTAGTGCGTGTTTTTCATGAGTGTTAAACACTCATTAGAAGTCTATAAATAAGGAATCTAAGACTAAGACATTTCCCACTTTAACACATAACATTCAACCATGGACTCGTTGATATTATGGTTTGGTTTTTGGAATAGGTATTACATATGATTTATTATATGTATAGTTAAATATTTGTCAAGCATTAGAGGTATGGTAATCCACTAACCTTAAGAGTTCCACCACTGCACAAAATCACCAACATAGTTGATGATTCGGATGGTCATGAATACAAGGAACAAAAATGCATAAGTAACTAGCTATTTTGCTAAGTAACCAAGTGAGGGATGATGGAAGTTTAATTGTAGAACCAAGGTTCTCAACAACACCATTCATACCTTACACGAGTGCTTCCAACACTGAGTGATTGGAGACTTAGTGTGGTTTCACTCACTTTGTTGTTTATGGGTTATTTAGAGACTTACAAGAACATAAAATAGAGGCATATAAACATTAAGTTTCTAGAATTAAACGTTAAGACAAGTCTCTCAACCAGATGACGTATAACAAGCGATTTCTTGAGCTGAACCAGATGATCTCGTATTTGTTCACTCCTCTTTATCGTCTCATTGAACATTACACCAGGGATCTTTCGTCTGGTATCCAGGATTCCGTGATTAGCACTATACCCGCAACATTGGAGGCTGCAATGGAATTGGCCACCGAGCTCACAGAAAACCATATCCGAAACAGAGACTTTGACAAAGAGAAAAAGAAGGGCTCTCAACTGAACAAACCCCAGTAGAAGAGCCAAAGACAACCAGGGTTGAATCATCTTCCCGTGTCAATACAAAACGAAAGCGTGTTGGTAAAAACTACGTTGTTGCCTCGACTAACCCAACTCCACAAGTTGTGCCTCTCCAAGCAATCCCACGTCCGAATAAGCTCCTCGTTCTCCGGCAAGGTTACTTATTCTCACGTCGGAGCTTGGTCACGGATTCCCCCTCCGGGGTCCTCCGTGTCGAGGCTAACGGTGTTCTTTTTTGTAGGAAGACTACACCGATCCTTTACAACGTTGACGAGCTTCGTTGACGAGCTTCGTTGACTCTCCACTGGGATTCAGGGACTCGACAAATATGATTGTTGATTGATTGTTCAAATCAATTAAGAATCCAAAACATAACAGATCTGTTGATATGACATATTGGGAAATTTCGTTTGGAATAAACAAGGGGACGTGGGTTCGAACCCGGCTTGTTCACTGCACAGCATGTTTTTTTTTTAATGAAGCCAATACATAATTGAACTCGGTAAAAACATAAATAAATTAAAGAGTGGGTTTATCAACGGGTTAGACACATGTCCTATCGGTAGGGACGTGTGCGCACAAACAAGAGGTCTCCGGTTTGATCCGGCCAGACCCCGTTTTTAATGTTTTTTTTCTGATTTCCTTCTTTTATACTTTAAACATTAAAGTCAAAACATAACAGTAAATAAGAATTTATTTATAACTAATTTCTTTTTATTAAAGTCAATTATCACGGTAAATAGGAATTGATTTATAACTAATTTCTTTTTATTAAAGTCCACTATAACAGTAAATAGGAATTGATTTACAATTAATTTCTTTTTATAACATATAAATATTAAAAAGGTTAATTTATAAATTTAAATTAAACATGAATTGAAACAGGATTGAAGGAGTTGAATTGATCTGAAACTAAAGCATTCAATCATCGATATAGGAAGATTGAAATCTCCCAATTACCCTTCTGGTGTGTTAAAAGTTTGGGTGAAATACAGATTTAATCCCTCTAAAATGGATTACACATCCTTGTATATGGTGCTTCATAACTTGTAAGCATAGTAAAATTACCATAAGGGTAGAAAACCTAGTTTCTTTAATAAGGTAGTATTGATATAGATATAGATTTTAATAAATGGGTTATTACTTAATAATTTTACATTGGGTTGTAAGTAAGGGAAATTGGGCTATAATAATCTCACCTAGACCTTATTGGCCTAATAATCTCACCTCAGAATATTCCCCACAACAGTCCAACCTTTCACCTATTTTTCCTACAATGATCCCCCGCTAAAAAAAACTTAACGGGGTTAAGATTTTTTCCGAATTACAAACAGATTTTTTAGGGCTTTTGATTAGAACGACGATACGAGTCCATTGATGTAAAACTTTCCTCGAAACGGTGCTCCAAATGATGAAAACGGCGCTTCAATTCGGGTGTTTAAATTTCCAATTAACCAAAATCAAGTCACTTTGAGCACCGTTTCGAGATAAGTTTTACATCAATGGACTCGTATCGTCGTTCTGATCCAAAGCCCTAAAAAATCTGTTTGTAATTTGGAAAAAAGCTTAACTCCGTTAAGTTTTTTTAACGGGGGACCATTGTAGGAAAAATAGGTGAAAGGTGGGACTGGTGGGGGGAATATTCTGATGTGGCATTATTAATGGCCAATAAGGTCTAAGTATGATTATTACAGGCCAATTCCCTTATAAGTAAAAGCCTAGCTAGTAAAATAAATAACTTCGTAGACTTAGTTTATCTTTCTTCTTCGCATCCTACCCTAATACACAACAGCCGTTAACCTGCAATGAACGTCGCACCTGCCAGAACAGCAACCATTAACCAACAATGGAGCCATGAGTACCCGTCAGACGGTGGCCGGAGTTCCGCCGTTGCATGCCGTCCCCGAAACGTTGAACTGCCATCCCCATTTTCCTGAAAGCGTTTTGATGTCGTCCCCAAATTCCCGGAAACGTTTGGGGGACGTCCCCATTTCCGTCCCCAGAACAGGTATTCATAGTTTTTGGGGTCTTGGTGCTATTTATAAAATTCTCCTTTCAAACAAAAAAAAAAAAAAAAGGTATTCATAGCCCCAAGCCGTCCTCGTACTACATAGTGCACCACGTTTCAATACCTTTTATTATGCACCTTAACATATCAACTTATCAAGTCTTTTTAAACCCCACATCTTTCAATTTCCACTTCATATAACTATCTAAACCACCACCATCTGTTACTCAACTTGTTCGTTATTCTGCTTACAATCCATCCAATGGAATCGTTTCCCGCCATTTTAATATGGCTAGCTCCATACATTCTATCCATTGCTGCATTTATCATCCTTTTGGAGCAAATCAGTTACTTGAAAAAGAAACGCTCCGCTCCTGGTCCGAATTTGGTGTTGCCGTTTATTGGCAACGCGATTTTGCTTGCCCGGAATCCGACCTCGTTTTGGGAGGTTCAGTCTGCGATGGCTAAATCCTCAGACGTCGGATTCTCAGTTAACTATATAATCGGCAGATTCATCGTCTTCATCCGGTCCTCTGACCTTTCGCTTAAAGTATTTGCAAATGTCCGCCCAGACGCCTTCCATCTTGTGGTCTACCCTTTCGGCCGAAAACTATTCCGCGAGCGTAACATTCTTTACATGATGGGGCAAGAACACAAGGACTTACGAAGTCGCATTGCTCCTAACTTTACTCCCAAAGCTCTTTCAACTTACATTGAGCTTCAACAACACACGATCCTCAAGCACATGAAATCATGGATGCAGTTTCCGGAATCAAACACAAAGCCTTTTCCTCTTCGGTTTCTCTGCCGCGATATGAATTTAGAAACGAGTCAGAATGTTTTTGTTGGACCGTATTTGACTAACGAGTCCCGTAAGCGATTCGAAGTGGAATATAATTTATTCGCGGCCGGGTTGACAGCATTACCGATTGATTTACCGGGATTTGCTTTTAGAAACGCCAGAGTAGCGGTGTCTAGACTCGTCGAGACGCTGGCGGCTTGTGTCGAGAACAGTAAGTCGAAAATGAAGTCTGGCCAGGAGCCAACTTGTTTAGTTGATTTCTGGATACGTGGGGCCGAAGCCGAACAAGCACGTGAGAAACAACCACTTCACACCAGCACCGAGATCGCGGGTCACCTATTTGATTTCCTCTTCGCCTCACAAGACGCTTCAACCGCGTCGCTTCTTTGGGCTGTGACGTTACTCGATTCACATCCGGAGGTTTTGGAGAGGGTTAGGAAAGAAGTCGCGGGTTTTTGGTCACCAGAATCCGATAAGTTAATCACCGTCGATCAGCTTAGGGAAATGCGGTACACGGAGGCCGTGGCGAAGGAGGTCATCTGGTACCGAGCACCGGCAGCGATGATTCCACATGTTGCCGGTGAAGACTTCCCGTTAACGGACAGGTACACGATTCCCAAGGGGGCGATCGTATTCCCGTCCGTGTTTGAATCTTCATTCCAAGGGTTTGTTGACCCATATCGGTTTGACCCCATGGCGATTTCACAAGCAAGTTTGGCCAGAAGTTGATGTCGGAGAGCCGCTGATGTCACACCCCAACCGATGGCGGAATCATCGGGGCACGGCACTAGGCGAATCAGATTGCTCAAGAGAATCCATAACAACTACATTGCGATAATATTTAATACATTCGTTATCCCATACTAACAAATAATACAATCACATAAGTTATCACAGATTTCTTGTCCTCTCGAACAATACAAATCCGACAACCTAGATTTTAGTTGAGTTTCTAGACTCCCTAGCTTGATTAGATATAGTCTGCGATCTAACCTGCAACATACGTTAAAATATTTATCAATACAAAAGTATTGGCGAGTATACAGGTTTGATATGAATAGCGTAATAGATAAAAAGTGTAGCGAATTTCCATATGCAAGAACGTAACACACGACATATATACTCACAAAGCTGATACTACCAACTAAGTCCTCGATGCTCGAATATGCGATGGCAAACTAGACCCCGTCGGGCGCAATAGTACTATACTAGTCATGGTGGGACGTCACGAGTATAAGCCCTAGCACATATGAAACTAGCATCACGTATATCTATGCATAACAGTTATTCGCAAGTGATAATTCGATTGATTTGAATAATTCGTTTGATAAGTTCGATTTGTTAGAAACGTATGTTACACCCAAAATACGATTAAAAAAGGGGTCAAGTATAATCACAGTGCGTATTTAGCGGGAATACAACTTGATTGGATTGGTTGCGAGTACGTCTGCGTTAATCATTGAAGGATATAGTAAACGATGCATGGTTAAGCGAGAATAGTATTGAAAAGTCAGTCATCTGGTCGGATGGTGCTCACCCATTCGGATGGGCTCATCTGATCGGATGGCATATGGGTCAGAGTCGGATGGCTGTCATCCGGTCGGATGACAGGCTATCCAGTCGGATTAGTGTTGACTCGTGCGGATTGTCGTCCGTTCAAACAAGTGTAACTCGTGCGGACAGTCATGTCACTCGTGCGGACAAGTAACTCGTGCGGCCAGTCATGTTATCCGTGCGGGTTGATATTTACTCCGTCCGGATGACATGTATCCGTCCGGATGACATGTTATCCGTGCGGATGGCATGTTATCCGTGCGGATTACATGTTATCCGTGCGGATTACACGTGGTCCGTGCGGACAACACGTTTGTTTCGCATTCTATATACTGTTTCTGAGTGTTTATCGGAAGGAGTACGTGTAGAGTTACCGAGACAGTGTAATCTCTCATTAACACTCGAAATTCCATCAATTCCGACCTGCTCTAACGGCCGGGAATCACCCCGCTCCATCAGAACTGGCCGTTCTTGACGGTTTCTCGTGGTTAACTCGAAATCGCACAGTTCCTTGGCTAAATACACAGATTTAGGTGAGATTTGTTATCAAAACATGTGGAAATCACCCAGATCTGAGTCGTTCATGATGGGATGAGATCACAACTTTGAAGTTCATAAGAACTCTTGGTGACATCACCTCAAAACGCCTCAAATCAGCAGATTTCACGGTTAGAAATCGAGTTTTGAAAGTTAGAATGATGTAGAATTGAGTCTAGATCATAGAAGTACAAGTTTCTAGGTTGAAATCTTACCGGAACCGCGAGGAATCGAGAGAAAAGGGTCTTGAAGCGTGTCTGGTCGAGTGGGAGCTATCACATCACTTGAACAGTGGTGTGGCAGGCTATTTATAGGTGAAAAGAGGAGAAGGGAGTCACAGATCCGGATTGCCCATCCGTCCGGATTGCTGTCCGTCCGGATGGCTATCCGTCCGGATTGCTATCCGTCCGGATGGCTATCCTGACGCGATGAATTCTTCGTTTTCGATCGTTTTGACAGTTTTTGCGGTGCGCGCTTCTATAGTTGAGTTATATTATCATTATATATGTATATATATAACTAAGGGTCGTATTTACGTATCCATAATCCATAGTTTCGGTAATTAACAATCGGTTTTCGTTTTGAGTATGCGATTATAAGCGACGTTTCACGGCCATCAAGGAGGGTAGTATAGGTCCTTTCTTGATGTCATCGTGAACGTTATTGTGTTTTGTGCCACAAAGACTGACGGGGTACCGTTTACTCGTATTGTCATCATCGTCATGACGACTGAAGCTACAGCACTCACCCGAGGGTCCTTGTTAGCGTTAATTGTCTGCGTTTCGACACATCAAGGCCACCGAGGAGGGTAGAATAGGTCCTCACTCGATGCTTCCGTGAGTGTTAGTGTTTGTGATAATAGTGTAGTATAGTGGTTTTGTATCTCGAAAATATGCGATTATCCTTCGAATAGCGACATATGCGATATAGTTACATTATGATCCGAATCTCTGGTGCTAGGCGTAACGAGTATATCGAGTAGTAACAACGCACAAAAGTGCGGGTTGTTACAGTCTCCCCTACTTTAGGAAATTTCGTCCCGAAATTAATCCAATAGGTAGACCTTTGAGAGTTGATCCTGGATAACTAGCGATACAACGAGTGAATCGGGGAAGAGTTGACAAGCGAGTGCTTCGAATAAGAGAGACCGATTGCGATAGCGAGAAGCGACGTAAAGACGAAAGTAATATCCCACGAGTTGGCGTTCCAAAGTACCTTGTGTTGCATAGAATTCGTAAGTTCGATGCGATTGAAATTTTAAACAACTTGATAGGTTTCTCATAACGTAGGGTTAACTGAGTCGATTGTTAACCAACATTGCAAGAAAGCTTAGGTTTCAAATATTTTAAGGAATTCGAAAAAGAAAACTGGGGTTACGGAAACTCTCTTAGGACCTGGGTCCACTGCTGAACTCGATGTCGACCCATGTCTTAAAAAGGATTTCGTTTTGATATTGCAAAATTTTTTAAAGAAAACTGGACTTATGAGACTTCCCTTGGGCATGGAGTTAAGCTGATTCGATGTTACCTCCACATAGTGAGGAAATTTCACTTGTCCAATGGTTTTAATAAAAGTTTTATAAAAATCAGTTTCTAATAGTTTGAAAAGTTAATTATCATCGAGCCCCACTTGGCACTTTCTCACGAAAGTTTGGTAATATGGTTAAAACACTTATATATAGGAAGTACCAAAGGCGTATCCACCATGTTTCTCCATATCACTTCCGTTTCGTGAGGCGGTGTCATGTAGGCCGATATGACACGGATAGAATTTCGCTACCTCGGTCCAATCGATAGGAAGTCAGACCAAGTTAAAAATAGAATCGAATAGGTAAAACAAGCGAGTTGAATTGCGAACTCTGCTATATCAGCGTGCGCGAATAGCCTGGCGATACGAAATGTTTATGCGTCGTGTCTGGTTAGGCGTCGAGCTGTAGACGATAAGCGATTAGCGCGATGTCGATTAGATTACACATTGAACCCGCATGGCACGTTTCCACGAGGGCTTGCTAACATGGTGAATCACCACGTTTAACCAGGCTAGTTTTGCCTCGTGAAGTGATGTCAGGCGTGTTATTACCACATAGGTTGTACCAAACGAGCGAATAAGCGGTAGATTATACACGATAAGCGATAAGCGATTAGGTGATTTAGCGAATAACGCACACCAACAATGACGGCGATGATAAATGAATTACGATGAGCGGCAGTTGTTGCGTTGCAAGCGATGGAGGTATACGCGATTCATGCGGTTGATTCGATTGATTTACACCACAGAGGTTAACTGACATTAGACCCCACATGGCCTTTTTCCACGAAAGCCCGCCGATATGACTAAAACACCTTCCTTTAATCATATGAGCTTCATCTCGTGAAGCGAGGTCATGTGTGTTAACTTAACACAAACACCACGGATAACGGTAGGTGACAACGATAGATCGATTCACAGCAAGCGATATAGGTTCATATAATAAGCGACAGAGATTGCGAGATACACAAGATAAGCGATTGCAATTAGTCGAGTTTTGTTTCGAATAAGCTCAACGTTACGTTGCGTCGCATCACGGCTATTGAGGAGGGTAGAATAGGTCCTCACCCAACAATACCGTGAGCGTTTATTTGCTTGTTTGAGATTCGTTGCAACAGCCTTACGACCAGTCTTGCGTCAATGCAATTGTCCTGCGAGGTAGACTCCCCAGAGTCCATCGATGAGGCGATTGCATTGCGTTTGCAGACTTACGACAAGTCTTGCGATGATGCGATTTAGTTGTTACGCCTTGCGATTAAGTGTAGTGTGTTGAAAATAATCACAATAGTATAATAGGTCTAATAACGTTCAACTCCACGTGGCACTTTCTTCACGGAACTTTGGTAGTATAATAAAGCACACCTTGCTTGACCCCTACTACTTTCATCCCGTGATTTGGTGTCACCTTTTCTCAAAACGCTTATGGCACCTTAGAATTTACTACGATCTCCGTGCACTGACCCAAATAATCCCGTGTACACCCGTGATTAGTCGTTCCTTGCACGTTTATCGTACCTCGTTCTAAGAGTGTAGTGAGGGCAAAACACATTATTTCGTGATATAGTATATAGTACGCGTGTGACTCTAGTCTAAGTGCGACGATTAGAGAGCGGAAGAGAAAACGAAAACGAGAGTTAATGTTACGCATTGTGGCAACATCGAGAAATAGAGTAGGTTCAAAACTTAGAAGTCAACGTCGAAAATCGCATCATTACAACTTTATCCTACGCTTGCTAGGTGCTTGATGCTGGAGACTTTTGCTGGAGCTGTTGTTGTTGCACTCGCGTTCACGGTTCGATGCGGTAGTTGCGGGTGAAGTGACCGTAACGGTTGCAGTTATTGCAATAGCGACAGTCTGCCCCAACTGGATGATGATAGGTACACGAGTAACACTGAGGATGAGCTCTAGTGTAGGCTCGTTTTGGAAACATCGGAACTGCTCGAAGAGGTTCGGGTTGCAGAAGTTCGGTTGTTGATGAACTCGCGCTTGAAGTCTTTCGTTTGCGGCTGGGTTTATCGGTGTCTTGCGAAGAGGTGTCGTCGTTGGAGGATTCGTCTGAGGACTCACTTGCAGAATCTTTGGCCGATTTGTCGGAAGATCCGTGGGCAGATTTGTCAGAAGAATCGGCAGCAGATTCGTTCGAAGAATCGTTAGCAGATTCGTTAGAAGAATCGTTAGCAGATTCGTCAGAAGATTCGTCAGTAGATTCATCAGAAGATTCATCAACATGTTCTCCTGAAGGATTAATGGCGATTGCTTGATGAGCTTGCTTGGCAGGATTTCTTGAGAATAACCCTTCCACGAGTCGTTTGTTGTTGATTTCTGCGGCTAAGCGGTAGGTTTCTTCGATGGTAGTTGGTCTTGCAGCTTCGACAAAATCACCCACACACTCAGGCAAGCCACGAATGTACTTCGCGATGGCCTTCCCCAGAGTGTTGACTTGACTTGGGCAGATTATGCTAAGCTGTTTGAACCTTGCGGTGTGGCCAGCATTGTCACCGTTGGTTTGCTTGATCTCCCAAAATTCGCTTTCTAGTTTCTGGATTTCGTGGGGAGGGCAGTACTCTTTCTTCATAAGCTCTTTCAGCTCATTCCAAGAGAGAGCGTAAGCTGCGGAGATCCCACGTTTGTTACGTTCGGCGGTCCACCAGTCGAGTGCTCGTGATTGAAATACTCCGGTAGCACAAGTAGTACGGAAACTATCGGGACACCCGCTCTGACGAAGGGTAACTTCGATAGAATCAAACCACTGGAGTAGTTGAGTCACACCTCCTTCACCCGTGAATTCCATCGGGTCACAGGCTTTGAAGTGTTTGTAAAGAAAAGCAGGTTGCGGCTCTCCTGTCTTAACGTCTTCCGAAGCTCGAGAGTGGCTGAGAGAGTGCACTCGAGCGGCAATTTGAGGAATAAGCTTACCCACTTCCTTAGTCACAAGTGATGCAATCCTCTTACCGGCGCTTCGTTTGGCTCTTCTCCTGGCTACTCGTCTCGAGGTAGGGTTGTTGGAAGGCATCTAGACAGGAAGAGACTTGGAATGAGATTCGATCATAATGATTTTTGAGTTCCGCGATGCGATTGAGCGCGTTCAAAACTTGTTGCGATAGTATATTGGTAATGCGAATCACATAGGAGCCACATAGGAGACACGAAATCCCTAAGTTCTCACACATTAACTTGTTTGTTTATACGTATATATATATATATCTATATAGATGTAATTTGTAATCATACGCATACAGGTTGACTTAGAATAGGCGAGGTCGCGTTGAAGTGAGAAAACGAGAGCGGAGGCGATAGATTATGCATTAATTTTGTTGCGAACATTCGGGTTTCGTTTTAGATTGCGATGGCTGTGCGAATTGTGCGTTTATAAAGCAGGGAGTGAAAATTGTTAAATCGAGAAATCGATAACACATAAAGCATAATTACGTTCATTAAAGCATAAAATCAGCGAATCGTAGGTTTAGTAAAACATTCGGAATGCCTCGGGTGTTTAGGCGTCGACTACTCAAGGTACCCCAACTATATTCAACAAGTTCGAGCATGCGCGTTGACCTAGAAGACTTCATGATTCCACTGGGATGCAGCTCATGACATTCGTCTTCCTAGCCATCACGTGGCTCGAGTTATCAAGATAGTCGAGTCCTTGGCGAGAGCTTTTGAAAACCAATTTAGAGAGTGGAACGTCTTATTAAGGTACGGGTTTCACCCCTGACTTAACAGCTTCGTTCCTAATTGTGGTTATGCTCTTCGAATAAATTCGTGAGTTCCACCAGATTTTGAAATGGAGACTTTCGTCGAGATGTGGATGTCACTCCTAACTCGATGAAAGGTTCTCGTGCTAGAAAAAAAATGCGCTGAGTGAGCGATCTCGTTGAGAGTTCTTGGTTTTCACCCCTGATCTTGACTGGATCGCTCGGTTTCGTTATGCGAGTATATTTCGAAAACATGTGTATTGTGTCGGCCTTAGGAAAGGCTTCTTAGAGTGAAGTTGTAGTACGCGGTGTTCACACAAAGTTGTAGCTTTGAGCAATTTCAATCGAGAGTATCAAGCAGGTCCGATACAAACCCTACTGGGTTTGTACGAGTCGGCCTGTTGGTACTTAGACTATAGACTAGGTCAATTTCTAAGACGTCGACCCGGACTAGGTCGAGTCTGGCCTAATTCCCTATAGTTATGGCTCTGATACCAATCTGTCACACCCCAACCGATGGCGGAATCATCGGGGCACAGCACTAGGCGAATCAGATTGCTAAAGAGAATCCACAACAACTACATTGCGATAATATTTAATACATTCGTTATCCCATACTAACAAATTATACAATCACATAAGTTATCACATATTTCTTGTCCTCTCGAACAATACAAATCCGACAACCTAGATTTTAGTTGAGTTTCTAGACTCCCTAGCTTGATTTGATATAGTCTGCGATCTAACCTGCAACATACGTTAAAATATTTGTCAATACAAAAGTATTGGCGAGTATACAGGTTTGATATGAATAGCGTAATAGATAAAAAGTGTAGCGAATTTCCATATGCAAGAACGTAACACACGACATATATACTCACAAAGCTGATACTACCAACTAAGTCCTCGATGCTCGAATATGCGATGGCAAACTAGACCCCGTCGGGCGCAATAGTACTATACTAGTCATGGTGGGACGTCGCGAGTATAAGCCCTAGCACATATGCAACTAGCATCACGTATATCTATGCATAACAATTATTCGCAAGTGATAATTCGATTGATTTGAATAATTCGTTTGATAAGTTCGATTTGTTAGAAACGTATGTTACACCCAAAATACGATTAAAAAAGGGGTCAAGTATACTCACAGTGCGTATTTAGCGGGAATACAACTTGATTGGATTGGTTGCGAGTACGTCTGCGTTAATCATTGAAGGATATAGTAAACGATGCATGGTTAAGCGAGAATAGTATTGAAAAGTCAGTCATCTGGTAGGATGGTGCTCACCCATTCGGATGGGCTCATCTGATCGGATGGCATATGGGTCAGAGTCGGATGGCTGTCATCCAGTCGGATGACAGGCTATCCGGTCGGATTAGTGTTGACTCGTGAGGATTGTCGTCCGTTCGAACAAGTGTAACTCGTGCGGACAGTCATGTCACTTGTGCGGACAAGTAACTCGTGCGGCCAGTCATGTTATCCGTGCGGGTTGATATTTACTCCGTCCGGATGACATGTATCCGTCCGGATGACATGTTATCCGTGCGGATTACACGTGGTCCGTGCGGACAACACGTCTGTTTCGCATTCTATATACTGTTTCTGAGTGTTTATCGGAAGGAGTACGTGTAGAGTTACCGAGACAGTGTAATCTCGCATTAACACTCGAAATTCCATCAATTCCGACCCGCTCTAACGGCCGGGAATCACCCCGCTCCATCAGAACTAGCCGTTCTTGACGGTTTCTCGTGGTTAACTCGAAATCGCACAGTTCCTTGGTTAGATACACAGATTTAGGTGAGATTTGTTATCAAAACATGTGGAAATCACCCAGATCTGAGTCGTTCATGATGGGATGAGATCACAACTTTGAAGTTCATAAGAACTCTTGGTGACATCACCTCAAAACGCCTCAAATCAGCAGATTTCACGGTTAGAAATCGAGTTTTGAAAGTTAGAATGATGTAGAATTGAGTGTAGATCATAGAAGTACAAGTTTCTAGGTTGAAATCTTACCGGAACCGCGAGGAATCGAGAGAAAAGGGTCTTGAAGCGTGTCTGGTCGAGTGGGAGCTGTCACATCACTTGAACAGTGGTGTGGCAGGCTATTTATAGGTGAAAAGAGGAGAAGGGAGTCACAGATCCGGATTGCCCATCCGTCCGGATTGCTGTCCGTCCGGATGGCTATCCTGACGCGATGAATTCTTCGTTTTCGATCGTTTTGACAGTTTTTGCGGTGCGCGCTTCTATAGTTGAGTTATATTATCATTATATATGTATATATATAACTAAGGGTCGTATTTACGTATCCATAATCCATAGTTTCGGTAATTAACAATCGGTTTTCGTTTTGAGTATGCGATTATTAGCGACGTTTCACGGCCATCAAGGAGGGTAGTATAGGTCCTTTCTTGATGTCATCGTGAACGTTATTGTGTTTTGTACCACAAAGACTGACGGGGTACCGTTTACTCGTATTGTCATCATCGTCATGACGACTGAAGCAACAGCACTCACCCGAGGGTCCTTGTTAGCGTTAATTGTCTGCGTTTCGACACATCACGGCCACCGAGGAGGGTAGAATAGGTCCTCACTCGATGCCTCCGTGAGTGTTAGTGTTTGTGATAATAGTGTAGTATAGTGGTTTTGTATCTCGAAAATATGCGATTATCCTTCGAATAGCGACATATGCGATATAGTTACATTATGATCCGAATCTCTGGTGCTAGGCGTAACGAGTATATCGAGTAGTAACAACGCACAAAAGTGCGGGTTGTTACAGCTGACGAGGTGACAAGAAGAATGTCATCGACGTATAAGAGTAGAAAAGCCGTATTATGCCCCTGATGAAGAGTGAAGAGAGATGCATCACATGTGCTGTGATGAAAACCCAATGTGAGGACATAGTCAGTAAACCTTTGGTACCAAGCCCGTGGTGCCTGTTTCAATCTGTAGAGCGACTTTTTCAATGAGCAAACATAGTCGGGATAGTCTTTGTCTCGAAAACCCATCGGTTGATACATGTAAACCGTCTCATTAAGGTTGCCGTGTAAGAAGGCGTTAGTGACGTCTAGTTGATGGACGTCCCAACCCTTCGAGATGGCAATAGATAACACTGTCCTGATAGTTGCCGGTTTCACAACCGGGCTAAAAGTCTCACCACAATCCACGCCAACCTGTTGTAATCTGCCGTCACACACAAGACGAGCTTTATACCGCTCGAGAGTGCCATCGGACTTAAATTTGTGTTTGAACAACCACATGCTTCTTATAACATTCATATGTGGCTGTCTTGGGACCAAATCCCATGTCCTGTTTCTAATTAATGCATGATATTCAGTTGACATTGCAGAGTACCATTCCGGAATAGATAAGGCATCGACTGGGTTTTTGGGTATAGGCACGGCTGAGGTGGAGGTGTGTAAGGAAAATGGTTGCTTAGGTTTGTGAATGCCACTCATTGAACGAGTGTGCATGGTTCGGGTTTGGGGAGGGGGGCATGGGTCAGGTTGTGGAGCGGGAGAAGGTATGTGTGGGCCGAGGGTATGATTGGGCTGTATTGGGGTTGACGGTGTGAGAGGAGAGGTGGGAATGGGCGGCATGGGCTGTGGGGACGGATTAGATGATGTGTGAGTGGGCTGTGGGGACGGATTAGATGATGTGTGAGTGGGCATGTAATTGGGCTGTGGGGACGGGTTTGGTGATGTGTTATTGGGCCGAGCGGTATGGGCGAGTGGGCTGGAGTTGGGCGAGTGGGCTGTGAAAGGTGGGGGGGCCGAGGGGTTGGTGTTAGCAGTGTTCGGGTTGGGTGAGGGTATTACATGAGACCAAAGGTGAGGCGGAAACGGGTCAGTGAGAAATTTATAGGATGGAGTGGGTGAAATTGATTGGGCGAATGGGAAGGTGGTTTCATCAAAGGCAACATGCCGAGAGATGAAGATTTGGTGTGTGGTGAGGTTAAGGCAACGATAGCCTCGATGGTTGGGGGGTAGCCTAGGATAACACAAGGATGTGACTGATGGTCCAGCTTGTGTATGGTGGTGGATGGAGTGAGCGGGTAGCATAAACTCCCGAAAACTCGTAAGTGGGCATAGGAGGGTGTGGATAGGTAGAGAAGTTCAGTTGGCATTTTATCTTTGGTGAGTGTATTTAGGAGAATGTTTAGGAGGTAGGTTGCAGTTTCAAGTGCGTGGTGCCAGAAATAGGTGGGAAGGGAAGCATGGGCTAGCAGTGTGCGCATCATGTTATTTATTGTTCATATTTTGCGCTCGGCCTTCCCGTTTTGGGAAGAGGTGTAGGGGCATGAAAGGCGGTAAAGGATGCCGTTAGTGTTGAAAAAACTTTGGAAAGCAGAGTTTACATACTCTTTTCCATTGTCACATTGGAAGGTTTTAATGACCCGTTCAAATTGAGTTTTAATATTTTTTGCAAATTGCGTAAAAGTGGGGAAGACATGCGATTTGTGAGAAATAGGGAATGTCCATAAAAAATTGGTGAAGTCGTCTAAAAACAATATATAGTATTTATGGCCAGCTGAACTGACAATAGGTGACGTCCACACGTCACTATGTATGATGTTAAATGGGTGGGTAGTGTGGGAAGTAGACGCATAAAATGGTAAACGAATACTTTTTCCATAAGCACAAGACTGGCATACATTATTCTCAAAATTATTAAAGTCAATGGAATAAGAAGTTTTTAATGAATGTAAAGACGGGCGCCCTGGGTGACCAAGACGGTGATGCCAGAGTTGTGAATAAATAGCAGCAAGAGCAGTAGGTGAGGAGGAGCTGGGTCCCAAAAGCAAAGGATAGAGATCACCGCTACTGTTGCATCGCAGGAGTGGGGTCCTGGTCTTGTAATCCTTCACAAGAAAACCAAACGGGTCAAATTCAACAGACACAGAATTATCGGTTGTAAATCTACGGACAGAAATTAGGTTTTTAAGTAATTTGGGTGAGTAAAGGACATCTTTGAGAATGAAGGGTGGATAGGGTTTGGGTAGGTATTTGGTTCCTGTACCTATAACCGGAATGGTATCTACATTGCCAACAATAATATTTTTAGACATGCAAGAATTAGAAAAGGAATGATAATCACCTTGTTCATTCGACATATTTGTTGTTGCACCAGTGTCCATGTATGGTATCGGGTCATGTTGTTGCAGAGACATAGTGTACATGGCCTGTTCGATATCTGTTGGAGTATAAGCTGCATGAAGCCCGTGTGTGGGCCTTGGCCCAAGTAACCCCGGTGTACCCGAAGAAGAAGGCTGCTGTTTGTTGTTGGACGTGGGGTAGGGGCAGGGCGGTGGCGACCATGAGTGGTAATGCGGCGGCTGCTGTGGTGAATATCCGAAATATCCGGACCAGGGACCCATCCAAGGAGCATATGGTGGCTGCCAGTGAGTGTTGTTGGGCGGGTAACGTGATCGGCCAGACGAGCCGCGTCCGCGTCCGCGAGACCTACCACGTCCCCGTGAATCCGAACGGTAAGGTGTGCCTGGTGAGTCATAGTGGGCTGGGGTGCGGCTGGTAGTGGAGTTTAGAGCAGTGGCAGTCTTGGACGCAAGGAGCGCCTGTTCAGCTTTGCGTGTTTCAACTTGGATGAGTCTAGAGTGGGCTGTATAAAAAGAAGGTAGCGGGTCTTATTGTTGCAGAATAGTGGCGATGCCTTCGTAAGATTCATTGAGCCCAGCAATCAGTTGCAACACAAGACGTTCATCATCAACTGGGGCATTGGCATTAGCCAGTTGATCAGCCAGGACTTTAAGTTCCTGGCAATAGGCAGAGACGGAGGAGAAAGCATCCAGACGAGTGTTGGAAAATTTCTGCATGAGGTGGATGGCTCTGGCACTTTTGTTATCTTGAAACAGGTTTTCAATGGCGGTCCAGGCTTCATGAGCGGTAGATGTTTTGTTGATTATGGTGTGTAGGAGATCATTAGAAATCGTGCTATATATCCATTGTAACACAATGGCATCAAGCCGTTCCCAATCTGCTGTGGGTTTGGGTGGGTCAGAAGAAGAGGTTTCAGTGGTGGAGTGTTTCGGTGGAGAGAGGTGGTCGTGGACAAGAAAGGCTTTGCTTTGTATCTTGAAGAGGGTGGCCCAGGAGTTATATTGAGAAGATTCGATCTCCAGGGTTATAGGAATTAGGTTTTTGATATTGTTGACTGTGGTTGCAGGGTGAAGGGAGGGGGAGGTGGTTGACGGCATAATGGAGGATGTCATGGCAGATGTAGTCATCGGCACAGGTTGGGGATGCAAGGAGCAGAAGATCGAACAAGAAAGGGGGGGCGATTTAGGGTTTAGCAGAGGAGAGATGTCTGGACTCTTGATACCATGATAGAATAGGTTCGATACCCCTTTTCCATTCATTCTATTCAATTTATAATTACATTGAGCCTCTCTATTTTAGGATAGAGATCAATACAAATCATTACAATATATACGAAATATATGGTTGCTATTAACCCGGACCGGTTTATGGAGGACCGACAAGAGGATCGGGTCTACAAGAAAAACTACTTGTCATTTGGAGTCGGGGCCCACCAATGTGTGGGTCAAAGATACGCTATTAATCATCTGGTTCTCTTCATTGCGATGTTCACCTCTTTGTTTGATTTCAAGAGATATCGATCTGATGGTTGTGATGAGATTGAGTATCTCCCCACCATCTATCCACGCGACGGTTGCAAAGTCGTAGTGTCACTTAGATAGATGTCCCTCGTAAGTATAAAAACATGTTGTGTTTGTGTTGGATAATAAGGTTAACAGATGTGATCATCGGGTAGTTAACCGTGAATAACGCTAGCTATTCTATATATAGCCCTTGCACCCGTTTGTCTAATTATTTTCTGCTTGTTTAATCTAAGTCTAAACCCAATTATTAATATTCAAGTTACCTTTCATTGTTCATACTTCAGATCCTCTTTATGGTAAGATTACCACAATACACTAGTATTTCATTATTTGTTATGTCCTTAACATGTTTCTTCAGATCTTTCTTCAATTACAACTTCCAGCTTAGGTTCAACATTCTATGGTCTTAAACCCCTTGAAATTGTATATTTCAAGCAACAAGCATTATGCTCTTGTGATTAACCCTCTTGTACGTTTAAAACAACAAACATTATGATTATTGCTCTTGAGATTAACCCTCTTGTACGTTTAAAACAACAAACATTATGCTCAAGAATGGATAAAATTAATATTCTTAGGCTACGGGGTGTGGGATGGAGCCTCTAGGGGCTTTATCAGGACTTGTTAGCACCACGTAGGATCCACGTCAGCCAGGAGGCTTTATCACGCCCTCCCTTAACTTGCAGGGTGTGGGATAAAGCCCCATATTAAACAAAATAAAAAAATTGATAGGATGAAATCAAGTGGGCCCCACCTGAACAAATGGTTCTTCCTCGTTACCATGTTGGCGAGCTACCTATAGCGCCTCTCCTTGAATCACATGGTGTGGGGTGGCGCCACCACCCAGGCGCCATTGATGTTGAGTTGGCAAGGGTGTCGCCCCCACACCCTCCGGCCTTAATGTCCTATGCATCTCCCGAATGGGCTCGATTTCTCTCTCCCCTCGTATTGGCCAGCTGCACGGTCCCTATCTTTCGCATTCCCCTCTACCTCCCTCACATCCTCCAAGCATTTCCATCCGAACCCTTTGTTGTCTTGACTCCAACACCGTGTTGGATCCTTGTCGGCTAAAGACTCCATTGGATATGGTCTAACCCTAAATATTAAGAAACGAAATAACCTTGTTTCTACCACTCCATATATGATACGAACCAACTAATCATGGCCGGCCTAGGGTGGGCGAGCCACTCCAACCGAGGCCCGTTTTTCCTATGGGCCTTAAACTTATATATATTTAGTATGTTTAAGTTTTGACCCCCCATTAATGTGTATAATAGTTAAAATGAAAGTAAAAAAGAGCTGAAATTTTTTTATCTTAGAGCGACTAATAATTAAACCTTTGTCTTCTAAAGCGTTAATATCTATCATACTATATAAAATATTGATATATTATAATATAACGAGATTGTAAAACAAGACAAAAGATCAAATACAAATACCCTTATCATACAAAACGTACGAATAGTTTGAAAATGTTAAAAAAATCGCGGTGGCATTTTTCGTAATTATTTACTCGTAGAGTAATTATCAAAATTACTCTACAAATGATCTTGTAGGGTAATTTTGATCTTGTACAGTATCATAATTACTCTATAAATGATCTTCTATGGTAATTTTAATCTTGTAAGGTAATTTTGTAGAGTATCATAGTTACTCTAAAAATGATTTTATAGAGTAATTTTGAATTGTATGTTGTTTGATAAACTTGCAGAGTAATTTTGATAATTACTCTACAAGATACGCTTGTAGAGTAATTTTGATAATTACCCTACGAGTAAATAATTACGAAAATGTCACCACGTTTTTTTTTCTTTTTCATGTCTTTAGTAAGTTTTGTACGATAAGACACCTTGTAAGTGATCTTAGGGCATGTTTGGCTAAGGGGCTGTTTGTTTAGGTCTGAATGGCTCCATTAAGAGGCAAGCCTCTGAATCGAACAGAGACAAAGGTGTTTGGTTCACAAAATATGGACCTCTTAATGAAACCATTTTGAGCTAAATGGTTCAGATAATTTTGAGATCTGAATAGAAATTATTACATGAATACCCTTATACCCTATATTACATGAATACCCTTATACCCTAGACACATCTCTTCTTCCACACACAGCCGCACTTCCCCAGTTTTGTCACACCCCGATATTTCCACGTATTACCGGTGGGCCCGGTGGGGAGTATCGTGACGTAGTTGATATCATCATAGACAATTTATCACAGTTTATGTCACGGCCCCCGGCCCGGTTTTACCCGGTCCAGAAGCCGCGGGACAGAAACCCGTGGTATTTGTATTTAATTTGGCAGCAGAAATATCAACAGGATCGTTTTAAACTGAAAACACCCAATTATTTTATTTTACACTTTTAGGATAAAACCCCATAATTTACAATAAAGAAATTTCACGAGGAAATTCCATGTTTTACAAAACATGCTCATTTATTTTACTGAGTCACCTCTTCAAGCTTTAGTGCTACGCGGCTCTTTTCCCTTGGTTCACAGTAAGTCACCTAAAACATGTTTTAAAAAGATTTTATCAGCGGGGAAATACTGGCGAGTTATTCAAATTGCACAAAACGACACATTGTTATAATTTACAGCATTAAGGGTGATTACATTGTTTCTATCAACCAATTACCCCAAATCGGTATTTGTCACTTGACTGTGTCTGTGACTATGGTCAGATCACCCATTGGCTAACCCGTTGTCCAATGGTGACAGGTATCAAGTAATGTATACAAAACCCCACATACCGGCAGTAATTGAAGATTACAAAGACTTAATCCCTGTAATTATAACTTTGAAACAAATAGGGTTTTGGAAATAATTTGATAAAAAGAGAATGACTCACATTGCAAATTTAACTGGACAGAACCTTGCCTACTGATTTAGCCTTGTAACCTAGTTACATAACAATGCGCACGAAACTAGGTCTCGACACCTTAATACTCGTTTTAGGCAGAAAATGGACGTTTTGAACTAATATTTCGAACACAGAAGCAATGTCCCATGCACAGGCAGATTATAGCAGAAAATTGGGTTTTACGCGGCCCGCGTAAACCCAAAGAAGATCTTACGCGGCCCGCGAGGGCCACCAAGTCTACGATTAGGGCTAGCGTGTCACGCATAGGCCCGCCACATGTCAGACACGTGGCCTGAACGCTTATCCGGTCAATTGTTGTTCTGTCGCGGCCCACGTAGGCCTTACCTTATGGCTTACGCGGCCCCCGTGAAGCCTAAAAATCTTGATTTCTTGGTTTTTCATGTGCACTAGGGTTTCAGGGGTCCGGGTTTTCACTTAAGAGTTGTTTTTGGACATTTTTGCAGGTCCTTACATCCTCCCCACCTTATTTAAAATCTCGTCCTCGAGATTCACTGGAACAAGTGAGGATATTTTCGCTTCATTTCTGATTCCAGCTCCCAAGTGTACTCAGGTCCTCTTTTTGAATCCCACTTGACCTTGACTAGTACCAATCTTTTGTGTTTGAGGAATTTGATCTTTCTATCTTCTATTTGGAGCGGTTTCTCTACAAATTTCAACTTTTCATTTACCTCTATGTCTTGAAGAGGTACTACCAGTGATTCGTCAGATAGACATTTCTTGAGGTTAGATACATGAAATTGAGGTTAAATATTAATCTGAGGTTCTGGTCTTAAATGATCAGTAAAAATATTTATTTTTGCAAGTCATATCAGTAAGGTATTGCATATATGTGAAATTTATAATTTATAACCAAACTATGCACCGTAGGGACATTTTGGTCATTTCAAATAAGCTTTAAAGGTCAAATTTAGAAATCTGAGTTCAAAACTTTTTCTTACTATTAAAGTATAAAAATTTACTTAAAACATCAGTAGGTATTAAGTCTTATATGCCAAAAATAGTTTTAACCCATACTATGCGTTTAAAACGCGTAAAAAGTCGGTTTTAGGTGGTTTTCGGGTTATATAATGAAAACTAAGATTTTTATCAGCCCGGAAGGCTTAAAATATTCTATTTATCATATAAAATTAGTAGCAAAATATTTGGTATCAATATGTTATGTAAAACTCATTTTATTAGAAAAAAGGGTATAACCGACAATTACCGAATCAAAGCAAGAACCCTATGTTATGATCAGTTTAAAAATAAATAAAAATCTTCAAAAATCCCAAAATATTATACTACATCAGTGGGTAAAAATTTTGGTGTCGAAATTTGGGTTTAAGTAGGCTTTATGCTAAAATACTGTTTAAATAAATAAAAAGCTTTCAATTTACGTTATTGAGCATAACTCCTAATTTAGACCTCAAACTGGTGTTAAATTTTTAGGACATGTTTACAAATCAGTAATAAAGGTTTTTGTCCCCTCACATTTTCAAAAATCTCGTTTTTAGGTCAAAAGGGCATAATGGTCAACATTTAAGCAACTAACGGAAACATGCAAATGAATCGGACTAATTAGGAACCAAGTTGTATAACCTCAAAGGGTTATACTAACCTATAACCTGGTCCTAATGGAACTCTAAGGCATATCTAAACTAAGCTAAATCGGGTCAGAATTGAAAGTCAAAGCAAAAGTCTACTTTTGCGACTTTCGGTTCCGAACCGAGCCTATGCTCAAAATTGTCGGGTTGAACATGCTTAGACATGTTCTTACATTAATTACCAAGTTATATAAGTGTTAAAATAGGTTTCATGGCTTCTACATTGTTAATTATGAGTTTATTTGCCAAATAGCTTTCTGTTGACTTTTTAATATTAAGTTTGACCCGACAATTGACTTATTTAGAGTGGGAATCAGAGGGTGCCCTTTTAAGGGTTTATTACCCACATAATTACCAACTTATAGCCACTTTTAATTCGAGAAATGACTGGACCATTAGTGATTAATCACTAAGTCAAAGCTTAATTACGACGACTTTGACTTTTGGTCATTAGACTAATAAAACATGAATTAGAGAAGCTAAGAATGCTTACAAAGGCTCTTAGCATGAATTAGAAGCTTAAGAAATCATGCTTGAAGTCCAGAGAGCTCCAGAAAATAAGTATAGAATGATTTTGTGAATGAGCAAGTTCATGGTTGCAACATAAGGTCCTTATTTAGTGATTCAGATGCAACAAGATCAATCCAACAAGGTCTACACATGTTTCCTGATCATCCCAGGTGTCCCTTATGCATGAAATACCATTGGTGCAGCCCCTGAATTCAAAAACCATGCTCCTAAGGCGGTGGAACCGGCTGAACAGGCAACTGTCCATTTTTCTGCCCAGTTATAGGTCTTACGGACCGTAAGCTAAGGTCCTTATGGTCCGTATCCGCTTTTTAATCTCTATCGCCCAGATCAGCCACCTTACGGTCCGTAAGGTGGTCTCTTTGCGGTCCGTAAGACTTGGTCAGAAGACAAAAATTTTGAGAATTTTTAACATTTGACCATGCAACCTATCATACCTCGAATCTTTGGTTATTATTATTAGCAAGGGCCCTCATGATCAGGTCTGAAACATTCAGAATGCATTCCATGCATTAGTGTTGCCTTGGAGTCTTGTGAAAAGGCCATTAAATGTAGATTTGTCACATTATATACATGTGATCCCATTTCTTTGAATGTTGATTTATTTATTACAAGATTAACCGGATACTCATGAAATCCTTATCAGATTTTCATGAGAATGTAAAAATGTTAAAAGGTCACTCAGAGGTAATAATTTAACATGTTGACGCTTTTAATCACTTCATGTATATTTTTACTTGATCCGGGTTCATAACACGCTTTAAATTTCATGACACGTGTCTTTATTATATTGGGCATGATTTTATGAGGTGTTACATCCTCAGCCCCTTAAAAGAAATCTCGTCCTCGAGATTTACTGAAATAAAAGAGGGTACTTCTGTTTCATTGTGGACTCGACCTCCCACGTGTATTTGGGACCTCTACGGGCATCCCATTTAACCTTCACAAATGGTACGTGCTTCTTTCGAAGCTTCTTAACTTGTCGATCCTCAATCGACAAAGGTTTTTCAACAAACTTTAAGTTCTCATCTATATGCACATCCTTATGTGACATGGCTAACGATTCATCGGCTAGACATTTCTTCAGATTGCAGATGTGGAACACATTATGAATTCCACTGAGCTCTTCGGGCAGGTTTAACTTGTAAGCCACTGTTCCGACACATTCGATGACCTCGAATGGTCCTATGTATCTTGGGCTTAACTTGCCTTTCTTGCCAAATCGCATTACCCCTTTACAGGGTGATACCTTAAGTAGAACTTTGTCACCTACCTCAAATTTTAGAGGTTTACGCCTTTTATATGCGTAGCTTTTCTGCCTATCCCTGGCAGCTTTGAGACGATCACGTATCTGCACAATCTTGTCTGTCGTCTCCAGGACTATATCAGGTCCTGTTAGCTGGACATATCCAACTTCCGCCCAACAAACTGGCGTCCTGCACTTTCTTCCATACAAAGCTTCAAAAGGTGCAGCTTGAATACTCGAATGATAGCTATTATTATACGAAAATTCGATCAGTGGAAGATGATCATCCCAACTTCCACCTAGATCAATAACACAAGCCATTAGCATATCTTCCAGTGTTTGAATTGTACGCTCACTCTGACCATCCGTCTGAGGATGATATGCAGTGCTGAAGTTTAATCGAGTGCCCAAGGATTGCTGAAAGCTTTTCCAAAAGTGCGATGTATATCTCGTATCCCTATCAGAGATAATAGACACTAACTCCATGGAGAGATACAATCTCATCCACGTACAGCTGAGCTAACTTATCTGAGCTATGTGTCTCCTTAATAGGTAAGAAGTGGGCTGACTTGGTCAATCTGTCGACTATAACCCAAATAGTATTATTTCCTCGCTTTGTCTTTGGTAACTTAGTGATGAAGTCCATAGTTACCATTTCCCACTTCCAGGTGGGAAGTTCAGGCTGTTGCAGCAAACCTGATGGCTTCTGGTGTTCTGCTTTAACTTGAGCACACGTCAGACATTTGGCCACATAAGTGGCTATAGATTTCTTCAAACCTATCCACCAGTAATTTGCCTTTAAATCCTGGTACATCTTATCACATCCAGGATGAACAGAATACTTGGAGCTATGGGCTTCTTAAAGAATCACCTCCCTAAGTCCTCCATAAATTGGAACCTATATTCGCCCATTCAATCTTAGGATTTCATCCTTGCCATACGATAATTGTTCAGCAGTTACTCCCAACTTTTCATTCGGATAGTTGGCTTCTAATACAGCTTCCTTCTGAGCGGCTAGCAATCTTTCATTCAAGTTGTTCTTCAATTCAATGTTCTTGCATTGATTCTAATGGGCTTAACCCTTTCCTTTCTGCTCAAAGCATCGGCAACCACATTCGCCTTACCTGGATGGTATCGAATTTCACAATCATAATCATTCAGTGTACCCCCTTCCATCGACGCTGTCTCATGTTCAGATCTTTCTGATTAAACAGATGTTGAAGGCTCTTATGATCAGAATAGATCACACACTTGGTACCATATAAATAATGCCTCCAAAGTTTTAGTGCAAACACAACGGCACCCAACTCCAAATCGTGGGTGTGTAATTCTTCTCGTGCACCTTTAATTGTCGGGAAGCATAGGCAATAACTTTGCCCTTCTGCATGAGCACACATCCCATACCTGTGTGTGAGGCGTTGCGGTAAACCACAAATTCTTCGATCCCTTCAGGCAATGTCAACACAGGAGCATTGCTCAACTTCTGCTTAAGAATCTCAAAGGATTCTTGATACTTAGGACCCCAATCAAACTTGATATTCTTCCTAGTCAACGAAGTTAGGGGTGCAGCAATCCTTGAGAAATTTTCAATAAAACGCCTGTAGTATCCTGCCAGACCTAAGAAGCTGCGAATCTCTGTGGGCGTCTTCAGCTCTTGCCAATTCGTGATAGCCTCAATCTTAGCGGGATCCACCTGGATACCACGCTCACTAACCATATGTCCAAGAAATTGGACTTCACGAAGCCAAAACTCACATTTTGAAAACTTGGCGTAGAGCTTTTCTTGTTGAAGAAGTTTAAGAATACAACGAAGATGCTTCTCATGATCAGCCTGATTTTTCAAATAAATAAGAATGTCATCAATGAAGACAATGACAAACTTGTCCAAGTAGGGTTTGCAAACACGATTCATGAGGTCCATGAACGCTGCTGGTGCATTAGTGAGCCCGAACGGCATCACTAAGAACTCGTAGTGACCATAGCGAGTTCTGAATGCAGTCTTGTGCACATCTTCATCTCTGACCTTCAGCTGATGATAACCTGATCTCAAGTCAATCTTGGAGAAGTAACTTGCTCCTTGAAGTTGATCGAACAGATCGTCGATCCTGGGCAATGGATATCTGTTCTTGATTGTAACCTTGTTCAACTCTCGATAATCAATGCTTAAACGCATTGATCCATCCTTTTTCTTCACAAACAGCATCGGTGCTCCCCAAGGAGATGAGCTAGGCCTAATAAATCCTTTCGCCAACAAATCATCCAACTGAGTACTTAACTCCTTCATCTCAGATGGTGCTAGCCTGTAAGGTGCTCTTGCAACAGGTGCTGCTCCTGGAATAATGTCAATTCTGAACTTGTAAGGACCTGCAAAAATGCCCAAAAACAACCCGTAAGTGAAAACCCGAACCCCTGAAACCCCAGTGCTCATGAAAAACCAAGAAATCAAGATTTTTAGACTTCTCGCGGGCCGCGTAAGCCATAAGGTTAAGCCTACGCTGGCCGCGACAGGACAACTGGTGACCGGGACACGCTTTAAGCCACGTGTCAGCCACGTGGCGGGCCTACACGTGACACTCTAGCCCTAGTTGTAGACTAGGTGGCCCTCATGGACCGCGTAAGGTATATGTGAGGGTTCACGCGGGCCGCGTAAAACCCAAAAATTTGCTATAAATTGGGCCGGTCATGGCCTTTGCTCCTGTGTTCGTGAAACATTCTCAAAGACGACTTTCACTGCTCAAATTCGAAATATTCAATAGGGAAACGCTGCTATGAGTACAGGGTATTAACTCGATCACTGCTATGATACAATGTCCAATCGATTGAAACCGATCTGATGGATGTTTAAGTGCTGCCCGTATTTGGGCTATACTTTGTCATTCGTCGTGAGGGTTTTGATTTCGTGAGTTTATCGTAAATGTTGTATTAAGTTACTGACCTAGTTTCGTGTGCACTGTTATTTAACTAGGTTACCAGGCTAAAATCAGTAGGCAAAACTCTGCCCATCTAAATTTACAATGTGTGTCATTCTCTTTTTTTACCAAATTGTTTCCAAAACCCTATTTGTTCAAAGTTATAATTACAGGGATTAAGTCTTTGTAATCTTCAATTACTGCCGGTATGTGGGGTTTTGTATACATTACTTGATACCCGTCACCATTGGACAACGGGTTAGCCAATGGGTGATCTGACCATAGTCACAGATACTGTCAAGTGACAAATACCAATTTGGGGTAATTGATTGATAAAAACAATGTAATCACCCTTAATACTGTATATTATAACAATGTGTCGTTTTGTACAAATTGAGTGACTCGCCAGTATTTCCCCGCTGATAAAATCTTTTTAAACATGTTTCAGGTGAAAGACTGTAAACCAAGGAAAAAGTGTCACGTAGCACCATAGCTTGAAGGAGGTGGCTCAGTAAAATAAATAAACACGTTTTGTAAAACAGGGAATTTCCTCGTGAAATTCCTTTATTGTAAATAATCGGGTTTGTCCCAATTTGAGAAATAAAATAATTGGGCATTTTCAGTTTAAACGATCCTGTTAAAATTTCCGCTGCCAAATTAAATACAAATACCACGGGTTTCTGTCCCACGACTTCTGGACCGGATAAAACCGAGCCGGGGGCCGTGACAGAACTCCACTTGCCTATCTGGGGGTAAACCATGTAGTTCTTCAGGGAATACATCAGGATATTCAGAAATGATAGGGATATCTTCAATCTTGGGCTTTGGTTCAACAATAGTCACCTGTGCCATATAGATGACACAACCTTTCTTCATACACCTTGATGCCTTAAGCATAGACACTTGCTTAGGCAACCCATACTGAGTGTCTCTGTGAATGGTCAACGGCTCACCATATGGTGTTTTAATAACCACTTGCTTCTTATCACAAACGATCTGAGCTTGGTTATGAGATAACCAATCCATGCCTATTACTATGTTGAATCCAGCTAGTTTCAAAGGATGCAAAGACAATGGAAAAGAGTGGTTCCTAATGGATATAAAGCATCCATCTAACACAGTTGAAGCGGTTTCTATGGTACCATCGGCCAATTCTACTTCATACTTTATGCTTAGGGTTTTAACAGGCAGATTTAATAACTTACAAAACTTATTATCTAGAAATGACTTATCTGCACCCGAATCAAATAATACCCTTGCATAAACATCATTGATAAGGAAGGTACCTGTTATCACGTTGTCATTCTGGATCGCTTCTTGATCATTCATTTGGAAGACCCGAGCATTGGTCTTCTTGCCTTCTTCAGGTTTCTTCGCATACTTTGGGCAGTTGGACTTGATATGCCCCTTCTCGTTACAGTTGTAACAAGTTTCATCCTTAATTTTCTTACAATCTAACGTCTTATGCTCAGAAGACTTACAGATCCCACAAGCCCTAGGCCGCGATTGGGATTTTGATTCATACCTGCACTTTCCCAGATGACGCTTCTTGCAAGTCTTACATTTGGGCTTCTCACCCAACTGTTGGTCATTTTTCTTGAACCCTGAACTCTTCTTGTGGTCAGAGTTCCCCTTGTGCTTCTTGTCTGAACGGTGTGAGTTATCATCCTCACGTTTTCTCTTCCCAGCATCAGAATTCCTAAGCGACCTCTGCCTGACCGCATCAAGGGTAAGAGATAATGACAAATCAGCTACTGACCTAAATGTAGTAGGTCTTGATGCTTTCACACTAGCTTTAATCTTCGGGGCTAAACCCCCAATGAAACGGGCTATATGCTTTGGTTCCGGTGTCACCAAGTAAGGAATCAATCGAGACATGGTGTTAAAACTCGTGAGATACGCTTGGCAGTCTAAGTTCTTCATAACCAATGTTAAGAAGTCAGTTTCAATCTTCTCAACCTCATGTTGAGGACAGAAATTCTCTTTGATCAAAACAACAAACTGATCCCATGTCAGGTTATACAACGGGATCTTCCCAGTAGCTTGGATTAATGACCTCCACCAAGCTAGAGCTTCCCCTTTAAACGATTGTGACACAAACTTCACGACGTCTTACTCTATACAACCACTAATATCAACCACAGTGTCCATCTCGTCGAGCCACGTCAGACAATCGATGGCTCCTTTCTCCCCTGTGAAATCCCTAGGTTTGCAGGAGACAAAATACTTATAAGAACAACCCTTAACACATGGTTCTTGATTGGGCACAACTTTCATAGATGGAACACTCCTCTGATTTGATGAGTGATGAGAATCAGCCTTGCGAGCTGTATGAGTCTTGGAGGGTGGTTTTGAATGAGGTACTGACTGAGTTCTAACACGAGTTCCACTCGATTCATTAAATTGTCTGTCAAGAGCTCGAGTAACGGCATTATCTATCAATGCCTGCAATTCCGCGCCTGCTACATTAACTCTGGAAGTGTCATGATTCTCCCTTGGGTGACTGTTGACTTCGTCTGACCTAGCCATGTAGCTTGATTGCTACATAAAATATTGACAAGATTTATTCAAAAGTCCATCATGGAATTATCTTTTATGGCAATTCATTAACCATGGTAACCATAGTCCATATTGGTTAATTTAATTAAGCATGATCATTCAGGATTATAATTATCCTCAGTCATAATTTATTAACATATTATAATGGCACATAAGGCCATGTCACAGGGACAATGTCACGACCCCCGACCCGGTTTGACCCGTTTCAGGAGCCGCGGGACAGAAAATCCCGTGGTATTTACTTAATGGAGTTTAACAGCGGAAGTTTATCATCAGGATCTTTTTAAAGCTAAAATTTTCCCGATTATTTTATTTCGAAATCTCAGGATAAAACCCCGGTAATTTACAATCATATGATTTCACGGAGAAATCTTTAGGTTACATAACATGATTTCTTTATTTTATAATGAGCCACTTTCTTAAGCTTGCAGTGCTTCACGGCACTCTTCCTGAATCACAACAGATCACCTGAAACATGTTTGAAAAAGGTTTTGTCAGCGGGAAATACTGGTGAATCATTCTATTTATTAAAACGACACTTTTGTTATAATTTACAGTATTAAGAGAGATTACAATGTTTCTGATATCAACCAACTACCCACAGTATTTGTCACTCGACCGGATCTGTGACTATGGTCATATCCCCCATTGGCTGCCCCAATGGTGACGATTATAAAGTAATGTATACAAAACCCCACATATTGGCTGTAATTTGGTGATTACATATACTTAATCACTGTAATTATAACTTTGAAAATATTTAAGAATTTATAAAGTACTTTGAATAAAAGAGAATGACTCACATTGCAGATTTAACACAGACAGAGTCTAGTCTACTGATTAGCCTTGTTAACCTATTTTAAATAACAATGCACACAAAACTAGGTTAGTAATCAATACAGCATTTACGATAACTCACGAGATCAACCCTCACAACGAATGACAAAGTGCGATACTTAAACATCCATCGAATTAACGACGAATGACAAAGCATAACCCTAATGTGGACAGCACTTAAACATCCATTGGATAGTTTAATCGATCGGATATTGAATCGTAGCAGCGATCGAGTTATTACCCTGTTTTGTGGCAGCACTTCGTGAATTGTGTGTGTTTTGTAGTAATTACACTATATCTCAGCGTCTATTATGAGTTTTTACATCGAACAAGTGCCTGAAACCAAGTCCCAGACTCTACTATTTATACATGAAAAATGGTCCCTGTCGCGTGGCGCGACAGGTCTCCTTGTGCCTTTCGCGTGGCGCGAGGGGTACCCTATTACCATAGGGTAGCCTCGTGTCCCAGTAGCTTAGCTGAGTTGGTTTTATGTGAAATTTCAATTTCGACAACAAACTGTCGAGATAATACTAACTAGGGTTTACCCCCCTGAGTTTTAGGGGCCCTGATCCTGATTCCGATTGTTCTGAAAATTTTAGGGTTTACGCAGAATCACTTGGGTGTCTTAATTAGGGTTTCCTTTTTGACAAATTAATTTAATAAATATGACTTTTGATGAGAGTTGTTACATTCTCCCCACCTTAATAAAAATCTCATCCTCAAGATTTACTGGAATAAGTGAGGATACTTTCGCTTCATTTCTGATTCCAACTCCCAAGTGTATTCGGGTCCTCGTTTCGAATCCCACTTGACTTTAACCAATACTAGTCGTTTGTGCTTGAGAAACTTCACTTTTATGTCTTCTATCTGAAGAGGTTTCTCAACAAATTTTAACTTTTCGTTTACCTCTATATCTTGGAGAGGTACTACCAAAGATTCGTCTGATAGACATTTCTTGAGGTTGGATACATGAAATACATCATGTACTCCAGAAAACTCCTCTGGTAGTTGTAAACGATAAGCAACTGGTCCTATACGTTGGATCACCGAAAATGGTCCTACGTATCTTGTACTTAGCTTTCCTTTCTTACCGAATCGAACTACTCCTTTCCAAGGAGAAACTTTCAAAAGTACTTTATCTTCGACTTGAAATTCCAGTGGCTTGCATCGATTATCGGCATAACTCTTTTGACGATCTCGAGCCGTCTTCAGTTTTTCCGTGATTTGTGTGATCTTGTCTCTTGCACAATCTCGGGACCTGATAATTGACTTTCTCCTATTTCTGCCCAACAAACTGGAGTTCTACACTTCCTTCCATACAGTGCTTCAAATGGGGCAGTTTCAATGCTTGCATGGTAACTATTGTTATAGGAGAATTCAATTAATGGTAAGTGGTCATCCCAGTTTCCACCAAAATCTATTACACATGCTCGGAGCATGTCTTCCAGAGTTTAGATTGTTCTTTCACTTTGTCCGTCTGTTTGTGGATGATATGCAGTGCTTAAGTTTAGTCGAGTTCCCATTGCTTTCTGGAAACTTGTCCAAAAATGAGAAGTGAACCGACTTTCCCTATCTGATACAATGGAGAGTGGAACTCCATGTTAGGATACTATTTCGTCTACATACAATTTGGCCATCCTTTCCATACTAAAGGTTTCCTTCATGGGTAGAAAATGAGCTGATTTGGTTAATCGATCTACAATTACCCAAATCGCATCATTACCTTTTTCTGGTTTTGGGCAACTTAGTAACAAAATCCATTGTTATGAGTTCCCATTTCCATACTGGCATTTCTAATTGTTGTAGTAAACCTGAAGGTTTCTGGTGTTCTGCCTTAACTTGTGAACAAGTAAGACACTTAGAAACATATCTAGCTATATCTTTTTTCATGCCTATCCACCAGAAATTATTTCTTAAATCTTGGTACATCTTATTGTTTCCAGGGTGTATGGTATACCAAGATTTATGAGCTTCTTCTAAAATCTTATTTCTTAATTCTCCCTGCTTTGGTACCCAAATCCTTTTCTTATGGAATTTCCAAATTCCATCAGCTCCTTGTTCTAATTCTTTTATTCGTCCTTTCATTCCTTCAGCATCATCTTTGATTGCTGTTTCTTGAAAATGCTTCAGTTGTTCCATTAAATCTAACTGTAGATTTAATCTAAGAGCACGAACCCGTCGTTGTTTCTCATGGTATTTACGACTTAAAGCATCTGCAACTACATTTGCCTTTCCTTCGTGATACTGAATATCACAGTCGTAGTCACTTAGAATTTCCATCCATCTCCTTTGCCTCATATTTAACTCTTTTTGCCCAAATATATATCTTAAACTCTTATGATCTGTATAGACAGTAAACTTACTTCCATACAGATAATGTCTCCAAATTTTAAAGGCAAAAATTACGGCTCCTAATTCTAAATCATGAGTCGTATAATTTTCTTCGTGCTTTTTCAATTGTCTTGAAGCATATGCAATTACCTTTTTGCGTTGCATAAGCACACACCCTAATCCTAGTTTTGAAGCATCACAATATACTTCAAAATCTTCAGTTCCTTCTGGTAAAGCTAGGATTGGAGCTTTTGTTAATTTCTGCTTCAAGATTCTAAAGGCTTCTTCTTGTTTAGGTCCCCATTCAAACTTAACTGCTTTACAGGTTAGCTTAGTTAATGGTACAGCTATCTTGGAAAAATCCTTAATAAACCGTCTATAATATCCAGCTAAACCTATAAAACTTCTAATTTCCATTGCAGTTTGCGGAACCCTCCACTTGGTAATTGCCTCTATTTTAGCAGGATCTACATGAATACCTTCATTATTCACCATGTGTCCTAAAAATTGCACCTCTTGCTGCCAGAATTCACACTTCGAAAATTTGGCGTAAAGCTTTTCTTTTCTTAACAAAGTTAAGAGTGCATGCAAGTGCTCACAATGTTCTGTCTGACTTTTGGAATAAATAAGTATATCGTCTATAAAAACAATTACAAATTTATCCAAATACGGTTTACAGATTCTATTCATCATGTCCATGAATGCAAAAGGAGCATTTGTTAACCCAAAGGGCATGACTGTAAACTCGTAATGACCATACCTAGTCCTGAAAGCAGTTTTAGGTATGTCTTCCTCTTGTACTTTCAATTGATGATATCCGGAACGTAAGTCAATCTTAGAGAAATATCTAGCTCCTTGGAGTTGATCGAATAGATCATCAATCCTAGGTAACGGGTATCGATTCTTAATTGTAACCTTATTCAATTCTCAATAATCAATACACATTCTCATCGAACCATCCTTCTTCTTTACAAACAACACTGGCGCTCCCCAAGGAGATGAGCTAGGTTGTATGAATCCTTTGCTTAGTAATTCATCTAATTGCTTTTTCAGTTCTAACATTTCGGTAGGAGCTAACCGATAAGGTGCCTTAGCTATCGGTGTAGTTCCAGGAATTAGATGAATCCTAAATTCTACTTCCCTATCTGGTGGTAATCCTGGTAACTCTTCTGGGAATATATCTGAGTATTCTGAGACTATAGGAATTTCCTTAAGTTCTTTATTCTTAGTATTAATGATTACTGAAATCCTATATACTATTCCTTACTTTCGTTCATAACTAGCAACTTTCATTACTCATATGAACTTCATGGGTTTATGCGGTTTATCTCCTGTAATCATGATTATTTCTCCAGTAGGTGTCTGAATTTCTATAGAATTTTTATCACAAATGATTTGAGCATGGTTGGCTATTAACCAATCCATTCCTAACACAACATCGAATTCAGCTAATTTCATAGGTAACAGATTTGCAGAAAATTTATGACCTGAATGTTCTATTTCTACTTTTTGCAAAACCTGATCTATTTTAACTGAATTCCCATCTGCGGTTTCGACTGTAAAAATCTGCCTAATGTTGGTTAAAGGTAACTTAAAAGCTTGACAGAATAAAGTATTTATAAAACTTTGGTTTGCACCAGAGTCAAATAATACTTTTGCGTAAACGTTGTGAACTAGGAACGTACCAGCGATCACATCTGGAATGAGTTCTGCTTCTTGGGTGGTCAGCTGGAATGCTCTGACATTCTTCTTAGTCGCTCCGTCGGTCGCCTTGGTTTTGTTGTCTGCTGGTTTGACCAATTTAGGACATTCTGTTTTAAAATGCCCTTTTTCTCCACAGTTGAAGCAGGTTATGGTTTTCTTTCTGCAGTTTTCTTCATGATGTCCTACAGTTTTGCAAAAGTTGCAGGTTACATTACATTTTCCATAATGTTTCTTTTTGCAATTCCTGCAGAACTGAGGAGTTGAGGATTGCCATGTTCCTCTTTTCTTGAAGTTACTACTATTACCCACACGAAATCCTTGGGAAATTTTCTGAGCCAGTTCCTTCTTCTTGTTTTCATCTCTTGTGCGTACCAATTCGTCAGTGAGGGTATTAGCTAATTCTACCGTATCGTCAATAGTGCGAGGTCTCGCAGCTTTAACGATATGACAGATTTCACTAATTAATCCCCAAATATAGCGAGAAATGAGTATCGGTTCTGGCGAAGCCAGTGTTGGTACCACTCTAGCATATTCAAAGAATGTCGAAGTATATCCTCGACAGTCCACATTCACCATCCGATGGTTTAGGAACTTATTTGCCATTTGATCTTTTTCATACTCGGGACAGAATTTTCTTTCTACAAGATTCTTAAATTCTTCCCATTTCATGGCATATGCCTCGATCCTTCTTTTAGCTTGTAACACTGTATTCCACCATTCTAGCGCCCCTTCTTTAAAAAGATTTGACGCATACATAACCTGATCTTCCTCGGCACACTTACTTACGGTAATCACTGCCTCTGTTTTCTCTAACCAACGCAGAGCTGCAATAGCCCCTTCGTTACCTACAAACTCAGCGGGTTTACATGCAAGGAATTCTTTGTAAGTGCAACCAGGTGTTGCAGCTTTCATTTTCTTGAAAATTGGGGCTTGCAGATCATTATTGTTATTAACATGATTACCGCCTCCGTTTATACTATTACTAAAGTTGTCGCCTTGTGTACGTTTACTAGGAATGATTGATTGAGGTTTAACAGGTTTCTGGACAGCAGCAACGATTGCTGGAATAGCATTGGCTATTCCTTGAGCTACGATATCCTCGATATCTTGCCTATTTAACAATTGCTCTTCCTGATTTTGCTCAGATTGATTGACTTCATTTACTGGTTCATTACCAATGTTTGCCATCTGATAATATATTTAAATAATTAATATAGAATAAGAAACAATCCAATATAATTAAACGCACATAATCATGTAAACAAATATACACTCAAAATTGTAAATTTTCTAAATTTTCATTTGTTTTATAGATTATATCATGCTTCCACATATAACCATTTTATTGTTTATTTACACATACTGATTTTTATTAATATTACTATTATTATATAAGCACAGACTCATAACTCATTTCTCCTTCATCAACTTGCATTTTTAATAACGATGTTCCCTCTCATCATATTTCCATGAAATTTGTCCTCCTATCTCTCGGATCCTATTCCCAGCATCCATCAGCTCTTCACCAAAATGGCGGAGTTCAGCCATATTCTCGTTACTCATCGGTGGATTTGGTAGAGGTTCTGGATCGAACTGAGGGAAAAACGTATAGGGACTGTTGATAAGGTATTGGAATTGCCAATCATTAGTCCACCACTCATCCATTCCTAAAGGTTGGGTGTGGATTATTGGTTCTGGGATTGCTGGTTCCAAGTTCATTGGAATGTGGGTTTCAATAGGATGAGTAAAAATATTTTCATTGACAGGCTTAATAGTATCACAGCTTGTCAATATAAAATCTATTTCCTCCTGAAATGTCATTTCCTGAGTTTGCTTAGAGCTTTCTCCAATTTCCATCTGGGTTTGTCTAGAACATTTTCCAACCTCCATTTCTATTTGCTTAGAATATTCATCAAACTGTATTCCCATTTGCCTAGAATCTTCCCCGACTTCAATCTCCAATTCCTGCTGTCTAGAATTTTCCCCGGTTTCAATTCTTTTTCCTTTTTCTAAGGGATTGTTTATTTTAGGAAGTCTCTTAGCTGGCTTTCTCTTATGAACACGCCTCCCCCATACGAATCTCTTTCTTTTCTTAGGTTTTGGCTTTTCCAGAGGTGGAGCGTTGAATTCTATAGGTTGTTCCACATCAGGAAAGTACCCAGTAAACTCTTTAGAAACTTCTATGTTTACAGGGTAAAGGTTGAGATTCTCTAGGGCTCCAGATAATTCATTCATGTTGTTTAACATATATGTAAAAATACTAAATTAAAATTTTATAACAAATTTTACAGATAAACCTCAAATATTATTGCATATTATGTGACTAATTTAATACAAAGGAAAATTGACAATTTAAACATACTAAATTTTATTGTAATTTTATTATTTACTAGATGATATTTCTGGCTTGTAAGTTGCTAATACGGAGTCATGGTATTCTAAAAATTAGCATTTACTGCTACAGTGGCTAGCATATAAAGATCTGCCCATTTTTCATCTAACTTGTCTTCCCATGGTGATTTACTGATTAATTCTTGGGTTTCCTGTTTAATTTTCTTTTCTCGGGATTTCTTTAATTTCTCCTGACTTTTTCTAATAACCATACTTCTTTTATCAGGAGAAAGTGGTTCTTCCTATTGGGCTTTTCGAACAAATATTCCTTCTTCAGGAGTTTGGGATGAACTTCCCTTCTCATTTGATGACCTATCTAATTTAAGATAGATGTTTGAAAGCTTTTGCTTACCCATACTGTAACTAACAAATAGTCAGTTAATAACACACATAATCACATAATAGTAATCAGGAAAAATTAAGTATTTCTAAATACTTAATTAGCTTAACTCAGTGGCTCTGATACCACATTTTTCTGTCACGACCCCCGACCCGGTTTGACCTGTTTCAGGAGCCGCGGGACAGAAAATCCCGTGGTATTTATTTAATGGAGTTTAACAGCGGAAGTTTATCATCAGGATCTTTTTAAAGCTAAAATTTTCCCGATTATTTTATTTCGAAATCTCGGGATAAAACCCCGGTAATTTACAATCATATGATTTCACGGAGAAATCTTTAGGTTACATAACATGATTTCTTTATTTTATAATGAGCTACTTTCTTAAGCTTGCAGTGCTTCACGGCACTCTTCCTGAATCACAACAGATCACCTGAAACATGTTTGAAAAAGGTTTTGTCAGCGGGAAATACTGGTGAATCATTCTATTTATTAAAACGACACTTTTGTTATAATTTACAGTATTAAGAGAGATTACAATGTTTCTGATATCAACCAACTACCCACAGTATTTGTCACTCGACCGGATCTGTGACTATGGTCATATCCCCCATTGGCTGCCCCAATGGTGACGATTATAAAGTAATGTATACAAAACCCCACATACTGGCTGTAATTTGGTGATTACATATACTTAACCACTGTAATTATAACTTTGAAAATATTTAAGAATTTATAAAGTACTTTGAATAAAAGAGAATGACTCACATTGCAGATTTAACACGGACAGAGTCTAGTCTACTGATTAGCCTTGTTATCCTATTTTAAATAACAATGCACACAAAACTAGGTTAGTAATCAATACAGCATTTACGATAACTCACGACATCAACCCTCACAACGAATGACAAAGTGCGATACTTAAACATCCATCGAATTAACGACGAATGATAAAGCAGAACCCTAATGTGGGCAGCACTTAAACATCCATTGGATAGTTTAATCGATCGGATATTGAATCGTAGCAGCGATCGAGTTATTACCCTCTTTTATGGCAGCACTTCGTGAATTGTGTGTGTTTTGTAGTAATTACACTATATCTCAGCGTCTATTATGAGTTTTTACATCGAACAAGTGCCTGAAACCAAGTCCCAGGCTCTACTATTTATACATGAAAAATGGTCCCTGTCGTGTGGCGCGACATGTCTCCTTGTGCCTTTCGCGTGGCGCGAGGGGTACCCTATTACCATAGGGTAGCCTCGTGTCCCAGTAGCTTAGCTGAGTTGGTTTTACGTGAAATTTCAATTTCGACAACAAACTGTCGAGATAATACTAACTAGGGTTTACCCCCCGCCCCCCTGAGTTTTAAGGGCCCTGATCCTGATTCCGATTGTTCTGAAAATTTTAGGGTTTACGCAGAATCACTTGGGTGTGTTAATTAGGGTTTCCTTTTTGACAAATTAATTTAATAAATATGACTTTTGATGAGAGTTGTTACATTCTCCCCACCTTAATAAAAATCTCGTCCTCGAGATTTACTGGAATAAGTGAGGATACTTTCGCTTCATTTCTGATTCCAACTCCCAAGTGTATTCGGGTCCTCGTTTCGAATCCCACTTGACTTTAACCAATACTAGTCGTTTGTGCTTGAGAAACTTCACTTTTCTGTCTTCTATCTGAAGAGGTTTCTCAACAAATTTTAACTTTTCGTTTACCTCTATATCTTGGAGAGGTACTACCAAAGATTCGTCTGATAGACATTTCTTGAGGTTGGATACATGAAATACATCATGTACTCCAGCTAACTCATCTGGTAGTTGTAAACGATAAGCAACTGGTCCTATACGTTGGATCACCGGAAATGGTCCTACGTATCTTGGACTTAGCTTTCTTTTCTTACCGAATCGAACTACTCCTTTCCAAGGAGAAACTTTCAAAAGTACTTTATCTCCGACTTGAAATTCCAGTGGCTTGCATCGATTATCGGCATAACTCTTTTGGCGATCTCGAGCCGTCTTCAGTTTTTCCTTGATTTGTGTGATCTTGTCTCTTGCACAATCTCGGGACCTAATAATTGACTTTCTCCTATTTCTGCCCAACAAACTGGAGTTCTACACTTCCTTCCATACAGTGCTTCAAATGGGGCAGTTTCAATGCTTGCATGGTAACTATTATTATAGGAGAATTCAATTAATGGTAAGTGATCATCCCAGTTTCCACCAAAATCTATTACACATGCTCGGAGCATGTCTTCTAGAGTTTGGATTCGCCAGACCTTTGAGAAATCCCCGGTGGTTCCTACGTTCTTCTTGGACCTCCTGTTCCACCTGGCTCAACCTTTGAAGAATCTCTTGTTGCTGCGGTGGCGGTATAAGTGGCGGCTGCGACGGCTTCTGATGCTGCGGAGGTTGAGGAGGTGGCGGGTATTGGTACCCATAGGCCGGATACCCAGTCTGATATGGGACTCCATAGGGCCCCTCGGGATGAAGAGCATTGTAGTTCGCCGCTACAAGGTATGGGTCAACTTCGGCGTAGTTGTAGTTAGTATGGGATGGCTGCTCAAAAGGGTTATACGCCGCTGCACCGGCGTATGAAGGAATTGGGTTATCAAAACCCACTGGTGGCGGTGCGACTGGCGCAGAGTCCACCTCGGAAACAGGGTTCGAAGGCCCACCCATCTGTGGGTCTTCATATAGTGGCGGGTAATGACTGCCACTTGAATGCTGAGGGGTGCTGAAATGGAAATCCCCTCCTCGCACGGACATCCGTGCTCCTGATCTCCTACGCCTCGGTGGCTCCGGAGGCGGTTATTGCACTGGTGGTGGTGGCGGTGGAGTGACCGCTACAAAACGTGAATCCTCCGAGGGATCCTGCTGCTACTGAGACGGGTTGTAACTGGGAGTAAACACCCATTCGTATTGGGCAAACCTTGCCTCATAGCTGTCTGGACCACGATAAGGTGATCCATGAAAATTCGACCCATCCGAAATCTCGATGGGGTGAGTAGGTGTCCCAGATGGTGGTTCTGCGGGATCCGGGTCATCATCCATCTCCATGTCCTGAGCTTTAGGGAAATGGTCTTCGGGGCCCAATGGGTTATGACCCATTGGTTCTTCAATCAGATTTTCTGGGTTAAACCAGCTCTGGAAATATGGGGTCGGGTCTTGAAATGCGCGGTGCGACCCCGACCGCTGCAGTGGTAGGTAAGAGTGGTGCGAACCATTGGGCTCGTTCTCCGATTGCGGCACAAAATAATGATGGTAAGAGGGTGATGAACTTAGCGAGACGGATCGCCTCGCACGCTCCAAATATGTCCTCCAATCCTCTTGAGGACTTGTGCTCATTGTTGCAGACGGAGTTCGCCGGTGGGAAGTTCCCGCCTCATGATCGTTTGGGGCGTTGAATGGCCCCTTTCCTCGTCCTCCTCTGCGGAACCTTGGTGGTATTTTGTTGAACCTGTCAGAACAAACAAAGAAACAACAAAGGAAAACAATAAAGGAAAAATAAAATAAAATTAGGATTAGTCCTAAGTTGTTTGTCTAGACTCGGAAGTCGAGGAATGTGCAAACTGTGTCATTGAGATTAAACACAAAAGGCTAGTGTTTAATTCACTCAATGTTGGCTCTGATACCAACCTGTCACACCCCGATATTTCCACGTATTACCGGTGGGCCCGGTGGGGAGTATCGTGACGTAGTTAATATCATCATAGACAATTTATCACAATTTAATACACAGCGGAAGTCGAAAGATAATAACATTACAAACCGAATGAAAGTATCAAGAGTATTACAAACGGAAAGTAAAGGATCCACATGCGGATCAAATAAAAGAAGATAATTGTTCAACAGACTTTTAAGTGACAAAGCTTGCAAGACTTTTATTTATTCACTCAGGAGTTGCCAGCCTATTCCGCCTAGTACCTGCACTTAGCCTTTTTGGAAAATACGTCAGTTTTAACTGGTAAATACAATTAACCGACTCATTTTGAAAATGTTTAAGAAAATTGATTTAAATGCACAAGGCACAAAATATCTTTTATAACTTGGGATAATTATTTAAAAATAAACTTGTTAAAGAATTACATGTTTATTATACGTTCAGTAGCCCGGGCTGAAAACCTGGTTAAAGATTAATAGACATACCACATAATATATCCCACGGCGAGTTATTCTCGAACAGGTGGGTACATTATTTTACATACGCACCGGCAGGTGTATGCCTACACCTCATGCTTAAGTCGTGGCCATTTCAATGAATGAGCCGAGGATATTCAGGGCATGGTCATTAACTCCCCAAAGGCTTAGAATAAACAAAACAGATTAAACGGGTTATCTCAATGATTTAACCTTCATACGGTTAAAAATTCAATACCCGACCAAGCGGTATTTCATATACCGTACCCCAAGCTCGTATAAGGGAAAATAAGTTAAAGTATTTACCTGAGCAAATTGTACAAATTTATCCCAGACGTACAAACCAGCAAGTGCAACTATCTTTTACTGGGCTCCTAAATCTGGAACGAAGGTTTTAATAACCTATTAGATTCCTAACAGGTCTTACTTAAGTTTAAACTTAGACCGGTTAGTTTTTAAGAAAGGTATACGGTTCAAAACGCATGATTAAGCGAAGACTGGATTAGAATGTGGTTTAGACCCGACAAGTATGAAGACTTGTATAAACTGTTCAGGGCATGATCAAGTGGCCCATACTGATAATAGAGGCCCAAAATTCGTAATATCTAGTTGCCTGTTCGAAGCTTGAAAGGTTACAAATTTTTGCCTTCTGGTAAAGGCTTACGGACCGCAAAGACTTGGTCTTACGGTCCCGTAAGAGGTCTTACGGACCGCAAGACCCTCAGCTTACGGTCCGTAAGACAGCCCCAGTAACAGAAAGTTGACAGCTGCCTGTTTAAACGATTTAACCGACTTACATTGCCATTTTTCACTACCATGTGCAACCTAAACTAGTTCTTAGGCATTAGGGACACTTGTAATTGATCAGGGATCAATCCTAGAGTTGGTTGTCATGATCATGAGCAATCAAAAGCACTATATAAAGTCCCACATTGTTGCAACTTTGATCATTCATTCCAAACTCAACTTCTGATCATTTCTGGAGCTCAAGGCCATTCCCTAAGCATCACTAGTCGTGCATAGGACCTTGGTAAGTTTCCTTGACCTTCCTTAATCGTGTTTTACTTAGTTAATTAGCTTAAAGTCAAACCGTCGTAATTAAGGCTTGACTTATCAATTAATCACTAATGGTCTGATGTTTAGCCAAATTGAGAGTAGTTATAAGTTGGTAATTATGTGGGCATTAAACCCTTAAAATGGCACCCACTGATTCCCGCTCTAACTAGATCATTTGTCGGGTCAAAGTTGTAATAAAAGGTCAATAGAAACATAATTTTCAAATTAATACCTAATTAGCAATGTAGAAGATGTATAACCTATTTTATCACTCATATAACTTGGTAAGTAGTATAAGAACTGGTCTAAACTAGTTTGATCCGACAATTTTCTGTTTAGACTCGGTTCGGAACCGGAAGTCGCAAAACTTTGACTTTTGCTTTGACTTCAGTTCTGACCCATATTAGCATGATTTAGAAATGCCTTAGGGCTTCTTTAGGACTAGGTTACATGATAGTATAACCCTTTGTGGCTGGTTCGTTGATTGTCCGATTCGTTTACACGTTTCCGTTAATTGCTTAATGTTGACCATAATGCCCTTTTGACCATAAAACGAGAATTTTGGAAATGTGAAATGACAATAATATTTATTACTGGTTGATAAAAATGTCCCTAAATTTTCACATCAGTTTGAGGTCTAGATTAGGAGTTATGCTTAATAGCGTAATTAGAACGTTTTTATGAATTAAACGGCGTAATTAACATAAAGCCTATCTAAACCCATTTTTTGACACCAAACCTTTTACCCACTGATGTAATATAATATTTTAGGATTTTTGAAGATTTTTAATCATTTTTAACCTGATCATAACCTAAGGTTATTGCCTTGATTCGGTTATTACCGATTATACCCTTTTGCTTATAAAATGAGTTTTACTTAACCAATTGATACCAAATCTTTGGCCACTGATTTTATATGATAAATGAAGTAATTTGAACTTTATAACCTGATCAGAAAACTCAGATTTCCTGTTTAACCCGGAAATCGCTTAAAACGGCTTTTTACGCGTATTAAACACCTAGTATGGGTTTAAAACCATTTTGTCATATAAGACTTATCACCAACTGATATAACCTGTTAAAATAAGTGGTTCTACTGATTATCTCAGACCTGAGTCTCAGAATTATAATTAATCTCTTTTTATAATCTTTAAAATGACCGAAATACCCCTACGGGGCTTAATTTGAGATTAAACTCGTTTTGGGCATAATGGAAGGTATCCTACTGATATCACAACATATTTAAGACATATTAACTTGGGAAACCTGTAAACGACTCTAATGGTTACCCGTTACGCTTCTTACGCGTTCGGTTCGGTTTATGTAACTAGTTTGCATAAATTAGCCAAAACGGGTCGAACCTTATCATATTTATCTCAAAATCCAGAATGTGTTTTGTTTACCCATATTATACAAGTCTTCAAACTTGTTGAGTCTAAATCACATTCTATTCCGGTCTTCGCTTAATCACGCGTTCGAACCGTATATTCCTTTAAAAACTAACCGGTCCAAGTTTAGGCTTATTTAAAGACCCGTTAGGATTCTAATAGGTTATTATAAACCTTCGTTCCAGAATAGGAGACCCGGTAAAAGCTACATGCACTTGCTTGTTGTGATTATTACTTGCAAAGGTAAATACTTTTAACTTATTTTCCTTTATACGGGCTTGGGGTACGGTATATAAAATACCGCTTGGTCGGGCATTAAATCTTTAATCGTATGATGGTTAATTTATTGAAATGACCCGTTTGAATTGTTTTGTTTGCTTAAAGCCTTTGGGGGGTTAATGACCATGTCCCGGATATCCTTGGCATCATTTTACGAAATGGCCACGACCTAAGCACGGGGTGTAGGCGTACACCCGTCAGTGCCTAAATAAATAATGTGGTGTGTCTATTGATCTTTAACCCGGCACGAACCGGGCTACTGAATGCATAAGAAACATGTAATTCTTTTACAAGTATTATATTCAAATAATTATCCCAAGTTATAAAGAGTTTTTGCCACGTGCATTCAAATCAATTTTATTAAACTTTTAAAAATGAGTCAGTTGATTGTATTTACCAGTGTAAACTGACGTATTTTCCCAAAAAGGTTAAGTGCAGGTACTACGCGAACTAGGCTGGTTTTCTCCTAGCATCCACAATAAGTCTCTCAAGCTTGGATGCCATAAAACTGTTGAACAATGTTTCCTTTTTATTTTGATCCACCTGTGGATTATTTTCAGCTGTTTGTGATACTTAATATTACAATTTATTAAAGTTGAAACGAATCTATCTTTTGCTTCCGCTGTGCATTTAAATATTGTGTTGTATGACTATGATGATATCAACTACATCATGATACTCCCCACCGGGCCCACCGCTAATACGTGGAAATATCGGGGTGTGACAGGTTGGTATCAGAGCCAACATTAAGTGAATTAAACACTAGCCTTTTGTGTTTAATCTCAATGACACAATTGCACATTCCTAAATTTTCGAGTCTAGACAAAGAACTTAGGACAAATCCAAATTGTTTTTAATCTTAACTTTGTCCTTTATATTTCTTGTTGTATCCTTCAATTGTTTTGACAGGAAATGCCACCAAGATTCCGAAGAGGAAGACGAGGCAAGGGGCCAATCCACGCCCCCAACGATCACGAAGACGGGCCTTCACACCGGCGAACTCCTTCTACTACTATGAGTGTCGATCCTCAGGGAAACTGGAGGAACCATTTGGAGCCCGCTAGAAGGTCTGTCTCGCATAGCTCAACGCCTCCCTATCGTCACTCCTTTGGGCCGCACTCAGAAAATTAGCCCGAAGACTCCCGCCATTCCTTCTTGCCGTTGCAGCGGTCCGTTTCGCACCGTTCCTTTGGCGGCCCCACTCCTGTCTTTCAGGGCCGGTTCAACCCGGCAAACTATATCGAAGAACCAGTGGGTTTTAACCCACTAGGACCTGAAGACCACTTCTCAGGAGACCATGCAATGGACATGGACGAGGACACGGATCCCGTCGAGCCTGCAAGCGGGACCCCCAACCATCCCATCGAGATCTCTGATGGGTCATCCTTCCACGGATCACCCTACGGTGGTCCAGACAGTTACCAAGCGAGGTTTAACCAGTATGAGTGGTATTTTACACCCTCTCATAACCCACAGCAACAACAACAACAGGATCCCTCTGAGGATTCACGTTTCGTGGCAGTCACGCCACCGCCTCCACCGCCGCCAGTTCATCAAGCACCTCCAGAACCACCTAGGCGTAGGAGAACAGGCGCACGAATATCCGCACGAGGAGGGGATTTTCACTTTAGCACTCCTCTACACTCCAGTGGCAGTCACTACCCGCCATGGCATGAAGACCCACAAATGGGTGGGCCCTCAAACCCAATTCCATAGGTGAATTCTGCACCAGTTGCATCACCACCGCCACCATTGGGTTTTGATAACCCGATTCCTAAATACGCCGGTTCAACGACGTACAATCCATTTGAGCAGTCGGCTCACACTCATTATAACTACGCTGAAGCCGACCCGTACCTTGTAGCGGCAAACTACAACGCCCTTCATCCCGAAGGACCATATGGAGCCCCTTGGGGAGTGGGATATCCAGCTCATGGGTATCAAATACCTGCTCGACCTCCGATTCGGCAGCAGTCGCAACCGCCACAATTTTCCCCACCGGAACAGGAGGAAATCCTCCAAAGACTAAGTCGGGTGGAACATGAATTTCAAGAAGAACGTAGGAACAACAGCGGATTTCTCAAGGGCCTAGCAAGCCTGTTAAAAGGAAAGAAGAAGAGGGATCATTGAATTCCTATATGTATTGTTGTATTTACTTATTTCAATCAAGTCCCTGCGTGGACATTTATCTATGTACTTAGTCCCTGCGTGGACTTGTCTTTCCTTAGTCCCTGCGAGGACTTGTCTTTTAGTCCCTGCGAGGACATCTAGCTTAGTAATTAGTCCCTGCGTGGACTTGTCTTTTTAGTCCCTGCATGGACATCTGTTTTAGTAATTGGTCCCTGCGTGGATTTGTATTTCGGTTTAGCCCCTGTGTGGGTAAGTTATTTCTGTTAAAAGTCCCGTTTAGGGCAATATGTACTTCTTTTAATGTTTAATGGAATGTTAAGTTTAAAAATTTCATTATGTCATTATGCATAAATATATTATAAATGAAATAAATAAATTAAAAATCATTCCTTTTAAAAATAATCTGCCTATTAAATATTGAATAAGAATCTTAAAGGTGTAACCTAGCCTGCATGTCATTAAAAGACTCGGCCAAAATGGTAAGACCTGTTTAAAAAGATTCAAATCCCTGTTAACATCTGAAAACATGTTAACGCTCCTGGCAGACGTGATTCGTTACAATCACACATGTCATTCTTATAATAGGATTCTTCAAAAGATTCCTATCCTAACCTGATGGTCTATAAATCATGGGTTTAAATCATCAATTAAGATGATCATATATTAAACATCCATAGGTAATGTATACTCATTGTCATAAAATACAAAAGACAGTAGTAGTCTATGACTCCCTGTCAGAAAAAGGTAAAGAACTATGTTCAAACCTTAATACCTTGATTCTCTGAAATCATGGCTTATGATTTAGAATGTCCCTGTGACTAGGCCTTTTGTGCCACTAATAATACTGTTATTGATTTATAATTAGGATACATTATAATTAAAATCCTAAATTAATATGATTGACAAATTAACCAAATATGGTCTATGTTTACCATGGTTAATGAATTGCCATAAAAGACAATTCCATAATAGACTCCCAAATAAATTATTGTCAATATCTTATGTAACAGTTAAAACTACATGGCTGACTCGGATGAGATCAACAGTCACCCAAGGGAGGATCATGATGATACCCGAATTAACGTAGCGGGTGCAGAACTGTAGGCAATGATAGACAATGCCATTACTCGAGCTTTGGATAGACAGTTCCATGAATCCAGTGGTACCCATGTGAGGACCCAGTCTGCACCACACTCTAAACCACCCTCTAAAACTCACACTGCTCACAACAGTAATTCCCATCACTCATCAAACCAAAGAGGTGTTCCATCTCAAAGGACCGTACTGAACCAAGGACCCCGTGATAAGGGTTGCTCCTATAAGTAATTTGTTTCATGCAAACCCAGGGACTTCACTGGGGAAAAGGAGCTATAGACTGCATGACATGGTTGGATGAAATGGACACTGTGGTAGATATCAGTGGTTGCGCTAATAAGGATGTGGTGAAAATCGTGTCTCAGTCATTCAAGGGTGAGGCATTAGCTTGGTGGAGACCTTTAATCCAAGCTACAGGGAAAATCCCATTGTACAATATGACTTGGGAACAGTTTGTGTCATTGATCAAGGAGAACTACTGCCCTCAGCATGAGGTTGAAAAGATTGAAGCTGATTTCTTGTCACTGGTTATGAAAAACCTGGATTGTCAAGCCTACCTTACAAGCTTCAACACCATGTCAAGATTGGTTCCTTATCTTGTGACACCAGAACCCAAGAGGATAGCTCGATTCATCGGGGGTTGGCCCCAGAAGTTAAGGCCTGTGTGAAAGCCTCTAGACCAGCTACTTTCCGGTCTGCAGCTGATATAGCATTATCTTTTACTCTGGACGCGGTCAGGCAGAGATCGTTGAGAAACACTGATGCTGAGAAAAGGAAGCGTGAGGATGATAGCTCACGACGATCGGATAAGAGACATAAGGGAAACAATGACCACAAAAAGGGTTCTGTATCTAAGAAAGATGGTCATCAGTCGGGTGATAAACCTAAATGTAAGATCTGTAAGAAACAGCACTTCGGGAAGTGCAGATATGAGTCGAAATCCCAGTCACAGCCAATGGCATGTGGGATTTGCAAGTCTTCTGAGCACAAAACCCTAGACTGTAAGAAAATAAAGGATGCTACGTGCTATAGCTGCAATGAAAAAGGGCATATCAAGTCCAACTGCCCAAAGCTTGCAAAGAAGACTGAGGATGGGAAAAAGACCAATGCAAGGGTCTTCCGGTTGGATGCAAAGGAAGCTATTCAGGACGACAATGTGATCACAGGTACCTTCCTCATAAATCATGTTTATGCAAGAGTGCTATTCGATTCAGGAGCTGATAAATCATTTGTAGATAATAAGTTTTGTAAGTTGCTGAATTTACCTGTTAAAACCTTAAGTGTGAAATATGAGGTGGAATTAGCTGATGGTACCTTAGAAACCGCCTCAACCGTGTTAGATGGATGTTTCATATCCATTAGGAACCATTCTTTTCCATTGTCTTTACTTCCTTTGAAATTAGCCAGTTTCGATATAGTAATAGGTATGGATTGGTGGTCTCACAACCAAGCCCAGATCGTTTGTGCTAAGAAGCAAGTGGTTGTCAGAGCTCCTCATGGCGAGCATTTGACAATCTAAGGAGATACTAAGTATGAAATGCCTGAGCAAGTGTCCATGCTCAAGGCATCAAGGTGTTCGACAAAGGGTTGTGTTATCTACATGGCACAAGTAACTATTGATGAACCAAAGCCTAAGATCGAAGACATACCCATTATCTCTGAATATCCAGAAGTATTCCCTGAAGAACTACCTGGTTTACCCCCAGATAGGCAAGTGGAATTCAGGATCGACATTATTCCTGGAGCAGCACCTGTTGCAAGAGCGCCTTACAGATTGGCGCCAACAGAGATGGAAGAGTTGAGGACACAACTAGATGATTTGTTAGCCAAGGGATTTATTAGACCTAGCTCATATCCTTGGGGAGCACCAATCCTATTTGTGAAGAAGAAAGATGTCTCGATGCGTCTATGCATCGATTATCGCGAACTTAACAAGGTTACTATTAAGAATCGGTATCCATTGCCCAGGATCGACGACTTGTTCGATCAGCTTCAAGGAGCAAGTTATTTTTCCAAGATTGACTTAAGGTCAGGATATCATCAACTGAAGGTTAAGGATGAAGATGTACCTAAGACTGCATTTAGGAATCGTTATGGTCACTACGAGTTCTTAGTGATGCCTTTTGGGCTCACTAATGCACCAGTCGCATTCATGGATCTCATGAACCGCGTCTGCAAGCCTTACATGGATAAATTTGTCATCGTCTTCATCGATGATATCCTTATTTACTCAAAAAGTCAAGCTGACCATGAAAAGCACCTCCATTGCATTCTGAAACTGCTTCATCAAGAAAAGCTCTACGCCAAATTCTCTAAGTGTGAATTTTGGCTTCGTAAAGTCCAATTTCTTGGGCATGTGGTTAGTGAACGCGGAATCCAGGTAGATCCCGCTAAGGTTGAAGCTTTCATGAATTGGCAAGAGCCGAAGACGCCCACAGAGATTCGCAGCTTCTTGGGATTGGCAGGATATTACAGGCGTTTTTTTGAAAAAATTTCAAGGATTGCTGCACCCCTAACTTCTTTGACTAAGAAGAATGTTAAGTTTAACTGGGGTCCTAAGCAGCAGGAGTCCTTTGATATCCTTAAGCAGAAGCTAAGCAATGCACCTGTGTTGACATTGCTTGATGGAATAGAAGAGTTTGTGGTATATTGTGATGCATCACACACCAGTATGGGGTGTGTGCTTATGCAGAAAGGCAAGGTTATTGCCTATGCTTCTCGACAGTTAAAGGTGCACGAAAAGAACTACATCACCCATGACTTGGAGTTGGGTGCCGTTGTATTTGCACTAAAACTTTGGAGGCACTATTTATACTGTATTAAGTGTGTGATCTATTCTGATCACAAGAGCCTCCAGCACCTATTTAACCAAAAGGATTTGAACATGAGGCAACGACGTTGGATGCAAACTTTGAATGATTATGATTGTGAGATAAGATACCATCCTGGCAAGGCGAATGTAGTCACCGATGCCTTGAGTCGAAAAGAAAGAGTGAAGCCTATAAGGATCAATGCCAAGAGCATTGAGATAAAGAATGGTTTGAATGAAAGGTTGTTAGCTGCGTAGAAGGAAGCTGTGCTGGAAGCTAACTATCAAGGTGAAAAGCTAGGAGTAACCGAAGAACAGTTATCCTATGGCAAGGATGGAATTTTGAGATTGAATGGACGAATATGGGTTCCAGTTTATGGAGGACTTCGAGATGTTATCCTCCAGGAAGCCCACAGTTCTAAATACTTCGTTCATCCTGGAGCTGACAAGATGTACCAGGATCTGAGAGCAAATTTTTGGTGGATAGGCTTGAAGAAGTCTATAGCTACCTATGTAGCTAGATGTTTGACGTGTGCGCAAGTCAAAGCTGAACATCAGAAGCCGTCAGGTTTATTACAACAGCCTGAACTTCCCACGTGGAAGTGGGAAATGGTGACAATTGATTTCATCACCAAGTTGCCAAAGACAAAAAAGGGAAATGATACTATTTGGGTGATCGTAGATAGACTGACTAAGTCAGCACATTTCCTACCCATTAAGGAGACCTACAGCTCCGACATGTTAGCCCAATTGTACGTAGATAAGATAGTATCTCTGCATGGTGTACCAGTGTCTATTATCTCTGACAGAGATACTAGATACACATCTCATTTTTGGAAAAGTTTCCAACAATCTTTGGGCACGCGCCTAAATTTTAGTACGGCTTACCATCCTCAGACAGACGGGCAGAGTGAGTGTACAATCCAAACTTTGGAAGACATGCTTCGTGCATGTGTGATTGACTTAGGTGGTAGTTGGGATAACCACTTGCCCTTAATCGAGTTCTCTTATAACAACAGCTATCATACAAGCATCAAGGTTGCGCCTTTCGAGGCCTTGTACGGTAGGAAGTGCAGAACGCCCGTTTGTTGGGCGGAAGTTGGAGATGTCCAACTATCAGGACCTGAAATAGTCCTGGAGACGATAGATAAGATTGTGCAAATACGCGATCGTCTCAAGGCTGCCAGGGATAGGCAGAAAAGCTACGCAGATTTAAGGCGTAAACCTCTGAAATTTGAGGTAGGTGACAAGGTACTACTTAAGGTATCACCCTGGAAAGGGGTAATGCGTTTTGGCAAGAAGGGCAAGTTAAGCCCCAGATACATAGGGCCATTCGAGATCATCGAATGTGTCAGATCAGTGGCGTATAAGCTAAATTTGCCTGAAGAGCTCAGTGGTATTCATAACGTATTCCACATCTGCAATCTGAAGAAATGTCTAGCTGATGAATCACTAGTCATACCACATACAGATGTGCACATCGATGAGAGCTTGAAGTTTGTTGAAAAGCCTGTGTCGATCGAGGATCGACGGGTTAAGAAGCTTCGAAGGAATCACATACCGATTGTAAAAGTGAAATGGGATGCCCGTAGAGGTCCCGAGTATACGTGGTAGGTAGAGTCCACAATGAAAGAGAAATACCCTCATTTATTTCAGTAAATCTCGAGGTCGAGATTTTTTTAAGGGGGTGAGGATGTGACACCTCGAAATTTCATGTCCAATATTATATCGACACGTGTCATGGGCTTAAAACGTGTAAAGGATTGATTAAAAGGACTAAAGATGACAAACAAAGAAACTATGTGAATGAAAGGGGTTCAAAATGTCAACAATGGATAAATATGCTTTACAATAACCCTACATGATGTTTATACCCTTAAACGAACAAATCATGGATCATACAAAGCTAATGGTGAAAGAAAGTGAGAGATTTCAAACTACAGGGGTTAAATTTGTCAACATGTTTAAAGTATACCTCTGAGTGGCCTTTTAGCAAACCCGAAGCTTAGTAACGATTAATTATGCTCACTAGAATGCATGATAAAAATTTCACCAAGTTTCGTTATCATATGAGAAAGTTATGATAAAATTTGTATACGAGGGGTTAAAAGCGTCGACATGTTAATACATACCTCTGAGCGACCTATGTATAAATCCCAACCCTTAACCTGTGTTATAAACATCTGATAAGCATCCTAATCCGGTTAATGCTAGCAATAATTAATTCAAATTATAATGATGGGACCCTATAAAAATATGTTTGACAAACCTTCGTTTATGGCTTTTTCAAAAGCATCCAAGACAACCTTAGAACATGGCAAGGTGGTCTAAACTGTTCAGGGCATGATCAAGTGGCCCATACTGATAATAGAGGCCCAAAATTCGTAATATCTAGTTGCATGATCGAAGCTTGAAAGGTTACAAATTTTTGCCTTCTGGTAAAGGCTTACGGATCGCAAAGACTTGGTCTTACGGTCCGTAAGAGGTCTTACGGACCGAAAGACCCTCAGCTTACGGTCCGTCAGACAGCCCCAGTAACAGAAAGTTGACAGCAGCTTGTTAAAATGATTTAACCGACTTACATTGCCATTTTTCACTACCATGTGCAACCTAAACTAGTTCTTAGGCATTAGGGACACTTGTAATTGATCAGGGATCAATCCTAGAGTTGGTTGTCATGATCATGAGCAATCAAAAGCACTATATAAAGTCCCACATTGTTGCAACTTTGATCATTCATTCCAAACTCAACTTCTGATCATTTCTGGAGCTCAAGGCCATTCCCTAAGCATCACTAGTCGTGCATAGGACCTTGGTAAGTTTCCTTGACCTTCCTTAATCGTGTTTTACTTAGTTAATTAGCTTAAAGTCAAACCGTCGTAATTAAGGTTTGACTTATCAATTAATCACTAATGGTCTGATGTTTATCCAAATTAAGAGTAGTTATAAGTTGGTAATTATGTGGGCATTAAACCCTTAAAAGGGCACCCACTGATTCCCGCTCTAACTAGATCATTTGTCGGGTCAAAGTTGTAATAAAAAGTCAACAGAAACATAATTTTCAAATTAATACCTAATTAGCAATGTAGAAGACGTATAACCTATTTTATCACTCATATAACTTGGTAAGTAGTATAAGAACTGGTCTAAACTAGTTTGATCCAACAATTTTCTGTTTAGACTCGGTTCGGAACCGGAAGTCGCAAAAATTTGACTTTTGCTTTGACTTCAGTTCTGACCCATATTAGCATGATTTAGAAATGCCTTAGGGCTTCTTTAGGACCAGGTTACATGATAGTATAACCCTCTGTGGCTGGTTCGTTGATTGTCCGATTCGTTTACACGTTTCCGTTAATTGCTTAATGTTGACCATAATGCCCTTTTGACCATAAAACGAGAACTTTGGAAATGTGAAAGGACAATAATCTTTATTACTGATTGATAAACATGTCCCTAAATTTTCACATCAGTTTGAGGTCTAGATTAGGAGTTATGCTTAATAGCGTAATTAGAACGTTTTTATGAATTAAACGGCATAATTAACATAAAGCCTATCTAAACCCAATTTTTGACACCAAACCTTTTACCCACTGATGTAATATAATATTTTGGGATTTTTGAAGATTTTTAATCATTTTTAACCTGATCATAACCTAAGGTTATTGCCTTGATTCGGTTATTACCGATTATACCCTTTTGCTTATAAAATGAGTTTTACTTAACCAATTGATACCAAATATTTGGCCACTGATTTTATATGATAAATGAAGTAATTTGAACTTTATAACCTGATCAGAAAACTCATATTTCCTGTTTAACCTGGAAATCGCTTAAAACGGCTTTTTACGCGTATTAAACACCTAGTGTGGGTTTAAAACCATTTTGTCATATAAGACTTATCACCAACTGATATAACCTGTTAAAATAAGTGGTTCTACTGATTATCTCAGACCCGAGTCTCAGAATATAATTAATCTCTTTTTATAATCTTTAAAATGACCGAAATACCCCTACGGGGCTTAATTTGAGATTAAACTCGTTTTGGGCATAATGGAAGGTATCATACTGATATCACAACATATTTAAGGCATATTAACTTAGAAAACCTGTAAACGACTCTTATGGTTACCCGTTACGCTTCTTACGCGTTCGGTTCGTTTTATGTAACTAGTTTGCATAAATTAGCCAAAACGGGTCGAACCTTATCATATTTATCTCAAAATCCAGAATGTGTTTAGTTTACCCATATTATACAAGTCTTCAAACTTGTCGGGTCTAAATCACATTCTATTCCGGTCTTCGCTTAATCACGCGTTCGAACCGTATCTTCCTTTAAAAACTAACCGGTCCAAGTTTAGGCTTATTTAAAGACCCGTTAGGATTCTAATAGGTTATTATAAACCTTCGTTCCATAATAGGAGACCCGGTAAAAGCTACGTGCACTTGCTTGTTGTGATTATTACTTGCAAAGGTAAATACTTTTAACTTATTTTCCCTTATACGGGCTTGGTGTACGGTATATAAAATACCGCTTGGTCGGGCATTGAATCTTTAATTGTATGATGGTTAATTTATTGAAATGACTCGTTTGAATTGTTTTGTTTGCTTAAAGCCTTTGGGGGGTTAATGACCATGTCCCGGATATCCTTGGCATCATTTTACGAAATGGCCACGACCTAAGCACGGGGTGTAGGCGTACACCCGTCAGTGCCTAAATAAATAATGTGGTGTGTCTATTGATCTTTAACCCGGCACGAACCGGGCTACTGAACGCATAAGAAACATGTAATTCTTTTACAAGTATTATATTCAAATAATTATCCCAAGTTATAAAGAGTTTTGTGCCACGTGCATTCAAATCAATTTTATTAAACTTTTAAAAATGAGTCAGTTGATTGTATTTACCAGTATAAACTGACGTATTTTCCCAAAAAGGTTAAGTGCATGTACTACGCGAACTAGGCTGGTTTTCTCCTAGCATCCACAATAAGTCTCGCAAGCTTGGATGCCATAAAACTGTTGAACAATGTTTCCTTTTTATTTTGATCCACCTGTGGATTATTTTCAACTGTTAGTGATACTTAATATTACAATTTATTAAAGTTGAAACGAATCTATCTTTTGCTTCCGCTGTGCATTTAAATATTGTGTTGTATGACTATGATGATATCAACTACATCACGATACTCCCCACCGGGCCCACCGGTAATACGTGGAAATATTGGGGTGTGACATAAACTAAGCTAAATTGGGTCAGAACTGAAAGTCAAAGCAAAAGTCTACTTTTGCGACTTTCGGTTCCGAACTGAGCCTATGCTCAAAATTGTCGGGTTGAACATGCTTAGACATGTTCTTACATTAATTACCAAGTTATATAAGTGTTAAAACAGGTTTCATGGCTTCTACATTGTTAATTATGAGTTTATTTGCCAAATAGCTTTCTGTTGACTTTTTAATATTAAGTTTGACCCGACAATTGACCTAGTTAGAGTGTGAATCAGAGGGTGCCCTTTTAAGGGTTTATTACCCACATAATTACCAACTTATAGCCACTTTCAATTCGAGAAATGACTGGACCATTAGTGATTAATCACTAAGTCAAAGCTTAATTACGACGGCTTTGACTTTTGGTCATTAGACTAATAAAACATGAATTAGAGAAGCTAAGAATGCTTACAAAGGCTCTTAGCACGAATTAGAAGCTTAAGAAATCTTGCTTGAAGTCCAGAGAGCTCCATAAAATAAGTTTAGAATGATTTTGTAAATGAGCAATAGGGGTGTAAACAAGCCCAGAGACTCGAGAGCTACTCGTGATCGACTCGGTTAAAAGTTCAAACGAGCTGAGCTTTAACGAGCCCGAGCTCGAGCCTGAAATAGAGCTCGTTTTGTTATCAAGCCCGAGCTCGAGCCTGAAATACAAAGCTTGTTTAGGCTCGCGAGCCTAAGCGAGCCCATACAAAATTTTATTTTTTTATATAATATATTAATAATGATGATAACATTGATGAGCCGAGCTTTGGCTCGTTTAAGCGATATTGAAGTGCGCTCGAGCCAAGCTTTTAGCTCGTTTAAGGTTGTTTTCAAAATAGTTCAAGCCGAGCCGAGCTCGAGCTTTGGGTTTTACTCGTGAGCTGAGCTCGAGCTCAAAGAAGTAGGCTCGAACCGAGCCGAGCTCAAGCTCGAGCTTCATAAAAACCTAACGAGCCGAGCTCGAGCCTGGTCCAGCTCGGGCTCGGGCCGGCTCGTTTACACCCCTAATGAGCAAGTTCATGGTTGCAACACAAGGTCCTTATATAGCGATTTAGATGCAACAAGATCAATCCAACAAGGTCTACACATGTTTCCTGATTATCCCAGGTGTCCCCTATGCATGAAATACCATTGGTGCAGCCCCTGAATTCGAAAACCATGCTTCTAAGGCGGTGGAACCGCCTGAACAGGAAGCTGTCCATTTTTCTGCCCAGTTGCAGGTCTTACGAACCGTAAGCTAAGGTCCTTACGGTCCGTATCCGCTTTTTAATCTTTATCGCCCAGATCAGCCACCTTACGATCCGTAAGGTGGTCTCTTTGCGGTCCGTAAGACTTGGTCAGAAGATAAAAATTTTGAGAATTTTTAACATTTGACCATGCAACCTATCATACCTCGAATCTTTGGTTATTATTATTAGCAAGGGCCCTCATGATCAGGTCTGAAACATTCAGAATGCATTCCATGCATTAGTATTGCCTTGGAGTCTTGTGAAAAGGCCATTAAATGTAGATTTGTCACATTATATACATGTGATCCCATTTCTTTGAATGTTTATTTATTTATTACAAGATTAACCGGATACTCATGAAATCCTTATCAGATTTTCATGAGAATGTAAAAATGTTAAAAGGTCACTCAGAGGTAATAACTTAACATGTTGACGCTTTTAATCACTTCATGTATATTTTTAGTTGATCCGGGTTCATAACACGCTTTAAATTTCATGACACGTGTCTTTATTATATTGGGCATGATTTTATGAGGTGTTACAAGTTCCCCTCATTTTCTTCCACCATCGAGCTCTCCACTCTGCAGCGCCCCTCCCCCTTAATCGGAGGTCCACTCTGCAGCGGCGACCTTCTTCACCATCGACCTCCTCCACTCGCGCCACCATCTCCACAGCCGACCTTCACCGTCGATCTCCTCCACTCTGCACCATCGACCTTCTTCCACAATCGGTTAAGGTACAAACAGACACCTATATCTCTGTTGTTTGATATATCTCTGTTTCGAATGCCTTTTTTCATCTGTTGTTTGATTTATAAAAGTGTAGACTACTTTCATCATTGTCGTTTTACAATAATCAAATGAAGAATCGTTATGATTATACAAAATCAAAATTTGCGGCATGGTTAAAGCTTAAAAGCAAAACCGGTAATGTTTATGATCCCATAACGAACACATTTAACTTATAAGAAGAAGAATGGGAAATTGAGATTAAGGTATTTTTTTCCTAAGTAATGGTTATTATTACATTTCAAAAATCTTATAGTATTCTATAATATTTTTTCCCACAGTCCAACAAATACGTAGAAGCCTTGAGAAGAATACCCCTATCTTACCCGGAGCTTTGTGTTCAACTGTTTGAGGGATCTACTTCGACTAGTTTTGACAGTTGAGGGCAATCTTCTACACTTCTTCACCCTAATGAGGAAGTGTTTGAGCAAAATTTAAATGGCATTGAGGATGTTTTCGAGTGTACTCAGGTGGAGCCCCCGACTCAAGGTGTTAGTGACGAGTCAATTGTTAGGTCTGAAAAAAGGGGAGAAACGAAAGGAAAAGTCATCCGAAGATTCAGCACTACTAGAATTTAGGGATTGCATTACCAAGGTGGCAAATATATTGATTAAGAAACATAAACTCTCTAATGATAATGATGCATGCATGGAGAAGTTGGAATCAATGGGATGGGAAGAATTAGATGCAAGACATCAAACGACGCTTTTGCTTTTTGGTGGAAGTGCTGATGTTAGGAAAGTGTGGTTGCGACTGAAGCCGCAGAGTTGCGAGCTATGGGTTAAGAACGCGGGAGCGAAGTACGGAATGTTCTAATAGGCTGTTGTTGAAACTGTTTGTTATGGCTTTTGTTGAAATATTGTTATGCCTTTTGTTGAACTATTGTTATGCCTTTTGTTGAACTATTGTTATGGCTTTTGTTGAACTAATGTTATGGCTTTTGTTGAACTATTGTTATGGCTTTTGTTGAAACTATTTGTTACTTATGTTTGTTTGAATTTTTATGACAGCTTTCTTATGGATTCGGATGATGAGATTTTAGTTTTCTTTATCCTTTTATGCCATGTGGCATCGTTATGCTCAAAAAGTAATAAAAGGAAAAAAATATCTGAATTCGGCATTGACCGGTCATGCATACACACAAGAATTGTTGCATGGATCTTCTACACAATGTCATGAGATGATGCGTCTTTCACGTGAGGTATTTGTACTATTGTGCAACCATTTTAAACAAAAAAATTGGTTGCAAAGTAGTAAGTACATAAGCTTTGAAGAAAAGTTGGCTATGTTTTTTATGGTCATAGGACATAATGAACGTTTTCGAATGGTTAAGCAAAGGTTTCAACACTCAACTGAAACGATTCATAGATGTTTTCACGAGGTGTTAAGGGCAATGATGAATTTCGCAAGAGAAGTTATAGCCAACATCTTCCAATGCAAACGCCAATACATCAAAACGACATAGAAAGCTAAAAGAAATATTTTCTGGAGTGTCACACCCCAACCGATGGCGGAATCATCGGGATGAGATGAAATAGATTGCAAGAGACTTCATAACACTATTTGTGACAATATTTAAATCAACCATTTTCATTTCATAATTCAATTGTCAACATTACATAGAAATCTCAAATAACAACTTGTTCAACGAAAAGTACATAACAACATAAGCAAAATTGATACAACATTTTAAACCTAAGACGTCTAAATGTGTATCTAGGCATCATTGCTACTTCATTTCATAGCATCATCATCCTCAACCTGTAACATGTTAAAATAAAGTTCAATGCAAAAGCAAAGGCGAGTACACAAGGTTTAAATAGTATAGCATATGTATAAAGCATTTACTCGAATCCACATGGCAATTTGTAAACAAGGCTACTAGCATGCATAACATCACGTCTAACCCAAGTGTCCACTAGTATTTAGCATCCCTCGCCACAAAAGTAATGAGACCGTTTTAGTATAATGACTTAACAAGACCCCGACGGGTGGTGTGCTACTCCTATAGCGCTATATATGTTAAGTTGAGGGCTTAGCAAAGTTAATGACATAAAGCATGTATAATCTAGCATGAACCTAAGTAAACAAGTAGCATGTATATAGGATTGAGCATAAAACAATGTTTAAGTGTCTGAAAGTGTATTTTGTATATTAACATGTTACAACCCAAGGTGTTTAAAAGGAAATAGGTCAAGTGTACTCACGGTTTTGCAAGTCTTGAACTTGAGAATCCGCGAGTGAGTTATTTGTTGTTGGAGGTAGGAACACCAAGTCCTTCTACACGAAGAAACAAAGCGTATGAGTTTGGGAATTCAGAAGATTTAGGGATTTAGGAAGTTAAAACACAAGAACATATGTATTCGAAAGTAATCATCCTTTAACACAACGTACTTGTTCTTGACACTATGAAACCTCAAGGGTTAATGTTTTCATGAGTATTACACTCATTAGAATCTTAACAAGTCTTATGTCTTGGATGATGTTATTCTAATACTTTGACGAATGAACACAAGTTCACCATCAAGGGTTCGAATAATATATATATGTATAAGTATTATATGTATTATTAAGTCCAATAGTCAAGTAGGAGGTAGAAGATTAGATCTTCATTTAGGTACCTCTAGTATCATGGAAATCATGTAGGAGGTAGGAAGAACAAGCTTCCATTTAGGTACCTCTTATGGTTCACCACTACCCTTGATGTAAAAACATACAAGGAGGGTCATGAACTAATGTTAATACAAGAATAACAACAGCTACACTATGAGAAATCATCAAGTAATGTGGGGATTCTTTGTTGGACAACCCAAGTTAGTCCATAATCACTCCTTCATCAAGCTTGAAGCTTGAACATCACTTGTGGGTTAAAAACCCTAAACAAAACAGAAAGTATATGAGGTTTAACCTCTGATTTTGTATGTCTCAGCCCCATTTTTAAGCTTAGCTAACCATAGAAATGGTTATAATCATAAGGACGTGGGTTTGAGTGAGTTAGACTCAAGTTTGAACAAGTATAAACAAAGTTAAATGAAATCAGATTCAAACAGTGAACTTTGGAGCCTATTTTCCAGAGTTCCAGGGACTTATTCTCTGTGAAATACCCATGGAATCGAAGCTAAGGTCGATCCAAGTGTTCTGGAAAAAGAATGAACCAAAAAGGATAAGAAATGAAGAAGTTGTGCTCACTTTAGTGGAGCTTGATGCTTCTGCTCGAACCTGAACTTTCAGCTACGATTTTGGGAGCTTGAGAGTGATTTGAGAGTGTTTGTAAAGTGAAAATGACTTGGGAGGCACTTGGTATTTATAAGGGAGGATTAGGTTAGGTTTTGGGGGGATAATTAATGCTAAAAACGGGTTTAAACTCAAGTTTAACCCAACATCCCGCTCAAAATCGTGAGCTGGATGAGGGGAACTGATCTAGGGGTTGTCACACGCCAGCGTAGCCCTAGGGGTAAGCTTACGCGGCCCGTGTCAAGGGGGGAGGGGTAAGTTTCATTTAATTACAAATAGGCCCCTGAAGTTTGTTATTTTGTGCTTTTAAGTGATTTAGGGACTAGTTTCGCCATACAAGCATAGTTTAAGGCCAAATAAAGTATGATGAGCATAATCAAAGTATAAGTAAGCATATGAATGTCATATTTAAGTATCGTATACGTTCGTAATACGTTTTATGCACAAGTTTCACGTATTTACAAGCTTAGCACATAGTTTCCAAGAATTACGAATAAGCATCAATGTTTTCACGAAATTGAATGTATGAGCATGTATAAAGTATGTACAACATGAATTTAACAAAATACGAGTTTTATTTATGATCCAAGTCTCGGATTTTACAACGATTACAAAGAAAGAACGATTACAAGAACACAAGGCTTCCAAAAATAGAAATACAAGTAAGACTTTCTAAATATGGAAAGTACAAAGAAGCAGGGTGTTACATGGAGCAATAGGCGCATTAGATGGCACTCTTGTACATGCAATCGTGCCTGCTGATCAACAGAGTCGTTATAGGGGAAGAGGAAAAGGTGAATGCTTTCAAAATGTACTAGCAATTTGTGATTTCAATATGATATTCATGTTCGTATGGGCCGGATGGGAGGGCATTATACATGATTCACGAGTTTTAAAAGAAGTAGCATTTAACCAGACTTTCGGCTTTCCTTTCCCCCCACCAGGTTTTTTCCATTCTTAACACTGATTATTCAATACTTTATGTGTTTTTTATGTTATATTTCATGATACTAACGTTTACAGATAAATATTACCTTTGCGACGCTGCATACACCAACACACGTGGATTTATGACTCCCTACCGTAATACGAGGTATTGGTTAGCCGATTTTCGACGACAACGTGCGTTAACTAAGGAAGAAAAATTCAATCATGCACACGCACAACTGAGAAATGTTATTGAGCGCTCATATGGTGTTTTGAAGGCAAGATTCCCAATCCTAAAGCAAATGGCTCCCTTTTCTTTTCCAATACAAAGAGACATCGTGATTGCTTGTTTCGCCGTCCATAATTTTATAAGGAAATGCAATATTCATGATCAATTATTTATGGACTATGACGAGAACACTTTGTTTTCTGAAATACAAGGTGGAGAGAGTGATGGGCAGTTCGTTCAAGACATAGAATGGGGTTCACAAGACATTGAGTATATAAATACCTTACGTAATCAGATTGCTAGTTAACTATGATCAAATGGTTCAAATTAAAATTGTACGAATAGTATGAATTTCTATTTGGATTATATTATGTTTCCATGAACTTTGAAGAATTTATGTGTAACTTGGATTTTTTATTATGTTTTTTTTTTTTTTTTTTTTATAAGTTATTCATCATTCAGTACAAAGCACTAAACAAACAGCTATATTTCATTCAGCACAAAGTAGTTCAGAGGAGTAAAAATGTCGTTTTACACAGTCATTCAGAGGTGCAACCAAACAGCACTTTACTGGTTCAGCACTTATTGGTTCAGAGTCTCTTAACCATTCAGACCTCTTATTCATTCAACACTTAATCATTCAAATATTGCCAAACAGCCCCTAAGCTTTTTGAAACAACTTATTAACTTATTGGCTTTTAAGAAAAGTCAGTATGAAGTGATTTATTAGTTTTTTTCCCTCACATACACTCTCGTTACCAAACATCATTTTGAAGCTTAGAGCATCCACAATCAACAATATTTAGGAGATGTTTTTAAGGTGTCACGTGGCACCTGCCCATAAATTTCTCTCTCTTAGACTGCGGGATATGGGGCAGGGGTTTGGGCGTGGGTTGGCTGAAAACGCCCAAGCCACCACCCCGGGTGGGCATGGGTTTGGGCGTGGCCCCTTGGCGTGGGATTCGGCCCGGGCGTGGGGCGGGCTAGTAAGTGACATGGCATGCTCTAAATGGTCAAACCAAATTCATGTCCCCCAACCCAAGCCCCACCATACCCCATGGGCGTGGGTTTTGGTGGTGGGTTTTTTCCCATTCCACGTGTCAACATATGCCCCAACCCACGTCCCAACCCAAGCCCCCCATACCCCGCAGTCATACCCTCTATTTTTTCTCTTATACACAACTACACTATCTCTCCTCCACCTCACACCCTCTCTCCTCCACATCACATCCTCTCTCCTTAAAAACACCAAAAAATACCTCTATTATGGATGCCCTTATAACTTTTCAAAAAATCGCTAAGTCAAAAGGTTGTTTCAAAAAGCTTAGCCAAACATGCCAACCCTCTGAAACAAATAACATAATATTGTCATTTGGATCACCCAACCTTTGTTCATCAGTCACCTCTCTGAATCCACACAATAAAACTAAACCCTAGAAATCTTGACCCCAAATTCTTCATCCAATGGTAAGTCAACAATCAGATCTACTTGCTACATTACATTTACTATCATCTACAATTGCTCGAGTTCATTTCATTTCATTTCATTTTTTCCAATTATCTGCATTCGTAATTTTCAAGTTTATCCGTAAATTATGAAGATTAATCTCAATAACTTTAGCGATCAGCAATTGCTTAATGCGTGTAACCTTGTTGTTTGATTTTTTCGATCCTGTTGAATTCTGAGGGTTTTTTGGGACTCAGATCTGCTGCACAAATGCAGTTGTTGTTTTGAAAGTAAGCATTTTAGTTTGGGGAATTTACTGAAATAGAATTTGGTTGGCTATCAATTGAAATAAACTCTTAATGTTTGGGGAAAGATAAATTGATGTTTGAAATTATAATGCATTGTTGCAAACATGGTTTTAAAGTGTGTCTGGCGCTCCGATGCGTTTTGATCCCAAAATCGGATGCGTGGTGCGCAATGCACCTGCATCATGTATTAAAAAATGTTATGTTAAAAAGTTATTTATAGTATTTTAAATTGTTAACTTTTAAACACTGAAATATAGGATATTCTCATCATCTTTAGTTCTCTAGTTGGATTCGTTCGACCAAATTTGAAAACCTTAGATCCATTGCAGTGGATGGTCTAATTTGTTCGAATATTGGTCAACTACGTAATGCGCCGCATCGGACAGCATCACACATCAGATCGGGTCAAACTGCATCAGTTGCATCACATGTGCATCATGGAATTGCATCGCATCACTGCAGTTGATGTGTTCTTATCACCGCATCGTGTGCATCGCGCATTATGCAATCCTGATGCATGCATTTTAAAACCATGGTTGCAAATTGTAGAACTTTGAAGTAATACATGTGATATTCCTATGATCTTTTGGGATATGAGACATAGACTCATATATGTAAGGCCAATGCCCGAAGTAAAATGCACCAAGAGTTTGGTTAGACACCATTAGGTAGGTTGTGTCAACCATCTTTGTGCCGCACACTTCATATTATAGGTGAACTAGAATTTGATGTAATGTTGATTAAAGTAAATTCAGTGGCTCGTTCTTTCCAATTTTAATGATGGCATTGTCAAAGCGAATTTCAGGTGTATTATTTTCCTTATGAATTAATTGCAGAGGGTGGAGGCATTGATTGGGGAAAGACATTGTTTTTTAAGGCTTTAGTGACATGCTCATTTCATGGTTTATATGCTTACAGATTTCATTGTTGCAAAATGTTGAACTTTAGGTGATATATGTGGATGTTTTGCCATTTGAGAAATAGACTCGTAGTTGTAGCATTTCTCCATATATATGTAAGACCAATAGGTAATTAAATGCATCAAGAGTAGGGTCGAAGAACAATAGATAGGTTGTGCTAACCATCTGTGAGCTGCATACTTCTGCTACCTGAAGTCTTGATGTCATAGGTGATCAAAATAAGTAACGAGTAATTAAGTTAAGATGTATTTATGATTGATGCTTGTTGTATGTAGGAGTTTTGCCCTACTGTGAAGAATATTTTGCTTTTGGATTCAGAAGGCAACCGCGTAGCGGTGAAGTACTATTCGGATGACTGGCCAACTAATAGTGCTAAAGAAGCATTTGAAAAAGCTGTGTTTACCAAGACTCAGAAGACAAATGCACGTGCGGAAGGTATATTCTTTAAAACCCTCTATGCATTATGTTGTTCTAGCAGCTCTCACCATATTATTGGTTATGAAATGAACGTGCCAGAATAGTTATATAACATGTTTATGCTCCCGCTATGCAGCTGAGATAACAATGTTTGAAAACAACATTGTTATCTACAAGTTTGCCCAAGATCTTCACTTTTTTGTTACCGGGGGTGATGATGAAAACGAGCTCATTATTTCCACAGTTCTTCAAGGTTTCTTTGATGCGGTTGGGCTTTTGCTGAGGTAGTTTGCAATTGATTAACACATCTACTTATCTCATTGCTTCACCAGCCTTTTCTTTTACAGAACATTAATAATATTTTCTATTAATCATATGTTTCAGGGACAATGTGGACAAGAAAGAGGCACTTGAGAATTTAGATCTCATTTTATTGTGTCTTGATGAAATTGTTGATGGCGGGTATGCTACATTTTAACTAAAGTACGTTTCGTATTCATTATTATACTTCAACTATTGTATAATTTGCAGAATAATACTGGAAACGGATGCAAATGTCATTGCTGGTAAGGTTGCAGCCCACAGTATGGATACTGGAGCTCCTCTCTCTGAGCAGGTACTTTACACCCCCTCCTTTCAAACATGCGCGCACACCATAACAAAGAAAACAAGTAAAATGCATTTATCTTCACTATTCAATATTTTAACGTTTCGATTCATCTTTGCAGACGATAAGTCAAGCATTGGCAACTGCACGAGAACATCTTACAAGATCTCTCCTCAGGTAATAAACTTAGAACCGAATCAGATAAAAACAATTGGATATTCGTATTTGTTAGAACTGAATCAGAAAGAAGGCTATAAAAGGAAGGGACCCCAAGATTCTGACTTTGAATAAATTTCTTAATCTCAGTGTATGATGATGATGAAGATACAGTTTGGAGTCAAGCAAGCCTAGTTTCTTGATTTGAAGTTGAATTCTGCAGCCAATGTAGACATTTTGTCTGATGAGATGATCACCATTTGCTTTGATTTTTTTTTTTTTTTTTTTTTTTGGAAAATTAGACACGGAAGTTCGCTTTTGCCTTAGATAATCACCATTTGCTTTAAATATTCGTGTGGGGCATATATTTCATGTAAGCTTTTATACAAGATTTTATAGTGTGACCATGACTAATGTAGGTCTACCCATCTTCGTAATATTTGCGAAAAACACTTGGCCTGTGTGTCATCAATTCTTGTTTTAACCTTCGATGGGAGTTGTGTGGTTACGTATCAGCAACATATATAATATGGCCAGCCTCACCAGACACTCGACAAGAACAAAGAACAGAATATAAGCTTAGCTATGTTGTGCTTGTGGTACTAGTTTGGTTCAAAATTGGTTTGATCTAAACCAGGTCGTGCACTGGACATGTATACAATCTTATCTTTATATGAGAAGGCATAAACGTAAGACAATTATGTTTTGAGTTTGAAATAACAAACAAGTTTGATTCTGGTTTCGAACAGAACAAAAACCAGATCTTAAATTGATCAAGAATTGGACTAAATACAGTTGATATCTTAAACTTTTGTCAAGCCTTGGTTAGGCTTTTCAGCTTTCTGTCATGATCGAGCCTTGCACACCTCTAAGTCTGTCAATCGATATAAACCCTAACAATTAAACTAGGTTTAGTTTGGATCACACTATTGCATTTGGGATCAAAAGTAATGAAAATCAAGGCATAATCAAAGAATGCATCTGTCGAGTATAAATTTTTTTTACAACCACATGACTACCATTTGATACCACCATAGCCAGTGGCACAAATCTTAATTTGACCCGAACCCATTTTGGCTCTACCACCAGTACTATTTGCCATAAAAAACAAACATTGACATGTGAAACCCCATCAACATAACCAATCTTGACACAGACCCATTTCAAATTGTTACACAACAAAACATGTCCACATGTTTTACCAAACCTAGGTAAACCGACCTTGGTTAGGAAAATAAAAATTAAAAAACAGTTCTTTTTTAAAGACAGCAACAAACGCATGTGCAATTTAACTTTTAAGAATGAACAAGAAAGACCAGATTTGCAGTCATTTCTTTAACCCAAAGCAGAACAATATTAAAACCACGTTAAAGACTTCATCATCAAAAAACTATAGATTACTTGAAGATGAAAGAGGAATTAACACCCATTAAAAAAAACAAAGAACCAAAACAGCGAAGAACAATAAATAAATAAAAAGTCGAACTAACAAAAAATTAGCACGCGTGAACGTTCCTACATACTAACCGAGAACCAAGACCATAAAACACTAGTAGTAGAATACAACCTCTCAAGGCACGGTGCAGCAGCAGCTAAAACCGGATATGAACCAAAACCCTGAAAAACTCGAGTCAGGTATGAACCGATTAGTAGCTGTTTTGCCATAGCTGCTGTGACTGCTGCTGAGGTTTTGGTTGGCCTTGGGACCCACCAACAAGCGACCCATCCCTAGGGTTTTGCTGTAGTTGATGCTCCTGAGAGATTCCCGTCTGAGAATGATAGTAGTTAGGGTAGTTAAGAGCGGCCCCACCATAACTCTGTGAAGGCGGCTGCTGCTGCTGCTGTTGACCCTGCCTGAACACACTGGGTTGCTGGTTTTGACCCTGAAAACCGTAATATGTGCTTCCTGGCACAGCCGACATTGTTCTTGAACCTGCTCCATGAACCCACATTGCCGGGTTCTCGTTCTGAAAAAACATTCCAAGAATACAAAAGACAGATCAATTAAAAAGACTCATAATATAAGATGAACATAAAACTGAAAACACTTAACAAAACATAAAAGAGGATTATACCTGTTGGAGAGAGAGCAACTGACTGTTATCTTTATAATGGGCATTCAACACATCATCATAACTTAAAGTGGACCCAGCGGGTCCCGCAGGTTGATTAACTTGATAGTTTCCAGGAACTGCTGTAGAGTTACCAAACGAACCATAACCAGAAGGAACAGCTGCAGACTGAGGCAAACTACTGACTGAAACGCTGTTTTTGTATTGAGGAAGCATGGCTGCCAGCTGTTGATGATAAGTGCTGTTACCAGCAAATGCTTGCTGAAAGCCAGATGGCATGTATGTATAACTTTGAGGTAAGAATGGATAGCCAATCATGTTTGCAAACGGGCCCAATGGTAGAGTGGGTTGAGAGTACTGGTGCACAAGGTGGTGTGGAAGAGTGGGCCCAGTAGGAACGGTATTGCCAGGTGGAGTTTGTTGTGTTGGTTGAGATGATGAGAAAACACCAGTCTTTAAAGCCTAGATGGACAAAATGGTAAATCAGACACAATGTGCAAAAAGACAGTATAACCAAAACCGTGAGGATTTAATATATCATATATATGAACGAAAGCATGATAGATTCATCACAATACCTCTGTCACAGAAAGTGTTGAGCCACTGATGGAAGATGCTGAGTTACCATATTTAGTAGCCATTGATTGACTAATAGGAAACGGTGAGTATGAAAGATCAGATTCTCTGACAGAATGACCATTTGCTGCTAATGTGTTCGGTAACGAGTTTGTATAAGCAGCCTGCTGCAAAATTTCACAAAGAAAACAAAAATATATTTCAAACTTGAAAGATTCCAAAAATAACATCATTCACTTCTCAGCAGTATAAATACTTATGAAGTTTTGTATGTGCATTCCAAAAATAAATATGTAATAATAGTGGTAGTTGTATAACCTTACCATAACATTTGAAAAGGGGGTTGCGTTTGGCATCTGTGTAGACGTTTGAGATTGCGGCAAACCTGGGTTCAATAGTTGGGTACTATCAAATGAATAACCAGATCCAGGTGTAGATGAAGGAAAGCCGTACTGATTCCCGTGTGCTGTCTCGGGATTTTCTTGCTTCAAAACCTCTCTTTGTGAAACAGATGGTAAATCGTAATTCCCGGAACTTGGTCCCGTTCGAAGAACTGGATTGTTCTCCGGTGTTATTACAGACTCATCACCAAAATACTCCGAATTTCTGCCAAATAAAATTAAATACATAAAAAGCCGTTATAATAGAAAAACATAGATGGAAGTCTGTACCTAGTTTCAGAGGGCCCAACGGATGAAGAATCCACCTCAGCAGGCGTGTCTTCTAATTTGTTTCTTAACTGCCTAGATGCAAAAGGTTCAGAAAACCCGGGGTTCATTGTAGAACCAAAGCTCCCAAAACTCAAATGTGAGCAATTAGCAGTTTGAACTTGAAGGTGATTTGGGATTACTACAGAAGGAACATCATCTTCTGGTTCATCCAAGTGTCTTTCTTCTTGTATATTAAGTTGCTGCATGTTTGCACTCACTTCAGATGCTAACATGTCTCCTTGTTCAACTAAATGAGTCATGAAAACAAAATCAGGTATCATAGACAAGTATTTATGTCTTTCAAGAAGCAAAAAAAAAGTCGGTAACAAAAACATACCTTCCTTTTGCTCATAAGCATGATCCTCAGGATGGAAGGAATCCACGTTTTTATACGAATCATTATCATAGATAGGTGCACTCGCAGACGCATCCTCCTGTATACTTCTACTTGGATCATGGTGTGCAGTATAATCTTCATAGACGTTTTCGTCTTCTGCCTCACCCTCTTCCGTCTGAGAACCTACGTATTGGTTGCTTCTATCATAATCCACATTCTCAGACTCCACATGCGGCTCGGGACCCACTACAGATTGCACACCTACGGTTTGTGGCTGCTCAGTAATTGGCCAGTCATCATCATTAGGAACATCTGGAGCTTTTGAAGCATAGTCATCATAATGTGTTGATAAAGGCTGAGGTGGAACCGGGGTGCTGTAAGCTTTGTTTTGTGGCCTGCCCATTTTCACAATGTCGGCCATTGACTTTTGACCGGGTGCACCCATCCAAGCCGATTGAAACCCAGAGAGTGGCGGTTGTGAAACGGTTGTGGTACCATCAGCTACGCTGAAAGTCGGTGCTTTATTTTCATAGCCGATAGAACCACTGCAGTAGCAAGACACCATTAATAAACAACAAATGAGAAAAACAAAGCGAAAAAGTCCTAACGACTTTCCGTAATGTTGCTACCTGAAAGTTGAAGAGGTTCGATTTGTATTAGTTGATGCAGCTCCGTAAGTTGGTGCAGATGAACTTGTGTAGGAACTTGTCCCGTTTTCCCTCTTGGATTTTCCATGTAAGCCACCAAATTCTATAAAAACGCATTGAATAAGAACTAATATAGAACTAGTTACTCAAGTTTAATGACATCTTCAAAATGTAACACTCGTATACCAGATGAGCTAAACTGTGATGAACCACCACGTCCAGCATAACGATCTGTACCACTTCTGGCACCACGGTTTGAAGTGCTACCACCACCACGAGGCCTGGATTCTGTTGTATCCTTAGACTGATGCAAATAACGACACAATAAAAACTATTATACCAAAGATTTGATATAATGTAGACATTGAACAGCTGAAAACAATGCACAAGACAGCCCAGCTATCTTTACATTGAGAAATTTGGAATTCATTGTATACAAGAAAAAATAACTCCACAAACCATGTGTACAAGAAAGATTTACACAAACGAGTTTTAAAAACAGTATGCAAAAGCAGTATAAATGCAAAAACAGTAAGGCTGTAAAAATAAATTTGGTCATAGAAAAGAGTGGAAACATATAGATTTTATGCCTCATTCAAACCTAAAGGTGTGAATTTCTAACACAAAACTTGTGGTTTTGGATTAAACCTAAACGAGTTCGAGTAAGCTTTGGGTCAAAACCGCATACATTTAGCTAAATTTGTTTTGTGCCATAACTTAAAAGTGGACATTAAAATTTATAGTATAAAATTAACTATCATATACCGTTTGTACTTTTAGTTGTAAACTTTTCTGCTTAATATGCAAAATTGAAAAAATAAATAAATAAAAATTTCAGATTAAACGGTCTGTGTCATGTCAGCCCGCAAATGAGCGTATGGTGTTCAAGTACGTGTCAGGTTCGACCAGTTAACACGGCCCATTTAGCACCCCTGTTCAAACCCACACACCTCTTTTTTCTTTTCTCGCTTGCTCTTCACCTCATGAAAAGGATCTATACAATAAAAAGGAGCTTTATGTTAGAACCAAAGTTAAAATCTATATCTATACAAAATGTTTGTTTCAGAATTTTGAAAACAAAAGGTAATTTTAACACGCAATCATACAACAGCAGCGAGATAAGTTGTGATTTTCTCCATGACTTGTAACAAATCAAAACCAATTCTGAAACTTAGAATAATTGCCACTGCTTGTGTTACAAGTAATTATGAACTATCAAGTGTAAAAAAGGAAACAACAGGATTATATAAAACAAGTTCTATGTGAATCATTCATGTGTGTACTCAATATATATAATGATCATATTACAGGACAATATGCACGAAGATACAAAAAAAAACTCTGTAAACTGCCAATCAAATTTTGCAATGCTTCAAACTTGCATGAACAACACATAAAAAACACATAACTTAAAACTGATTATAACTTATCAAATAACAGCAGTAAGATAAGTTGTGATCTTCTCCCTAAGTTCTAAAAACACAAATAACTCCAAGTCTCTAACTTAATACAATTAACTATGAACAAGAAGTTAAAAAAGGATTTTAAACATCAAAACAATATCATTATACTCATAATACATAATAATCATATTACAAGGCCATACAAGATACACAAAGCTACATAATACAATCAAATTTCACAATGCTTCAAATCTACATGATCAACAATTATATATAACATAACCTATAACTGACAATATCTTATTAAACAACAGCAGTCAGATAAGTTATAATTTTCTCCCAGAGTTTTAACAAATCAAACAACATTACTTGTAGCACTATCAACTGCTATTTTAAAAAAGAAACAAAAGGATAATTATGCTCAAAACACATAATGCTCACATTAAAAGGACATGCAAGATACACAAAGCTACAAAACACACTCTGTAAACCACCAATCAAAACTCACAATGCTTAAATCTGCATGATCAAGTATCAACACATACATAACACATAACCTAAAACTAATTACACCTCATCAAATAACCAATAACCGTTTTGTAACCTATAAGTCTATAACCTATTTGCCCTAAATCCTTCCATATAACAAATATCCACCAAAATTAGGTCAAACAAAGACTATCCAAAAGCAAAAACAAGTATATCTGTTTCACCTTGAGTTAGGAGACGATTAACAGCTTCATTAGGGTCCATATTACACTCCTTAAGCGCAACGTAGATCTCAGCATCCGAAACTCCGTTGACAATCTCCTTGAGACTCTGTACCATCTTCCGAGAAGCCGGTGGAATAGCTCCGCCGTTAGTGGCTCCGCCGCCGCCTCTGCTGGCCATAATTTTCAGATCTAAAGGTGTTGTTGTGATCGGTTAAACAACGGGCGATTGGTGAAAGTGAAACCCTTGGGTGGTTTGTTGTTGTTATTTTATCGCACGGTTACACGCAGTTGGAAGGAGAGTGATGATGGAATCCGCCGCGACTAGAAGAAGAGATATAAGAAGCTTTCGAAAACCCTCTCCCCACTCGCCCACGCCTCTCCTCTATTTTTTTTTTTTCTTTTTTTATTATTTTAGACAGATTTTGTTTTTTTTTTTTTAAGTTTAGAATTATTTTGTTTTTTTAAGTTAGATAATATAACAAAAGATTAAAATTAGCTAGTAGGTTTTTTTTTTCATCACGACATTATAACCTAGTGGCATGTTGGGGGTAAAATAATAAGTTTTGGGTTCGATTCCAACAAGAATTGTTGTTTTTGTGTAAGACCCTAAACCATTTTAAACAAAAAGTACGCACCGGAAATACGAACCATAAAATTTCTTTCTTTATAAACATTTTAACATACTGGAAACATTTAGGATAATCTTTTTTTACAAAAATTGCGTCCATCATTCTTACTTAAAAGATAAAGCATAATCTACATTTATAAACTATACGACCTCGCTCCCGTACAATCCACGTTCATTGGCTCGATCTTCAACCGCTTAGAGTCCATAATGATGATAATTTCGTGCAACCTGCAATCACCACATACATCCGAATCATTAATATTTGGTGAGGTCATACATGATATAAACATACGTAATTAAATGACCACGCCACATTCTTTCTACTTATGTTAATCCTTTCGATTATCTTTCCGAGTACAATCTTGCATCCCAATGGCAAATCTTCATAAGGTCAACAATAGTATACCTGCACTTTCATTTCATTCTCAAGGCACATGATTAGTAACATTAATACTCAAACATATTGAAGCCATGTATACATATATACAAGCCCTATTCTTTCGTGTACAATAAATCCCACTTCATACAAACGTACATACATGCATACCTCCATATCCAAGCTCTTACATACCACTTACATTCCTATATAATTATACTAACAAATCTTAGTCACAAACATCCATATATATTAGTCTTATACATACAAACCTATGTGCATGCTCATTTCTATTCATGCTTAACTATGGATTCCATCACTAACATGTAGGTAAATCCATACACATACATGCTTACAGACTTATTTCGTTCCTACACCTACTTACATACACGCTCCTTTCTTAATCGCACTTCATAAGCACCCTTTAATGAGTTTGGGGTATATTTCGGGAGCTTGAAAATGAGTTCAATACTCACCCTTAGCTCACAAAACTATTTGGTAAGGTTGGGGTACATTACAGAAGTTTAACGGGACTTAGGAATGGGTTTACGGGGTCCGGAGTCGAAGAAAACCGAAGAAACAGGACTACTGGCGTCGGTTGGCGCGTAGACAGCAAGTTAGATAGTCGGCCAACTGCTGCCCAGCGTCGGGGACGCTGCTACCAGCGTCTGGGACGTTTCCCCTGAAGGGGTATGGTCCCAAAAAGGCCGCGCAGACCTCATTCAGGTCGCGCACAGGACCATACTCCTTATTCATCAAGCTGCTTACTGCCAACCTCGCGCGGGTTACACCATCTTATATTGATCCCGCGCGAGGTCTCAACAAGAGAAAACACCACATTGAACACTTAGCATTCTGAATAAGAGCCTTCAACCACCCATACCCTGCGCGGGATAGTTACGTGTTCAGCAAGGGTCGCGTAGGGCTATGGCGCAGGGTTACTTCAGAAGGCACACAAGGTACAAGTGGCAGAAGAAAAGGGCCAATCTGTGTCCTCAAGGTTCTGCTCAATCGTGCTCCACGATCGTCTGACGTGCAGGAGACAGAGAGTACTTAAGGACGCCTACGTGGCACCAATCACAGGGCAAAGACAACTGTCCCACGATCTCCACTTACCTGCTGATGGCAGAAAGACGGCTAGGTCGACAACTGTGACACGTGGCTCCAATCACGGTGCGCCAGCACCGGAGAACTTCTATAAGCCACTAACGGTCGACACCAGTGAGACAAAGAGCACATCCTCTATGTTGTCGCCTTCCGGCCCAAGGCCCATCAGCCCACATCCTCTTACACCTCTCCAGCTATAAATAGAGACCTCAGTTCACAGGTTAAAGACTCTACTCTCCCTACTCTCACTCTTAACATACATTATATTCCTCAAAGCAGTCGCTTATTCTCACGCCGGAGTCTGGTTAAGAGGGAAACCCCCATATTCCCCTCTTAACGAGCTAACGGTGTTCTGTTTTGCAGGATTAACGGATCATTAAGGAGCTCAGAAAGTCATATAAGAAGATTAACCCTTATGGTAGAAACATAAACCAAACTGATCAACCCCTAAAATTAGTTCCGTGTTTCTTCATTGGCGCTGTAACACCCGTTTATCTAAATCAAGGTTTAGCGTATAATTAACGAAAACAATCATGTAATTAAGATTACATATCCATCGGAAAAACGGGTTTACTAAAACCTTTTTACAATTTGAAAGTTTAGAACATAATGTAATTAAATTCGTCACTTAAAAGAAACAATGAAACGACATTCGTCTTTTAACATAATATCGATACATAGTGCGGAAGCTTATTTTGTGATCGTGTTCGGTTCTTGCTCGTCGCTTGATCTTCATCCGGGCACTCATGGCAATCACCTATGATCAAAACCAACTTAAAAGTTAGTTTTGATAGTCATATATGAAGTTCAAACAAGTACGGGGGTTAAATAAGAAGTTCTAACAAGTACGGGGGTTAATTATGACAAAAATTAACATTTTTCCGGGTTTGGGGGCGTCGCGTGACGCTAGGCCCCCTTTTAGACAGAATGTTGCTGCATATTCCCAGCACGATCTGATTTCACGGAAACGGCCATAACTTCTTCGTTATTGATCCGTTTTACCCGATTCTTTTTCCTACGCGTCCGTAATTTAATTCTCCATCTTATGGAGTTGAAATCCAACAACCTTCATAATAAAAATTTCAGACTTTTAAGTCTTCGGCTTATCGCCCTTTTACCAAATTTTGACCCGTTTATGCATTATATCAAACGAACATATTTGTTTGATTCCTACATCACCTACACTTCTCAAATTGTTATTAACTACCATTTTAGGTTCTAATCACAAGTTTATTTCACAATTTAAACCCGTTTATGCTCGTATGCTTATTTTGACCCGTTAAGGGTATTTAAGCACTTTAAAGCTTGAAATCGCTTTCATTCCTTTCTAGCATCTTATTCCTACATTACTTATCAAGTAATATCCAACTACAACTCTTTGTGTGTTGGATTTCAATGTGTATATCTATATGTTCCGAGTTTTACACTTCGGATTGTTATTTTACGGTAAGACTCAAATAGAGCTATTTGGCTAACGTATTTCATCTATCAACATCTACACTTATTCTAAGCTTTTGTTTAATCATAAGACTCGTTTCCAAACAACCTTTAAGGGTTGTTTGTTCGATTTAGCCTACAAGGGCGTTTTGGTCGATTTTGGTCCTTCTTTTACAATGAAGGATTCTCACCAATTATTCGACCAAGATATCACTTTTAACTACAACATAAATATGCGTACCTGGATCGGATCAAAAAAATAGACCCGATTTATACCTCGCTTTTATTATCACACCATCAATGATGACGCAACTATCCGATTTGATAATTAGTCCTGTTAACATAAGACTTGACGACCACATTAGTCGATATTGTCAAATGGTGTTATCACCACCATTCGACCCGTTTGGACTATTTGCCCAACATTGTCTATTTAAATCAAAAACACCGTTTTTGATTTCCAATTCGTACATCGTCCCATCCCGGGTTTTATAACCATACCCTTTTTCTTTTACACTCTTTTCTTGCAGTTTCAACCCATTTCGGCTTACGCCATGGGTATCCTTTTAACCATGATTTACATAAGTCAACACTTGACAATTTTCCAAATTTCCAATTTTATTGTTTTCACGTTCACAAGTATCGAAATAACAAGCATTCTACATAAGTGTGTAAATTACACTTACCTTGCATCCGAGCTATGCTTTTCTTCTATGCTTGACTCGTTTGACCCGCTTTCACTCCAAGCTTCACCTAGCTTGTTTAAGCGCCAACTATTGTTCATCATTTACAAGGTGGTTAGATTAGTCATTAACAATCACGACTATACCACTTTACTTATTTTCTTAGCCGAAACCACTTATTCGACTTCATCACTAGTTAGTTTGACTTTCTAAAGTCAACTACATTTAATCATATAATATGCACGATTAAGGCAAATCAACATTATGATTAGAACCCGTTTTATCCCATGTCTCATGTAATTAGTCAAGCTTGTCAATTACGCGTTTCACTTGAATTTCAACACTTTACTTCTCATTTAGGCATTTTAACAAACACCTAATGGGCATCATTCTACACTTTTGCTAACTAGTCCGTAATTAGTCATTTTTAGCAAGATTAACATCAAATTTCAACCCTCAATATCTAGTGTTCATGAACTACATCAAGAACTTATATCATAACAATCAATATTCATCAAATTAACATTCCAATCCGAGTGTTCATCATAACATACAAAAACCCATTTAGCACATAATAGGGTAATTATCAAATCCCTAGTTTTGACAACAATTCATCAAATTTTTTTACTAGGGTTTGTTTCTAAACCAAGATATAATCATAATAACACTCATAGAATCAATATTCATTCCAGAATTTCGATTATGATTATTCATCATAATCTCAAAGTATCACCAAATCATGATTTTTAACATACCTTGTAATCCCCATGACTAGGTGATCACGAATCTGTGTTCATGCAATGATTTGGCTCTTGATTTGGGCTTCAATTTGAGAGATTCTTGAGGGATTAGGGTTTTGAACAAGAGAGCCCTTCTTGGCTCTGGTTGAAGTCGCAGACACACACACACGTATGTGTGTGTGTTTTGTTTATTAATTTGTTTAATTGAAACTTTAATTCAATTGTCCATGTCTAGTCCCTTCACTTTACACAAGTTATTTAAAGGGGTAACTTAACCACATTAGTTCTATTTTGTCAAGACATTAACTAACTAGGTTAATACTCCTAGTTACTTGGTGGGTCCCGGGAGTTATAATCCGTTTTATTTTAAGTCCCATTAACTCGGGCTCTTATAAAACTCGATTCCTTAAAACGTTGCTTTGCTTGTATTTAATATTAGGATTTCTTATTAAATTCCAAATATTTACCGGGTTATTTTTATTACTAACGGTACTTTACCCGTCTTTTAGTATTAACGGAGTTTGATTACCAAATCCGTTTTCGGGGTGTTACAAGTCTACCCCCCTTAAAGAGGTTTCGTCCCCGAAACCTTTTCTTACTTAATTTATCGAGTTCCACTCCATGCATTTGGTCTCGATAATCAATTAAGCATTTCTCATATCTTAACCGATTGTTAGTATTACCAGAAAGTATGGTACTATCCTTTTGGTTATTAATCATCTACGTATCTTATATGACATAATGCGACTTCAAATAACGTAATCTCGTTATTTCCACTAGTTTAATCAACTTAGTGATATTCAATGTTTTCATATACTATCGGATTTCTTTATGAACCCGTTACTTTAACCCGTTTAAAGGTCTTTAGTGAAATATTTCACTTTTAGCAATAATTTCTTTTGTTTTTCAGATTTATTTATTCGGTTCAGTTATACCGAATCCACCGCTTACAAGCAAACCAATTTTTATTGATTTGAATTACTGGCCTTAACCGGTCTTACTAACTAGACTTATTAGTCCCGTTACTTTTCACCGCCCGCTTGGTTATAACGTGATTTTACTTCACATTACCTTTCCTAACCGTGATCATGTCACACCGTGTTTAGTTTGTATCTACCTTTCATTTTCGAAAATATCATTTTTCGAATATATTGTCTTGCGCCTATCAGTGTCAAGACTTGTATCTTTCATGCTTACTATTTAAATTCCTATCAGAATTTATGTTTGTAAAAACGTTATTTCTTACTAAAACCGAAGTTTTAGTTTTAGGATCTTCTCTTTAACTTTTGTCAATTATCCATACCAGGATATTGACAGTCCATCATTTATTCTTTTACAGTCTTAGTTTTATGCGGGGATTCTCAACCAATTCCCTCGCTTTATCTAATTAACCCGTAGGTTTTATCACTTTGCCTTATAGGCTATTTCATTAGACTTTCATATCTTTAAGGCGAAGTCCTTATAACTTCTTTCTAATCATGACCCGTGGGTCGTTTTAGTCCCGTAGATCTTTCATTTGTTTATAACCCTAAAGGTTTTGTTGATCCCGTAGATCACTCTTTACTCATGTCATTCTTAAAATACATGTTTGGTGTCAAGGCACCCTGTTTTGTTCGAAGAATCGTTCGGTTTCAATCTTAGGTCCCGTTAACCTTAATTGTAGTTTCATGACTATAATTGTTTTCTTTCGGACAATTTTCCGATTTTATGACTTCTCACGTCATTTATGCGTCAGTTCTTCTTATGCTTACTGTTATTTGATTTGCATATATTCTTATTTGGTTATATCCCATTACCAGGCTCATTATTCTCTTGCATTTAACGCTACCCTTATCTGGCTAGCGCTCGTTTGTGCCATTCGGCGTTATATTGTATTCAACCTGTTTGACCTATTAATGTGAAATCCATCACTTATAAACAATCAACTTTATTCTTTATTCAACCCATTCGACTTCGAATAGTTGAACATATTTACTCACAATTTCTATATACGAGGTTTTATAGTCATAACTCGTAACCCAAGTCCCTTTGATTTTTTTTTTCAACCCGCGTTCACGTCTCTTGGTTTACGCATGTGTTTAATTCTTACCCATCAACCGGGTGTTTTACCGAAGTCGTTGTCATTGCAACCCTCCCGGTATGCATTAAGACCTCGCTTCATTTTTATATTCCGACTTTGCCCTTAAGTTAGACGTTTTACCAAAAACGACCCGTTAAGGGACATATTTGCATTTTCCGGGTTCGAGTGTAAGTACACTCCCTCCCAATACTTGTCTAAATCATTTGACGTGCTTGCGTTTTCTGGGTTCGAGTGTAAGTACACTCCCTCCCAATACTTGTCTAAATCATTTTACATGCTTGCGTTTTCTGGGTTCGAGTGTAAGTACACTCCCTCCCAATACTTGTCTAAATCATTTTACATGCTTGCGTTTTCTGGGTTCGAGTGTAAGTACACTCCCTCCCAATATTTGTCTAAATCATTTTACATGTTTCTTTGTCCCTTCACTCGGGCTCATTATCCTAATGTAATACGCTTCCGTCACTCGGTTGTGCGTTTACATTATTATCAAATATTTTGCTTATCTGATTCATTTGGGTACTTTTTAATTAGTCCCATTCACCCCGCCCTTACTCCATCGGATGTAAACGTGTCTGCCATAAGAAGTTCATGGTACCATATGCCACTACTTACTTGGCCAGAGTAAGCGATTAACACATGACATACATGACCTTTTTATAGTTTTCACATCACGCCCTATGTAAGTAACACCTCTATTTGTTTCTCTTGAAAACAATATCCCGAATACATTTTCTATTCTGGTTTTTCCAAGTTTTTAATCTACATATGCAACTTTCAATTTCTACGTATTTGTTGCATATTACTATTTGTGCGATTATTTAAAATGTGCACCTGGTAATGTTTGCCCCGACGGGCGTTCCTTGCCATTAACCTTGTTCGCGGTCGTTACGCGATTTAGTCCTCGGTGAGCATGCTCCTCTTGTCATACTTCGGACCGTTCCATCATCATATCCACAATTCGTTTGACTCTCGTCGTCTTCAAACGCGAGTGTCCTTCAATTAAAACATTCACAAAAGTTAGTAACGTCAACTTCAATAATCGCCCGTATTATAATACAAGGCTTTTTCTACTATACGCGTCAACGCGCGTATTTTCGCCAACTATATCAATCGTTTTAATTGGGGTAACGTGTATCACACGATAGCCCTATGTGTTGTTTACAACACTTTAGCATGCTAACCTATTAACATACTTGTACTTACCGGATTTGCGATCAAGCCTCGAACCGAACACTTTACCCTTTAACCTTGGGCTCTGATTACCAACTTGTAACACCCGTTTATCTAAATCAAGGTTTAGCGTATAATTAACGAAAACAATCATGTAATTAAGATTACATATCCATCGGAAAAACGGGTTTACTAAAACCTTTTTACAATTTGAAAGTTTAGAACATAATGTAATTAAATTCGTCACTTAAAAGAAACAATGAAACGACATTCGTCTTTTAACATAATAACGATACATAGTGCGGAAGCTTATTTTGTGATCGTGTTCGGTTCTTGCTCGTCGCTTGATCTTCATCCGGGCACTCATGGCAATCACCTATGATCAAAACCAACTTAAAAGTTAGTTTTGATAGTCAAATATGAAGTTCAAACAAGTACGGGGGTTAAATAAGAAGTTCTAACAAGTACGGGGGTTAATTATGACAAAAATTAACATTTTTCCGGGTTTGGGGGCGTCGCGTGACGCCAAGGGGCGTCGCGTGACGCTAGGCCCCCTTTTAGACAGAATGTTGCTGCATATTCCCAGCACGATCTGATTTCACGGAAACGGCCATAACTTCTTCGTTATTGATCCGTTTTACCCGATTCTTTTTCCTACGCGTCCGTAATTTAATTCTCCATCTTATGGAGTTGAAATCCAACAACCTTCATAATAAAAATTTCAGACTTTTAAGTCTTCGGCTTATCGCCCTTTTACCAAATTTTGACCCGTTTATGCATTATATCAAACGAACATATTTGTTTGATTCCTACATCACCTACACTTCTCAAATTGTTATTAACTACCATTTTAGGTTCTAATCACAAGTTTATTTCACAATTTAAACCCGTTTATGCTCGTATGCTTATTTTGACCCGTTAAGGGTATTTAAGCACTTTAAAGCTTGAAATCGCTTTCATTCCTTTCTAGCATCTTATTCCTACATTACTTATCAAGTAATATCCAACTACAACTCTTTGTGTGTTGGATTTCAATGTGTATATCTATATGTTCCGAGTTTTACACTTCGGATTGTTATTTTACGGTAAGACTCAAATAGAGCTATTTGGCTAACGTATTTCATCTATCAACATCTACACTTATTCTAAGCTTTTGTTTAATCATAAGACTCGTTTCCAAACAACCTTTAAGGGTTGTTTGTTCGATTTAGCCTACAAGGGCGTTTTGGTCGATTTTGGTCCTTCTTTTACAATGAAGGATTCTCACCAATTATTCGACCAAGATATCACTTTTAACTACAACATAAATATGCGTACCTGGATCGGATCAAAAAAATAGACCCGATTTATACCTCGCTTTTATTATCACACCATCAATGATGACGCAACTATCCGATTTGATAATTAGTCCTGTTAACATAAGACTTGACGACCACATTAGTCGATATTGTCAAATGGTGTTATCACCACCATTCGACCCGTTTGGACTATTTGCCCAACATTGTCTATTTAAATCAAAAACACCGTTTTTGATTTCCAATTCGTACATCGTCCCATCCCGGGTTTTATAACCATACCCTTTTTCTTTTACACTCTTTTCTTGCAGTTTCAACCCATTTCGGCTTACGCCATGGGTATCCTTTTAACCATGATTTACATAAGTCAACACTTGACAATTTTCCAAATTTCCAATTTTATTGTTTTCACGTTCACAAGTATCGAAATAACAAGCATTCTACATAAGTGTGTAAATTACACTTACCTTGCATCCGAGCTATGCTTTTCTTCTATGCTTGACTCGTTTGACCCGCTTTCACTCCAAGCTTCACCTAGCTTGTTTAAGCGCCAACTATTGTTCATCATTTACAAGGTGGTTAGATTAGTCATTAACAATCACGACTATACCACTTTACTTATTTTCTTAGCCGAAACCACTTATTCGACTTCATCACTAGTTAGTTTGACTTTCTAAAGTCAACTACATTTAATCATATAATATGCACGATTAAGGCAAATCAACATTATGATTAGAACCCGTTTTATCCCATGTCTCATGTAATTAGTCAAGCTTGTCAATTACGCGTTTCACTTGAATTTCAACACTTTACTTCTCATTTAGGCATTTTAACAAACACCTAATGGGCATCATTCTACACTTTTGCTAACTAGTCCGTAATTAGTCATTTTTAGCAAGATTAACATCAAATTTCAACCCTCAATATCTAGTGTTCATGAACTACATCAAGAACTTATATAATAACAATCAATATTCATCAAATTAACATTCCAATCCGAGTGTTCATCATAACATACAAAAACCCATTTAGCACATAATAGGGTAATTATCAAATCCCTAGTTTTGACAACAATTCATCAAATTTTTTTACTAGGGTTTGTTTCTAAACCAAGATATAATCATAATAACACTCATAGAATCAATATTCATTCCAGAATTTCGATTATGATTATTCATCATAATCTCAAAGTATCACCAAATCATGATTTTTAACATACCTTGTAATCCCCATGACTAGGTGATCACGAATCTGTGTTCATGCAATGATTTGGCTCTTGATTTGGGCTTCAATTTGAGAGATTCTTGAGGGATTAGGGTTTTGAACAAGAGAGCCCTTCTTGGCTCTGGTTGAAGTCGCAGACACACACACACGTATGTGTGTGTGTTTTGTTTATTAATTTGTTTAATTGAAACTTTAATTCAATTGTCCATGTCTAGTCCCTTCACTTTACACAAGTTATTTAAAGGGGTATCTTAACCACATTAGTTCTATTTTGTCAAGACATTAACTAACTAGGTTAATACTCCTAGTTACTTGGTGGGTCCCGGGAGTTATAATCCGTTTTATTTTAAGTCCCATTAACTCGGGCTCTTATAAAACTCGATTCCTTAAAACGTTGCTTTGCTTGTATTTAATATTAGGATTTCTTATTAAATTCCAAATATTTACCGGGTTATTTTTATTACTAACGGTACTTTACCCGTCTTTTAGTATTAACGGAGTTTGATTACCAAATCCGTTTTCGGGGTGTTACAGGCGCCCACCGGTTTTTTACAAATCACTTTCATCTTCTTTTTCTGAGTTTTCTAAGCTATTTTTCCTTCGATCATGGTTGGTCAAGGAATCATTCCCGATTTTGGTTTTGGAACAAACTCTAATGCAGTGTTGGGGGAAGACAATCAAAATATCCAAGTCCAACACGTTGAAGAAATCGGTGAAATCGAGATAACCAACACTGGGGGACCCCGCGCGAGTGCTACTTGCATCACTCAAACGGTAACCCCAGTAAGTCACGTCGCTGGTCCTTCAAACCCAGCTCCACCTCAGAATATTTCGGCGCTACTAGGGCTGCTAGAGGGCGAAACTCCAGCCTCTTGGTATGCCAAACAAATTGCTACAATCAACGCCGCGTATCAATCTTTGAGCGCACAGCAAGCAGTCTTTCAAGCAGAACCATCTTTGGTTACTCCTACGGGTCCAAGTCAGGGGGCGCGCCAGATACCCCCACAACAAAACTTGCACGGAAGAGTTAACAGGCATCCTCCCCTAAGAAGACCGAGCGTGCATGACACGCGCGACACACGGGGAGAGACCGAAAGCTATTATGACCATCCGTCAAACGTTCAAAGAGGTCCAATTCATAGCCGGCTCGGGCCGCGCAATATGAATAACGAGTGGGATGACACAGACCCGAATGACCCAACTTGGCAAGACGACGAAGGATCCTCAGTCTTTAACCGTTTGTACCGGAATCATGAAAATTACAAGCCAAGGCAGCGCATTGCATACAGCGAAGAAGCAGAACGAGACTTCAGTCTCGCCTATAGACCAGCTGAAGCTGCAAAACACTCAAAGTTTATCCCAAAGATTGCCTTGGCACCACTTTCAAGAGAAAAGCTACCCCCAACAGTGGGAAAATTCAATGGTTTAACTGATCCTGACGATCATGTCAGAGTATTCTCAAGTGTTGGTTGTATGGGAGGATGGAATATGCCAATGTGGTGTCATTTGTTTATCCAGACGTTTACTGGGGCTGCTCGCGCTTGGTTCGACAACCTACCGCCTGGAAAAATCAGTTCATGGGTTGATTTCAGAACTCAGTTTCTAAACCACTTCAGCCAGCAAAGACGCTATCAACGAGATACGTCTGAAGTAACAGATATCTGGCGCAGAGAGAACGAAGGTTTAGAAGACTTCATCACTCGCTTTAACAATGAGTGTTTAGAGATCGGTGGTGTAAGCGAAAAACTCATGCGCGCTCACTTTAAGAAAGCTATCCGATGTGATAGTCTCATCATAACCATCACTGGAAAAGATGGTATGCCAAAGGAATGGAGTAAGATGATGGAAGCCGCAAAAATAGTAGCGCAAACCGAGGAGTCGCTAGCTGGAGCCAAATCCTCATACACCGAAGATCGTTTTTCAAAGAAAACCCCGCGTGACTACGGCAAACGCAACAAGGGCAAAAGTCATGATTGGAAATATGGGAAATCAAGTCGTTATGAAGAAAGACCGCGCTACAGAGAGGACGCGTGGGAAACAATCGACATAATTGGGTATCGAAAAGCAGTCAGGGATGACAACCGAGAAAAGCACTGGACTCCGCTCACAAAAACGCCAAAAGAGGTACTGATGACGGAAAACCATGATTTCAAGGCGCCAAGGCCTATGACAAACAAGAAGGGGCAAGACCCGAACCTGTACTGCGATTTTCACAAGGATACAGGTCATTTGACAAATGACTGTACCAGCTTGCGGCAAGAGATCGAAAAAGCGCTAAAAAGCGGAAAGTTAGGCCACTTGGTAAAAAACGTGTGCAAAGAAACACGCCAGATCCAGCGCCATGATGACGGAAGCCAAAAGAAAGTCAGGCGCCTGGAAACACACATGGTCAACGGACCAAGATACAGCGCAAGGGATAAAGGCAAACGCCCCTACGAGTCTGCATGGCAAGAACAACATATCATCTTCCCGGTCGTACGCGGGGGCCCTCGCGTCACACGCCCCGTCGTTATCACCGGTATTATCGGCCATTATGAGACAGAATACATATTCATTGACCCGGGGAGTACAACCGACATCATCTATGAGCAGTGTTTTAATCAGTTTGATGATGAAGATAAAGAGAGACTCGAGCCAGTTGATTATCCTCTGTCAGGATTCTGCAACGAAATGGTTTTTCCATTAGGTCAAATCAGCTTCCCCGTCACGCTGACTGACGGGAAGCATTCAAGAACCACAAATGTAAACTTCATGGTGATGGCTATCAAATCAAGGCATGATGTCTTAATTGGGAGAGAAACCCAAGGAGAATTAAAATGGTAACCTCCACGCCTCACTCAGTGATGTATTGCAAAATACATACTTTTATCGTGTATAGTTTGTACGTTCTTTCGTTATTTTTAGTTTAGTTTTATTTAGAATTACGTACTATTGATGAAAGTTCGTTTTTCCAGGTCTTGATACGATAATTGGTTGGAAATTGAGTGGAAACGAGCTTGACGCTGAAATCGTATGCATTGGAATGAGTCACAAAGAGTTAGAATTATTTTTGAGGAGTTTTGGGGTGTTAAAGCTGAATTTCGGAGCAAACCTTCTGTGAAAAAAGAGTCAGTCGCGTAGCGCTAGGGTGAAAGGTCATATCAGTCGCGCTACGCGACCCTTAAACATGGATTTGCGGAATTTGGACTCACTAGCGTAGCGCGAGAGTATAATCAAGACCAGTCGCGCTACGCGACTGGTAGTAAAGTTACGTATGATCAGTTGGCAGCTAGGGTTTGATATAAAAAGCCAAGAAAAATCAATTAAAACAGAGGTTACGAATTAGAGAACATTGGAGGCAATTGTTGAGCATTCTTGGAGCTGAATCAGAGTTCTCGAAGCATCGGAATCATCGGTACAAGTCAGAGACGAAGAATCGAAGGATCCATCGGGTTTTCTAATCCCTTGTTTTGTCGATTTCCTTTCTTGAAACTTGTTACAATGAATTCATGTTTAGACATCTTCGTTTTGATTTCATACTTTAACATGCTTGGCTAATTTCATAAACCACCTAGACTAGTTGAATGGATTGAATAAAGATTTTACCGGTTTTGTTATTTGCACGTTGTTTATGGATTGATTGTGATTTGTAAAAGGTTTGATTTAATGATTTGATGTGTATACGTGCTTTGATTCGGTTTATTATTGTTATTTGCTTCATATGATTCTTAGTGACGGTCTTTATCACAACGTAGAGTCATATTAGGGTTTAGGGTTTCGGTGAGTGTCTATATCACATAAGAAAACCTTCACTCTTTAGGGAGAATCGGCCGATAACCTCTAGAAGTAAGTAATAATAATTTGCTAGGTCTTAGTGTTCTGCTAGTTCCAATATCTGGGAAGTGAGGGGCTATTGGTAGGTCTTACCCGGCGAATTGCTTTAGATAGGCCTTGGGAAAGGTTATGTCTTGGTTTACCTGTCGGTCTTATTAGTCTATCAAGTCAAATCTATTACTTCAAACTACCCTAGATCTAGGATTGGGAATGAATAGGTCAACATTAGGGTACTTTCATAATAATTAGAGGACTGGGAAGAAATCTAATAACCGGTAGGATTAACGGCCTAGGTAGGTCCACAGGTTTCTCCTTGAGAAGGGTCGAGGGGCCTCGTTGGTTCTTAATAGGTTTAGTATCATAAGATCCCGGTTCCATAACTCGTACATTTAACTTAATTGGTAATCTCTTAAAAACAATCCAGGATTCTTGTCTAGGTGGTCTCGTTCTCTCATAAGAAAAGTTCACAGTCTTAGTTCGTGTTTAGTCTAGTTCTAGTTATTTTAGTAGTTAATATAGATTTCCTAGTTTTTCAGTAACCCCCCCCCCCCAAACAATTAAACAAGTTTAAGTCGCGTCTGTCAGTGTCTATTAGAGTCTAATTTACGTAATACATAGAGTCTTTGGGTTCGATACTCGGACTTGCTAGGTTATACTACATTGACCGGTACACTTGCCGGTTGTGTGGTTTAGGTTAGAGAGTCTTAGTTTACAAATTTAAAGCTTTTCGTGTCTAGTTTAGAGAGTCTAATTTAGTTAATTTTTATAGTCCGTTTAGCACACATCAAGTTTTTGGCGCCGTTGCCGGGGACTCTTGGTAATTGCGTTCATTAGCTTTGATAGATTTACGTGACAAATACGTGCTACGTGTTTACTTTGTTTTGTGTTTTTTTTTTTTATCTTGAGTCGTAGTAACTACTGTTTGCTTTTCTTGTTTTCAGGTTTTTGCTCGTAGTGGATGCCACATCTGCGATCGCACGGACCACCACCACCAGTCAAGCAGTCGTCATCTCAATTGGGCGAAGGCCCACAGGTTACTTCTACTTCTTCATCTCGTTTTCCCCATTTCGATTCCACCCCATTACCCACCCCACCTCCCACACCACCACCTTCGCCTAACCATTCACCTAAGGATTCACCACCCGATAGCCCTACTTCTAGTACCTCTAGTAATCTAGAAAACTTAGAACACATGGCTAACCCTAGGCAAACCGTCCATCAGCAGGCCACTCAGAATTTCACCGGCCTTGCTTCACCCATCACCGTCCCACCCATAGTTAATGACAATTCATGGCAGATCCCATCTTATGCCATGCAGGCCATCACCAATAGCATCCAATTCCATGGCCGAGACGATGAGGATGCCCCGGCCCACATTAACCGTTTCTCTAGGATGCTAGCTACCTTTAGCCTTAGCGGTGCACCCAACGATGATACATACCTACAACTTTTCCCATTTTCTTTAGCCGGCCGTGCGGCTACTTGGTTGGACTCACAACCGACCGGTACTTTTACCACCTGGGTGGGGCTTCGTCAAGCCTTTCTGAATAAGTATTTCCCGCCCGCAAAAGCTTCACGGCTTAGAGACGAGATCCATTCCTTCCGCATGGGGCCCGACGAGCCTTACTACCTTGCTTGGGAGCGCTTCCAAACCCTTTGTGCTCGTTGTTCCCAGCATGGTCTTTCTGATTGGGCCTTATGTGAGAAATTTTATAACGGGCTCACCCAAGAGACTCGTGATAGGTTTGATACAAATGCAGGGGGGCATATGATGGGTATTCTTACAGTTCCTGAGTGTCTAGAGCGTTTTGAGGCGTTTGCACAGTCTCAATCACAATCACGATCCGATCAGAGGTATCAAAGGGGTAATTCAAATACCACTACTAGTGCACCCGCCCATGGGGTGAACCATGTCACTATGGACCCTAGTTTGGCCTCTGTTTTGGAAAATATACCAGCGCCTGATGGATACGATTTTTGCTGATGACATCGGAAAGCATATAGAAGTTTACATCGACGATCTCGTAATTAAAAGTCCTGAGGAAGACCAGATGTTAAAGGACATTGAGAAGACATTTAACTCTTTGCGAAGCGTGAATATGAAGTTAAATCCAGCCAAATGTTCCTTTGGTATGGAGGAAGGAAAATTCTTGGGCTTCGTGGTAACAAACGGCGGTTTCAAAGTTAATCCAGAAAAAGTTCAAGCCATAGAGCGGATGCCGTCGCCGCGAACGATCAAAGAGATGCAGAGGTTGGCCGGCCGACTAGCCGCGCTTAACCGATTTTTGTCAAATCACGCTGCAAAGTCATATCCTTTTATCAACACTCTGCGCAACTGCGTAAAGAAGCAAGAATTCAAATGGACGCCTGAAGCATAAACCGCTTTTCAGCACATGAAAGAATGCTTAATCAAGCTCCCTACCCTGACCGCACCGTTTGAAAAGGAACGACTCATCCTATACTTATCTTCCTCGGATAAGGCAGTTGGGTCGGTATTGCTAGTGGAGAGAGATGGAGTTCAAACTCCAATATACTATGTCAGTAGGGTGCTTACAGATCCAGAAACGAGATATTCAACAATGGAAAAGCTAGTGCTTGCGCTGCTACACGCCTCCAGGAGGCTGCGCAGATACTTCACAGGCCACGTATGTAACAACCCGCACTTTTGTGCGTTGTTACTACTCGATATACTCGTTACGCCTAGCACCAGAGATTCGGATCATAATGTAACTATATCGCATACATCGATATTCGAAGGATAATCGCATATTTTCGAAATACATTATCACTATACTACACCAATCACAAACACTAACACTCACGATGGCACTGAGTGAGGACCTATTCTACCCTCCTCGGTGGCTGTGATGTGTCGAAACGCAGACAATTAACGCTAACAAGGACTCTCGGGTGAGTGCTATAACTCCAGTTGTCGTGACGATGATGACAACACGAGTGAATGGTACCCCGTCAGTCCTTGTGGCACAACATACAATAACGTTCACGATAACATCGAGAAAGGACCTATACTACCCTTCTTGATGGCCGTGAAACGCCGTTAATAATCGCATACTCGAATCGAAAACCGATTGATAATTATCGAAACTTTGAATTATGGATACGTAAATACGACCCCTAGTGATATATATATATATATACATATATATAGTAATATAAATTAACTATGAAAAGCGCGTACTTCGAAAACTATCGAAACAGTCAAAAACGGAGAAATCCATCGCGCCAGAGTGGCCATCCGGATGGACAGACATGTCCAATCGATCGGACAGGACGAGTCCAACCGATCGGACAGGACGAGTCCAACCGATCGGACAGGACGAGTCCAATCGATCGGACAGGACCAGTCCAACCGATCGGACAGGACCAGTCCAACCGATCGGACGGGAGTGCCAGCCGATCGGACGGACAAGCCGGCCGATCGAACGGGCCATCCGATCCAGGCCAACCTTCCCTCCTTTCCTTCCTCCTTGCCTATAAATACCCCTCATTCACCCCAAACACACTTGTTGTCACTGTTGCTGCTCGACCAGAAGTTCCAGCCCCTTTATCTCTCGATTTCTCGCGATTCTCGTAGGTATTTAACTCAAATCTTGTACTTCCTTGATCTATAACTAATTCTACACCTTTCTACCTTTTAAATCTCCACTTTTAACCGTGGAATCTCCGGATCTTGGGCATTCTAGGGTGATGTCACCATGAAGTTCTTATGAACTTCAAGGGTAATGTCATCCTATGCAAGAACATCTCAGATCTGAGCGATTTCCATACGTTTTTGCATAAACCAAGACTAAATATATGTTTTTCTAATCAAGAAGTGGTGTGATTCTTAAGGATTTGAGGTGCCTTGAAGATGATGTCACCCTAAGTTCACATGAACTTCAAAGTGTGACCTCATAAACAGCTCAGATCTAAGTAATTTCACCCGATTTATAACAAATCTCACCAACCTAAGTTGCCTAGCCATAGTGTGTGTGATTTCGGATTAAACTTGAGAAGAGCCATCAAGAACGGCCAGATCTGATGGAACGGGGTGGTTCCCGGCCGTTAGAACGGGTCAGACTTGATGGAATTTCGGTTGTTTAGCCTAAAGGAACACCGTCTCAATCAAAACCGCTGAAAAACCGTCAAAATTAGTCGAATATCAGCTGGATAGGCTGCCAGCCGATCGAACAGCAGCCCAGTCGATCGGACAGGCTGCCAGCCGATCGGACAGCAGCCCAGTCGATCGGACAGGCTGCCAGCCGATCGGACAGCAGCCCAGTCGATCGGACAGGCTGCCAGCCGATCGGACAGCAGCCCAGCCGATCGGACAGCATCCCAGCCGATCGGACAGGCTGCCAGCCGATCGGACAGCAGCCCAGCCGATCGGACAGCATCCCAGCCGATCGGACAGGCTGCCGTCCGATCGGACAGCAGGACACCCGATCGGACAGGAGGCCATCCGATCGGACCACTGCCATCCGACCGGACCAGCCCATCCGATCCATATGGTCATCCGATCGAATAAGCACCATCCGACCGGATAACTGACTTCTCGACGCCATTCTCGCTTAACCGTGCATCGTTTACTATATCCTTCAATGATTTAACGCAGACATACCCGTAACCGACCCAACCAAGTTGCATTCTCGCTAAATACGCACTGTGAGTATACTTTAACCCTTTTTAATCGAATTTTGGGTGTAACATACGTTTCTAACAAATCGAACTTATTAAACGAATTATTCAATCAATCGAGTTATCACTTGCGAATAACTGTTATGCATAGATATACGTGATGCTAGTTGCATATGTGCTAGGGCTTATACTCGCGACGTCCCACCATGACTAGTATAGTACTATTGCGCCTGACGGGGTCTAGTTTGCCATCGCATATTCGAGCATCGAGGACTTAGTTGGTAGTATCGGCATTGTGAGTATATATGTCGTCGTGTGTTACGTTCTTGCATATGGAGATTCGCTACACTTTTTATCTATTATGCTATACATGTCAAACCTGTATACTCGCCAATACTTTTGTATTGACAAATATTTTAACGTATGTTGCAGGTTAGATCGCAGACTATATCAAATCCAGCTAGGGAGTCTAGAAACTCAACTAAAATCTAGGTTGTCGGATTTGTGTTGTTCGAGAGGACAAGAAACCTGTGATAACTTATGTGATTGTAATTTTTGTTAGTATGGGATAACGAATGTATTAAATATCATCGCAATATAGTTGTTATGGATTCTCTTGAGCAATCTGATTCGCCTAGTGCCGCGCCCCGATGACTCCGCCATCGGTTGGGGTGTGACAGATTGGTATCAGAGCCATAACTATAGGGAATTAGGCCAGACTCGACCTAGTCCGGGTCGACGTCTTAGAAATTGACCTAGTCTATAGTCTAAGTACCAACAGGCCGACTCGTGCGAACCAGTAAGGGTTTGTATCGGGCCTACTTGATACTCTCAATCGAAATTGCTAAAAGCTACAACTTTGTGTGAACACCGCATACTACAACTTCACACGAAGAAGCCTTTCCTAAGGCTGGAATACTAACTAGCTTTTCCTAAGGCCGACACAATACACGTGTTTTCGAAAATACTCGCATAACAAAACCGAGTGATTCAGTCGAGATCAGGTGTGAAAACCGAGAACTCTCGACAAGATCGCTCACTCAGCGCAATTTCTAGCACGAGAACCTTTCATCGAGTTAGGAGTGACATCCGCATCTCGACGAAAGTCTCCATTTCGAAATCTAGTGGAACTCACGAATTTATTCGGAGAGCATAACCACAATTAGGAACGAAGCTGTTAAGCCAGGGGTGAAACCCGTACCTTAATAAGACGTTCCATTCTCTAAATTAGTTTCAAAAGCTCTCACCAAGGACTCGACTATCATGATAACTCGAGCCACGTTATGACTAGGAAGACGAGTGTCATGAGCTGCATCCCAGTGGAAGCATGGAGTCTTCTAGGATAACGCGCGTGCACGAACTTGTTAAACATAGTTGGGTTACCTTGGGTAGTCGACGCCTAAACACCCAAGGCACTCTATCACACGAACCGCCGGTCTTACCAAAGGTTAGAACTTATTTACGATTTGAAACTTTACGCTTTATCAATTTCTCGATTTAACGATTTTTCACTCCCTGTTTTATAAACGCACAACTCGCACAACCATCGCAATCTAAAACGAAACCCGAATGTTCGCAACAAAACTAATGCATAATCTATCGCCTTCGCTATCGTTTTCTCACCTCAACGCGTCCTTGCTTATTCTAGATCGACCTGTATGTGTATGATTACAAATTACAAATATATAAATGCATATATATATATATATATATACGTATAAACAATAAGTCATTATGTGAGAACTTAGGAACTTTGTGTTTCCTATGTGGCTCCTATGTGAATCGCATTACTATTATACTATCACATCAAGTTTTGAACGCGCTCAATCGCATCGCAAAACTCAAAAATAATTATGATCGAATCTCACTCCAAGTCTCTTTCTGTCTAGATGCCTTCCAACAACTCTACTTCGAGAATGTTAGCAAAGAGACGGGCCAAACGAAGGGGCGAAAAGAGGATTGCCTCACTTGTGACCAGGGAAGTGGTCAAAGTCATTCCTCAGATCGCCACACGAGTGCACTCTCTTATTAACTCTCGAACTTCGGAAGACGCTAAGACAGAAGAGCCGCAATCTACGTTTCTCTACAAACACTTCAAAGCCTGTGATCCGATGGTCTTCGTGGGCGAAGGGGGTGTTTCTCAACTACTCCAGTGGTTCGACTCTATCGAAGTTACCCTTTGTCAAAGTGGGTGTCCCGATAGTTTCCGTACTACTTGCTCTACCGGAGTATTTCAATCGCAAGCACTCGACTGGTGGACCGCCGAACGTAACAAGCATGGGATCTCCGCAGCTTACGCTCTCTCTTGGGATGAGCTGAAGGAGCTTATGAAGAAAGAGTACTGCCCTTCCCACGAAATCCAGAAACTAGAAAACGAATTTTGGGAAATCAAGCAAACCAAAGGCGACAATGCTGGCTACACCGCAAGGTTCAAACAGCTTAGCATAATCTGCCAAGGTCAAGTCAACACTTCAGAAAAGGCCATCGCGAAGTACATTCGTGGCTTGCCTGAGTGTGTGGGCGATTTTGTCGAAGCTGCAAGACCAGCTACCATCGAAGAAACCTACCGCTTAGCCGCAGAAATCAACAACAAACGACTCATGGAAGAGTTTTCCTCCAAAAATTCTGTCAAGCAAGTTTATCAAGCAACCGCCACAAATTCACCAGACGATCCTGTCGACAATTCTCCTAACGAATCTGCAAACGAATCCTCTGACGAATCTGCTAACGATTCTTCTGACGAATCTGCTAACGATTCTTCTGACGAATCTGCTACCGATTCTTCTGACAAATCTGCCGACGGATCTTCCGACAACTCGGCCAAAGATTCTGCCAACGAGTCTTCAGACGAATCCTCCAACGACGACACCTCTTCGCAAGACACCGACGAACCCAGCTGCAAACGAAAGATTTCAAGCCCGAGCTCATCAACAACCGAACTGCTGCAACCGAAACCTCTTCAAGCAGTTCCGGTGTTTCCAAAACGAGCTTACACTGGAGCTCACCCTCAGTGCTACTCGTGTACCTATCATCATCCAGTTGGGGCTGACTGTCGCTATTGCAGTAACTGCAACCGTTACGGTCACTTCACTCGCAACTGCCGCATCGAACCGTGAACCTAAGTACAACAACAACAGCTCCAGCAAAAGTCTTCAGCATCAGACATCTAGCAAGCGTAGGATAAAGTTATAATGATACGATTTTCGACGTCAATTTCTAAGTTTTGAACCTACTCTATTACTCGATGTCGCCACTATGTGTAACGTTAACTCTCGTCCTCGTTCTCTCTTTCACTCTTTAATCGTCGCACTTAGACTAGAATCACGCACATACTATATACTATATCACGAAATAATGTGTTTTACCCTCACTACACTCTTAGAACGAGGTACGATAAACGTGCAAGGAACGATTAATCACGGGTGCACACGGGATTATTTGGGTCAGTGCACGGGGATCGTAGTAAATTCTAAGGTGCCATAAGCGTTACGACGAAGTATGACACCAAACCACGGGATCTAAGTAGTAGGGGTCAAGCAAGGTGTGCTTCATTATACTACCGAAGTTCCGTGAAGAAAGTGCCACGTGGAGTTGAACGTTATTAGACCTATTATACTACTGTGATTATTTTCAACACACCACACTCAATCGCAAGGCGTAACAACTAAATCGCAACATCGCGAGACTTAACGCAAGTCTGCAAACGCAATGCAATCGCCTCATCGATGGACTCCGGGAGTCTACCTCGCAGGGCAATCGCAACGACGCAAGACTGGTCATAAGTCTGTTGCAACGAATCTCATCAAGTACATAAACGCGCACGGTATTGTTGAGTGAGGACCTATTCTACAATCCCCAATAGCCGTGATGCGACGCAACGTAACGTAACGTTAAGCTTATTCGAAACAAAAACTCGGCTAATCGCAATCACTTATCATGTGTATCTCGCAATCTCTATCGCTTATTATGTGAATCTATATCGTTTGCTGTGTATCAATCTATCGCTATCGCCTACCGTTATCTGTAATATTTGTGTAAAGTTAGCACACATGACCTCGCTTCACGAGAGGAAGCTCATATGGTTAAAGCAAGGCGTTTTAGTCATATCAGCGGCCCTTCGTGGAAAAAGGCCATGTGGGGTCTAATGTTAGTTAAACTCTGTGGTGTTAATCAATCAAATCGAACCGCATAAATCGTGTATACCTCCATCGATTGCAACGCACCAACTGCCGATTATCGTAATTCGTTATCGCCGCCGTCATTACTGGTATTATGATGTGTTAATCGCTTAATCACCTAATCGCTTGTCGCTTATCGTGTATAGTCTACCGCCTATCGCTCGCTTGGTGTTCATTGCAGTCTGTGTGGTATTAGTACACATAACATCTGTCACACCCCGACCACGTAGAACATACAAAACGTGGCGGAAATGTCGGGGAGTGTTGTAACATAATTAATTGTTTCAATGCTATGGCAATTGAAGTTTTGTTTTATTGATTAACAGTGTTACAATGTCTTAACAAACAAAGAAATACAACATAATTAACTAGTCTTGTATCTTTTATTGTCACTAAAGCCCAAGTCTGTCTATGTGTATCTTGATCATCTTATGCAACAGCTCCTGAAAAACACATGTGAAAATAGGTACGTCAGCATAAAAATGCCCGTGAGATACATAGGTTTTGTGAAAATAGGTTTCATGACTTATGTTTGAGAAAATGTTTAGTCATGAACCTTGTAATTTGCTTTGTCTTGTAAATCATTTGAAAAACAATGAGTTCAGATGATATGTATAAATAAGTGAATAATGTATGGTTAAATGAATAACCATGTAAACTGAGTTTGTATAAGATAAGTTGCTTGTAAAACAATGTATTGTGAAAAGTATGTTATTTGTATAAAATGTTATATGTATCAAACTGAAATGATTCAAATAACGCTACGATATATGTAATACCATACAAACACTTATATATAGGAAGTACCAGCGGCGTATCCACCATGCTTGTATCATATTACACATACATCGTTACTTAATCACTTAATCAAACCAAACCATCAAGATGTAAAATGTTCATGTCAATATGTAAATCATGTAATGTATAACCAATGTCAAAAGTGTTTATGTGTCAAACGTAAACCATGTAATATGTAACCAAAATGATATGTATGGCTAGTGAAATGTATCAACTAAACCATATGCACAAGAACATAGTATTGAAGTAAAACTTGGTTTAAGTCAAAGCTATGTTTTGTGGAAATGCATGATCAATGTAAATCATGTAATATGTAAACAAAATGATATGTATGGCTAGTGAAATGTATCAACTAAACCATATGCACAAGAACATAGTATTGAAGTAAAACTTGGTTTAAATCAAAGCTATGTTTTGTGGAAATGCATGATCAATGTAAATCATGTAATATGTAAACAAAATGATATGTATGGCTAGTGAAATGTATCAACTAAACCATATGCACAAGAACATAGTATTGAAGTAAAACTTGGTTTAAATCAAAGCTATGTTTTGTGGAAATGCATGCTATACTGATACGAACATCTATACGGTGTTGTGAAAATGCATACATCCAAGCCTTGAGACTGCGGCGATAAACCCTTAAACCACTTAAAGGTTTATCTAAATTATGTATATCGAATTCGGTCATTCCTTTCATCCCCTTTCCCTGGGATGTCCGGAACGGGAGTTGTCAATTCCTATGGTACCACTACCTACTAACGAACGGCGTAGCTAATGTTAATGAATGTATTGTTCCATTGTAAACAAACCAAATGTCATACCAAAAATGTAAGCATGTGAAAACGATGCACTAAGTATGTAATCAAATGAACATACGTAGCGTGAAATGTAATGTAAAACGATGTACTAAGTAATGCACACAATGGGCACACCTAGCATGAAATGTAATGAAATCATGTACTATAATGTACTAACGAACATAGCATGTATATGATGTGAAAACAGGAAAGCATGAAAGTAACAAGTAGGCACATGTGTTCCACCCCAAAACAGTTTGGAAAACAGTAAAAGAGGGGTCTATGTACTCACCTGAGAGTGCTTAGGAGTCTTGCACAACTACCAAGCAAGCTAGAGGAGTCCCAGAAATTAAACGGTACCTAATATAGGTAACTACATAAATAACCCGGACCTAAATCGGAGGATCGGATAGAATGAGGGCTCGTAAACCAGATGAGTATTGGAACTCATGTAGTATGGTTTACAAAAGCCTACATACTAAATGAAACCTAGTCTAAGCGCTTACGACCCATTACGACCCGTTTAGGTAGCTTATGCTACTTTAACGCGTCGTTCGCGTGAAACGCGTTCGGACCGCCTAACTAGTCCTATGACAAGTAATATATGCCTTAACATGTCTAATATGGTTGTCAAATCAGTTTAGATGTCAAAAGTTATGTTACATATGATTAAAACGAATTTTGGCATCAAAGGGGTATTTTGGTAATTTACCTAAGGCATATAAACTACCTATCATACAACTACTTAAACGAAGCGACCATAAGGTATAACCCCGGAAGGTTATTCCCTATATACTATGGTCACCTAAGGTATTTGGTTGGATCCTAATGATCGACCAAACTGGGTCGGGTTCGAAGGTATAAGCGATTTATTAGATCGATGTGGTAATCAGTAGGCATAGTCCCAAGGGACTATAACCAACGTGATTACACTCACGTTGCGAAGTTCAAACGAACTTCGCATTGACCATTACTGGTCAACGCTGAAAGTCAAACAAAGTTTGACTTTCTGACTCGAAAAGCAATAAAATAAGGAAAAGAACGAAAGAATACTTACGAAGGGTCCCCGAATGCTAACCTCGATTCAAAAATCTCAGGTATGAAACAATAGTTTCAACTTAGAGTTTCTCAAATCAAAGTTCTTGTAATTTTGAAGCATGGGGGGTGGGGTATTTATAGGATTTCCCGAACCGTTAGGATCGTTTCTTGGAAAAAGTGCTTCAATCTTGGCCATACACTAGCACCCATGGTATTGTAATACCATGTGCCCAAAAATACCAGCCCATAGATTCCCAAAACCATGTGCAACAAGTGGGAAGGACTAGATTCGATGTATAAGCAAACATCTTTCAGAAATGACAGTTTTGGTCCCTGTTATGTGTTTATGCCATTTCCGACACTTCTAAGGCCCGTAAATCCAACTTTAAGGCCCTAGAATGATGTCCAAACATTGTGGACATGAAACATGCTCAAAAATATGTCGGATGTCAGTTCGTTTGGTCGTACGAACGCGATGTTCGCTTAATTACGACGGAATGCGCATAAGCGCGAAAAACGATCCAAATGGCATGACGAATGGATTTTTCTTATGCCAAACACTAAAATAAAATATTATAGTGCTTACATAAATTTTTGGATGTCTGGATGTATTCAGAATGTAAGTTATGCGCGAAAATGCAAACTTGTGCACTTTTGACGCTTCTAGTCCCTGAATGATCCAAAAGTTTATTTTAGCACACCGAACCCCTCAAAGCCTATTTCTAAGCTATGTAAAGGATATTTAAGGTGTGTTTAACTTATGGTCATGTTCCGGAATGTTCGTTACAGTTCAAATTGACATACTTTCGCAGTTTGTCATATTTAGTCCTTGTAAGCGAATTAACTTGTTTTTGGCATACCAAACCTTCCAAAACTTATTTCTAAGTTATGTAAAGTTTATTTAAGGTATGTTAAGCCTATGTCACTATTCCGGAGTGTTTGTTGCATTAAACTGGTTATATTTACGCATCGGTGCGCGTATAACCTTCCAGAAAGCGATTTAGAGTTTGGATTTGAACAAAAATTGATATGTGAAATATGATACACATATTTTTACAAATCCCAAATATGAAATATAATATTTCATTGGTTCGGTATTTGTTTGATGGCCGTGGAGGCACAGGTGTTACAGTCTCCCCTACTTTAGGAAATTTCGTCCCGAAATTTATTTAGAGGAAACTTGTAAGAGCTTGAAAACGTGAAGTTGAAAAGATCGAACAATATTGATTAGGGTTCTGAACTTCTAGTAACCTTTAATAACATCATGATTGCAATGTAAGAGGGATACTTATATACAAGTATATGAAGCGTCATTGGTGCGTCCACCGTACCTCCATTACATCGTTCTCATTTCGTTATTGTTGTCACTATCGGTTCTTACACATAATAAATCTTACTGTGTTTCTGTGCACTAAATTTCATAATTATGTACGCGTCCATAATTAGACAATTCCTTGCACAGTTCACGCAGTCTATTTTATAATGTGTAGGGTAAAACCAAATGAACAATCTTGTGATGAGTGTGACTAGACCGCCATAGAGTCCTTTTAATTAAATCAATAAATGATCTAAATAGACTATCAAGGAGTCTGTTCAGCTACATCACTAGATGTCGTTCTTTAACCAAATTGTGAATCAATCTTTTAGACTAGACCACTAAAAGGATCTCTTATGAATCATGGAGCGGTACTTATATAATCCAAGGGTCTTAACTATTACATAGAAGCCCATTGAGGATTGAAGGTAGTACCTTTTGAATATCCTGCTACGAATCCCTCATATGAAGATATGAAAGATCCTGCGAGGATTTGGATAACGAATATCCAGAGTATTAAAAACACAAAAATGCATAAAAGAAAACATAAGATGAATAAACACATAGTCACATAACCACAAAATTGTTTAACTAGAAGCTTGTTCTGCTAACAGAGTACATGTATTTAAAGTACAATGGGAATCCATCTTGTGGATTTCATTTGGCACTTTAAACATTATCAAGAATCTAACTATAAAGATAGAAAGATTCAAAAAGAAAATTCAATTTCGATTATTAGAACCCGAAATGTTCGAATTAAGGTACATAAAGAATCCAATTAAGGACTCTGATTTGAATGATGATCATCCACAAGGGTCTAAATATGAAGATAAAAAGATCCCATATGGATTTTAGAAGTTGAAGATGTTTTGAAACCTTGCACTGGACGTGCTTATGTCAAAACATGAAGTTGAAATGCTTTACGAAGTTGAGATGCTAGATATGCCAAGGCGACATATGAAGCGAAATTTGAAAGTTAAGTCAATGTACGAGAAAAATATTTTTGAAAACTGTGCATGGGGTTCTTTTAAGGAAAATGTGTTTAATGTTTTTTTTTTTTTTTTGAAACCTTATATATAATACTTTTGAAATCATAAAGTAGGTGTATTAGATAGATATATTTACAAAAAAAAAAATGTTTTAAAATCATGCGAGATGAATTTTGAAATTATGTATAAGGTTTTTTTTTTGAAAGACATGAATGATGCTTTTCGAAATCATGCATTTGATAAGAAAATGTATTGTGTTAATATGGTCTTCAGACTATATGAAATATTTTGAAATTAGAAAGTTTGGTTTTGATAACATGGCCAATGTTTTTGAAATAACATAGACAATGTATCTAGAAAAATTGTTTTCAAACTATATGAAATGTTTTGAGATCATGAAGATTGTTTTGAAATACTTGTACTGTGTATGTCGAAAAATCATAACGTAATGGGTATGAGATTTGAAAATACTCCTTAGTTATCTAACCAAGGATTTTAAAGGCACAGAAGTGCAGAAGCATGATTACTCGTAATGTCACTTTATTTTCTGTATTTCGTATCTTAGAATGAAACGAGTACTTAAAATTTTTGAAGGAATCATGAGCGATCATTTGAAAGAGAGAATCACAAGAGTAATTTGTAAGGAACATAGTTCCTTAATACAGGTATTATAGGGAAATGCCATAAACACATGTAATTATACTTGTATATCAGAATTGTGAACAACAACTTTTATTTATAAACAAACAGATTGTTTCACATTACTTGAAAACAAAAGAAACAAAGGCATAAGACAGCAACATCCTTTGTTCAGCCGAATGCTCATCCGTGGGTTGGATTTGCATTAGCAAGCTTTGGGCAGTTGTTCCTGAAATGGCTCGTATCGCCACAGTTGTAGCAAGTACCAGGCGGAAAACGAGCTTGAGTAGGGTTGACTTGGAGTTGGGTAGCAGCAAGATTTGCAACAGCTTTGTTCTGGATAGCAAAGCGGCATGTGTTAATCAAATGTCCCAACCGTCCACAGTAGGTGCATTTGGAGCAGGGTATGTGGTTTGAATGATGACCGTTACATCGCTTGCACCTAGGAGCAGTTCCTAAGTACGGCTTCCTAACTGGTGGCCTTGCCACTTGGCTAGGTCCCGCTTGATTAGGTGTAACCGCTGCGGGTTTCCTTGAAGCCTTACGCTTCCTTGACTTTGGTGCAGTCTTGACTTCTGCTTCCTTCAGTGGCTCTTGAGTGGCTTCATTGTCGAGACGAGAGGCTTCATTGTTGAGACGAGCCATGGCAATGCCTAAATCCACAGTCCTCTGAATCACTTCACCAATTTGCTGGACAAATTTGGCTGTTCGCTCGGGCATTTGACCAGTGCTGAGAGGAATAGACATTCTAGAAGAAAATGAAAGACAGAGGAAGAAGCAAGTGAAAGGTTATTGGGTAATCAATACAGAAAGGTAACGAATGAAAATTGTGATCATTTGTTTGTTACCTAAGGCAAACAAATGAGATGGTGACTAATCAAAGTAAATGGGTCAAAAATAATGTATCGCGAAGACATGCTCGCCTATAAGTGAACACTCATCCCAAGAATTCCCAGGTAAGAACAACTGGTCTCGCGTCTGATGAGATGTATACGAAGTGCTTGCCTAGACAGAAAACCCAGAATACAGGCATTCACCCTTCCAGTTTGCACGTGTTCACATTATTTAAAACCCAAAACCTTGACGAGATTTTGAAAATTCAAAGGGGTTCAAAACCATATAATAGAGAGTTCAAAACCTTACAATAGAGGGTTCAAAACCTAGTAATCAATCATCCTAGAACAGATGATTAGTTTTCAAAGCGGTTTTGAAATTTATGTTCTTGTTGTGGTTGTCGCCTAAGGATAGATGACAGTATTGTTTTATGACTAAACGCAAGTAAACTCGCGTTAGGGTCCTAAGAAGGTTATAGACTAGGTCAAAGCATTACTAATAACCTAATTCCCTATAACCATTGGCTCTGATACCATCTTTTCTGTCACACCCCGACCACGTAGAACATACAAAACGTGGCGAAAATGTCGGGGAGTGTTGTAACAGAATTAATTGTTTCAAATCCATGGCAATTGAAGTTTCGTTTTATTGATTAACAGTGTTACAATGTCTTAACAAACAAAGAAATATAACATAATTAACTAGTCTTGTATCTTTTATTGTCACTAAAGCCCAAGTCTGCCTATGTGTATCTTGATCATCTTATGCAACAGCTCCTGAAAAACACATGTGAAAATAGGTACGTCAGCATAAAAATGCCTGTGAGATACATAGGTTTTGTGAAAATAGGTTTCATGACTTATGTTTGAGAAAATGTTTAGTCATGAACCTTGTAATTTGCTTTGTCTTGTAAATCATTTGAAAAACAATGAGTTCAGATGATATGTATAAATAAGTGAATAATGTATGGTTAAATGAATAACCATGTAAACTGAGTTTGTATAAGATAAGTTGCTTGTAAAACAATGTATTGTGAAAAGTATGTTATTTGTATAAAATGTTATATGTATCAAACTGAAATGATTCAAATAACGCTACGATATATGTAATACCATACAAACACTTATATATAGGAAGTACCAGCGGCGTATCCACCATGCTTGTATCATATTACACATACATCGTTACTTAATCACTTAATCAAACCAAACCATCAAGATGTAAAATGTTCATGTCAATATGTAAATCATGTAATGTATAACCAATGTCAAAAGTGTTTATGTGTCAAACGTAAACCATGTAATATGTAACCAAAATGATATGTATGGCTAGTGAAATGTATCAACTAAACCATATGCACAAGAACATAGTATTGAAGTAAAACTTGGTTTAAGTCAAAGCTATGTTTTGTGGAAATGCATGATCAATGTAAATCATGTAATATGTAAACAAAATGATATGTATGGCTAGTGAAATGTATCAACTAAACCATATGCACAAGAACATAGTATTGAAGTAAAACTTGGTTTAAATCAAAGCTATGTTTTGTGGAAATGCATGATCAATGTAAATCATGTAATATGTAAACAAAATGATATGTATGGCTAGTGAAATGTATCAACTAAACCATATGCACAAGAACATAGTATTGAAGTAAAACTTGGTTTAAATCAAAGCTATGTTTTGTGGAAATGCATGCTATACTGATACGAACATCTATACGGTGTTGTGAAAATGCATACATCCAAGCCTTGAGACTGCGGCGATAAACCCTTAAACCACTTAAAGGTTTATCTAAATTATGTATATCGAATTCGGTCATTCCTTTCATCCCCTTTCCCTGGGATGTCCGGAACGGGAGTTGTCAATTCCTATGGTACCACTACCTACTAACGAACGGCGTAGCTAATGTTAATGAATGTATTGTTCCATTGTAAACAAACCAAATGTCATACCAAAAATGTAAGCATGTGAAAACGATGCACTAAGTATGTAATCAAATGAACATACGTAGCGTGAAATGTAATGTAAAACGATGTACTAAGTAATGCACACAATGGGCACACCTAGCATGAAATGTAATGAAATCATGTACTATAATGTACTAACGAACATAGCATGTATATGATGTGAAAACAGGAAAGCATGAAAGTAACAAGTAGGCACATGTGTTCCACCCCAAAACAGTTTGGAAAACAGTAAAAGAGGGGTCTATGTACTCACCTGAGAGTGCTTAGGAGTCTTGCACAACTACCAAGCAAGCTAGAGGAGTCCCAGAAATTAAACGGTACCTAATATAGGTAACTACATAAATAACCCGGACCTAAATCGGAGGATCGGATAGAATGAGGGCTCGTAAACCAGATGAGTATTGGAACTCATGTAGTATGGTTTACAAAAGCCTACATACTAAATGAAACCTAGTCTAAGCGCTTACGACCCATTACGACCCGTTTAGGTAGCTTATGCTACTTTAACGCGTCGTTCGCGTGAAACGCGTTCGGACCGCCTAACTAGTCCTATGACAAGTAATATATGCCTTAACATGTCTAATATGGTTGTCAAATCAGTTTAGATGTCAAAAGTTATGTTACATATGATTAAAACGAATTTTGGCATCAAAGGGGTATTTTGGTAATTTACCTAAGGCATATAAACTACCTATCATACAACTACTTAAACGAAGCGACCATAAGGTATAACCCCGGAAGGTTATTCCCTATATACTATGGTCACCTAAGGTATTTGGTTGGATCCTAATGATCGACCAAACTGGGTCGGGTTCGAAGGTATAAGCGATTTATTAGATCGATGTGGTAATCAGTAGGCATAGTCCCAAGGGACTATAACCAACGTGATTACACTCACGTTGCGAAGTTCAAACGAACTTCGCATTGACCATTACTGGTCAACGCTGAAAGTCAAACAAAGTTTGACTTTCTGACTCGAAAAGCAATAAAATAAGGAAAAGAACGAAAGAATACTTACGAAGGGTCCCCGAATGCTAACCTCGATTCAAAAATCTCAGGTATGAAACAATAGTTTCAACTTAGAGTTTCTCAAATCAAAGTTCTTGTAATTTTGAAGCATGGGGGGTGGGGTATTTATAGGATTTCCCGAACCGTTAGGATCGTTTCTTGGAAAAAGTGCTTCAATCTTGGCCATACACTAGCACCCATGGTATTGTAATACCATGTGCCCAAAAATACCAGCCCATAGATTCCCAAAACCATGTGCAACAAGTGGGAAGGACTAGATTCGATGTATAAGCAAACATCTTTCAGAAATGACAGTTTTGGTCCCTGTTATGTGTTTATGCCATTTCCGACACTTCTAAGGCCCGTAAATCCAACTTTAAGGCCCTAGAATGATGTCCAAACATTGTGGACATGAAACATGCTCAAAAATATGTCGGATGTCAGTTCGTTTGGTCGTACGAACGCGATGTTCGCTTAATTACGACGGAATGCGCATAAGCGCGAAAAACGATCCAAATGGCATGACGAATGGATTTTTCTTATGCCAAACACTAAAATAAAATATTATAGTGCTTACATAAATTTTTGGATGTCTGGATGTATTCAGAATGTAAGTTATGCGCGAAAATGCAAACTTGTGCACTTTTGACGCTTCTAGTCCCTGAATGATCCAAAAGTTTATTTTAGCACACCGAACCCCTCAAAGCCTATTTCTAAGCTATGTAAAGGATATTTAAGGTGTGTTTAACTTATGGTCATGTTCCGGAATGTTCGTTACAGTTCAAATTGACATACTTTCGCAGTTTGTCATATTTAGTCCTTGTAAGCGAATTAACTTGTTTTTGGCATACCAAACCTTCCAAAACTTATTTCTAAGTTATGTAAAGTTTATTTAAGGTATGTTAAGCCTATGTCACTATTCCGGAGTGTTTGTTGCATTAAACTGGTTATATTTACGCATCGGTGCGCGTATAACCTTCCAGAAAGCGATTTAGAGTTTGGATTTGAACAAAAATTGATATGTGAAATATGATACACATATTTTTACAAATCCCAAATATGAAATATAATATTTCATTGGTTCGGTATTTGTTTAATGGCCGTGGAGGCACAGGTGTTACAGTCTCCCCTACTTTAGGAAATTTCGTCCCGAAATTTATTTAGAGGAAACTTGTAAGAGCTTGAAAACGTGAAGTTGAAAAGATCGAACAATATTGATTAGGGTTCTGAACTTCTAGTAACCTTTAATAACATCATGATTGCAATGTAAGAGGGATACTTATATACAAGTATATGAAGCGTCATTGGTGCGTCCACCGTACCTCCATTACATCGTTCTCATTTCGTTATTGTTGTCACTATCGGTTCTTACACATAATAAATCTTACTGTGTTTCTGTGCACTAAATTTCATAATTATGTACGCGTCCATAATTAGACAATTCCTTGCACAGTTCACGCAGTCTATTTTATAATGTGTAGGGTAAAACCAAATGAACAATCTTGTGATGAGTGTGACTAGACCGCCATAGAGTCCTTTTAATTAAATCAATAAATGATCTAAATAGACTATCAAGGAGTCTGTTCAGCTACATCACTAGATGTCGTTCTTTAACCAAATTGTGAATCAATCTTTTAGACTAGACCACTAAAAGGATCTCTTATGAATCATGGAGCGGTACTTATATAATCCAAGGGTCTTAACTATTACATAGAAGCCCATTGAGGATTGAAGGTAGTACCTTTTGAATATCCTGCTACGAATCCCTCATATGAAGATATGAAAGATCCTGCGAGGATTTGGATAACGAATATCCAGAGTATTAAAAACACAAAAATGCATAAAAGAAAACATAAGATGAATAAACACATAGTCACATAACCACAAAATTGTTTAACTAGAAGCTTGTTCTGCTAACAGAGTACATGTATTTAAAGTACAATGGGAATCCATCTTGTGGATTTCATTTGGCACTTTAAACATTATCAAGAATCTAACTATAAAGATAGAAAGATTCAAAAAGAAAATTCAATTTCGATTATTAGAACCCGAAATGTTCGAATTAAGGTACATAAAGAATCCAATTAAGGACTCTGATTTGAATGATGATCATCCACAAGGGTCTAAATATGAAGATAAAAAGATCCCATATGGATTTTAGAAGTTGAAGATGTTTTGAAACCTTGCACTGGACGTGCTTATGTCAAAACATGAAGTTGAAATGCTTTACGAAGTTGAGATGCTAGATATGCCAAGGCGACATATGAAGCGAAATTTGAAAGTTAAGTCAATGTACGAGAAAAATATTTTTGAAAACTGTGCATGGGGTTCTTTTAAGGAAAATGTGTTTAATGTTTTTTTTTTTTTTTTGAAACCTTATATATAATACTTTTGAAATCATAAAGTAGGTGTATTAGATAGATATATTTACAAAAAAAAAATGTTTTAAAATCATGCGAGATGAATTTTGAAATTATGTATAAGGTTTTTTTTTTTGAAAGACATGAATGATGCTTTTCGAAATCATGCATTTGATAAGAAAATGTATTGTGTTAATATGGTCTTCAGACTATATGAAATATTTTGAAATTAGAAAGTTTGGTTTTGATAACATGGCCAATGTTTTTGAAATAACATAGACAATGTATCTAGAAAAATTGTTTTCAAACTATATGAAATGTTTTGAGATCATGAAGATTGTTTTGAAATACTTGTACTGTGTATGTCGAAAAATCATAACGTAATGGGTATGAGATTTGAAAATACTCCTTAGTTATCTAACCAAGGATTTTAAAGGCACAGAAGTGCAGAAGCATGATTACTCGTAATGTCACTTTATTTTCTGTATTTCGTATCTTCGTATCGTATCTCATTTCGTTATTGTTGTCACTATCGGTTCTTACACATAATAAATCTTACTGTGTTTCTGTGCACTAAATTTCATAATTATGTACGCGTCCATAATTAGACAATTCCTTGCACAGTTCACGCAGTCTATTTTATAATGTGTAGGGTAAAACCAAATGAACAATCTTGTGATGAGTGTGACTAGACCGCCATAGAGTCCTTTTAATTAAATCAATAAATGATCTAAATGTATTTTTTTATATATAAAATTTTGATTTAAAACCGGTGGACAAGTGGAATTTTCTCACGACGTGGAGATAACATCGAATCAGCTTAACTCCATGTCTAAGAAAAGTTTCATAAGTCCAGTTTTCCTTAAAACTTTTACAACGTCAAAACAAAATCCTTCTTAAGACATTGGTTCGACATTGAATTCAGTTTGAACCCATGTCATGGGAAAGTTTTCGTAACCCCTGTTTTCATATTCGAATTCCTTAAAATGTTTAAAACCTAAACTTCCTTGCAACATTGGTTAACATCGACTCGGTTAACCTTATGTTAAAAGGAAAATTTTCAAGTTTTCCATCCAAAATTCCTTTTAAATATCTAAAATGAACGTTTCTTGTAACGTTGGGTTAACGATCGACTCAGTTAATTCCACGTCACGAGGGACCTTTCAAGTTCTTTAAAAATTTCAATCGCACCGAACCAACAAATTTTTCACGACTCGAGGTACTTTTGAAACGCCAACTCGTGGGATGTTCCTTTTGTCGTTTATGTCGCCTTCTTGCTATCGCAATCGATCTCTCTTATTCGAAACGCTCTCGCCTGTCAACTCTCGGTCAAGTCACCCACTGTATCACTACTTATACAAGATCAACTCTTAGAAGTCTACCTATTGGATTAATTTCGGGACAAAATTTCCTAAAGCAGGGGAGACTGTAACAACCCGCACTTTTGTGCGTTGTTACTACTCGATATACTCGTTACGCCTAGCACCAGAGATTCGGATCATAATGTAACTATATCGCATACATCGATATTCGAAGGATAATCGCATATTTTCGAAATACATTATCACTATACTACACCAATCACAAACACTAACACTCACGATGGCACTGAGTGAGGACCTATTCTACCCTCCTCGGTGGCCGTGATGTGTCGAAACGCAGACAATTAACGCTAACAAGGACTCTCGGGTGAGTGCTATAACTCCAGTCGTCGTGACGATGATGACAACACGAGTGAATGGTACCCCGTCAGTCCTTGTGGCACAACACACAATAACGTTCATGATAACATCGAGAAAGGACCTATACTACCCTTCTTGATGGCCGTGAAACGTCGTTAATAATCGCATACTCGAATCGAAAACCGATTGATAATTATCCAAACTTTGAATTATGGATACGTAAATACGACCCCGAGTGATATATATATATATACATATATATAGTAATATAAATTAACTATGAAAAGCGCGTACTTCGAAAACTATCGAAACAGTAAAAAACGGAGAAATCCAGCGCGCCAGAGTGGCCATCCGGATGGACAGACATGTCCAATCGATCGGACAGGACGAGTCCAACTGATCGGACAGGACGAGTCCAACCGATCGGACAGGACCAGTCCAACCGATCGGACAGGACCAGTCCAACCGATCGGACAGGACCAGTCCAACCGATCGGACGGGAGTGCCAGCCGATCGGACGGACAAGCCGGCCGATCGAACGGGCCATCCAATTCAGGCCAACCTTCCCTCCTTTCCTTCCTCCTTGCCTATAAATACCCCTCATTCACCCCAAACACACTTGTTGTCACTGTTGCTGCTCGACCAGAAGTTCCAGCCCCTTTATCTCTCGATTTCTCGCGATTCTCGTAGGTATTTAACTCAAATCTTGTACTTCCTTGATCTATAACTAATTCTACACCCTTCTACCTTTTAAATCTCCACTTTTAACCGTGGAATCTCTGGATCTTGGGCATTCTAGGGTGATGTCACCATGAAGTTCTTATGAACTTCAAGGGTAATGTCATCCTATGCAAGAACATCTCAGATCTGAGTGATTTCCATACGTTTTTACATAAACCAAGACTAAATCTATGTTTTCTAATCAAGAAGTGGTGTGATTCTTAAGGATTTGAGGTGCCTTGAAGATGATGTCACCCTAAGTTCACATAAACTTCAAAGTGTGACCTCATAACAGCTCAGATCTAAGTAATTTCACCCGATTTATAACAAATCTCACCAACCTAAGTTGCCTAGCCATAGTGTGTGTGATTTCGGGTTAAACTTGAGAAGAGCCATCAAGAACGGCCAGATCTGATGGAACGGGGTGGTTCCCGGCCGTTAGAACGGGTCAGACTTGATGGAATTTCGGTTGTTTAGCCTGAAGGAACACCGTCTCAATCAAAACCGCTGAAAAACCGTCAAAATTAGTCGAATATCAGCTGAATAGGCTGCCAGCCGATCGAACAGCAGCCCATTCGATCGGACAGGCTGCCAGCCGATCGGACAGCATCCCAGTCGATCGGACAGGCTGCCAGCCGATCGAACAGCAGCCCAGCCGATCGGACAGCATCCCAGTCGATCGGACAGGCTGCCAGCCGATCGGACAGCAGCCCAGCCGATCGGACAGCATCCCAGTCGATCGGACAGGCTGCCATCCGATCGGACAGCAAGACACCCGATCGGACAGGAGGCCATCCGATCGGACCACTGCCATCCGACCGGACCAGCCCATCCGATCCATATGGTCATCCAATCGGATAAGCACCATCCGACCGGATAACTGACTTCTCGACGCCATTCTCGCTTAACTGTGCATCGTTTACTATATCCTTCAATGATTTAATGCAAACATACCCGTAATCGACCCAACCAAGTTGCATTCTCGCTAAATACGCACTGTGAGTATACTTGAACCTTTTTTAATCGAATTTTGGGTGTAACATACGTTTCTAACAAATCGAACTTATTAAACGAATTATTCAATCAATCGAGTTATCACTTGCGAATAACTGTTATGCATAGATATACGTGATGCTAGTTGCATATGTGCTAGGGCTTATACTCGCGACGTCCCACCATGACTAGTATAGTACTATTGCGCCCGACGGGGTCTAGTTTGCCATCGCATATTCGAGCATCGAGGACTTAGTTGGTAGTATCAGCTTTGTGAGTATATATGTCATCGTGTGTTACGTTCTTGCATATGGAGATTCGCTACACTTTTTATCTATTATGCTATACATGTCAAACCTGTATACTCGCCAATACTTTTGTATTGACAAATATTTTAACGTATGTTGCAGGTTAGATCGCAGACTATATCAAATCCAGCTAGGGAGTCTAGAAACTCAACTAAAATCTAGGTTGTCGGATTTGTGTTGTTCGAGAGGACAAGAAACCTGTGATAACTTATGTGATTGTATTATTTGTTAGTATGGGATAACGAATGTATTAAATATCATCGCAATATAGTTGTTATGGATTCTCTTGAGCAATCTGATTCGCCTAGTGTCGCGCCCCGATGATTCTGCCATCGGTTGGGGTGTGGCAACGTCATCACAGTGCTTACTAACTTTCACATCGGCACAATATTGAAAACGCCAGAGACATCTGGCCGGTTAGCGAAATGGGCGATTGAGCTGGGAGGCCATAACATTCTATACAGGCCGCGCCCAGCAATCAAGGGTCAAGTACTAGCGGATTTCGTCACCGAGGTCCCGGAAGATAAAGTCAAAGATTGTGAAGTTGTCGACACTCCCATAAAAGACACGTCCGATGGTTTGTGGTTGCTATACACTGATGGGGCCTCAAACGAAGATGGCGCAGGAGCCGGATTGCGCCTTGTTAGCCCTGAGAAACATGAATTTACATACGCCATCAAGTTGGATTTCAAGAATACCAACAACGAGGCGGAATATGAGGCATTCTTGGCAGGCTTGTGTAAGGACCTACAAAAATGTCCAAAAAACGACCCGTAAGTGAAAACCCGGACCCCTGAAACCCTAATGTGCATGAAAAACCAAGAAAACAAGGTTTTTGGTTCTCAGGCGGGCCGCGTAAACAATAAGCGGACCCTTACGCGGGCCGCGTCAATTTAATGTTGACCAGATAAGCTTCCCGGGCCACGTGTTGCATGCGTGTCAACCCTACTCGTGACCCATCACGCCTACACGTAGGATAGGTGCCCTCGCAGGCCGCGTAAGGTTTGTCTTATGGTTCACGCGGGCCGCGACAAAATTAAAAATCAGCTATAAGTAGCCTGTGCATGGGACTTGAATCTGTGTTCGAAAAATCAGTTTCAAAACGAAGTTTCTGCTCAAAAATCGAATTTCCAACGTAGAGAAACGCTGCTACGATACAGGGTATTAACTCGATCGCTGCTACGATTCAATGTCGGATCGATTGAAACCAATCCGATGGATGTTTAAGTGCTGCTCAAACTCGGGCTATACTTTGTCATTCGTCGTGAGGGTTTTGATCTCGTGAGTTAACGTAAATGTTGTATTAAGTTACTGACCTAGTCCGTATGCATTGCTGTTTTAATTTAGGTTACAAGGCTTATTAGTAGGCTAAACTCTGCCCGTTTAAACTCGCAATGTGAGTCGTTATCTTTTTATCAACAATTTTTTACAATACTCAAATTATTTTCAAGAGTTATAATTACAGGGATTAAGTCTTGGTTATCTTGAATCACTGGCAAGTGGGGTATTGTGCACATTACTAATTTCTCACGGTTAGGTTCATCAACCTAACAATGATAATCATCACTACTTGGGTGAAAGGACCCAATAGTGGTATGACCATCGTCACCAGGGTGTGACATGACGCCAGATAAAAATAAGATTGTAGCCATTATAATCGTTCTTATGATGTAATTTATAACTAATGTGTCATTTTATGTACACTGAGTGACTCGCCAGTATTTCCCCGCTGATAAAATATTTTTAAAACATGTTTCAGGCGACCTGCTGTAAATCAAGGAAAACGTGCTACGGAGCACTAACAAGCTTGAAGTGGTGGCTCAGTTAAATAAATAAACATGTTTTGTAAAACAGGGAATTTCCTCATGAAATTCCTCTATTGTAAATTACGGGGTTTGTCCCAAATTATGGAAATAAAATAATCAGGCATTTTCAAGTTTAAAAGATCCTGTAAATCTTCCGCTGTCAACTCAATTAATAAATACCACGGGATTTCTGTCCCGCGGCTCCTGGATCGGGTAAAACTGGGACGGGGGCCGTGGAAGCTTGCGTCTCGCCATAAAAATGGGAGCTCGAAATATACAAGCGCATGTGGACTCACTCCTGATCGCCAGTCAAGTCAATGGATTATATGATGCAAAAGGAGAAGTTATGGCCTTGTATTTAGACCAAGCAAAAGAGTTGCTTCAACAATTCAAGTCACACAAGGTAGTACACATCAATCGCTCGGAGAACAAACCAGCGGACGCCTTGAGTAAGCTCGCTTCAACTTCTTTTCAACATCTTGCCAAGGACGTAAGAATTGAAGTACTAAAAAACCCGTCGGTTTTGCTGCGTCAAGTAAATGTGATCGAGATAGGGCAACCATCTTGGATGACCCCTATAATCCAGTATTTGCAAGAAGGAATACTCCCTGACAACAAAGCAGAGGCAAGGAAGATACAGAACAAGGCCCTGCATTAAGAGATGAGTGGCGGTATCTTATACCGAAAATCCTTTTTGGGACCACTTCTGCGCTGTGTAGACCCCCAAGACGCAAACTATTTGATAAGGGAGATTCATGAAGGAATCTGCGGCATCCATGCAGGCCCACGCATGGTCGTCGTGAAAATAATGAACGCTGGATATTATTGGCCAGGGATGCACTTTGACGCTCTAAAGGAGTTGCGCAAATGCGACTCCTGTCAAAGACACTCCCCAAAAACCCTGCGCCCTAAAAACGATCTTATCCCGGTATCCACTGCTTGGCCTTTCCAGCAGTGGGGAATTGATATGGTGGGACCTTTCCCGGAAGCTCCTGGTGCCGTCAAGTTCATAATCGTGGCCGTCGATTATTTTACTAAATGGGTGGAGGCCAAAGCTCTCGCCTCAACTACTGCAATGATGGTACGCAAGTTTATTTGGGAACACATCATCTGCAGGTTTGGCCTCCCACTCAAGATTGTAACCGATAATGGCACCAACTTCGCGTCTGACGACCTTCAGAAGTGGATGAAAGAGATGAAAATCGAACATACTTTCTCTTCAGTTGCGCACCCTCAAGGCAACTGATGTGTGCGAGTGTGTATATAAGTTTAAGTATATTTTAACCCCTTTTTACACGTTAGCCAAGTTTTAAATTTATAAAACACGATATTTTACTAACACCAAACACACATATGGGCAAGTGCACCCATCGTGAGCGTAGTATAGTGTTGGCAAGATACCGAGGTCATCCAAGGACACAAGAGCTTTTAATACCGGTTTATCCTCAACGTCTAATCAAATCAAAAGTTAGAAAAAAGGTTTTTAAACTAGAAAAATAAAAACTAACTAAAATGCTGAAAAATAAAATAAAAATAAAAACAGATAGACAAGATGAATCACTTGGATCCGACTCGTGTTTAGGGTAACCTTAGATTATTTCCGCACTTTTGCACTTTTAAAGAGATTATCTTAGTTATTGTAGTAGGCCCCTCTTTTGAAGGTGACATTACCCTCAACCCAGTAGTTCGAGTCAGCAAGGATACAATCCTAAAGGGTCGGATTATTGAAAGATAATTAATTAAGTTATTAATGCATATTATGGTAGGCCCATCTTTTGAAGGTGACGTTACCCTCGGCTAAGTAGTCTGAGTCAGCAGAGATACAGTCCTAGGTAGCCGGATTAAAGTATTAATAGTAGCTTACATATGAGGGGATCAAAGAGTTTGGACCCCCGCCATCCAATACCGGTGGGTACTGAAGGAGGTCCTACTAAATTTGACCCAGGTCCTTGCAGGATCTATACACTGAACAAGGCAAGCCTCTTACCAAGTCGTTCCCTTAACCCCCGACCAGGTAGCCAACATACCTCCATATAGACCGTGGAGATATGAATGGTGAAAATCTTTTATTTTATATAGACAGTAAAATAATGGCAAGACACCACGGACAAACGATAAGGAAGAATCACCTTCAACATAAGAAACTAGTTATTAAAGTCATTAATACATAACCAAATAAAAAGTGCGAAAAGATTAAAAATAAAAAGTATTACACTAGACACTTGTCTTCACCAAGTGATGTAAGAGACTTAGGCAAACATGGCATTTGATTGTCAAGAACTCTTACGATCAATCTTGGATCCCGAGACGACTCACACACTCTATGATGGACAATGGATGATGGTGGTGGATGATGGTGTTGTGATGGTGGTGGGTGGTGGGTGAAGTGTGAGAGAGGTGGTGTGCCAAGGGATGGTTTGCAAATGAGCCAAGCACCCCTATTTATAGGCTGAACAGAGACTCGGGCACGGCCCCGTGTCCACCTTCCTTTGCTTTCTTCATTAACTGCAGTTTGTCTGCATTAGTTGACCACGCCCCCGTGTCCGTTGGGCACGCCCCCGTGTGCAGAAGCGTATCTGTACTATCAAGATTTCCCCAGATTCTGTGAATCTTAGAGTTGACCACGGCCCCGTGTCCGCTGGGCACGCCCCCGTGGTGGGTGATAGAAGCTTCTACAGCTTTGTCTTTTCTGCTGACACTTGGGCACGCCCCCTTGCTCATTGAGCACGAGGCGTGTTCAGCCTTCTGTTCTCTTGTTTTGCTTGGGAAGATGTTGTCGGGGAGGTCGGGCATGCCACGTTTGTTCCTTTTCTTGTATTTATGTTAGATTTAGCTGCCTTTTTGCTTCTTTTGTTCATTTGAGCTCATTTAATCCTGAAAATACAAAAGGAAGACAAAAACACACTTTTTCCAACATTAGTACTAAAAAAAGGTTAGTTTTATGCCACAATTGATGTAATTTATATGTTGCATTTTGTGCACATCACCAACGGGCAGGTTAAAAGCGTAAACAAAAGTATTGTCGACGGGATAAAGGCCTGACTGGGCACAAAGAGAAGAGGTTGGGTAGATGAGCTCCCAAGCATCCTATGGGCTCATCGAACCATGCCGAAGACAAGTACTGGCGAAACCCATTTAGCCTAGTCTATGGCTCGGAGGCGGTTATCCCAGCTGAAGTCGGCCTCCCCTCACCACGGTTGACAGCAGTCAACACAGTTGATAACGAGGCGGAGCGTCGTCTTGACTTGGATTTACTCGAAGAAAGGCGCGAAATTGCGCGAATTAAAGAAGCCAAGTACAAGACACAGCTGGAAAGGTATTACAATGCAAGAGTGCGCATTTGTACCTTCACTCCAGGAGAGTATGTCTTCAGAGACAACGAAGCTTCAAACGCTGAACCCCCAGGAAAGCTAGCACCCAAATGGGAAGGCCCATACTTAATACACGTGGTGCTAGGGAAAGGGGCATACAAGTTGCGCACTCTGGATGGATACATCATCCCGCGCACGTGGAACGCACAACAACTGCACAAGTACTATATGTAACTACTCTCGGCCTTGCGCCTGTACTCACTCATGTTGGCCACGTGCCCTTTTTAATTTTCTATGATGGCTAAACGCCCTTTTGTGTTACTTACATGCGATGTATGTTGGCCTAAGCACCTGTTTCTTAATCAATGAAAGCATATGCCTTATGTTTTCTTTTATCATGATGACTTCTACGTTACAAATGCATGTTAAACTTTTGATTAGCACGAAAACACTTCAGTAAATTACGAGCTCTTGAGTCATGCTTCCAAGGTCCTCCGCGAACATAGCACGAGACCGGGCAGTTGCACTCGCACAAGAGCCACACTTACATTTATTCGCGCTAACTTAACCAAAGTTTCTAACAACAGTGCAATAATTGTAACCGGATAAAGCGAAAGCAAACATAAACATCATATTCAACAAGTGCAACCGCGCAATAGTTACATAGAAACAAACCATCATCGATTCAGTCCAAAACAAGCGCGACCGCGCGACGGATTACATTTAACTTCTAAAAATAAAAATTACAAGGCACAAAGTCTATCAATGCTACCTACTCATAACCGTCACCACCATCATCATCATCATCGTCATGCTTATCACCATCACCATCACCATCATCTCCACCATCGTCATCACCAGCTGGTTCTTCTTCATCAGATAGTTCGACAGTCTCTGGTGGATCGAGGATGTTCTTCAGCCGGTGACACCAATCATCATGCTTCAGCGCCTCTGCAACCAAATCCATCACAGGTAATGATAGATGGTCATAAGCCTTCTCAGCGCGGGCTAACTCAGCATCAGCCTGATCAGTCACTGAGCAATGACTAGTATCAAACGCTTGTCCAAACACCTCTTCTACATGCTCCGCACACTCTAGATAACCTCCACGGTGACCAACCGCGCGTGAGGCATCTATGAGAGCAGCAACAGCTCCATCCAGTTCCCCAGCATTCAGGATAAAGTTGGCCATCTACAGCAAAGGCAATAAATAAGACATAGGTTCTAATAAATAAAGCCTAAGTTAAGAAGAAAATCATACCAGGACTACTCCCCTGCCGCGCATCCACTCAGCTTCAGCAGCAAGAGTATCAACGATGCCCTGAACCTCGGAGTAGTTATTCTGCGCTACATTGACGGCCGCCGTACTAAAGTCTCGCGCTTCCTCAGCCTTTTGCTTGGCCTCCTCGGAAGAAGCAGCTTTCCCCTTCTCGGCTTCGAGGTCGATCTCCAAGGACTCACTTTTGTCAACCTGCTCTTGCAGGCGACGTTTTAACTCTGCAATCTCGACGTCCTTGGCCGCCAAGTCCTTGTCCTTACCAGATAACTGCGCTTTCAGCTCAGCCTACAAAAGATAAAGGACTTAGATAATTCTACAAACAAAAAACACAAGGACAGAAAAGGTAAAGACTTTCCAAACCTCAGCATGCTCCTTAGCAGCCTGCGCATCTTCGACCTTCCCGGTCAGCTCAGCAACCTTACCCTCGAGCTCGGTAATCTTGTTACGAGCTGCATACGCGCGCTGATTATACTTTTCACATATCTTCTTGAACTCAGCACGCTCTTTGGACAATAGCTCTTCGGCAGCATGAAGCTTGCCCCTAAGGCCCTCACGGCCCCATTCCTCGGATTTCTTATCATCCTCAAACTTGGACTTCTCCTCAGCAAATGCAACATTAGCTTTCTCGAACTCCTTAGCCTCCCTCACAAGGCGCTCACGATACTTCTCCCAGTCGGCCCGCTCCCTAACCATCGTTCGCCACTCACGGATATGGATTTACTACTGCTTTCTCCATTCTAACATTCACGGATATGGATTTATCCAAAAATCCATATTGCGCTCATCGTATTTCCATACGAGACGCTCTCCAACCTGACGCATTCTCTCACTGCTTTCTAAAATTTCCTCCCCGAAAGTCCTAAGTTCTTGAACGTTTTCTGCACTCATTGGGGGTGCAGGTTCTCGGACTGGGTTTGGAATCTGGGGTGCGTTTTCCTGATATGGGGGTGACAATTCCTGAAATTGGTAAGGATCCTCTAATATCTCCCTAATATAATCATCTTGATAATAGGGATCTAAAGGGTCCATACCTGGGTAAGCTTCTATGTTCTGTATGGGTGGATAATCCTGGATAGGGTAACGTTGCACAAAGTCCCTATTGTCGTCCCACCAGGGGTCATAATTCGGTTCTAGGGGGTTTGGTGCAGGTATCCTAGGGATTTCTTCTGGGTTAAAGTTGTGCATCTCCACTTGGTTTTCCGGGTTTTCTATCTCCATGGGTTGTTCTGGGTTTTGTGGCTGTGGGGCTACTAGTTGTTCCAGACTCGGGTCAGCAGCAGTCGTAGCTAAGATATGGAAATTTGCTAGGCTTCTATTTAGCATATCTTGAGTATGGGAATCTGTCTCTCGCTTAATAGCTGCTAAGGCCCTTTGCTGTTGCAATTTTCGCATTCTCTTCCTACGAGCAAAAGCTTCTTTACTGAACCATCCTCGTTTCTTAGTAGGAAATGGTTCTTCAGATTTAGCTCTAAAGGCAAATATCCCGTCTTCCTGATCAGCAGTATACCCAGAGAGGGCAGGCTGTGATGATGTACCTTCACTCCTAGGTGAATCAGCTAACTGACGATTCACATCTGATGGTCCTTGATCACTCATACTGAAAACTAACAGATAGTCAAATAACACATAACAATTAAATACAGTTATGCACGTATTTTCGTAATTATTTCCTAACACAAAATTTAGAATTTTAAGTGTCAGCAGAACACTTCTTTGGCTCAGACCAGTGGCTAGGCTCTGATACCACCTTCTGTCGCAACCCCCGATCCCTTATCCCCGGGAACGAGCGGACGTGAACTCAGATTTTGGTGGTATCAGTTTTATTTAGACTCGCAGCGGAATTTACATCAGGATCGTAGTTAGGAAATGTTTATCAGAGTAAAACCACCATATTTTATATTAATAATCACATGGGTAAAACCCAAGTTTCTTATTACAATACATTTATAGGGATGAACCCTATATTATTTAAAATTTAAAACACTGTTTATTTGGTAACTTTTATAGCCACATTATCCCAAGCCTTCAGTGCTCTCCAGCTGGCTTTTTATTAATTGGCTGTCACATTGGGTTACCTGAAACATGTTTTAAAAATATTTTGTCAGTCGGAACTACTGGTGAGTGAATCCCAGTTTAATCAAGAAATATTTTAATTAAAACAGTATCGAGGACGATTACAATGTTTATGTCTACACAATTACTCCAATTGGTACTATCAAACCCGACTTGTGGGTCATATTACACATTGGCTAACTCATTGTCCCAATGGTAACGTACTGTCATACTCGACTTACTACTCGCAGGTAGTACAAATTTTGTATACAAAACCCCAACATACCGGACAGTAATTGAAGACTACAAAGACTCAATCACCGCTTAATCACATTGTAAAACATTTAAGGTTTTGTAAAAACTGTTAACAAAAAGGAGACTACTCACATTGCTATCTTTGGCTTTTCGTAAGGGTTTCCTGGATATAATCTATAATTTATACAAATGTACATTGGTTAGTATCATAACCCTTTGAAAATATTAATGATACCCTCCCCGAGACGGCATTCCAACAACTACGTCGGGCAGAACCACGACAGTTGTTACGGAACCCTAAATCAATCGGGCAGCGTAACTATTATGAAACCGGGGTTATAATACTTACAACGGAGCAGAATCTCGCTAATTAGGGGTATAATACCCGACTATAATGATTATAACTTTCAGATTTCGAGATTGAGAAAAAGAAATGAGCGACGGAAACTGAAAACTGATGCCTGCTATTTATAGTTGTGATATTGAGTTCTGTCGCGGCCCGCGTAAAAGACAAGGGACCCTTACGCGGCCCGCGTCAACACCAGTCAACGCAGTAGCTTAGCTGGGTCAGCTAGTAGGTCCGCCACGATGTCGACACGTGTCGGCCTCTGGTGTAATCGCGTGTAATGATCTGTCGCGGCCCGCGTCAACTAAACCTATACTCTTACGCGGCCCGCTTCAACTAAAGAAGTCAGCGAAGTCAAATCCAGCCTTGATACGGCCCGCGTAAACTAAGGGTAGAGTATGTCGCGGCCCGCCTTAACCCTATATTTCAGATTTTTGTTTATTTTATAATTATAACCTAACTAGGGCTCGGTTTTCACATACGGGATGTAATATAAAACATATTGGGACATTTTATAATATACCGGAGTGTTGGAAATATTTATAAGGGTGTTGGTTTTACCGAGGGTTGTTACAAGTACCTTTGTCAGCAGCACCAGCAGTTGCGCGGCTACTCCCGCCCTTCTTGCTGGTCACCTCAGCGTCTAAGGTAATCACCTTCTTCCGCTTGTTAGGTTTCTTCTTCTTCTTGTCAGGGTCAATCCCCAAGTCGCGCAACACACCTGCAAAGATGTTAGACCATGAACTTAGCTCCCCATTCGAAGACCCTACAGACTCCTCGCTGGAAAGGTAAAGAATTTATTTCCCAGCGGAGGTCACAGCTCACAAGGGTCGGGGATTGGGAAGATGCGCACCTTCAGTCACGGTAGGAAGATTGGCAAAAGCTCCAGCAACAGGGTACAGGAAGCGCGACTTGATTCTATCATACCAATACTGCTCCCCTGGCTCCAGCGGGTGCACTCCCATGGATCCACCAAACGTGGGGAAATCAGCTTGATAAAGGCGTGCTTCTACATTCAAAATTCAAACAGTTAAATGAGGCGAAAGTAACAGAAAATCAAGGAAGCAACTAACCTCTATCCTCAAACTTCAATACTATCATGCGGCCACTGGTCACTCATCTGCGCCGCAACCAGAAGATTTTCACCAAACACTCGATTTGGAGTGGCGGTAAGCTTCACATACCAATCTTCCTTCTTGGGGATCGCCAGCTCCTCCTTCTCGATCTCCTCGGTCCATGGACGGAAGGTCATGGCAATAGGAATCACCTCCTCGCGAATGAAGAAGAATTTTTGTTTCCAATCGTGGAAACTCTTGGGTGGATTCAACAAGATCTTTTTAGCAGACCCCCGGCTACCAAAGGAGAAAAAACCCAGATTTCAAATCAACTGGTAAAATACCCTGAATCTCTCAACTGTGGGCTCTATGTCATGGGCTCGGCATAAGAACTCGAAGTGTCGCACCCTTACCATATCGGGTGGACTCAACTGAGAAATGTGAAACCCATAAAAATGTAGGATATGGGCTAAGAACTCCGTCGCCGGCAACCGGAAGTTGCCCTGCAAAAAGAAATCTTCAAACAATGTGATGTACCCCGGCGGTGCATCGGCGGCCGTCTGATTCTGACCAGGGTATCGTGCATCCCATTCCGGTGGAAACCGGAAACTCTGTGTAATCTGCTCGAACAAACCTAAGTCCCATTTAAGGATAGGAACGGGACCTTCTTCACCATGATTTTCTTCTTGACGTTCTTCAGCCATGGATACCGAGTATAAACTCTGAATATTCTGGAAAAACTTGAAGATTTGATAAAGATTTTGAAGATCTGCCAACAGAGCACTTGAAGATTTGAAGGTTTGAAGAAGATATAGAGAGAAGATAGCAACAGTGGAAGAGAGAATGATCTCTCCTCTCATCTCCACGGATATTTACACTCATCGCATTTAATGCGATGAGTAGACGTGCCGTATTCACCGCGCGCGTACCCAATCAATGACTGCCACGTCGATCGCAAATCCCGGAGCGACGGTTACCACGCCCACGTGGACCTCACTCTCCTGATGGAAAGCGAAACCGTCAGAGACAACTTGATGACGGCCGTGTCAGCAGTTAACTCAAACGTCGCCATCAACGACATTTCTTACCAACCTGTCAGAATTCAAAATTCGAGGTTTTTCCCGCCCAAAATTACCAAAAGGTTCATGAAGAAGTCACTCAGGCCGCGCAGTATGCATGGTTACCCAACGAACCTGCGCTCTTACAATGAGAAGCAAAGAATCACCAACAGCTAGGCATAGTAGTCGCGCCGTAACTATTATCAAACAATTACACGCGTGCGCCTACCAAACACAAAGCAACCATTTTTAGCACTTTTCTTTTTCTAAGTCCAGAGCTCCAACCACTTGCCCCGCGCATGGTGCAGCACTGGACTGGGGGGACTTGAAGGGGTATGGTCCCAAAAAGGTCGCGCAGACCTCATTCAGGTCGCGCACAGGACCATACTCCTTATTCATCAAGCTGCTTACTACCAACCTCGCGCGGGTTACGCCACCTTATATTGATCCCGCTCGAGGTCTCAACAAGAGAAAACACCACATTGAACACTTAGCATTCTGAATAAGAGCCTTCAACCACCCATACCCTGCGCGGGATAGTTACGTGTTCAGCAAGGGTCGCGCAGGGCTATGGCGCAGGGTTACTTCAGAATGCACACAAGGTACAAGTGGCAGAAGAAAAGGGCCAATATGCGTCCTCCAGGTTCTGCTCAATCGTGCTCCACGATCGTCTGACGTGCAGGAGACAGAGAGTACTTAAGGACGCCTACGTGGCACCAATCACAGGGTAAAGACAACTGTCCCACGATCTCCACTTACCTGCTGATGGCAGAAAGACGGCTAGGCCGACAACTGTGACACGTGGCTCCAATCACGGTGTGCCAGCACCGGAGAACTTCTAGAAGCCACTAACGGTCGACACCAGTGAGACAAAGAGCACATCCTCTATGTTGTCGCCTTCCGGCCCAAGGCCCATCAGCCCACATCCTCTTACACCTCTTCAGCTATAAATAGAGACCTCAGTTCACAGGTTAAAGACTCTACTCTCCCTACTCTCACTCTTAACATACATTATTCTCCTCAAAGCAGTCGCTTATTCTCACGCCGGAGTCTGGTTAAGAGGGAAACCCCCATATTCCCCTCTTAACGAGCTAACGGTGTTCTGTTTTGCAGGATTAACGGATCATTAAGGAGCTCAGAAAGTCATAAGAAGATTAACCCTTATGGTAGAAACATAAACCAAACTGATCAGCCCCTAAAATTAGTTTCGTGTTTCTTTAGGGACGCTGCTACCAGCGTCTGGGACGCTGCCCCTGCAGCACCGACGCCGGATTTCATTCTTTTCAACATTTCGACCCCCGTTCGCGCATCCCGAACTTCCCAAATTGTAAAAATAACATTATTCCAAGCCCCTAAATAATTCTAACACTTAACCCCAAGTTCCCACAACCAAATCCTATACTTTTATCTTACTTTCTTGATTTTGACCCGTTTAATCTTAACAAGACTTTTCATTCATGACTAATTTACATATTACCCAATACGACTTTACTTACTTTTGTTCTATCATTTCTTACCCATCCTTTCATGATTCCCATCCTTCTTGTAATCAAAACTCATTATATATATAAATAAATTTAGTTCAGGAATCACTTACCTTATGCGTCCTTATTCGCATCCGCTTCCTTGTCTCATTTTGACCCGTTTGCCTTCTTTGCTTGAGTCCAACTCAAGATGATCCTTATGCTTTCATGTCATCACAATCACATTCTCGTTAGCATACATGATTGTACATATTAACGATCACATCAAATGCATAACTCACATTTGGCTCTTTCTTAGCCAATTATAACAAGCATAAGGCATATACCCAAAATCACATCTTTTCAATTTCATATAATTCATTATGTTATCACATATGATACATATTGATATAACATGTACCATATGACTTTCTATAATCTTACAATTGTGACAACAAGTCTAGCATGCTTCTTATGCACAATTGACTTTCAGAAGTCAACGGTTTAACATATAACTTACGACTTAACCTCATATATCCGTGTCATTATATTAGGCCATACAAACATCACTATATACATTTAACAATCATGACGTAATATGCTTACAACCACACGATTACCTAACTATATATACATACACATTCACATACTTTCACATGTTAATGCTTTCATTATCTCACATTTGACAACCACATACAAGGTTAGTCTATTTAAACGAAGTCATAACATCATTACTAGCAAGTTCATATATTATGTATTTAGCGTACATCAAATCCTAAATTACCAATAAGCAATTGGTCCAATAAATGATGTGCATTCTCACTGTTCAAGCATAAAGTACAAGTTCCTAATGCACATTTCCACCCAAATCTTACCATTAACAACACCTTCTCATGAATTCCTTCTACAACGCATCTCTTATGTTCAACTATCATCAATTATATTATTATCATACTCAACACATATTTATCCATTAATTAGCATGTAATTTGCATACTAACCTACACTAGGCATTTCATCAAACACTTGGTGTGCGTACACCATTTAATGCACAATATACAACTAATTCATGCTCTTATTCCTATTTCCTACATTCATTCATCATCATCACTAAGAATCACATAAATTTCATACAATCATTCGATCTAACCAACAATTATGCATCACACACTAACTAATTCATCATAGTTACACAAAGATTAGACATGGGTAACATACCCATGTCGCCATCTTCATCATCCCAAATGGGTTTCACATCCAAACATCGAATTAATCAAAATCATGTATAACACATATTCTATATAGTGATCCTAACACATAATCATGCTTAATTTCATACTAATTTCGTGGATGAAACATAAACCCACTTAATTCAAGATCACCAAATTACAAATTTCAACATACCTTATGTAGAGAATAGGGGTGCAAACGAGCCGAGCCGAGCCCGAGCTCGATCAGGCTCGAGCTCGAGCTCGTTTAACTTATGAAAGCTCGACCTCGGCTCGATTCGAGCTTTATTTCTGAAGCTCGAGCTCGGCTCGAAGGTAATTTTTCAAGCTCAAGCTCGAGCTCGGCTCGGGCTCGACTCGTTTAGTATTTATTAGTTAATTTATATTAATTATAATTATTATTATACATATAATTTAGTTATTATTTTAGAGTAGGAGTTGGGTGGAAAGTGTGTTTTTCCTAGAAAGTCTAGGAAGCAATAAGAACGCGACATGTGGCATTGAAGGATTTTATCTAAAAGGGCATTTATGTACTTTCACAATCTATTTTTATTTTAGGAAATTATCTTCAATAACTAACTATCCATAAATTTCGGAATTTATTGTTTTCGATTTCTGATCTCACGTAATATCAATCATTCCTTCGTTTTCTTGCTGGAATCTATCAGCATGTTCTTGGTACCGTGTTTTAACAGTTTGTTCTTGGTGATGTGTTTTAACAGCAAGCAGATTCATACAGCTGTGTTTTATTATTCAGATTCATACAGTTGTGTTTTAACAGCAAGCAGATTCATACAGTTGTGTTTTAGCATTCAGATTCATACAGCTGTGTTTTAACAGCAAGCAGATTCATACAGTTGTGTTTTAGCATTCAGATTCAAACAGTTGTGTTTTAACAGCAAGCAGATGCATACAGTTGTGTTTTAGCATTCAGATTCATACAGTTGTGTTTTAACAGCAAGCAGATTCATACAGTTGTGTTTTAGCATTCAGATTCATACATGTGTGTTTTAACAGCAAACAGATTCATACAGTTGTGTTTTAACAGCAAGCAGATTCATACAGTTGTATTTTAGCATTCAGATTCATACAGCTGTGTTTTAACAGCAAGCAGATTCATACAGTTGTGTTTTAGCATTCAGATTCATACAGCTGTGTTTTAACAGCAAGCAGATTCATACAAATGTGTTTTATCATTCAGATTCATACAGCTGTGTTTTAACAGCAAGCAGATTCATACAAATGTGTTTTATCATTCAGATTCATACAGCTGTGTTTTAACAGCAATTCAGATTCATACAGCTGTGTTTTAACAGCAAGCAGATTCATACAAATGTGTTTTACATCAGTAAATTTCGCCCCAGCTTTCGATCGGCTTCCGGTAACTGTTCCGCTGCTATTTATCCTTTCCAAAGTTTCATGCTTTTTGAATCTCTTCCCTGCAACCAGCAAAATACCGTCAATTACAAACAAGAATCACCCGTAATCGCTTTGTAAAACACGCAATACAATGAAAACTTGATCTTACGTATATGGAACAAGGAAAATCTCTTATCTTCATCAATGATTTTAGGTATTTTTGGTATGATTTTGGGGGTTTCCGAATTTGGGTTTAGAGAGAGAAAGAGAGAGAGAGGGAAATTGGCGTGAATTAAGGAGATGTGATATCTCTGACGGTTATTTTTGATTGGTTTAAAACACACATAAGGACGAAATTGCCCCTACAAATTTAAAACAATCTATTAAATATAGTTAATTATTACAAGATTGCCATTGATTTAATCTCAACCCTTAAACACACCAATCGGATGGACAAGATCGCTTCCTAGACTTTCTAGGAAAAACACACTTTCCGTAGGAACCCTACTCATTATTTTATATTTATATAAATGGTAATTATTATTATATAAATATATGTTTAATATGTTAATAAAAAATATATAAACAGAAAGCTCAATTAAGCTCGCGAGCTGGCTCGAGCTCGATAAGCGAAGCTCGGGCTCATTTAGTATACGAGCTTGTTTTTAGGCTCGGGCTCGAGCTCGTTTAAGCTCGGCTCGTTCGAGCTTTTTTTCGAGCCGAGCTCGCTCGAGCTCGTTTGCACCCATAGTAGAGAACTCTTAGATGATTAAGAATTTCATCACATACATAAGAATCTAGTCCTATTTCATCCTCAATTTGCTGAATTTCTACTTGTAGTTGAAGAGGTGGGTTTTCTTTTTCTTTCCTGCTTGAACTCGACACACACACATATTCCCACTATCTGCTACAAGTTTGTGTTTTATTATTTTCATAGCCATATTTCACTTTCAGCATGTCATTTACATATCTAACCATTAATCAAGTTACTTTCCTCTTAATTAGTTTTATTCATTCTAAATAATTAGACTTACTAGCAAAAATTAACAGACTATTATTATTGTAATAGTCTAAAATTACCATCTATCCTTTCGACATCGTACATATAGTTTATATTAAAAACATATGAAATTTGGGGTGTTACATTTTGTTATCCAGTTAAAGATTGATGAACATGCAGTTCTAGATTGATGAAAACATCATTTCGTGCGAAAGCTAGGGTTTTTTGTTCGATTTGGCTTGTTTGAATCATGTTTCATGCGAAAACTAGGGTTTTGTGTTCGATTTGGCCTGTTTGAATCATATGTTACATATTCTGTTTTTGAGGTTGTATTCCTTTAACGTTTGAAGGCTTCTTACTTGAATTTTTTGTGTTTTATCGTTATTTTAGTTTAGATATCGTTAGTTTTTTTTTTATTTTTTTTTATTTTTCTCTAATGATAATCCATGGAAATGCGATTAATGTTAGTGCTTTAGTTCTTTTTTGGTTCTTTTATCTCAAGTGGTAGTATTTGTTGTTTGTTGTTGTGTCAATTTTAATAGATTGAAGGTAAATTATTTGTTCTTTCATCTCAGGTGGTTACATTTGTAGTTTGTGCTTCAGCCGATTGTTTTAATTTTTTGTTCTTTCTTTTAGCACATAACTAAATGAGCACATTTTAACTCGAATGAAATCAAGTTTGTTCAACGAACTTAACGTAGATATATATCAAAATATATGAGGCAAAACATAAACAGAGCAAGATCGAAAAATCAAACCTTTTTATATAAAAGGAGTCTCATATACGTTATTAGTTTAATATGAAAAACTTTAGACAAAACATTTTTATTAAAAACTATATTGTAACTTCATTTCTTGGTAAAAACAATTTTAGGGTATAATTGATTGACGTTTGTGTTACGAGTTACGACATGAAGTCATGAACAAAGAAAATGGGTAAGTTAACTTGTGTAGCGAGTGTCAGTTGTGTAAAGAAACGAACCAATACCAATCGAATTCACATCGTGTACAGTGATAAAAGCCCACTAGTGTTGTTCTAAAACACAAAGAATTAAAAAAACATCATAATCAGTTGATTACATAATATTATACAGTGTTAGTTGTGTAACGAAACGAACCAATACCAACCGAATTCATATCTCGTACAGTGATAAAAGCCCACTAGTGTTGTTCTAAAACACAAAGAATTAAAAAGAAACATCATAATCAGTTGATTACATAATATTATTAAAATAGTTATTAAATTATGTGTAATACGAGATGTTAAAATAAAAGATCTTATGTTTATTGTAAAGAGTAAATTGCCATTTTAGTCCCTGAGTTTTGTCCAAATATGCCAGTTTAGTCCAAATAGTTTTTTTTTTGTGCATCTGGGTCCCTGACTTTTACATTTTTTTGCCATTTTGATCACAATGCCTAACTCCATCCATAAACCCCATCTGTAACCAGGGGTATTTTGGGGATTAACTTAAAAAATGTTTTCAGTTGCCATTTTGATCCAATTCCAAAAAATCAAAAAAATTCCAAAAAATCAAAAAACATTCTAAAAAATCAAAAAAATTCCAAAAAAATCTAAAAATAAAAAAATTTCTAAAAAATCATAAAAATTCTAAAAAATTCTAAAAAATCATAAAAATTCTAAAAAATTCAAAAAAATCTAAAAAATCCAAAAATCATTAAATGTTTCGGCACGAACCGTTTCGACCCGTACCGTTTCGAACCCGAACCGTTTCGACGCGAAGTGTTTCGACCCGTACCGTTTCGAACCGTACCGTTTCGACGCCGAACCGTTTCGAACCGAACTGTTTCGACGCGAACCGTTTCGAACCGAACCGTTTCGAACCGAACCGTTTCGAACCGAACCGTTTCGACCCGTACCGTATCGAACGGAACCGTTTCGACGCGAACCGTTTCGAGCCGAACCGTTTCGAACACGAACCGTTTCGGCGTCGAAACGGTTCGGCTCGAAACGGTTCGGGTTCGAAACGGTACGGGTCGAAACGGTTCGTGTTCGAAACGGTTCGGCTCGAAACGTTTCGCGTCGAAACGGTTCGGTTCGATACGGTACGGGTCGAAACGGTTCGGTTCGAAACGGTTCGGTTCGAAACGGTTCGCGTCGAAACGGTACGGGTCGAAACGGTTCGTGCCGAAACATTTAATGATTTTTGGATTTTTTAGAATTTTTTTGATTTTTAGATTTTTTTGAATTTTAGATTTTTTTGAATTTTTTAGAATTTTTAGAAATTTTTAGAATTTTTATGATTTTTTAGAATTTTTTGATTTTTAGATTTTTTTGAATTTTTTGGAATTTTTTTGATTTTTTGGAATTTTTTTTTATTTTTTGGAATTTTTTTGATTTTTTGATTTTTTGGAATTGAATCAAAATGGCAACTGAAAACATTTTTTAAGTTAATCCCCAAAATACCCCTGGTTACAGATGGGGTTTATGGATGGAGTTAGGCATTGTGATCAAAATGGCAGCAAAATGTAAAAGTCAGGGACCCAGATACACAAAAAAAACTATTTTGACTAAACTGGCATATTTATACAAAACTCATGGACTAAAATGACAATTTACTCTTATTGTAAATAAGCATTAAATGCATGCGGGTATGGGGTATAGACGTAGAAATCAATGTTTTATGTAAATATGCATATATGATGCTACATTGCTACATATAAATAGAGTTGTATGCAGTGTAATAATTCAAACTCTATTCTTTTATCTGTATAATTATTAAGAGCAATACGGTCTTAATATAGGTGGTATAACGTAAGGATGTTCAATATCGGGTTATCCAGTTTTTAGCTATTCAAAAAATTTCGAATGGTGAATATTAATATAGGTAGAGGATCCTGTAAAAAGTGCTCAAAGTGTGAGAAGTGTATTATAACACTATATATAATACTATATAACACCATATAAACACCGTATAACAATATGTAACACCATATAATACCATATAACACTATGTAACACTATATATCATTATATAACAAATATAACACTATAGGTTGTCTGATAGCATGTCTATGATAGATGTATAGTGTTATATTTGTTATATAATGTTATATAGTGTTACATAGTGTTATATGGTATTATATGGTGTTACATATTGTTATACGGTGTTTATATGGTGTTATATAGTATTATATATAGTGTTATAATACACTTCTCACACTTTAGACCCTTTTTACACTATCCTTACCCAATTAATATAAACCCGGTAAAATGTGATGGTCTTTTATATAAGCTTTCTCATGTTTTTGACGTGTGAGCGGTGTAAGTTATCGTCATCGAGCCATTTTAAATGTTAAAACTTTTTAGATAAACATCCTGATCAATGTTATAATTTTTCTTAATTTGTGGGTGAACACGATATCATATCTTTTGGGGCTCCTCCACCAAAAGGTGTGTTCCACATTGTGTTGACTTTAGGGATTATGATACTTGTTGTGGTGAGTATAGAGATTCGACCCAATGCAGCTCTAAGTTAACAGAGTGTGCTAGGATTTGTACTAAGGAGCAAAGTTGTTGCAAGAAATGATATCAATATGGTGATTCCACTCTTCTCTAAGTAACTTTAAATTTAAAAGAGCTCTTCTTGGATTAGTAATAAACTTATGCAAGTTTTTCTTGTTTTGTTTAAAACACACTTGATGTGTCATGTTAGCGGCGAATATCTACTTCAAATTGATATATTACATGCAAGCCCGGTAAAATGAGCTCAGGTTCAAACCAAAGTGGTTCTGGCTAAAACGAGCTGATTATTTTAAAATATCAATTTGGTTTGAGTCAAAACGGGTTCTAAGAAGTAAAAGTTTCCCTTGAAATTGTCAATTTTACAGAGAAAAAATATCAAATTGATGGTTCACCACGCTATATTTGCTTTATTGTCGGCTTGTGACTACATATGGCATTGGTGGAGGTGAGGTGGCGGTTGTGGCGGCTCTTAGTAAGTGGTGCCGACACGCAATGATGGTTGGTGGTGCTAGCCCACTCCAACGTATTTTAAGTTAAGATATTTTATAATTAGTAATTTAAATTGACAAATTGTAGGTGACTATCTTATTTTATATATTTTGTTACCTAATTCAACTAATTTCTTATTAATGAGCCACAATTGTTCAAATTATCATATATCATGTCACCAAGATACTGGATAATACTCAAGCTATTGAAAAAAATAAGTTGCAAGTTTGTTTCACACTTTTACAGTTTACTTGTTATTATGGACAAATATAAAACTTATTCTTTAAAAATGTTTAATAATATAAAAAAATCTATTGCTATTCAACTCAATTTAGCCTTTTCTTGTTTATAGATGCTTTCTCGCCTTAAAAAATGAATAGAAAAAGAAAGCAACATGAAAGAAAGACACAACACAATGAGCCTTCATTGGGTTTCCTATAAAAGCTAAGAGGAAACCAAGATTCTTTACTTTTAGTACACAACCAAACACAAGTGAAAAAAACAACTGTTTGGTTTTTATTCACTTTGTCCATAAATCCTTCTTTTAATGAGTTATGATTTGATTTTTAGTGTACATAGTTTTTATTTGTGTGATTATGCAACCAAGTAAACATTTTTCGATTATACATCATCCTATTAATGCCAGTCGAGTTGATCCATGATATAAATGCATGGATCCAATGACGAACAGTTAAAAAGGGTAAAGTTTAAACGGTTATTGAATTATGGTTTTTCTTTTTCTTTTTTTCAGAAATAGTTGGGAGATAAAATATATAAACCGACTAGCATGACCAGCCGACAAAAAAAAAAACAGTTATAATATCAACTGATTTGTGCTAGTCAGGTTGATCCCTGATTAAAAGTATTGTAGGTTTTCACGCGAAGTCCTTTCATACATAGCGAGGTGCCCATCGTTCGAGTCTGGAACATTCCGACATGCAAGTTGTCGAAGTACATTGTAGTAAGAGGTGAAACTAATTTTCCAACGAGGTTGAATTTTCGATAACGTAGTTTTGCACGAGAAGTTTATTTGCACATTCACAATTGCAAGCTAAAAAGCTTCTCGAGCTTGTGGGTGCTTGAACACCTAATATGGCCTAAGCAACACCGACAAGAAATTGCAAATTACTATGGTTTGTGTTATCGGATGAGGAATCGGAACTTGATGAAGATGACGAACTAGAAGATGTCAAAGTATTAAAAAGATCCATACACTGGAATTTGGAAGTATAGAATGATTGTTTTTAGTTTTGTGTAAATAAATGGTTGATTTAATTTGTTTATATAGGAAAATTTAATTTATATTTAAGTATATTTTTTACGGCCATATAGCCATTCCAACGGCTATATTCTCATTCCCCGCATCAGGAAATACGTACTGTCATGAAGCTATTTTTTCATCCCCGAACACCATGAGGCGGTGTTCCCGCTTTGCCTACTCGGGTCTGAGCCTCTCAAGGACAAGGACTGTACTGTGACCGACCTAGTGATTTAATTTGTTCTCCTTAAATATGCTTATATGAAGGTTCATATGCAAATCGGACTAGAAAAATATAAAAGATCAAAATGCTCCGAAAAAATTAGAGGTGTAATAAATGATATAAATTTATGTTAAAATTGTATTAGATCAATGTTACAACGAACTAAGCTGGATTTTTTCTTTTTTTTTGAACGGTCAACATAATCAATCCCGAACACTCTCGGGGCAACCACTGGACAAACGGAGTACTCCGAGAGTAACCCGAGTCCACCACCAATTCCGGGGAAAACCCGGTAACCCACCCGCCCATAGGCACGACGGTGAAATTACCGGTAAAACCCGTTTGGCTCAAGGATCCAACCGGATTACTTTTTAATGTCTTAAATTACACTAAATCCATTTTTAAGGAGGCTTGAACCATTAACTTTAAGGGAAGCAACACCTTAAATTTAAAAGCTTTACCATTTGAACCCAACCCCAATTTTGTTTCTTATTTGATTCTCACTAGTATTTTGGTTGTTTTTCAACTATTGGTGTCTCAATACGTAAAATTAATTTATTAAAATAACATGTCATTCAAATACCTCTTAAATAATCTCCTTTGATAATAATGAAACCATATTTTAAAAAAAGTTTCTGCCATCACATAAAAAAGTGACAAAATAAATGGGACGGGATAGGTTGGACGACGGGTTCAATTCAAAACAAACTGTTTTAGAAAACATATCATATTTTTTGTGAGAACTAGTGATGACGGTAGTACATGTCAGCAAAAGTGATGGAGATAGCATTGGCGATCGCATAGTGGCGGCGGGGGCGAACACTAATGTCACACTACTGCCAGCAACCACCGACACTGAAGTTGCGGCGTGTTAATGCGAAGAAATTAAACCGAAACGTAAAACACAGAATAAAATAACTAAGTTGATCTAGGACTTGCGCGTTACGATAAACCCGCGTCTATTTTTTTCCGTTTGACAGGTTCATCGTAATCTATATATAATATATATCATTACCACTATACAAACCATAATGCATACATTACAACAACCATAACATCAATATGTTGCAAATTATATTTATACAAGATTTTGGCTAAATTAATTAGATTATTATAAAAAAAAATAATTTACAAATAAAACAACACAACCTTAAATGGATCAAACCGATTGAATTTGGTAAGATAATGAAACCATTATTTGATTATGGTACAACCACTTAAGCACAAGTTACAACCATACATGCATACAAAACATATTGAATTTGGTAAGATAATGAAACCATTATTTGATTAAGGTACAACAACTTAAGCTCAATTTACAACCATAAATTGCATACAAATGTTAAAAAATAATAGTATATAAATAAGGTACAACAACTTAAGCTTAATTTACAACTATAAATGCATACAAATGTTACAAAATAATAGTATATAAAATATAAATGTTATATATTGAAACACATATAATTTAATCACTCTATTCACCTGGAGAAAGTAAACAATCACTTTTACTTTTTGTACAGAACGAATTCTCTCTTTTATTTGTTAAATAACAATTTACCCTTTTCTTTGAAGTTAGTTAGCTCACTCCACAAGAATCAAATCTTTTGTCCCATGAACAGTAAAGAGGATAGACAAAGCAAATTCCCAAAAATCCATTCCAAAAGATGAATTACTAGAATCGGCCACTCGTCTGGAATATATATATCTACAGAATTCTTTTAATAAAATAACACATTTGCTATATTTTCACTACTATATATTGGGTTTTACGTTTTAGTTATCTAACGATTTTTGCTAAAGGTGAATAAGATTGAAGGAAAGACGGGTTAGATAATGAATCAAAATGATGACGGTGAAGTAGGAGCGAATCATGTTAAACCAGTAGCGCTATGTAGTTTTATTTGTTAATTACACTAATACATTACTCTTGAGTTTAACTTATTAAATTAAACTAAATATAACCTAATATAATCAAATAATATGTTAGAAACTTAGAATGCACTTGTTTTATCACACCCCCTCATTGGCGTCATCGTCGACACCACCATGGTTGTTGCCACATCCGACGCCACTGCCAACAACTACAACGTCACCCCCACCAACAATTAGATCATCGGCCCCACCACCCATCCGTCACTCGTGTGTCACCGCCACTATGCGATCGCCAATGCTATCTCCATCACTTTTGTTGACATGTACTACCGTCATCACTAGTTCTCACAAAAAAAATATGATATGTTTTCTAGAACAGTTTGTTTTGAATTGAACCCGTCGTCCAACCTATCCCGTCCCATTTATTTTGTCACTTTTTTTATGTGATGGCAGAAACTTTTTTTAAAATATGGTTTTATTATCAAAGGAGATTATTTAAGAGGTCTTTGAATGACATGTTATTTTAATAAATTTATTTTACGTATTGAGACACCAATAGTTGAAAAACAACCAAAATAAACACGTACTCAAAACAAGAGTGTTGAACTTGTCTCTTGTAGTTAATTTTTTTTAAGTTCTTTTTGCATTTGTGGCAAAATTATTACAGTTTTTTTTACATAAGTCTCTTTAATCAAACTTATAGTTGTCAAATTTCTTTACCTTAAAAATTATTGATTAATATGGTATCTTTTTGGTTATGAATTCATATTCCAAATCCAAATCTAGAAAATCCAAACCTCATAATTCTTGTCATCTATTACCTATTTGGGCACCTTCTTCTTGCTTGTAGTTCCCAACTTCCCACTGCCTCATGTCTCAAGTTTTCTCATATTCCATACCCTCTTTCACCAAGAAGAAACCTTTGATTCTTCCTCCATTATACATATACACATTCAAGCTATCAAACATGCCTCCTCTATATCTACATATTTGCTTCTCTTCATTCAAACCCATAATCTACAACATAACCATCGTATACACATTATCTATCCCCCCTCGAGAACCTTCTGTTCCCGAAAATTTACTAGTAGTAGTCATTTCCGGGAAGACATGGGTCCTCGAGCCATTCAACATTCGTTGTTTCTTGTATTTTTTCTTCTTCTCGGTCTAGGTAACGTTTTTTTTATTCTTTTTTTCCTTCTGGCATTTAATTGTTATGTTTATAATGTTTTTAGTTAACGTTCTAAAGATGTATGAAGTCAATTAAGTTTCACTGAGATCGGATCTTTGTTTCCCGTTTGAAACCATTTGTCAAACGTTTTTATTAAAACTAGCAAGAAGCTAGAGAAAATACGATACAATTACAAACAAAGATCGAAATCAAAATTATATATTCAACCCTTTCTCAGCCATAGGATTTATTGATAGGATTTATTGATGCCGTGATAACTATTAAAGGGTATTTTTGTCATTTTAACTGTTAGAATAAACATTTGTTCCACTATATATTATAAGCAAAAGCAAAGAATATTAGTGATTTGGTTGTTTCTTTTTTCAGAATCAAGCTTTGCTAAGAAACCTCCTATGCAAGCAACCTTACCTAAAAAAATGCTTCATCTTCAACATGACCAAATATTCACCACCCAACTAGATGACATTCCCATTGTTCAACCAACAACTCCAACTGGAACACCCAACACGTATTCGCCGACTCCAGTTCCGCCAACCACCACCACCCCAACTGGGTCCGGAGATCCCACCGGATACGGAAGCCTACCACCACCATCTGGTGCTGGTGGTGGCGGGGGTGGTGGTTTTCAACCAAATAACCCTACACCCCCAAATGGCCCCTCAGGACCAACGGGCCCTTCAGGTCCAACAGGCCCGTCAGGTCCCACAGGCCAGACAGGACCAAATCCAACTGGTCCTTCTGGCCCATCATCATCTGGTGGTGGATCATGGTGTGTTGCAAGCTCATCCGCTTCCGAAACTTCTCTACAAGTTGCTCTTGACTACGCGTGTGGCTATGGAGGAGCCGACTGTTCGGCAATTCAACCAGGCTCGAGTTGTTACAACCCGAACACCGTTCGGGATCATGCTTCTTATGCTTTCAATGCATACTACCAGAAAAACCCTGCTCCAACTAGCTGCTCTTTTGGAGGAGTTGCACAACTTACCACCACAGATCCAAGTAAGCATTTTAAATCAATGTATCAATCATAGTCCGATAACTTCGGATTCTAACGATCTTATAAAACTCGTTACAGGTTCAGGAAGCTGCCAGTTTCCAGCCAGCAAGTCATCAAGCGGCATGACTCCTCCACCAACACCACCCATGCCATCCGCCCCCACCACCCCCACGTAAGCAAACGTTCTATAGAGGTGCACAAATCGAGTTCTGGGCCCAAACAGGTTCGGGTTGGGTCAAAGATGGTCAAAACAGGTTTTTGTCTAAACAAATTTAGTTTAAAACCGGTTTTTAACAGGAAACAATCAGTTTAGTTTAGGTTTGACGGTTTCAAAGTATCAGTTTACAAATTTTTTTAAATTATTTTTGGTTCGGGTTAAAAACCGGTTCCAGTTCCCAACCCAGTTTTTTTTTCCAGGTGATCAGTAGCTTGTTTATAAAAAACTAAGCTATATAAAAACTTATGTTTCTAAATGCAGAATGAGTACACCAATCAACCCGTATCCGACCTCGCCTACTGCACCGATGGGAGGTTCTACAGACCAGCCGGGTTACACGTCGTTGGGGCCGTCGGAAGAGCCGAGCTCAGCGGATTTGGTGGCCTCAAGCTTACTGCTGCCATTGATGTTAGCTAGCCTGCTTATGGTTGTGAACAGAGAAAACTGAAAGTCAATGGTCAACTATGAATTGAGATGGGAATTCACTTGGTCAACTGTTTTGACTTTACAGAGGAATTCGCCACGTGTCGGATGAAGTGGGTCATGTTCAGTAAAATCATTGTCATAATTCATAAATCTATATTTCTTTTAGATCTAGTAGAAAATATACGTAGAATTTATGAAAAAAAACAGAAGTAATTTATTGGGTTACTTCTTTCAATTATTAGCAGAATAAAATTCATAGACATGCTCGTGTTTTTAGATGATTAATGTAGAATAACTGGTGGGAGTCTCGGCGGTGACGACAGAATTTTATTTAGGTTAGTATCGGTTTGATTCGTTACGGTATTGATATGGTACCGGCCCAAAAGGAGATCTACGCATGTTTTACATCAATCAAAATCATAAAAACGAAAACATGTATCACTATCGGTTTGATTTGTCACATATGTTGGTTTGATAGCGACGCGTGTTTTACATGGATCGAAACACGTAAAAACAAACCCCGGTACCGGTACATATGTCGGTATCGGTTGATTCGTCACAGAATTTATACTGGGACATTAAGAAAAAAAATAAACACACTAGCGTATTATTTTTTTTTAAGTTAATAAACGCAGGTTATTAAAGTAAAACCAGATTAAATGAAAACTAAGTGGGTTAAATACGTGTATTATTTGAGCTTATTGTCTAAAAACTTTTTAATCTTTCTAATATTGCTTTCAATTTGTATTCGTGTGTCAAAAAACTCAACCCGGACATGGGTTGTTTACTAAATGTTTAGGTGGTCGACACATATAGACCCAACCCTAGGGTCAGCTTAACCTTTGTGGAGGCTAAAGCAAACTCGAATAATGAGACCTTAAATTATATTTTAAGTGTTTTGAGCGAAACAATTTGCACATTTCGACTAATTGTCCAACCCATCTAATATACAATAACTCCTAACAATTTGCATATACTAACACCTCCTAATATGATAGCTATTAGTATTATATATCTAAGTTCTAACAATCATACAAAGTTAAAATTAAAGTGAGGTCTTTTAACATTGGTGACCCAAAGCAAGTGCCTTATTACACTTACCCTGTCACGGCCCCGGACCCGGTTTGACCCGTTTCAGGAGCCGCGGGACAGAAAATCCCGTGGTATTTATTTAACAGCGGAAGTTTCTTCAGGATCTTTTAAAAACTGCAATTTCCCGATTATTTTATTTCACAACTCGGGATAAAATCCCGGTAATTTACATTCATAAGATTTCACGGAGAAACCTTTTATTTTACAAAACATGTTTCTTTATTTTATATTGAGCCACTTCCTTAAGCTTGTAGTGCTTCTCGGCACTTTTCCTTGATCACAACAGATCACCTGAAACATGTTTGAAAAAGGTTTTGTCAGCGGGAAATACTGAGTGAATCATTATTTTTAGTAAAACGACCCATTTGTTATAATTTACAGTATTAAGGGAGATTACAATGTTTCAGATATCAACCAACTACCCACAGTATTTGTCACTCGACCGGATCTGTGACTATGGTCATATCACCATTGGCCACCCGTTTGTCCAATGGCAAAGATTATCAAGTAATGTATACAAAACCCCACATATTGGCTGTAATTTGGTGATTACATAAACTTAATCCCTGTAATTATAACTTTGAAAATAAACATGATTTTGAAAATAATTTGATAAAAAGAGAATGACTCACTTTGCAGATTTAATTGAGCAGAGCCTAGCCTACTGAGTAGCCTTTTAACCTAAATTAATAACAGGCACACAATTCGGTTAGTAACTTAATACAGCATTTACGATAACTCACGAGATTAAAACCTTCACAACGAATGACAAAGTGCGATACTTAAACATCCATCGAATTAATGACAAATGACAAAGCATAAACCCTAATGTGGGCAGCACTTAAACATCCATTGGATAGTTTAATCGATCGGACATTGAATCGTAGCAGCGATCGAGTTATTACCCTGTATTGCGGCAGCACTTCGTGAATCGTGTGTGTTTTCAGACTGTTTTTACTATAACTCAACGTACAAATTGAAATTGAACGTCGAACAAACGCACAGAATCAAGTCCCACAGCCCTCTATTTATACCCAGATTTTGTCCCCCCTCGCGCCACGCGAAAGGTCCCCTTGTGCGCGTCGCGTGGCGCGAGAGACCCTATTCTACTATAGGGTTCCTCCGTGTCCAAGTAGCTCAGCTGAGTTGGTCGCTCGATCATTTTCGCAATACACGTAAAACTGTTTAGATATTACCGACTAGGGTTTACCCCCTCTGAGTTTTAGGGGCCCTGATCCTGATTCCGATTGTTCTGAAAATTTTAGGGTGTATGCAGAATCACTTGGGTTTCTCAATTAGGGTTTCCTATTGGATAATTAAAATAATAAATAAGACTTTTTAATGAGAGTTGTTACATCCTCCCCACCTTAATAAAAATCTCGTCCTCGAGATTTACTTGAATAAGTAGGGATACTTTCTCTTCATCTCAGATTCCAGCTCCCAAGTGTATTCAGCTCCTCTCTTTGAATCCCACTTGACTTTAACTAGCACTAGCCGTTTATGTTTGAGAAATTTCACTTTTCGATCTTCTATCTGAAGAGGTTTCTCAATAAACTTTAACTTTTCATTTACCTCTATGTCTTAAAGAGGTACTACCAAAGATTCGTCTGATAGACACTTCTTGAGGTTGGATACATGAAATACATCATTTACTCCAGCTAATTCTTCTGGTAGTTGTAAACGATAAGCAACTGGTCCTATACGTTGGATTACTGGGAATGGTCCTACGTATCTTGGACTTAGTTTTCCTTTCTTACCGAATCTGACTACTCCTTTCCAAGGTGAAACTTTCAATAGCACTTTATCTCCTACTTGGAATTCCAACGGCTTCCGTCTATTATCTGCATAGCTCTTTTGACGATCTCGAGCAGTCTTCAGTCTTTCCTTGATTTGTGTAATCTTGTCAGTTGTTTCTTGCACTATTTCAGGACCTGACAATTGACTTTCTCCTATTTCTGCCCAACAAACTGGAGTTCTGCACTTCCTTCCATATAGTGCCTCGAATGGAGCAGTTTCAATGCTTGAATGATAACTATTGTTATAGGAGAATTCAATTAAAGGTAAATGATCATCCCAGTTTCCACCAAAATCTATCACACATGCTCTGAGCATGTCTTCCAGAGTTTGGATTGTCCTTTCACTTTGTCCGTTGGTCTGAGGATGATATGCAGTGCTTAGATTTAGTCGAGTTCCCATTGCTTCTTGGAAACTTGTCCAAAAAAATGAGAAGTGAAACGACTATCTCTATCTGATACAATAGAGAGTGGAACTCCATGTAAAGATACGACTTCATCTACATACAACTTTGCCAACATTTCCATGCTAAAGGTTTCCTTCATAGGTAGAAAGTGAGCTGATTTGGTTAATCGATCCACAATTACCCAAATGGCGTCATTACCTTTTCTGGTTTTGGGTAACTTAGTAACAAAATCCATTGTTATGAGTTCCCATTTCCATACCGGCATCTCTAATTGTTGTAGTTGACCTGAAGGTTTCTGGTGTTCTGCCTTAACTTGTGAACAAGTAAGACATTTAGAAACATATCTAGCTATATCCTTTTTCATACCTATCCACCAGAAATTATTTCTTAAATCTTGATACATCTTATTGTTTCCTGGATGCATGGTATAACTAGATTTATGAGCTTCTTCTAAAATCTTATTTCTTAATTCTCCCTGCTTAGGTACCCAAATTCTTCTTTTGTGGAATCTCCAAATTTCATCAGCTCCTTGCTCTAACTCTTTTATTCGTCCTTTCATTCCTTCAGCATCATCCGTGATTGCTGTTTCCTGAACACTCTTTAATTGTTCCATTAAATCTAACTGTAAATTTAACCTAAGAGCACGAACTCGTCGTTGTTTCTCATGATACTTACGACTTAAGGCATCTGCAACTACATTTGCCTTTCCTTCATGATATTGAATATCACAGTCGTAGTCACTTAGGATTTCCATCCATCTTCTTTGCCTCATATTTAACTCTTTTTGCCCAAATATATATCTTAAACTTTTATGATCTGTATAGACAGTAAACTTACTTCCGTACAGATAATGTCTCCAGATTTTTAGGGCAAAAATTACGGCTCCTAATTCTAAATCATGAGTCGTATAGTTCTCCTCGTGCTTTTTCAATTGCCTTGAGGCATACGCAATTACCTTCTTGTGTTGCATTAACACACATCCAAATCCTAGTTTTGAAGCATCACAATATACTTCAAAATCTTCATTTCCTTCTGGTAAGGCTAAGATTGGAGCATTGGTTAATTTCTGTTTCAATATTCTAAAGGCTTCTTCTTGCTTAGTTCCCCATTCAAACTTAACTGCTTTACAGGTTAGCTTAGTTAATGGTACAGCTATTTTGGAAAAATCCTTAATAAACCGTCTATAATATCCAGCTAATCCTATAAAACTTCTAATTTCCATTGCAGATTGTGGAACCTTCCATTTGGTAATTGCCTCTATCTTAGCAGGATCTACATGAATACCTTTGTGATTCACCATGTGTCCTAAAAATTGCACTTCTTGCAACCAAAATTCACATTTCGAGAATTTGGCGTACAATTTTTCTTTTCTTAACAAAGTTAAGAGTGCATGCAAGTGCTGACAATGTTCGTCCTGACTTTTGGAATAAATAAGTATATCGTCGATGAAGACAATTACAAATTTATCCAAGTACGGTTTACAGATTCTATTCATCATGTCCATGAATGCTGCAGGTGCATTCGTTAATCCGAAGGGCATGACTGTAAACTCGTAATGACCATACCTAGTTCTGAAAGCAGTCTTAGGTATGTCTTCCTCTTGTACCTTCAATTGATGATATCCGGAACGTAAGTCGATCTTAGAAAAATATCTAGCTCCTTGAAGTTGATCGAAAAGATCATCAATCCTAGGTAATGGGTATCGATTCTTAATTGTAACCTTATTCAATTCTCTATAATCAATAACATTCTCATTGAACCATCCTTCTTCTTTACAAACAACACTGGTGCTCCCCACGGGGACGAACTAGGTTGTATGAAACCTTTACTTAATAATTCATCTAATTGCTTTTTCAGTTCTAACATTTCTGTGGGAGCTAACCGATAAGGTGCCTTGGCTATCGGTATAGTTCCTGGAATTAGATTAATCCTAAACTCTACTTCCCTATCTGGTGGTAACCCTAGTAACTCTTCTGGGAATACATCTGGGTATTCCGAGACTACAGGAATCTCCTTAAGTTCTTTTCCCTTAGTAATAATGATTACCGAAATCATATATACTATTCCTTGCTTTCGTTCATAACTAGCAACTTTCATTACTGATATGAACTTCATGGGCTTACGTGGTTTGTCTCCTGTAATTATGATTACTTCTCCAGTAGGTGTTTGAATTTCTATGGAATTCTGATCACAAAGAATTCGAGCATGGTTGGCTACTAACCAATCTATTCCTAATACAACATCAAATTTGGCTAATTTCATAGGTAATAGGTTTGCAAGGAATTTATGACCTGAGAGTTCTATATTTTCTTTTTGCAAAACTTTATCTATTCTAACAGAATTTCCGTCTGCGGTTTCGACTGTAAAAATTTGCCTGAGGTTGGTCAAGGGTAAGTTAAGAGCTTGGCAGAATGAAGTATTGATAAAACTTTGGTTTGCACCAGAGTCAAATAATACTTTTGCATATACGTTGTGAACTAGGAACGTACCCGCTATCACATCTGGAATCATCTCGGCTTCTTGAGTAGTTAACTGAAAGGCTCGAACATTCTTCTTAGTTGCTCCATCAGCTGTCTTGGCTTTATTGTCTGCCGGTTTGATCAATTTAGGACATTCTGTTTTGAAATGCCCAGCTTCTCCACAATTATAGCAGATCCTGGTTTTCCTTCTGCAGTCTTCTTCACGATGTCCTATGGCTTTGCAAAAATTGCAAGTCACATTACATCTTCCATAATGTTTCTTTCGGCAATTCTTACAGAACGGCAAGTTTGAAGATTGCCCTGTTCCTCTTCTTTTGAAATTGCTATTATTACCCATACGAAAGCCTTGGGTAATTTTCTGAGCCAACTCCTTCTTTTTTGTTTTCATCTCTTGTGCGTACCAATTCGTCAGTTAGGGTATTAGCTAATTCCACAGCATCGTCAATAGTACGAGGTCTCGCAGCTTTAACGATATTGCGAATTTCGCTAATCAGTCCCCAAATATAACGAGAAATGAGTACCGATTCTGGCGAAGCCAGTGTTGGTACTACTCTAGCATATTCAAAGAATGTCGAAGTATAACCGCGACAATCTATACCCATCATTCTATGGTTTAAGAACTTATTTGCCATTTGATCTTTTTCATATTCGGGACAGAATTTTCTTTCTACAAGACTTTTAAATTCTTCCAAGTTCATAGCATAAGCTATCATCATTCCTTTTGCTTGTAACACCGTGTTCCACCATTCTAGCGCCCCTTCTTTAAAAAGATATGGCGCGTACATAACCTTGTCATCCTTGTCGCATTTACTTATGGCAATTACTGCCTCGGTTTTCTCTAACCAACGCAGTGCCGCAGTCGCTCCTTCATTGCCTGCAAATTCAGTGGGTTTGCAAGCAAGAAATTCTTTATAAGTGCAACCAGGCGTTGCAGTTTTCATTTTCTTAGGAAGCGGAGCCTGCCGTGGATTATTATCGTGATTATGATTACTGCCTCCATTTACGATATTACTGAAGTTATCTTCAGAAATACGTTTGCTAGGAATGATTTGTTGCGGTTCGATTGGATTTCTAACAGCAGCAACTATTGCTGGAATAGCGTTGGCTATCCCTTGAGCAACGATATTTTCTATATCTTGCTTATTTAAAAATTGATCCTCCGGGTGTTGCTCAGATTGATTAACCTCATTAACTGGTTCGTTATTAGCGTTTTCCATCTGATAATATATTTAATTTTATTAGTATCAAATAAATAACAATTATATACAAAATAATCATACAAATTTCACAATACACATGTAGCCAAAACTATCGATTTCTCGATTTCCATTTATATTTAATAGTATGCATCAATACACACCATTATCTTACAAAGTTTTATTTTAGGTTATTTCACATGATTATATTATTATTGCTAATTTACAACCACAGTCTCATAACCCCCTTATCCCTCGTCAGCTAATATTTTAATAACGGCGCTCCCTCTCATCATACTTCCAGGAGATCTGTTCTCCTACTTCCCGGATCCTATTTCCCGCATCCATTAACTCCTCGCCAAAGTGACGGAGTTCAACTAAATTCTCATTACTCATCGGTGGATTAGGTATATGAAGGGGTATGGTCCCAGATCTCGCGTCAGCATGACCGCGAATGACCATTACCCTTATCAAAAACCTCCACCAGCAATAACTTACCTGTGTCCGCGTGGGCACACGCGAACACAGCGGTCCAATCTGTCCAGTGATGAGAAGACTTACCTTAAGGACGGAAACCAATGTTGCATAGCGATGCGGCCCCACATCGCATCCTATGAACATTTTCGTCACGACAAGGGAGCTGGACAACGGTAACAGTCACTAAGCGGCGATGCGGCATGGCACCGCATCCGCATAAATCTTGGATGGAACAACCAATGCGGGAACAACGTTAATGACCGCAAGCAGCGATGCGGCCTGGCACCGCATCCTGCCTACAAGGCAAGTGGGTCTGACACCACAGTGCAAGTGGCACTGGGAACAGTCGCCTACCGGCCCACGTGTATACAACAGTCTGACACCACCGCAGGACGTGGCATCACCACCGTAACCGACAGGTCTGACACACCTGCAAATAGCTGTGCGATGTCAGGCTAGCTACTCAACTACCCTCCTTCACTCCTCGGCTATAAATACTCATCCCAAACCAGGTTTGAGGTATCACTTCTCAACTCTCTCAATACTACTACTATCACACTTTGCTTCCCAAGCAAATTACTGATTCTCACGCCGGAGAGTGGTAACAAGGAGCACCCCCCACCCCATCATCCTTGTTACGAGTCACGATTTGTTTCCTTGTGCAGGAAACCCACCGCCAGACGATCCAGCCAGCGATCCTCGGAAAGAAGGGATTAACCCTCTTGACGAGACCAGTGAGCCCCACCCGGTTAACCATTGTTTCATCATTGGCGCCCACCGCTACCCTTAGCACTTTTTTCCAATCATCCATCTCTCCAAAGATATGTCTGATCGTCTAAACAACATTACCGGGGATAATCCAAACCCCGCAAACACAGGGCCTACGGGGACTATTCCCATGGCCCCAAATGTTGAACACATTGGCACATCAACGCAAGGGGGCGCATCCCTTACGTTCGGACATGATTTATCACAGTATGCTTCTGTGATACCTCCAGGCATGAACCTTCGTACCTGGTATGACCAACAAGCAGCTATACTGGCTGCAACATACAACAGGCACAAGTATCTGCGGGGCCTACCCCAGCACCGCACACCCCTGCGGGCCGTACTTTACAGTACGACGGCAGGGCCCCAACACATCCGGCCTCCAGAAGCAGGCACGAAGATCGCGGTTCCTCTTACTGCGACGTCCGCACACTTAATGAGGACGACTCCTCATATGGGTCCCGCCACAGGAGCCATATACAGAGTCGCCTAGGCCCACATGGCGAAACTAGGCGACAGTCTACAGCCCACCACGGCATAGGCATTCATAGCCGACTGGGACCCCAGTCCCACCGTGAAGGGCAAGGCCATACCGATCCGGACGATGGTACATACCGTGCGGAATCCCATGCCACCAGCAGCAGACCGGGAGGACGCAACTACGTTCTTCCCACTCACCCCCGCACTACGTACCTCCGCGCTGCAAAGCATCACCGCGGCCAACCCTACAGGCCGAAATCTGCGGCCGAAAACTCCAAGTTCGTCCCAGAAATCGCCCACGCCGATGTCACCACCACAAAATTCCCATTAAACATTGGGAAATACAACGGTTCGACCGACCCAGATGATCACAACAACATCTTCGTCGGCGCCGGGTGCAACGGTAGGTGGGATGAACCCACCTGGTGCCATTTTTCCCACAGACCCTAACAGGTCTGGCCAGGGCATGGTTCGATTCTCTACCACCAGGGTCACTGACCTCATTCGAGGACTTACAAGAAAAGTTCCTCGCGCACTTTAGCCGGCAACGACGCCATGAACGTGATTCCATGGACGTCATGAACATCTGGCGCAGGGATAACGAATCGCTTGAAGCGTTCGTTGTCCGTTACAATAAAGAATGCCTAGAGATAGGCGATGTCGCCGACCAAATGGCACGTAACCATTTCATTGTTGCCGTTAAAGATGAGCAAATGGTTATGAATATCTCTGGCAAAGATGGTTTACCTAAGAAGTGGGAAGATGTCATGGCTGCGGTCAAGACAAACGCCCAGACTCAGCGGTCCCTAAGACCGCACATGTCAAAGGCACAACCCCAAGTGGAAGGCCAGTCTTCCCACCAAGAGCCCAAGCGCAGCAATAAGCGCAACCGGGACACATGGAATCGCGGCAGCGATTCCAGACCATATGTCCCACGAAACAACCAGACTGATGCAAGGGCTACAATCAACGCCCAGCGTGAAAACCGGGCGTCAAAAAAGGAGTCTCGGGACCGCAGCTGGACCGAGATTAACCAGTCGCCAAGCGACGTCCTCCTCACGGACGCACAATTCCTGCGACCGGCCCAACCGATGAAGTCCAAAAAGAACCAGGATCCCGCACTCTATTGCGAGTATCACAAGGACTCGGGCCACACCACGAACAGCTGCATCAGTCTCCGGCTGGAGATTGAACGAGCCCTAAAGGAGGGGAAACTACAACACCTGTTGACAGGCGCACAGAAAGCTACCAAGCGCATCACCCCCCACAACGAGGGCACCTCCACGGGTAAGAGGACCATGTACGTGGCCTCTACCCACATGATCAATGGGGGAAGAGGAAGGCCGCGCAAGGCGGCAAGAAGACCGGACAATGACTGGAAAGACGAGCAAGTCGTCTTTCCAAAAGTCCGAGTCGGCCCGCGCGATAGACGCGCCGTGGTTATCACAGGCCACCTGGCTCACTACTGCACCGAGCGATTATTCATCGACCTGGGCAGTACATCCGATATTATATACGAGCAATGCTTCAACCAGTTCGATCAAGAAGACAAAGATCGACTGCAGCCAGCGGACTACCCGTTGGCCGGGTTTGCAGGGGAAACCGTATTCCCCCTGGGCCAGATTACCTTTCCTGTGCGCCTCACCAACGGGAGGCACACAAGAACGGAGGAGGTAAACTTCATGGTTTTACCGCACACCTCCAAGTACGACGTACTTCTCGGGAGAGAGTCCCAGGGCGACTTCAACATGATCACATCCGTCCCTCACTCTGCCATTGGTTTCCCAACCGAGACGGGGGTCGCGATAATATACGCCCGGAGAGAAGTTATGTCTACGGACGACCTGCGTCCAGCCAAGGTAGCAAGGCCCACCCCCAACACGCAACCAGTAAAATGGGTGCTTAACGCAAGACACCCAGAGCAAACGGTCACGTTGGGCCATGCCTTGTCACCCACCATCAGAACGCGCCTGAAGCAACTCCTCTTCAGGAACCAAGATATTTTTGCATGGACACCCGCAGACATGACAGGGGTGCCACGCGAAATCGCGCAACATTTCTTGAATACCATGCCAGGTATCAAGCCGGTGATCCAAAGCCAACGCCACCTTGTATCAGCAAAAAACGCGGCGATGGAAGAGCAGGTACAGGAACTGCTCTCCGCAGGCATCCTGCGGGAAGTCAAATACCAGACTTGGTTGTCCAACCCAGTCATGGTAGAAAAACCAAGCGGGGGCTGGCGCATGTGTGTCGATTACAAAGACCTCAATAAGGCCTGCCCCAAGGATTGTTACGCACTTCCAGAGATCGACGAGAAGGTCGATAACCTCGCACCATTTCGATGGAAGTGCTTCCTCGATTGTTACAAAGGCTACCACCAGGTACAGATGGCAATCGAAGATGAAGACAAAACGGCTTTCCGCACTCCTACCGGGAACTACTGCTACACCAAAATGCCGTTCGTGTTGCGCAACACGGGCGCAACCTATCAAAAGTTGATGAACGACACTTTTCACGGTCAAATCAGCAAAAGTGTCAAAATTTATATGGACGACCTGGTCGTCATGAGCATGGAGGAAGACACCATGCTCAACGATATCGAAAGAACATTCCAAACTCTGCGAAGTGTCAACATGAAGCTTAATCCAGGGAAATGCTTGTTTGGAATGGAAGAAGGCAAATTCCTCGGATTCATCGTAACCAAAGATGGATTCAAGGTAAACCCGGAAAAGGTTCAGGCGATCGAACGCATGCCATCGCCCTCTACGATGAAAGAAATGCAACGACTAGCCGGCAGGCTAGCCGCACTAAACAGATTCTTAGCAAACCACGCAGCTAAGTCATACCCTTTCATCAAGACCCTGCGGAGCTGCCTAAAAAAGGAACAATTCCAATGGACCGCAGAGGCCGAAAAAGCTTTCCGGGAGATGAAAGAGTGTTTGATCCAACTCCCAACTTTAACCGCACCACGAAAAGATGAGCCACTTATTTTATACCTGTCTGCCGCGGACAACACGGTAGGCGCGGTACTCATAGTGGAGCGGGAAGGAGTCCAAACACCCATTTACTACATCAGCAAAATGCTCAACGACCCAGAGACAAGGTACTCCATCATGGAGAAATTGGTACTGGCACTAGTGCACGCATCGAGACGTTTACGACGTTACTTCGCAAACCACGTCATCACAGTGTTAACCAACTACAGGATCGGCCCGATCCTATCCAAACCCGACATCTCTGGGAGGTTAGCAAAATGGGCAATCGAGCTGGGCGCACTTTCACTGAACTATAAGCCGCGCCCCGCAATCAAAGGCCAGGTCTTGGCTGATTTCGTTGCTGAAGTACCACCAAACCGCATTCAAGAATGCGAAGAAGAACAAAACCCTACATCACCACCATCCTCCGCAGAAACCAGGGCACTATATACAGATGGTGCATCCAACGAAGATGGTGCTGGCGCAGGTCTGCGACTTGTCAGCCCCGATGGCCAAGAGCTAACTTACGCAATCCGCCTCGATTTCAAAAGCATGAATAACGAGGCGGAGTATGAGGCTCTACTGGCAGGGCTGCGTTTGGCAGTCAAACTCGACGTCAAACATTTGGAAGCACACGTCGACTCACTACTGGTTGCAGGGCAGATACGCGGTGACTATGCCGCAAAAGGGGATATCATGATCCTCTACCTCGAAGAAGCCTTGCAACTGAAATCAAGGTTCACCTCCTTCAATATTCGCCATATCAACAGGAGTGATAACAAACCTGCGGATGCACTATCAAAACTTGCATCCACCAGCTTCCAACACCTGGCAAAAGAGGTACGCATCGAGATTCTGCAAAATCCTTCAGTACCCCTGCGCCAAGTCAATGTCATCCAGTACGGTACAACATCCTGGATGACACCGATAATTGCATACTTACAATCAGGTGTTACTCCCGAAAGCAAGGCAGAAGCACGCAAGCTACAATACAAAGCGTGTCATTACCAAATGGGAGACGGTATCTTATACCGTAAATCATACCTTGGGCCACTCCTACGATGCGTCAACCCCCAAGATGCCACATACCTTATCAAAGAAATTCACGAGGGAATATGTGGCATACACGCAGGCCCACGCATGGTCGTGGCCAAAATCATGAACGCCGGGTACTATTGGCCCGGCATGCACCTGGACGCAGTCAAAGTCTTACGCAAGTGTTTCAATTGTCAGCGACATGCTCCCAAGACCTTGCGTCCCAAGAACAACCTGATCCCCGTCACCACAGCATGGCCATTCCAGAAATGGGCAATCGATGTGGTGGGACCATTTCCAGACGCACCAGGTGCAGTGAAATTTATCATAGTGGCTGTTGATTACTTTACAAAATGGGTAGAGGCAAAGCCACTTGCATCAACCACCGCTATGATAACAAGGAAATTCGTGTGGGAACATATCATCTGCCGTTTCGGTCTACCAATGTGCATCGTCACCGATAACGGTACCAACTTCACCGCCGATGACTTTCAAAAATGGCTAAAGGAGCTAAACATTGAACACATATTCTCCTCAGTGGCGCATCCGCAAGGGAACGGCCAAGTCGAGAGTATCAATAAAAGCTTAGTCGAAGGCATCAAAGCACGGTTGGGAACAGCCAGACGCGGCTGGGTTGATGAACTCCCAAGTATTTTATCGGCTCACAGGACAAGCCCAAAAACAAGCAACGGTGAGATACCCTTCAGCCTGGTCTATGGCACTGAAGCGATGATCCCCGCGGAAGTAGGCCTCCCCTCACCTAGAATGTTGGCTATCAACAAGATAGACAACAATGAGGAACGCAGGGTTGACTTGGACCTCTTGGAAGAAAGGCGCGAAAACGCTGCCATCAACGAGGCCAAATACAAAACCAAACTTGAAAAGTACTACAATGCACGCGTTTGCATTTGTACTTTCAACCCGGGAGACTACGTCCTTCGTGACAATGAAGCATCTAATGCGGAACGCCCAGGGAAACTTGCCCCCAAGTGGGAAGGACCCTACCTCATCCAAAAGGTCCTGGGCAAAGGCGCGTACAAACTGCAAACATTAAAAGGCAAAACTATCGCACGTACATGGAACACACAACAGCTTAGACGCTGCTACATGTAAGCCATGTTTTTTACATTCACCATGTAACCTATCGGGCCACAGGCCAGTCGCAAATAAATAAATAAACGATTCAATGCAATATTGTTTATTTTCTTCTATTACAAATGCGTGTTCCACTCTGCGGTATCTACAAAAACAGATTGGCAAAATCTTCATTCATGATACCCACACAGAGTGGTGACCACATGCAACTATTGTAATAGGCTGACAATAGCAAACCATCAACTGCCTATACGGCTGGATATGCAAAAACGGTTTTCACAAAACCTAGACAATTCCTAAACCCTACAGGAATTGACTAATACTCATACGACAAAGGTATTCATACTTGCATATCATCTAGATATGCAAAAGGCAAACACAGACTCGGTGTTATTCACAATAACATTTACAAGTTCAGACAGGCAAGTAGTAAAAACACTTGTACAAATTGAACAAAACGATTCTTTATATTCAAAAAATTCCAACACCTACGCGGTGCACAAGGAATTTACATAAACTTTTTTGACATTTACATGAGGAAACAAAAAAGGCACGCAGGCCAGCCTAATCTTCCTTTGTCCCGCTGGAACCCGCACCATCAGTGCCCTCAACAGCAGGCTTCTCCTCATCTTCTTCATCAGCGTATAACACTCGCAAGCGGTCCACATAGTCCTCCGCTTCTAGACACTTTTCAAGCTCCTCAAGACCGGAAAGGTTTGTTTCGTTATACGCCACAACCGCAGCATCAAGAAGCGCTTCAGTATCCACACCGTGGAACCCGGATCGCTCATCAGTATATCGGCCCTGGGCCAAAACATTCATATGGCCAATGCAACGATTATAGCCAGCTTTAAAACCAGCATCCCGGGCACGCTCCTTAATCTCATTAACACCTGATACATTCTCAGGTGCGTCAAGGATGGCCGTAACAATCTGCGAAACAAGAATACAAAGGTTATCAAAGGCAAACCTACAACAAAAATAACGAAGGCAACGGATACTTACATGCCCGATCCCATGCATACGCATCCATTCACGGTCAGCATTGAGCAGCTCAAGTGACGAAGCAAGGCTATCTCTAGCCTCTTCAGCCTCTCTTGCCCGCGCTTCAGCTTCAGCAGCACGGGCAGAGACTTCCTCAATAGCGGCCCCCCGGGTCCGCACTTCACCCTTTTTTCAAGGAGAACACAAGTATACAAATATTATCAACATACTTATGAGACATACGCAAATTCAAAGGCAAAAAAGACTTATACCTGAAGGCCCAAGATAGTTTTCGATAAGTTGGTACGATCAACATTTGCCCCTTCAAGAGCCTTTGCAGTGCGGGCACCCACATCCTTGGCCTCTTCAAGAGCCTTTGCAGCGCGGGCCCCCGCCTCCTTGGCCTCTTCAAGAGCCTTTGCAAGGCGAGCTTCCGCCTCTTTGGCCTCTTGGGCAGCCGCAACAGCTGCTGCCTTCTCTTTAACCAGCGCAGCATTTCCTGCCTTAGCATTAACAAGCTCCTGGCGAACACGAAAGAGAGTTTCATTCTATTTGACCCAAGAGTCTTTCCAAGCCTTGCGCTCATTAGAAAGTGTCTCGCGCTCATTAGAAAGAGATTCTTTCCAACTCTTGCGCTCAGTGGAAAGCAGTTTTGCAAGGGTACGAACCTGTTTAAGCTCAGCAGTTGTAGCCCACTCTTCAGTCTGCTTATGCTTTTCAAATGCAACCCTATCCCTTTCAAGCTGCTCTGCACCCTCACGTACAGCCTTCACCAACTCCTCAGCCTCGGCACGCAAGCGCACATTCTCCTCCTCCCTGCGCCCCAACACCTTATACTTTTCCATAATGGCATTGGCCATTACGGAACTCCCAACAAGCATGGAGGAGAGTTGGTTAATCTGGGCCTCACTTGACAGAGAACGGGCCCGGTTGATGTAACACCTCGGAAATTCACGTCCTGTAATATATTGACACGTGTCATAATGTTTAAACGTGTGAAAGAAATATTATAAAAGGACTAAAGCTGACGAACATGGAAAGTATGTGAATATACGTATTCTAAGTGTCAACTGTGAATAAAAATAATGTATACTAACCCTACGTGGTGCTCATACCTTCAAACGAATAAATCATGGATCATACGAGGCTGAAAGTGAGAGATTACAAACTACAGGGGTTAAACGTGTCAACATGTTTAATTTATACCTCTGAGTGACCTTTTGACATACCCGAAGCTTTGTAACGATAAATTATGCTCACTAGAATGCACGGTTAAAATTTCATAAAGTTTCGTCAACGTATGAGAAAGTTGTGATCAAATTCGTGTGCGAGGGTTTAAAGCGTAAACGTTGAAAGTTAGACCTTTTCGGGTAACAATTTAGTTACCCGAGGGCTTAACAAAGTGGGTATATGTTTTAAAGCACCTATATATCAATTATAAAGGTTCATACAGCAATAATCGAGTGTCTGTACAAGATTTGAAGAGCCAAGGATCAAACAGCAATTAAATAACATTTTTTGGATGAAATACACATGCTCGCGTAGCGCGAGCATGAAGCCTGGAGGCGTCGCGCTACGCGACTGAAACATCTGGACAGAAACATTGTTTCTTGGTCCCTTGTCTGCCACAAGCTTGGTGCATGAACTTTGATCGATTTTCTCACATATAATTGGCCCCTAAAACACCCCTAGAACACTAGGGCATGTGTCAAACAATTGTGGGATGTCCTAGACTTGGTTGTCAAGCTTTTGGTGGTGTCCATGAGCACTATATAAGGGACCATAGTTGCAACAATTGCTACATACATCATTCAAGTGCCATCTGAGCATTGGAGGAGCTTACAATCTGATTCAAGGCCTTCCTAATCATCCATTAATCATCTAGTAAGTTGCCTAACCCTTCTAAATTAATTCTAGCTTTATAAATAGCTTAAAAGTCAATATATCGTGCTTAACGGTTGACTTCGTGATTAAGTGTCGATAGCTCAGTCGTATCACGAATTAAAAGTACCATTAGATAGGTAATTATATGGGTATTAAACCCTTATAAGGGCGCGTACCAATTCCAGACCTAACTAGGTCGTTTGTCGGGTCAAACGTTGACCGAAAAAGTCAACAGAATTACAAAATATGATTTAATGCACGATTAATGATCCGAGAGGTGTGTAACCTATTTTAACCTAAATATAACATGGTAATAAGTATAAAAACTTGTCTACGCTTGCCCGACTCGACAAATTTCTGTTTAAACCCGGTTCGGAACCGAAAGGCGCAAAACCTTGACTTTTGCTTTGACTTCGGTTCTGACCCGTTTTAGTTTGATTCGAAGATGCCTTAGTGCTTCATTAGAGTAGGGTTGCATGATAGTATAAGTCTCTGTACTTGTTTCGTTGATTATCCGATGCATGCACACGTTTCCGTTAATCGCTTAAATTGGACCATAATGCCCTTATGACCGTACAACGAGCATTTTGAAAATGTGAAAGTACAAAAATCTTAGTTACTGACTATTAAACATGTACGTAAATTTTCACGCCAATCGGAGGTCTAGATTAGGAGATATGCGCATTAGCGTAAATAATAAGCTTTTTATTAATTAAACGGCGCGATTAGCGCATAGCCTATCTAAACCCGATTTTCGGTACCAAAGCTTTTACCCACTGATGTTAAATAATATTTTGGGATTTTTGAAGATTTTTATTATTTTTAAACTGATCTTAAGCTAGGCTTATCGCATTGATTCGGTTAATACCGAATATGCCCTTTTAGGCCATAAAACGAGTTTTACGAATCCGTTTGATACCAATCCAATTGCCACTGATTTTAAATAATAAATAGAGTGTTTTGAGCCTGTTTTGCTGATCAGAAAACTCAGAATGGTATTTTAAACCGTACGTCGCTTAAAACGGCTTTATACGCGTATTAAACGCGTAGTTTGGTATTAAAACCATTTTACCACGTAAGACTTAATACCGATAGACATAACCTGTTAAATTAAGTTGTTTTCCTGATTTATTCAGACCCGGATCACAGAAACTTAATAAATCCCTTTTATGGTCATTAAAATGACCAAAATACCCCTACGGGGCATAATTAGGGAATAAACTCGTTATGGGCATTATGGAAGATATCATAATGATATCACAACATATTTAAAGCGTATTAACTTAGGAAACCTGTTCGTGACCCTTTCGGTTACCCGTTATGCATTATACGCGTTCGGTTCGGTTTATGTAACTAGTTTGCATAAACTAGCCGAAACGGGTCAAACGATATCATTTTTATCTCAACATCCAGAATGTGAATAGTAAACCCATATTAAACAAGTCCTCAAACTTGTCGGGTCTAAATCACATTCTATCCGGTCTTCGCTTAATCGTGCGTACGAACCGTATCTTTGAAACTAGCCGGTCTAAGCTTAAGCTTAATTAAAGACCCGTTAGGATTCTAATAGGTTATTAAAAACCTTCGTTCCAGATTAGGAGCCCAGTAAAAGCTATCTGTACTTGCTGATTTGATATACGGCTGGGATTGAATTTATATTTAGCTCAGGTAAATACTTTTAACTTATTTTCCCTATACGGGCTTGGGTTACGGTACATAGCGTACCGCTTGATCGAGCATCAAATCTTCCACGCTTAGTGGTTAATTGAATAATTTGATCGGCTCGTTTTAAACAGATGTGTTTACTTTACAGCCTTTGGGGGGTTAATGACCATGTCCCGGATATCCTCGGCATTATCTTACGAGATAGCCACGACCTGAGCACGGGGTGTAGGCGTACTCCCGTGTATAACTCACTTAAAGTGGTGTGTCTATTGATCTTTAACCCGGATACGTCCGGGCTACTGAACGCATAAGTAACATGTAAATCGTTCACAAGATTATAATATTAAATAATTCTCCCAAGTTAAAAAGATTAATTTTGCCTCTGTGCATTTTAATCAATGTGTCAAGATATTTTGTGCCACGTGCATTCAAAACAATTTACAAACTCTTTTTCCAAAATGAGTCAGTTGAATGTATTTACCAATGTAAACTGACGTATTTTCCAAAAAGGCTAAATGCAGGTACTATACGAACTTGGCTGGATATGTCTCCTTAGCATCAATAGAAGTCTCGCAAGCTTAAGATGCCTAAAAGTCTGTTGAACTATTATTTCCATTCTATGTTCGATCCTTCTGTGGATAAACTTCCGGATATTGTGACAGTTGATATTACAATAATAAATTCGGTTGTATTATATTTTCACTTGCTTCCGCTGTGCTTAATAATATTGTGTTGTTTGACTATTATGTTGCCAACCATGATGTCACGATACTCCCCACCGGGCCCACCGGTGACACGTGGAAATCGGGGTGTGACAGGTTGGTATCAGAGCCAACACTGAGTGAATTAAACACTAGCCTTAGTGTTTAATCTCAGTTACACAATTGCACAATTCTAAACTTCTGAGTCTAGACTTAACTTAGGAATATTCTCAATCCTAATCTTGAAGTTTTGCTTCCAAGTTTTTATATATTGGATACGTCGCCAAGCGAAGAAGCTGTAACAAGAATTCTCCACATCTGGAGCTTTGAAATGCTGAGCTTCGTACCGCGACCAGGATGAAACGTGAGACCAAGGAGAAAGCCTTCAAGAATTGAATGAAGAAGAAACTCCTTTGCTGAAGATCGTTTCCTCAATAGTCCTTATGAGGACATATTTACCTTTTCAGTCCCTTCGAGGACGACATTATTCCTTTTAAAGTCCCGCTTAGGGCAACTTTATACTTTTATTTTTATATAATGGAATGATTAAGTTTAAACTTTCATTCTAAATAAGAAATATTAAATAAATGGAAAAATAATATTTCCTTTTTGCAAGATCTACCATTATAATAAAATGGCAAAATCTAAAGGGGCAAGACCTAGCTTCGGGTCATATTAAGACCGGCCAAGATGGCAGTTCCGCAATTTAGATTCAGATCCATATTTACACCTCAATTTAAAAATTGTTCTGCGTTAATTATAAATTAAGAATCTTAAGTGTGAAACCTAGCCTCGGGTCAATTATAAGACCGGGCCAAGATGGTAAGACCTGTTAAAAAGATTCAAATCATTAATTAAGAATCTTAAGTGTGAAACCTAGCCTTGGGTCAATTATAAGACCAGGCCAAGATGGTAAGACCTATTTAAAAAGATTCAATTCCCAGTTAACATCTTAAAACATGTTAACACTCCTGGCAGATGTGATTCATTTAAAAATCACACACGTCATTTTTATATAGGATTCTTCAAAAGATCCCTAACCCAGTTTAATGATCCCTGAATCCTGGGTTTACGTCATCAATTAAGATGATCATATTTTAACCATACGTGGTAATATAGTGCCTACGGGCCTTGCTCATTTCTACATGAGCCAACATACAGTGGTAGCTATGACTCCCTGTCAGATAAAGGTAATGAACTAGGTTCAAACCTCAAATGCTTGATTCTCTGAAATCCTAGCATATAATTTATAATTGTCTACGTGACTAGGCCTATTGTGCCAATATACTTTCATGCTGTGATTCTCTGAAATCATAGCTTAAAATTTACAAATGTCCTTGTGACTAGGCCTATTGTGCCAGAATACCTTCATGCTTTGATTCTCTGAAATCATAGCTTATAAATTATATATGTCCATGTGACTAAGCCAGTCGTGCTAATATACTTAATGACCTTGATTCTCTGAAATCATGGCTTATAATTTAAAAATTTGTCCTTGTGACTAGGCCTTTTGTGCTATAAAATAAAACTGTTATTATTGCTTTGATTCTCTGAAATCATAAGCTTATAATTTATAAATGTCCATGTGACCAGGCCATTGGGTGCCACTAATAAAACTGTTAATGTTTTTATAATTAGGATAAATTATAAAAGAAATCCTAAATAAATATGATTAATAAATTAACCATATATGGTCTCTGTTTACCATGGTTAATGAATTTCCCTAAGGGGGTAATCCAGTAATAAACATCTCTTATAAGGGAAGTGCCTACGGGCTATAATTAATGTCCTCTGAGACTAAAGACAGTGGTAGCCTACAGCTCCCTGTCAAGAAAAGGTAATGAACTTTGATTCAAACCTTAAGGCCACGAATCTCTGAAATCATGGCCTATAAATTTAACTTGTCTACGAGACAAGGCCATTGGTGCTATTATTAACTTATGAATTAGGATTTATGATAAAAATCCTGGATAAAATAAATATCCTTCCTTCTCTGTCAGTATGCAATTGAAGGGAATCTTAAAGGTGAAACCTAGCCTACGCGGCCAAGATGGTGAAACCTACTCAAGGGATTCAAATCCTTGTTAACACCTAGGAATGTGTTAGCACTCCTGACAAACGTGATTCGAGAAAATCACAACAGTCATCATTATATTGGATTCTTCCAATTCTCAAATCTAGCCTAGTGATCTAGGAATCATGGCTTATATCATCCTATAAGATGATCATATTATAAACATCCGTTAGTAATAAAGCACCTACGGAGTAAACTTGTTGTCCGATAAGACAACGACAGTGATGGTCTTTGACCTCCTGTCTAACATGTTGGACTATGTCCAAACATAATAGTCTATATGATCAATGCGATCATGACTAATATTACCTGATACGATGATAGTATTATTAAACATCCTTTAGTGATGTCTTGCCTACGGGCTATAATATATTGTCCATTTGAGACATTGACATTGTTATCGTTATGATTCCTTGTCTAAGGTGGTGAGCTATGCTCAAGCCAAATAGTCAATATGATTAATGCAATCATGACTTATAGCACCTAATAGGACGAACCAATTATAAACATCCATGAGTGATGTTTTCGCCGATGGGCCAAATTATACTGTCCATGTGAGACAAAGACATTGTGATCTTTACGATTCCCTGTCCAAGGTGGTGAGCTATGCTCAAGCCTAATAGTTCATATGATCAATACGATCATGACAAAAATCATCAATACGGTGATTAAAAATTTTAACATCCGCAATGATGTTTTGCCTAAGGGCTATATCATATCGTCCAACAGAGACAAGGCAATTGTAATCTTTTGTGATTCTTTGCCAAGGGGGTGAGCTACACTCAATTCCCATAATCTATACTATCAGGGCGATCCTGACTAGTATCCTCAGTATGATAATCATAATATTAACACCCATCGTGATGAAATGCCAACGGGCTATACTTTATTCTAGTGTCGATAAGACAAAGATAGTAGCGATCTTTATGATCCCCTGTTCGAAATGGTGTGATTACACCCAAACCTAATAGTCAATATGATCGATGTGATCATGACTAATATCATTAGATACGATGGTTATATATAAACATCCATTAGTGATGTTGATTGGCTTATTTTTCTGCCAAAAGAATCGTCTTTCAAGACAATGACAGTTGTAGCCTATGACTCCCTGTCCAAAGGTGAAGAACCACGTTCAAACCTTGAAGCCCTAATCTAAAAAGATTGCGGCTAATAAATTAAGGTTCTTGATGGTAGATCATCGAGTTATGTTTTAAAGTCATTCATGACAAGCCTATGTGCTATAATTTGTCATTCGTGACAAGCTAACATATTAAATGTTAACATCCCTGGTGACAGGCCCTAGTGCCATATCCTATAACGTCCTAGAGACAAGGCCATTTGTACCGTATCTAAATGTCATCACGACAAGGCCTTCGCGCCATATGATTACTTATGTCCTTCATGACTGTGCTTTATGCCATATTTTCTACGTCCCTCGCGACAGGCTTCTATGCCGTATATGTATATAAATATATATAACCGAAGTCATGAAAGGCTAGCCTTTGAACTATTTAAAATCGTCCTTGTGACAAAGACAGTTGTGACATTATGATCCCCTGTCAAGCAAGTATTGGACTCGCTCCAAACTTTGGGTGCCATTGATGGTCCTGTTATGACCTAGGCTAAATATAATGGAAATACGTTCAAAATAACATTCACTATGAACGTTCGGAACAGAATAGCCCATACGGTTTATGAATGTCGTGGCTAATCTAAGTCAGGTCATCAGGATGATGACTGATAATGGTTAAATCTTGGTGATTGGTACCAAGTTTTGAGTATGGAAAACTCGGATGAGGTAGACGACATTCGCAACGCTATTAAGGCGACAAAAGTTAATAAAACTACAAATGTAAACCTCAATTTTAATGGAGTTAATCCTCAGACTGTGGTTGACGCAGCAGTTGAAGGAATCATGGGAAAAGGTCATGAGACAATCCAAAGAGCCGAATTCTTTTCGCTCTAAATCTCATACAAAACCATGTTTAAATTGCTCATGAAGAGATTTTTGTTCACACTTCGTATATGAAGGATGAACCAAAAGAAGGAGAATAACTCCCAGAAATCCGAGAAAGAGAGCAAGTACAGGCTTAATAAAAAGCAACGAAAGTTCGGTAAGAAGCCGGTATACCTCTGAGACTGCTTCAGCATTATTAGATGGATGTTTTATATCCATTAGGAATCATTTTTCCGATGTCCTAGTTTAGTTATAAATAAGGACTCAATAAAGTGATAAAAATCGATTGGTTGCCTTAAAAATTAAGCCCATATTGTGGGTGATAAGGAGCAATTAATTATCAAGACTCCTTATGAGACAACTCTCATAATTACACGTATCCGTACGTTTAATTAATATTAAACCCAAAAAAATGGTGGAACTGGCCGTCCCCGGAATCGAACCTGGGTCTAGGCCGGCCGCACCCTTTCGCGCGCCTAGCCAACTGGGCTAGGTGCCTAGTTTGTGAAACTTCCATTATTGATTAATTATAAGCACTTGTACAATAAACTTCCTTATCATTTATCAATGATAATTTCTGCTAAGTGTCCTGTTTTTAATACAGGCAATAATAAATCTTCATAAACCATAAGCTTAGCAAACTTCTATATTATTTACAAGGTATAACTACCAAGGAAACCATAGTAACCGATCCTTCTAGATCGGCAAGGAATCCTTCCGAAAATCAGAGTACTCTTTCTTTGCATAGAGTACGACAACATATGTTATTTTAGTTATTTTCTCATTGTTTTTCTATCGCCTGCGAATGCCAAACTATGTTGGATAAAAGTGTCATATGAGTATTGGCGTATCCTAGTGTGTCCCATAGATTATTTCCATGTCTGATCAGCATGGAGGTTTAATACATGGAACCCTAAGATATCCCAATGATCATATTGTACTAAAGTCGACTAGTAATATTCAAAGAAGATATCCAAAAATGGAATTTTTCCAAGTAAATGTTCCCGATTAAGGAATTCGAGGACTTATAACATAGGTGTCACTCATTTGACACGAACAATGATGGATGAACTGGAGCCTGAGATATGGAAAATCTCTGTAGCCTCCTTGTATATTAATTATCTTCTCAAAAGTTGTCCCTGCTTACCTCCTGGAAGGCAGGTAGAATTAAGATTGTAGCCCGCCGTGGGCTGGAGTATTGTGAAAACTCCATACTGATTATGGAATAAACGAAACCTTGATTAAGTAGGTTTTAAGACATAGGCTCATATAACCAGACTCAATATTCTGAGGGTTTTATATTATTAAATAAGAAAGACGGTTCATATTGCTTATGCATGCATGCCGCAACCTTAATAGGCAACGATTAAGAATTTCCATCAGCTACCCAGGATCTAAGGGCAAACTATTGGTGGATAGGCTTGAAGAAGTCTGTGGCCACCTATGTAGCTAAATGCTTGACATGTGCGTAAGTCAAAACCGAGCATCAGAAACCATCAGGTTTGCTACAACAGCCTGAACTTCCTACGTGGAAGTGGGAGATGGTAACCATGGATTTTATTACCAAGTTACCCAAGACGAGGAAAGGAAATGATACGATATGGGTTATAGTTGACAGACTGACTAAGTCAGCTCATTTCTTACCCATCAAGGAGACTTATAGCTCCGATATGTTATCCCAGTTATATGTTGATAAGATTGTAGCCCTACACGGCATACCTGTAGCTATTATCTCTGACCGGGATACTAGGTACACGTCACATTTTTGGAAGAGTTTCCAACAATCTTTGGGCACACGTTTGAACTTTAGTACGGCTTACCATCCTCAGAAAGACGGTCAGAGTGAGCGTACTATTCAAATGTTGGAAGACATGCTACGTGCATGTGCGATCGATTTGGGAGGTAGCTGGGATAAGAACCTACCATTGATCAAATTCTCCTACAACAATAGCTACCATACCAGCATAAAGGCTGCGCCTTTTAAGGCATTATACGGTAGAAAGTGTAGATCGCCAGTTTGTTGGGCGGAAGTTGGAGAAGTCCAGTTATCAGGACCAGAGATCGTGTTCGAAACGACGGACAAGATTGTCCAGATTCGTAACAATCTCCAAGCTGCCCGGGATAGGCAGAAGAGTTACGCGAATCCAAGTCGTAAGGATTTTCACTTCGAAGTAGGTGATAAAGTCCTACTTAAAGTGTCACCCTGGAAAGGAGTGATGCGATTTGGTAAGAAAGGCAAACTAAGCCCGAGATACATAGGACCTTTCGAGGTTATCGAACGTGTCGGGTCAGTTGCCTACAAGTTGAACTTACCAGAAGAGCTCAGTGGAATTCACAATGTGTTCCACATCTGCAATCTAAAGAAGTGTTCCGCTGACGATTCACATGTCATGCCACATACAGATGTGCAAATAGATAAGAGCTTAACGTTCGTGGAAAAACCTTTGTCGATTGAAGATCGACAGGTAAGGAAGCTTCGAAGGAAGCATATACCTTTTGTAAAGGTCAAATGGGATGCCCGTAGAGGTCCCGAATACACGTGGGAGGTTGAATCCACGATGAAAGAAAAGTACCCTTACTTATTTCAGTAAATCTCGGGTCGAGATTTATTTTAAGGGGGTGAGGATGTAACACCTCGGAAATTCACGTCCTGTAATATATTGACACGTGTCATAATGTTTAAACGTGTGAAAGAAATATTATAAAAGGACTAAAGCTGACGAACATGGAAAGTATGTGAATATACGTATTCTAAGTGTCAACTGTGAATAAAAATAATGTATACTAACCCTACGTGGTGCTCATACCTTCAAACGAATAAATCATGGATCATACGAGGCTGAAAGTGAGAGATTACAAACTACAGGGGTTAAACGTGTCAACATGTTTAATTTATACCTCTGAGTGACCTTTTGACATACCCGAAGCTTTGTAACGATAAATTATGCTCACTAGAATGCACGGTTAAAATTTCATAAAGTTTCGTCAACGTATGAGAAAGTTGTGATCAAATTCGTGTGCGAGGGTTTAAAGCGTAAACGTTGAAAGTTAGACCTTTTCGGGTAACAATTTAGTTACCCGAGGGCTTAACAAAGTGGGTATATGTTTTAAAGCACCTATATATCAATTATAAAGGTTCATACAGCAATAATCGAGTGTCTGTACAAGATTTGAAGAGCCAAGGATCAAACAGCAATTAAATAACATTTTTTGGATGAAATACACATGCTCGCGTAGCGCGAGCATGAAGCCTGGAGGCGTCGCGCTACGCGACTGAAACATCTGGACAGAAACATTGTTTCTTGGTCCCTTGTCTGCCACAAGCTTGGTGCATGAACTTTGATCGATTTTCTCACATATAATTGGCCCCTAAAACACCCCTAGAACACTAGGGCATGTGTCAAACAATTGTGGGATGTCCTAGACTTGGTTGTCAAGCTTTTGGTGGTGTCCATGAGCACTATATAAGGGACCATAGTTGCAACAATTGCTACATACATCATTCAAGTGCCATCTGAGCATTGGAGGAGCTTACAATCTGATTCAAGGCCTTCCTAATCATCCATTAATCATCTAGTAAGTTGCCTAACCCTTCTAAATTAATTCTAGCTTTATAAATAGCTTAAAAGTCAATATATCGTGCTTAACGGTTGACTTCGTGATTAAGTGTCGATAGCTCAGTCGTATCACGAATTAAAAGTACCATTAGATAGGTAATTATATGGGTATTAAACCCTTATAAGGGCGCGTACCAATTCCAGACCTAACTAGGTCGTTTGTCGGGTCAAACGTTGACCGAAAAAGTCAACAGAATTACAAAATATGATTTAATGCACGATTAATGATCCGAGAGGTGTGTAACCTGTTTTAACCTAAATATAACATGGTAATAAGTATAAAAACTTGTTTACGCTTGCCCGACTCGACAAATTTCTGTTTAAACCCGGTTCGGAACCGAAAGGCGCAAAACCTTGACTTTTGCTTTGACTTCGGTTCTGACCCGTTTTAGTTTGATTCGAAGATGCCTTAGTGCTTCATTAGAGTAGGGTTGCATGATAGTATAAGTCTCTGTACTTGTTTCGTTGATTATCCGATGCATGCACACGTTTCCGTTAATCGCTTAAATTGGACCATAATGCCCTTATGACCGTACAACGAGCATTTTGAAAATGTGAAAGTACAAAAATCTTAGTTACTGACTATTAAACATGTACGTAAATTTTCACGCCAATCGGAGGTCTAGATTAGGAGATATGCGCATTAGCGTAAATAATAAGCTTTTTATTAATTAAACGGCGCGATTAGCGCATAGCCTATCTAAACCCGATTTTCGGTACCAAAGCTTTTACCCACTGATGTTAAATAATATTTTGGGATTTTTGAAGATTTTTATTATTTTTAAACTGATCTTAAGCTAGGCTTATCGCATTGATTCGGTTAATACCGAATATGCCCTTTTAGGCCATAAAACGAGTTTTACGAATCCGTTTGATACCAATCCAATTGCCACTGATTTTAAATAATAAATAGAGTGTTTTGAGCCTGTTTTGCTGATCAGAAAACTCAGAATGGTATTTTAAACCGTACGTCGCTTAAAACGGCTTTATACGCGTATTAAACGCGTAGTTTGGTATTAAAACCATTTTACCACGTAAGACTTAATACCGATAGACATAACCTGTTAAATTAAGTTGTTTTCCTGATTTATTCAGACCCGGATCACAGAAACTTAATAAATCCCTTTTATGGTCATTAAAATGACCAAAATACCCCTACGGGGCATAATTAGGGAATAAACTCGTTATGGGCATTATGGAAGATATCATAATGATATCACAACATATTTAAAGCGTATTAACTTAGGAAACCTGTTCGTGACCCTTTCGGTTACCCGTTATGCATTATACGCGTTCGGTTCGGTTTATGTAACTAGTTTGCATAAACTAGCCGAAACGGGTCAAACGATATCATTTTTATCTCAACATCCAGAATGTGAATAGTAAACCCATATTAAACAAGTCCTCAAACTTGTCGGGTCTAAATCACATTCTATCCGGTCTTCGCTTAATCGTGCGTACGAACCGTATCTTTGAAACTAGCCGGTCTAAGCTTAAGCTTAATTAAAGACCCGTTAGGATTCTAATAGGTTATTAAAAACCTTCGTTCCAGATTAGGAGCCCAGTAAAAGCTATCTGTACTTGCTGATTTGATATACGGCTGGGATTGAATTTATATTTAGCTCAGGTAAATACTTTTAACTTATTTTCCCTATACGGGCTTGGGTTACGGTACATAGCGTACCGCTTGATCGAGCATCAAATCTTCCACGCTTAGTGGTTAATTGAATAATTTGATCGGCTCGTTTTAAACAGATGTGTTTACTTTACAGCCTTTGGGGGGTTAATGACCATGTCCCGTATATCCTCGGCATTATCTTACGAGATAGCCACGACCTGAGCACGGGGTGTAGGCGTACTCCCGTGTATAACTCACTTAAAGTGGTGTGTCTATTGATCTTTAACCCGGATACGTCCGGGCTACTGAACGCATAAGTAACATGTAAATCGTTCACAAGATTATAATATTAAATAATTCTCCCAAGTTAAAAAGATTAATTTTGCCTCTGTGCATTTTAATCAATGTGTCAAGATATTTTGTGCCACGTGCATTCAAAACAATTTACAAACTCTTTTTCCAAAATGAGTCAGTTGAATGTATTTACCAGTGTAAACTGACGTATTTTCCAAAAAGGCTAAATGCAGGTACTATACGAACTTGGCTGGATATGTCTCCTTAGCATCAATAGAAGTCTCGCAAGCTTAAGATGCCTAAAAGTCTGTTGAACTATTATTTCCATTCTATGTTCGATCCTTCTGTGGATAAACTTCCGGATATTGTGACAGTTGATATTACAATAATAAATTCGGTTGTATTATATTTTCACTTGCTTCCGCTGTGCTTAATAATATTGTGTTGTTTGACTATTATGTTGCCAACCATGATGTCACGATACTCCCCACCGGGCCCACCGGTGACACGTGGAAATCGGGGTGTGACAGTTGACTTCAAAAGGGGTGCCCAAACCACCCAAAATCTCCCTACTCGCGGAGGGGTCAGCAGTAATATCATCCCCTTGCAGTACGGTCCAGGGGGCGGTGATAAGTCATGGCCCGATCTTCCGTATAGGTGCGGTAATAATACTCCAATTCAGACTCTTCAGGCTGAATGAGAGTCTCTACGAAACCCGCACCCCCAGAAACGGAACCAGAAGCCTTCCCAGCAGCAGGAGACTTCGGCCTTTCAATATAAGCAAATTTCAGGCCCAGATCATCAGTATCCTCTGGGGTAATGACATTATCATGGGAATCCACCGTGTCATAGATCTGGGCCGCAGGCCCCTTCCCAGTATCCTCCTCCCGCACAGAAGGCTCAGGCGTAACAACCTTATGAACCCCCACATCCGCAGAAGTATCATGCGGGGGAGGAGGAGGAGCATCAAAGATGGAGAACCCTTCATCTTGGGGTTCTGCAATCGAAGCAAAAATACGTTAAAACTACAAGTACAAATACAATACGTGTCCAAGTTACGCATTACGTACCAGGAACAACCACAGGCTTCTTTTGTGCCACAAAAGCCCCGCGTCTGGTCTGAATCTTCGGCTTCTTTTTCTCACCAGCATCAACAGCTTTCCCTGCTTTTCTCTTCTTCTCATCAGTAGGCTTGGAACCCGCAGTGGTTCCACCTGTGGCCGCACCAGCACCTGGAACACCCAAGCCCTCAAGGGTGTCAGATATTACCACGTAATCGGTATATCTGCGGAAATGAGAACGAGAGATACCTGCTGCATGCGGAACCAAAGGCGGAACAACAGGAGCCTCAGTTTTCTTCTTGCCGCGACCCCGCACAGGTTTATCCACTTGCTTCTTCTCTGCATGCTTTTTGGGAGCACCCTTTGACTCAAACTTACCAAGGGCCCCAAGAGTACCTGCATGTAGAATATCAGCAACATGAAACTTATAAGGCTAGAAAAGAAGGCTATGAAGGCAAGAAAAGAAGGCTATGAATTATACCTTTGCCCTGCGGCAGGGGTGCCTTCATTGCCTCGCGTGTAGGAACGCGGAAGTTATGGAGAATGGTCAAATTAAAACCTGCACCTTCAGCAGTCTTGACAATATCAACCTTGCCAGTAAAGGTTGGATCAAATATCTTCCACAGCTCAATAACAACTTCTGATAATACACGTTCAAATTAATAACAAACAAGGGAATAATGAAACCGCACAAGAGTAAGAACACTTACCACCAGTTTTCTCCCGCACAACGGGCTTTGCATGCTTATCAGCCTTAGTCAATAACATCCGCAGCATCCACAATTCATTGTTCTCCAACGGCCTATGCTCAATAGTCCTCAGCCTTCACAATGTAAAAGATGGGATTATAGTTGGACCAGCAGGTTCTGTGGGCTCGAGTATTAATCCAGTCATTGGATCAGATTTTTTGGGCCTGGACAATGTGAAGGTTAGTCCGGAAATAATATCACAGACTCTAAAATTTGGATCGATTGATCCATGCAAATTGGGAAAACCCACATTCCAATTTGTATGTGATCCTAACCTAAAATTTGGTCCAAATGGTATTGATGTTGATCCTATTTTTGGTACGAAATTCAGGAACCATGAATTATTTACTAGATTAACTAAAGGGCTTGAAATAGAAGAAAGTGAAACACGTCTTTTCTATGAACCTCCGGAGATTGTGGAAGGTGAGGCTATTGTGAATCTTAATGGTCATTTTATGACCAAAAGTATCAAAGCTCATCGATTACAATTGTACGGTTACTTTGTGGGTGATGCCCTTTCGTTTCAAATAGTAAAAGAGAATCTCATCAAGATGTGGCACAAATTCGGATTAAAATCAATTATTAAGAAGAGTGGGGGATTTTACTTTTTTACGTTTGATAATGATGAGGGTATGCTTCAAGTGTTAGAAAGAAACCCGTGGTTGGTGAAAAATGTTCCTCTTGTTCTACAACTTTGGCAACCGGATACCATATTATCTAAACTGGACTTAGACAAAGTGCCGATATGGGTAACTATAAAGGATCTCCCACTTTGTTTATGGAATGGTGGCAACATTGGCCAAATTGTTAGTAGAGTTGGTAGACCGCTTATGTTAGACAAGGCAACGTATGATCGATGTGAAAACAAGAGGGGTCCGCTTAGCTTTGCTCGTGTTCTTGTGGAGGCTAGTGCTTCATGTGGATTACCTAATCGGGTTAAGGTTCGGTTCCCATCCCTAAATGATTTACCTAGTAAAATTGCACATCTTGATCTATCATACAAATGGAAACCTCCTATTTGTGATAAATGTAATGTTTTTGGCCATGATGAATCTTATCATGAAGTGGTTAAAAAACCGGTTGATAAAGGCAAAAGTATTATTGATCATGCGGGCCCAAAATCTATTTTGAAAAAACCGGTGGTAAAAGATGATGGGTTTACACTTGTAACCGGGAAAAAAACTAAAGTCATGTGGGCTCCTTTGGCTAAGAAAGATGTAGATAGGTTGGTGAATGGCCCAAAACTGGATGAAGCAAACACTTCGGTAAGTCAGGCCCAACAGGAAAATGATTGCGGACCATCAGTGGGTGTTTGTGAGAAAGATGGGCCAGTTAAGTCCAGCGAAAAAGCTGCTGGGCTTAAACTTGGCAATGATTCTGTGTTGGGCTCGTTACGAGAAACAAGCCCAAATGCTAAAGATGTTGCCACTGTTTCAGTTATGGATGGGAGAGGCCCAGTTCCGATATTAAATGAAGCTGAGTTTCCTCCATTGGGCGGTGACATATTGGGCGGACAAAAAGCAGCTGGTGGCCCAGGCCCAACAGTGAAGCAATTTCAGTCGCCAAAAAATCAGAGCCCAAATAATGTGGACCCGAGCCCAGGTAAGAATGGAAAATTAAGTTGTTTACAAAAATTACAAAATGAAGCCCAAAGGAAGGGTAGTGGGTTTTTTGACATTTCAAAAAATTCGGTTGGGCCTCGGGATAGCCCAGTTCTTGAAACAAAAAATGCTTTTGGTCCTCTTCATGATGATGAAGATTGTTTTGATACCGAGCACGGGTTGTGGGAAAAAGAAATGTTAATGGTTCGTAAATTCTATGAGACAAATACGCGACCGCCGGATGACGTTTTTTCTTCATGGTCGGAGAAATTGAAAGCCTATTACGTGATGCTTACAAAGTTTGATCCGGTGAAGGAAGCTTTGATTGAAACAAATGTTGAAGATGAAGTAGAAGTTGAGTCTGAAACGGATGAATCGGCAAGAGACATCGCTCGTGGAGTTTAGCTTCTTTTCATTTTTAGTTTGAGGTCTTTTGTATGTTGGTTTTTGTGTTTGTGTTCTTTTTTGGGGTTTGGTTTTTTGGCGAGTCGCCTTGGCCATTTGCCTTTTGTATGTATTCTTGTTTCTGAACATTATTAATAAATGGTTTGCCCGGGGGTTTTCCCTCGTTTCCAAAAAAAAAAAAAAAAACTTGGGAACCACTCCGCATTCTCCGCATTAGGAATGGCAAGATCCTCCGTAGGGATAGGCTCATTAACATTCCGCAAAGTCAAGTTTAGAACAACCGCGGCAGCTTTAACATAGAAGAACTTGCTCTTCCACTTTGTAATACCCTTGGGAGGGGTCATCAACTTGGTGCTTCCGTACCGTTCTCTGAAAGAGAAGAACCCAGTGTTCACCGTCAACTGATAAAACCCCCGGAAATTATCAACGGTAACCGGCAAACCAAGAGCACGAAAAGTTGATTCAAAGTGTCTAATACGAATAAACCCAAAAGGACTCATCTGGGAGATATGGACCTTGTAGTACTCCAACAACTCAGCAACAAAAACGGTCAATGGTAAACGAAGGTTACCGTCGATGAAAGAATCGGCCCACATGGTCACATGACCGGCTGGAGCACAAGCACCGGTGTCACCGTCTTGGGGATAAACAGCCCCAAACTCAGGGGGCATCTGTGTACTGGTCATCAGTTGGTTGAACGACGCTTTCGAACACTTCAAAGGTGGCAAGCCACCACCAGGGGCACTACCACCGTCGTCTTCTTCTTCCCCGGCCACCGGAGAAGAAGTTTCAGGGTTTTCACCCTCCACATTGTGTGGGTTAGATGGTTCAGCCATCAGAAATATAAAAGAGAAGGATTGAGTCGCACAAAAACTCGGAAAATCGCCGGAAATACAGACAGATTGATCGGAGAAGACAAAGATAACACTCTTTTCCACCGGAGAAATTTTTTGAAATTTGAACAAAGTGAGGAGAAACCAAACGGTTTCCCCTTATATACTCATCGCAATTAATGCGATGCAGTAAACCGACTTACCACGTTCAAAAAGGGCCACTGACGTATCGCCACGTGTTCAGCGACTTTTCAGCTGACGGTTATCACGCGCGCGTGACCGCCCACGCGCCTGACAAAAAAGACCTTTACACTACTTGCTACAGTGCAGTTATGACCTCGGTCAGTGCAAACGTCCTTTCAGGTCATCACATGTCAGAATCCTACCAACTTTCAACAACCCACACGTGCAATCAGCCACGTAGACGACACAAAAGCGACAAACATTATCCAAACTTAAGCGGCATGCGGTTTTTCTGGTTTACCGCACCATAACCCATACCGCATGTCGTTTTTTACATACCCCTCAAAAAAGGCAAAAATATATAATTTAAAGATATATAAAGGGGTATAAGCAATAACCGCACATACCCACGAGCACACGTGGAATATGCAGAGATGACACACACCAACCCGCACAGGTGTGTCAGATACTCAGAACCAGCATGGTTCTTTGGACTGCGAAAACCGCTTCTCAGGATGCGGTAAACCGCACTCCATGTAAGCTTCTTCAAGCTTCAAAACCCTCATTTCCAGTTCACAACCACGGAGGGAACGCAAACAGCTTCTCCTTAAGGAAAAGGACAAGTATGCTGAGCAACCGCACATCAGCAACCCTGTCTCCTGAACCTTCAAGAGCTACGTCCAGGCTACAAGACTTCTAGAAGCGAGTTCTTTGCTGCAAACCGCAACCACTCGTGCGTAGTTACTACAAACCGCAACTATGCGAACGGTAGCTA